>CM065119.1:37295217-38495217 GCA_033026305.1 Cirrhinus molitorella
TAAAAGAAGTAGTTTTCACAACTCACAACTTTTTTCTCAGAATTGCGAGTTTATACCTCGGATTTGTGATTTTTTTAACCTCAGAATTGAGTGTTTATATTGTAAGTTAATATCTCACAATTCTGACTTTATAACATGCAATTATTACAAGTTAATAAGTCAGAATTGTGAGATATGAGTTCAATTCTGAGAACATATCAGCCCCCCCCCCCCCTCTCAAAATTTGACTTTATAACTCACAATTTTAAATTTTTATCACATAATTGCTTATATTTTGCAATTCTGACTTCATAGTTTGTAATTGTGATTACAATTCTGAGAAAAAAAGTCAGAATTACAAGTTTATATCTTGCAATTCTGAAAAAAAGTCAAAATTGTGATATAAAAAGTCACAATAACCTTTTTTTTTTCTTTTTTTTTTTTTAAATCAGTGCCGGAAACAGACTTCCATAAACATTGCACAATCCTTTTCTATGTTTTGTTTTTTTTTTTATTAAAAACAATAAATTAGCATTACATTAATCATTCAATTTATACTGAAGTCTAAACATTTTAAAATTCAAAAGAAAATGTATAATGAATATATCCTGAATTAGAGAAAAATATAATATATTATGAAATAAAAACAATAAAAATGCATAATATTTTCATTATAATAACACTCTTCAAAAGTTTTTTGTCAGTAATAAATAAATAAATAAAGATTTTAAAAAAGGCTCACAAAGGCTACATTCATTTGATCAAAAATACAGTCAAAATGTAATACTGTGAAGTATTATTACAATTTAAAATATTGTTTATTTGAATATTTTAAAATGCAGCTTATTGCTGTTATTTCCTTCAGAAATTAATATGCTGATTTGCTGCTAAAAAAACAGTTCTTAATTTTTGGGGAAAATTGTGATCATTTATTTTTTTTTTTTAAGATTCTTTGATTAATTGAATTGAAAGTAAAAAAAAAAAACAACTACTATATTGCCTGATCCACAAAGTTAGAGATGTCAAGATGGATTCATTAGAAGACAGCAATTTTAAGAACGCTACTACACAAGCTTAGCTTATGAATATTAATTAGGCGATGTTGCTGCATAACCTTCCTGCAGAGTCAAGTCCCAATCTAATTAATATTCAGTCATACATTTTTTTTGATGTACCAAATTGAGTCGATACTACTAATACCGGTATCGTGACAGCTCTTTTCTGAACACACTGCACAAATTCACAAGGTGGTGTCTGATTACCCAGTCTATTAAATGAACAATTGTTCATTGCTTGAAAAGAGGAACTGTGTAAAATGCACAAACAAAACTGTCAAAGCTTTGTTCTGCAGCTAAAACATGATGAACAAGCCTGAGGGAAGCTGCCCAGCCTCGGTGCAGCTGTGACATCTGTTTGCTGTTGAATACTGAACTGTGAATAATACAAAGAGAGAGCCCTACCCTCCATATTAATTTCTCTGTCATTCAACGTCCTCAGTAAAGGAGCTTCGGCTCGCTCATGTCTTAAGATACGGAGCAGGATGCTGGCCAGCAGGGTGCGGTCCTGCCCACACACGTGAGCCAACGCATAGATCACATGATAGTCTTTCTGCAGGATGAGCTGGGGATGGACAGTGAGAGAATATTAGCAAAAGATACTTAGTTCAAACTTACAATCTTTTAGTTATAAGGCCAAAGTGTAAAAAATGCCCATGTGTGTGCTCACCTCTTTGAATTCACTGTACTCTTCCTCAGGCATGATCTTCTCCATGGAGTATCGCACTCTTACGCGGAGAGAGCCTGGCTCAATTCCCTTCAGCGGCACATAGGAGCTCAGAGGAAACCACTCATCGATCATCTGGCCCCTCTGCAACTTGCTCAGCTGGCAACGCATAAACACTGAAACAAAATAAGGAGAAATAATTTAGAGAAAAGCAGAAGTCGTGCTTTGCTTCACATAGTGCCAGCAGAGGGCACACTTGTGCAAGGAAAAGGCACATAGGTGATGTTAAAGCAATGTTGCTGAAGCAACTGAAATTGAGATCTATCTGTAACATGCTGTTGATAACTTGTATATATTGATGACAAAAAAAACTTTTAAGATGCATAGTGCCAGGCCATAAACATCTAAACTATATTCAATTAACTACAGTTTTAAGTGTAATCTTGTTTGAAATTATAATAATGTTTCACAATATTACTGTTTTTAGAGGTTACAGAACATTTCTTTAAAAGGTAAGGATCAAAGTTGAACTTTTGCCACATCTGCCACACCTGCAGTTTTTTATGTTTTTTAAACAATATGCTCATATGCTTCATTTGTTTGATCAAAAATATAGAAAAAAACAGCAATATTGTGAAATATTATTGCAATTTAAAATACCAGTTTTCTATTTTAATGTACTTTAAAATACAATTTATTCCTGTGATGCAAAGCTGAAATTTCTTCAGCCATTACTCCAGTCTTAAGTGTCACATGATCCTTCAGAAATCATTCTAATATACAGATTTATTATCAATGTTAGAAACAGCTTCATAGTATTTTGGAACCTGTGTGCATTTATTCAAAATTGAAATCTTTTCTAACAATATAAGTCTTTACTATCACTTTGTATCAATTTAACACATCCTTGGTAAATGGAAATATTAATTTCTATTAAAAATAAATAAATAAATACTGACCTCAAACTTTGAACCTTAGTGTATATTGTTACAAAAGACACTATTTTAAATAAATGCTGTTCTTTTAAACACTATATTGATGAAGGAATCCTTAAAAAAGTTTCACAGGTTCCAAAAATAAAAAACTGTTTTCAACACTGATAATAAATCAGCATATTAGAGTGATTTCTGAAGCATCATTTGACACTGAAGACTGGATTAATTATGCTGAAAATTCAGCTTTGCATCAAAAAAAAAAAAAAGTAAATAAATTATAGTTTAAAGTATATTAAAACAGAAAATTTCAAATTCCAATAATATTTCACAATATTACTTTTTTCCTTGGTGAGCATAAGAGACCTCTTATAAAACAATGAAAATCTTACTGATCCCAAATTTTTGAAAGGTAGTATATGCCTTACTGGATATATTTTTTATTTTATTTAGAAGTACGTTTTATTTTTGTCTGCTTAAGACAAATCATTGTTATATTATTCTTATATCTTATATGTGACCCTGGACCACAAAACCAGTCATAAGGGTACATTTTTTTGAAATTAAGATCTATACATCATCTGAAAGCTGAATAAATAAGCTTTCCACTATTCACCAGATTGATGTATAGTTTGTTAGGATATGACAATATTTATATAAAAAAAATAAATAAATAAAAATTAAAAATATTCGCCTAATGAAGTTCTTAGCAATGCATATTACTAATCAAAAACTAAGTTTTGATATATTTACGATAGGAAATTTACAAAATATTTTAATGGAACATGATCTTTAACCATACAATATATTTTTGGCAAATGCTACAAATACTCCAGTGCTACTTAAGGTTTTGTGGTCCAGGGTTACATATTTTAAACAGCAAAATTACTCAGCTAGCCAGTATCTAATTTCATTTGCCTGCCAAAGTGCATTTCTCTTCACACAATGCATGCAGAGTGTTAATTTTAGGACCCAGTGTGAGGTATTCTCAAAAATAAATCTAATACAATAATTATATGGTAATGAACAGACAACGATACTCACAGATATCACTTTCTTTGCTCTTCTTGGTCTTGTTGCTTAAGCTTATTTCAAATCTGTTGATGTCACTCGACAAGTCACTGCGAGAGAGGAGTGAGAACCTTCATCAGAACCTTAATCACGTATCATTTTCAAAGCCTTAACAAGTCTTGAGTCACAACGAACTCACTCAAAGATGAACTCCTCAGTGAACACAGGGTTCTGTCCCTCTCTAGGATGAGTCTTCGCCACCTGCACACTATTCAATGAGATGGTGCAGTAGGGGTTGGTGAAGTGTTTGATGGGAAGTTTGTGGGCCTCCTCCACATACAGGACTAAACTGCTAACCTAAGGTGAACGGAAGACACGCAAATGTTAGATTTTTCCGTGCTCTGTAATGAATAAGTGATGAGATGTCAAAGGCAGATGACATGCGGAGATCTTTTTCCAAAAATATGCCTGCGGTAATGAAGATGACGATGTTCTTTTTAGATTTAGCCCAAACTGCGTGTCTGGGATCAGGTGTTCCGAAAGGGATTTTCATCACCCTGCTCACCAGCATCCAGACAGCTCAGCTGTGGCCCCTTCTGACAGCACATTCACAGTCATCTGAACACCTTAACTCATGATTAAGGCAACGGAAGCTAGTGTAGGATTACAAATTTATAAAATGTTAAATCTAGGTTCCAATGATATTTTAAGTACATCTTCTCAAGTAGCCCAGGGGTCTTAGACATTAACCTTTTGTCTGTATGTACGTCCTGATCATTGGGCAGGGTCTAAAGTTAAGATCAAAGTACCATTGTGCCTTTGAAGGTATGGGCAATACTGCTTGGTTCCTCAAGAGGTTCCTGCCAGTTCCTGTTCTCTTATTGTAAATCAAATGAGCCAGACGACTGAGACTCACACTTTTTGTTTGTAAGGGCTTTTGGTGCCTCTGCCCCAGTATTTGAGTAGATATGATGATTGGATTAGCACCTATGCATTTGAAGGACACTGTTATGCTGATGAGATCAGGGATGGGAACATTCTGGTAATGGGCAGAAACCTGTACTACATTTGCATGCTTTGTTTAGATTTGTCTTCACCTATATGTAATCCCTCCCCCTTGAAAGGTATAAGTTACTTTGTACCACTGCCTAATTCAGACTTGGATGACAAGACTTGGATGGACTACAGCAAACACACAAGCGAGGTTCTTCAATAAAGAGTAACTTCTGCTTGAAAGATATCCCAAGCCTCCTGGATCTTTACTTAAAGAAGAAATTAAGTTTTCAACACTAGCATGTAATGAAAACAGTGAGACTTCTCTCTTACCTGACGCAAACGCTTGTTGAATGTGGTCTGTAACGGTTTCCTAAGGTTATTGCAGAATGTCTGCAGGCATTTCATCCAGTCCTGTGAATACAGGACACATGGTTGGTTCAAAGACTTACTTATCACTTTTACATAGACTTGGTTCAAACATGCAGTAAAACTCAACTTTTGTGGCATCTGGGATGCAAATCTGTTTAGAGAGTATTGCCTTTCTTCTTTTTAATCTTGGGTACATTTAAAATTAAGAAATGTATACTTTTATTAAAGGATTAGTTCACTTTTAGAACACAAAATTACAGATAATGTACTTACCTCCATGTTTTTTCATTAATCAGTTGTAAAGAGATGTCTCTCCATATAATACATATGTATGGTGCCCCCAAGTTTGAACTTCCAAAATGCATTTTAAATCCAGCTTCAAATGGCTCTAAACGATCCCAGCTGAGGAAGAAGGGTCTTATCTAGCAAAACGATCAGCCCTTTTCGAAACAAATTGACAATTTATACTTTTTAACCTCCTTTAGAGCCCTTTGAAGCTAGATTTAAACTGCATTTTGGAAGTTCAAACTCAGGGGCACCATAGAAGTCCATTATATGGAGAGAAATCCTGAAATGTTTTCCTCAAAAAACAAATCTTTACGACTAAAGAAAGAAAGAGATGAACGTCTTGGATGATAAAGGGGTGAGCATATTATCTGTAAATTTTTATCCTGAAAGTGAACTAATCCTTTTAAGAATGCAATAAATTGGTTAAAAGTGACAGTGACAGAAAGAACTTATATTGTTGCAAAAATATATGTCTTTCTTTCTTTTAAATCAAAGAAGCCTGAAAAAAATGTACCATGGTTTTCACAAATATATTAAACAGCCCAACAGCGTATCAGTATATTAGAACGATTTCTGAAGGATCATGTGACACTAAAGGCTGTAATAATGACTGCTGAAAATTCAGCTTTGCCATTACAGGAATAAATTAATTGTATACATTTTATGTATAAATACATTTAAAATATATTCACATAGAAAACATTTATTTTACATTTTAAAAAATTACATGTTTGTACTGTATTTTTTTTTTTACTTTTTGTCCTTTTACTTCAACAATGTTTTACATTTTTAACATTATATATATATATATATATATATATATATATATATATATATATATATATATATATATATATGTAGAAGTGATATTTACCTGTGCCTGCTCAGGTGTCTCCCCAGCAAAGTAGAAAATGTACTGCTCCTCACTAAAGTGCTGAACCACAATCTGGAAACAGTTTGGCCTGGGCATAAAAAAAGCATCAACATAAAACACATACATCCATATTGCTGCGTAGTAAACTGGCCCCAAACACTATGGACACTTAAGCTATACTTGAAAATCTTAGAAATGTCTTAGAATTACATGTAAAATATCAAACCTAGTGGCAGATCAGATTTAAGGACACCATTGACTTTGCAGATGCATTAGAATTGCATACCTGCCAAACAGACTGTCGTGGACCCCGTACACAGAGCACACGCTCAGATCAATTAGTCCTTTGGGTTTGGTGGCTCGCTTCTCACTCTCAAAGTAAATGAGCTGAGCGTCGTTGCCCTCCAGGATGAAGTACAAATGCTTCCAGCGCTTACCCTTACCTGTGGAAGTACAAGCGAAATTGTAAGCAAGATGCTTCAGATTCACAGTAACATTAACTACTTGAACAGTTTACACAATTAATTTTAAAGGAAGCCAAACCATGGAAGACCTGATTTATTTACATGATGAATTTAAAAGACAAGTATGGTAATTTTTTGCACGAGGAGCCTGTACAATAAAATATTTTACTACACATCAAACCAGCTGAATATTAAATACAACAACAGCTGAATGGCAAGAAGAAATTGCATCAGAACTAGGGTTGGGTATTAACCACTTTGTGGTCAAAAGTGATAACAGATTAAATCATATTACTAGTGGTTGTTTTCATGATTTTTCACCCATTTTGACTAAAATCACCTTAAAATGGCTTTCATTACTCATTGCTGCAGTTGGTCTGATGCTTCCCTTGCCTAGTGCTTGGCCCCGTAATTGCTGCTTGCAGCTATATTTGATACTTATTTTTTTAGATATAATAAGCACCAATTAAAAACTGAGCTTTATACAAACATTTAAACTGCACATAAGTTTATCAACTTTTTTTTAAATTATACAATTATGTTTCTACATTCTACAATGTACATTTAAATGATGGCTGTCATGAAAACAGATTTATTCAATAAACACACCACTAACCGGTTAACATAATGAATACGTAACAGTGCATATGTTTAGCAAAATTCTCCTCTTTGGAGTTATTTTTTTTCCCAGCTAACTATCAAGTTCATGGACACTGAATGGCTTTCCTGAGGTAAATTTAACCGTTTTATTGATGTCTTTCCGTGGTTGAAACACTGACTGAGGGATTACATGAGACATGATACATTTCAGTTAGTTATATTTTATCTTTCAACAATTTTTGATGTTAATTTGTGTTTATTTTGTGCTATAACAAGTAGTAAAGCAGAAGAGATGATTGGTTCATGTGCACTCTAGTGATCGGTCACATCACATTAAAGAGTGGCAAAATAACATGAATTGGCTCAATTTCCTGATAAAATTGGTAGAATTTAAAAAGCTGAGGCTTTTTGTATCAAAAGTAACAAAGCACAAACCTTACTGTGATTGTTGGATGATAGCCGTGCCACAATTAATGTTTATTTTTTAAGTTTTGTTAATGTAGCAAGAGACTAAAAGATTCTTGGGATCTTTAGATTTAAGTAGTAATAAAAACTGATAATTTATCAAATTTATTAGGTATGCACCTAAATTTTGGCTGCCGAAAATTATCGGACAAATATGGCATTCAGTTAAATCTGACTCTGTTTCATAAAACTGAATAATAATAATATATTGATATTTAATATTCAAAGTCCAAGTTTTACTTTCAATAAAAGTGGTCATTTTACTGGCTTGTATTTTTTTATTCAGTATTCAGTAAAATTATTACAATAAATGAGTTAAATTAAAAAGTTTTACTAATTGATTTTATATTATTTAATAAAATAAATAATTCAAGCATTTTTGGTTTAGTTTTTTGTCCAAGTGCATCACTAAAATGTACTGATCAACCCAGCCCTAATCAGAACTATATGAAAATCATTTTACAATGAGGTAGATATACTACATATCGACTACAAAGCCTGAGCAAACAGATCTCATTTCTTGTAGAGCACCTCATTTATTTATATCATCAATTTTTTAGAGAAAATTTAATTTGCACACAGGGAGCCTGTATAATGCAGACAGGATTTGAGGGGCAAAGATTTTAGCACACATTAAACCACCTGAATATTAAATACAAACAGCTGAACACTAACAAGACAAGATGTCAGAACTAATTCAGATTCATAGCCTTTGATCAGTGAGCACACCCCACAGTGCACCAAATCTCTTATTAAGCAAAGCCAATGTCATTGAACTGGACAGCTCTATGTGTTCAGGTAAACGCTTTGCTTTGTGTTCTGCGTAGCTGATCCTGAGCTGTCTGTGAAGAGCCTTCCTGTGTGCTTCACAGGTGATCAAAGACTGTCATGGTTTGACAAAACCATACTCACATGGGGCTTATGTGCTACAAATTACCCACATCCTCTCGTCCCACTGAGAATGATTGAGCACTGAATACAAATGTTACAAGTATGTGTGAAAAAGCCTGATAATCAGAAAAACAGTCACTGCATGCATTAAAAGTCACCTGTGGTACCTTTGTTGAAGAGAAGATATCCTTTCTTGACAATGTTTTTGTAGAAAGCATCTTTTGTTTTTCGTCGAATAGTGTTATAGATTTCTCTGCCGTCGACCATGTCGGAGACGACTTGCTCTTTTTGCTTAACGGCAGAAAGGACACAACATTATGCTTATTATTGAAATGATCTTCAGCAATATACGAGCCTACTGGAATGACCTTTCATTTACCTGGATCGAGACAGGATCTTTCAGGGTGTAGCCCTCCACGATCTGCTCTTTTCGGTAACGTTCGATAATATCGTCAACACTGCCAGGAAAAGCATTGTTTAATTAGAGACCAGCTGAACGTAAAGCTGTGTGGTTTTTATTACTATGTGCAAAATTACATAGTGTTACATTTTAATTAAATCAGCTCTGCGCCATAATATATGGGGCAGGGTTTAATCTCTAAAATGCTCTCTTCAGACAGCCAGCAAAAATATCTGGACAGGCAGTTGTTTAGAGTATATGACTGAAATTTGGTTAGTTATTTGTAGTGCGAACATAAATGGTATCTGCAGGTAAATTAATGATTTTTTTTTCCATGTTTATTCTATTCACCTCTGTATGTAATAATCAAACACTTCTCAGAACTACATAGCAGATAAAGTTATTAATACTATCCTGATTACGGAATCCAAGATGGCGCCATTATAGTCTGTCACGCAGTTTCTCTGCTCACTGTTTTGCATGGTATTGTTTTTGGTTGGTTACTGCTGTTGTGTGTGTTTATATGTGCACATGTTATGTTATTATTGTTGATAAGTGCACCAGGAAAAAATTCTAGACAACTATGCTGTTATGGCAATAAAGTATTGTATTGTATTATATGATGGGAAGGCAAATAGGTTTTTAAGGCATGAGGGTCTGTTTTCAGCCAGACCCCACAGGATGCTTTCAGATATTGGCACTTTAAAGCATTTGTCTGTAGCTTTACCTGTTATAGTACCGCCCTCCCATCATGTACTGGTTGTTGGGAGTGGGGCTAATCTTGAACCTTTGGATGTTCTCATTGGTACGAAAGAAAAGGGAGTAGTCGCCCGGTGTGTTGTCTGACGGCCTGACCAGAAAGCTGCAGACCTGACCAACTGGACACAAGAGAAGCAACATGTTAGTATTGCTTTAAAATTAAGATTTAAATGTCATTTACGAAAATAACTACAGCTTCTGTTGTACTCTAATGTAATAAAGTTAGCTATAATGAATTGAATTCCTTTTGTTAGGTTTGCAAAATCTATTAAAAGTTTGTAATCTATGCTAATGTGAGTCTAAGTGCGGCCGAAAATGACAAATGATGCATATGATGCCTTATAATGAAGACTTTAATGCCTTCATAAATCAAAATGGTTAATACATGCACACTTTTAGGATTTTAAGCAATAATTAAACCAAAAGTGGAAGTTATGTCATTATTTAGTTTGTTCCTCCCACAAATCTATTGTATGGCTTCAGTGGGTTTGGAATGACATGAGAGAGTAAATACACTGACAGGCAGACCATTATTTTGGCTAGTAACAGATAAAAGACTAATGTATAATAAATGGGTATTTACTTCGATGTTTGCTAAAGATGAATGAAGATTAACTTTAATTAAGAATAAAGATGAACTATAAGCAGGGTTCCCACTCTAAGCCAAATGTCAAATGCCCTGACTTTTCCCTGACTTTCACTGACTAAAAAAATGAATTTCCCTAACCTATAATGAACAGATCCATCCATTTGCAAGCTTTATTTACTTGAGCACAAATGTTTTTTAGTGCAAAACACACATATACTTTACTTTTTCGTTTTGTTTGTCTTTTACCTGTTAAATGCACTTTGATATTTTTCTGTATTATTTCTACATAAATTAATTTATTTTAAATAATTTTTTAGGCTTTTATAACCATAACCTAACCATAACAATAGGCAAAATACATGAAACAGCATAAAACTAAATACGGTAAAGAAAAATTACATTTTGGAAACAAAAATTGAACAAACAATAAACCCTGATACTCCATGACTCGGACAAAATAAGTTTAAAATTCCTTGATTTTCAATGTCTGGAATAGACTTTTTAAAACTCCATGATATTCCAGAAATTCCATGACCCGTGGGAACCCTGTATAAGTGAGTGTTAGATAATGGCAAAGGTAAGCCAAAAATAGAGAACATAAGCATGTATAATTACATATCCAATATCAACACTTTTTTTTTTTAAATAAATATGTTTGCAAATAATTAAAGAAGCCAGTTACTTCCATGGAATAAAAACATAATTAAAAAAAAGGTAACTGCAACTTTATCTCTCACAATTCAGACTTGTTTCTCACAATTCTGAGTTTTTAGTACAAAACTTTAAATTTACATCACAAAATTGCAATAAATAAACTCAGAATTGTGAAATATAACTAATTGAGAGATATAAATTTGCAATTGCAAGAAATAAAAAATGAAAATTGTGAGATAAAAAAAAAAGGTCAGAATTATAGATAAAAAGTCACAGTTACTTTTTTTTTTAATTTAGTATTTATTTATTTATTTATATATGGTGGAAACAGGCATTCATAAATGTGACCCTGCACCACAAAACCAGTCATAAGTGTCAATTTTTTTAAATTGAGATGTATACATCATCTGAAAGCTGAATTAATACGTTTTCCATTGATGTATGGTTTGTTAGGATAAGACAATATTTAGCCAAGAGACAACTATTTGACAATCTAGAATCTGATGGTGCACAAAATATAAATATTGAGAAAATGACCTTTAAAGATGTCCAAATGAAGTTCTTAGCAACGCATATTACTAATCAAAAGTTACGTTTTAAAATTTTTAAGGTAGGAAATGTATAAAAAATATTCCTGAAACATGATCTTTACTTAATTTCTTAATGATTTTTGGCATACAAAAAAAAAAATATATATATATAGATAATGTTGACCCATACAATGTATTTTTGGCTATTTTCTACAAATTTACCCATGCTGCTAAAGACTGCTTTTGTGGTCCAAGGTCACAAATAATCATAAATATATTAATTTACTAGGGAACTATTATTTTAATTATGTCAAAATATACATGTGAAATGCATTGCTGTCTGGTTTTAGAACATCATCTGATATCACAGTCAGTGGTTTTTTTTATTATGTTCATTACACAAACATTACAAAAAAAGTAATAGCCTGTGGTTTATGTTACGCTCATGTACCTGTCATTAGCAGGTTGTACGCCTCTTGTTTGCTGATCTTCCTGTGGTACCAGCTATGAAGATAGAAAAGGAAAAACAAGAGGAAACAGGAAATGAGACATAAGTAAGCAGGGCAGAAAGGGCAGCACCCCAGGCCCTGTGAGTCGAGTCTGAGTCAGAGCAGCCTACTGCGGTCACAGCACAAGGGATCAAGCCACCTCTATCAAAGCTGCTCTCTGATCAGATCAACAGCCTGAGGCTCAAACACTCATTTATACACATAAGCGCAGCATTTCCTCCTAATTCTGACAGATGTTTATTCTGCAATGGCACAATGAACTAAATAAAACTAACTGGGCAGAAGAGATATGCATGTGAAACTAAACAAAGATTGCAGCAGAGAAAATGATCACTTCATGATTCTGGTCAATTTGAACAGGGCTGTATTAGATCAAGAGGTCAAGCTCGCATTCCAAAAACATTTTATTATAGTAGATGTTTTACTAGTTCATATTTTTGGACTGCTATTATAAGTGCAACACAGATATACTGTTTTATACTCTATACACTTACATTTTTCCCTCATGGGGATCCTCTTCTCGTCCCTGAGAATAAATTCAAATGAATCTATTAAATAAATGTTGAAATCCAAAGGAAGTTTACTGAAATCTTTTCTAAGGAGTTTTCACAGGATAAAAGCTCAGAGACACTTACCACCTCCTCCACAAGATCATCCACGATAAGGCCCTGTTCTTCTGTCCGAACATTGGTTACCCACATCCAACCATCATCCAGTTCATTGTGAACGATAAAAATGTCTCCTTTGAGAAAACTTGAGACAGACAATAAAGTACACAATTATGCAGAAGATAAAAACAATGGAATGAAATGACCACATAATTTTTAAATAAATGTTAAAAAGATTATTCTAGTCTTAATACTTTCAGATGAGTTTTACTGGCAAACAGCTGTCGCATTTTGAATGTAAAAGTAACTATAAATGTGAAATGTTTCTCAAATAATAAAGGTACTAGAGGATCCCTGTAAGAGGTGATACTTTTATAATTATAAGGTGGCTTAAAATGTTTCCATTTAGGAAGGGAATTAGTCTGTTACACAGGATTTTTCAGCTTTACTTGCAACCTTAATTGCTTTCCTGCCCTGTTACTTTTTGTAACTTCCTGTATGAGCCATTGAATATCACAGAGGAAGAAGATTATTCCAACTAGCTACTCAGGTGAATCATCTCAATCCTGATCTTGGAGAATCCCAGCAAAGCGTCTCCCTTATTTAACCCACATGATTACTATCAGCAACTCATTACTAAATGCTCCAAGCCCTGTCCTGAATCCGAACAGATCAGCTTTCCTTCTATACATTAAGTAAAATGAGTCACGTCCAAATACTCATTAGTAGGCAAAAATAACTGGATGACCTACTGCTTTCTTCCAAGCATTCTATATTCGTATGGACACTTTAATATTGCCTGAGGCCACAGGAAATTCATCTTATGCGTAAATGGTGGGAAACAGCAACATGACTGACATTGTATCACATTATAAATGTCAATATGGTGGGTGTAAATTTTCCGAATTGTTTTCATACTATACACATGCATACTTGAGTAGGTACAATGAGTTCAGCATGAAATGGATTGAGTGGTATTACTGAAATACTGAATTTAAAGCCACAATTAGGACAGCATGATAATGGTTAAACTTATAATAACAATTATTTGTGACCCTGGACCACAAAACCAGTCATAGGGTTTTTTTAAAGCTTTCCATTGATGTATGGTTTGTTAGGATAGGACAATATTTAACCAAGATAGAACTATTTGAAAATCTGGAATCTGAGGCTGCAAAAAAATAAATAAATAAATCAATAAAAATATTGAGAAAATTCCCCTTTAAAGTCGTCAAAACTAAGTTCTTAGCAATGCATATTACTAAGCAAAAATGACGTTTTGATACTTTTATCCAAAATTGTAATTTATGTTAATTTATCATTCTTCTCATTTGAGAAATTTATTTTCAAATTTTATCAGAATTATTCATGTAAACACAAATCAAGAGAGTATCAACTCTTGATAATTCGGGTTTTATCACACGAATTTCCTGATTTATTATATCTTATCATAAACATTAAGACACTTTCCACATTATGAAACCTTAAGTTTCTCTCAAAAGCTAAACCAGTGAAATTCCCAAGGCCTTGTCCACAATAATATGCTTTCATTTAAAAATGCATCTTTTTCTCTCCATTTTGGCCTTCCGTCCACACTGAGATGTTGTTTTTGTTGACGAAAACTTATATCTATATTTACACTGTTAATTCACTTTCACACCTTTGCTAAAATGTTAGTTTGTACACTTCACATATTATAGTCCTTCAAAGATGACCAAAAATTTGCGTCAAAACGTGAGAGGACCACATATAAACGTGAGTGACTGTGACCTGGACACATCAGTGAATAGTGGGATATTTTCCTAAATTAAATGACACTGTCGAAGAATTATGTGAAAACTGTGTCTGTGTCATCTCAGTGACCTCGAGGTTTTTCGCATGCGCAGCAAGGTAAATTTAGCGTTTTTCCTAGAGTCAAGTGTGGATGAGAAAGTTTTAGTACTTAAAACCACTAGTGTGGACAAAAGTGCAGCTTTCAATTTATCCAGATGAATGTAGATGTAGCCTAATATTAATTCTAATAATGTTAATGTTTTTTCTATTAAAACAACAAATACACTTTTGATTGCATTGTAGCACAGAGGTTGTGTAATTTAATTTATTCCGCAACCATCGGAAACAATATAGTTTAGATTTATGTTTGATTTATTACATATAAAATGGTTTGCTCACAGATTTAGTAGCAGCAAAGAACAAATAGAAATGTGTGAAAGGATGACTTTTAAGGAGTTTAAGGTTTTTATACCTGATCTCATCAGTTTCTGGCACTTTGGTGTATGGAAGTATGGCCCTCACTCGTCGCCTGTCCTCTACTGGCTGGAAGGAGAATATAAGGTTATACCAACGCCACAAGGGAGCATGGTACATATTGCCACTATGATGATCAGCACTGAAAGATTAACAAAACACAATCCTGCTTCTGGATGCAGAACCTCAGATATAAGAACAACAACAAAAAGCACATGGACGTGTTATCATTCTTAAAGTCAGAAGTTCTGGTCGTACCTCTGGGGGAGCCACTGGAGATGACAGTTTTTCACCTTTCAGTAGGCAAGACACATAGCTGTAGTAACCAATGAGGTCTGACAGGGACGAGAAGCGCCGTCCACCGATGTAGTAATCTCCACACATCGCAATGATCCTGAACATGCACAAAAAGCATTGCCTTTTTGCATTAAAATTATAATGCCTGAACGAATTAGGCTGACATTTGCTGCAATAAAGTATTTACTTCTGTGAGTCTTTCCATACACAAACACAACACAAGCACAAAAGCAATTGTAGTGGCTGTAAAACTCAAGTAGTTCATGTTTATTTAAACGTAAGAGCTTTACTCAACTAGAAGCATTTGCCATGAAGAACTAAATTAATATATTACTGAAAGACTTGTTTGTTTGCTTATTGCATGTCTCTTTATAAATCAGTCATTATAAGCTGCACAAGTTTGTTCATTATTGATTTAAAAAAAGGCTTGAACTGTAACCTTTGCTATGAATGCCTTTAGTATAGTGTTTAAATGTGAACTGTGTCTTCATTTTACTTCTGCTCTAGCTTGTGTACTAATCTAGCCTATACTTGAAACTTGGCACTGAGTACCGCAAAAAATTGTTGGCACTTATGATAATTTGCTTGCAATGTTCCTCATTTGTAATTAGTTTGGATTAAATTGTCTGCTTGATGTTTAAATACATGAAGTTTTGAATGAAGCTGTGTACATTTTTCTTATTTTGCCTAAATATCATACTTTATAAATTTAGTACAGCCCTAGTACAGAAGCTACATAAGATACTTAAATGTTTCCCAGAAGACTAAATAAGTTAAATTTACCCTCATCTTCAAAAAAAATAAAATTAAATAAAATTAAAAATTAAAAAAATGTCACCCCTGGCTTAATGCATTCTGTTTCCTTCTGAAGCATCAGTGAGCGTTTGAACTTTCTGTAATAATTGCATGAGTCCCTCAGATGGATCTCAAAATCATACAGTCATTGTTAGTAAGGGTTCAAAAACACAGAAATGCTGAAAAAACAAAAAAATTGTGGGACCTGAAGGACTTTTCTGAAGAACAGCAGGCAATTAAGTGTTCAGAACAAACAAGGGACTCAAACAACTATAACTAAAAAAAAGACAGCTGTGCATCATTCAGGTAACAACACAGTATTAAGAATCAAGTGTATGTAAACTTTTGAATGGGGTAATTCTATAAATTCAGCTACATATGGACTACATGCAAACATATTTTATGTGAAATATCTTATTCAGGTCAGTACTAAAAAAATAACATGCATTTTTGTATGATCCCTCTTATTTTGGTAAAATAATGACATTTTGCAGATTCTGCAAGGTGTATGTAAATTTTTGACTTCAACTATGTATACTTCAGCTTGTGGGAAAGCTACTTGCGATGAACTTTGAATCTTCATGTGGTTTTCTCTTTTACCACGTGCATTATTATGGTGGTTGTCAGTATATGCTGAAGGTGCAAAACAGATCACTTCAGCAGCAGTGTTCTGTACATGCGTTTACCATTTTTCACAACTGCCAAAATTATTATTTTGTAAAAACCACATTTTTCCAAAGCTGTCTAAAGTGAAAGTAAGCCTGTGTGCTTGAGTGAAATATTATGATCCAGACAGCACAGCTCACCTGAAGTGATTGACCACATTGGTCACGCTGAGAAAGGACAGTACGAAGGAGCCAGGCCGGCGGTCGCTTTCCCTGATGAGGTAGCTGCCCGGTGTCCGAGCCTGACGCAGTCGCTCTTCTGCAATGGTTCTGTCCAACATTCCATGGTACCATCTGAAAGAAAGCAAGCACAGATGACAGAAGTTAGTCGGCAGTAAATCAGATTTTATCTTCCTCTATTTGGTCCATCAGCATTGATTTTAATTCAGCCCTGACTGTTGGAAAATGCTGAAGTTGGTTTTTGAAAGGCTCTTTTTGGCATGCTGACAAAATCAAGTCTATATTTAGTACATTTTATACCAAATCACTTTGAGGATTTTGTGAAAAAGCTTTGCTATAATGTAGTAACTGTAAAAAGTGGCTTGCAGAGATTGCATTGGGTTTTTAAAAAGAATGCAAGCCGCCCTCTCACTCAACAGAGATACGACAGGGCTCCCGCTGCAGAATTTCTCTCGACAAAAACCCATGCGGAAATATCCAAAGTGAAATCTTGCTCTAAAAAAGGTGCCTCAGCACAGCGAGAAATGTTAAAAAGCTTTTGCTGCAGAGCCTCAGCCATCAAAAACATGGAGCTCGCTAAATTAAACAGCAGCTTTTCTAACAACACTGGTTAATTTTTCAGAGATTTTAGATCCCTACAGAAAAAGAAGCAATATAACACTCTTATATTGTAGTTGATTGTAGTGTTTTGCAACAGGGGGTCAAGACAGAACGTTTTCTGACGTTTATTTAACCCTAAAATTAGCTTAACTATTGTGTCATGTTTACTCGGACAGACAGAAGGAGACTGCACATAAACCCACTGTAGCTTTATTATAGCTTTGTAAAAAATGGTATGCTAGTAAACCGCTAGGATTACTGCTTTTGGATTACTTTTAGATTACTTTTAACTTAACTCATTTATCACATTGATTTAAATAGCTGCATCCAAACAAATGCATTTCATAAGCAGTTGTGAGTGGGGTGGCCAAACCTAGCCCCACCCATGCGTTAATTTCGTTTAACATTTTTAACGCATTAAAATGTAAAAAACAATCGCCTGTGTTAACGTGCTAATTTTGACACCACTAGTAAATATATTTGGCAAATAAAGTTTAGATGACAAAAAGTTTTGGAATGCCTCCATTACATTGATTAAGAAATAACGTGAATATGTCCTTTTTAATGTGTTTGAAAGACAAAAGCCTTCCAAAGACATAATAATACAAGGTTTAAAAAAAGTTACAATTAATGTGTTCACCAGTATTGATGCAATGTTGACACCCTTCTTAAACCTGAAAAGATTTTTGTAAATCCAATGGTCAATTGCTATGTCACCACCTGTGTGGTGTGAATGTCCACAAAACTGGACTTTCTGAATGTATATAATTGGTAGGCTGTTTTAGAAAAGAAAATGTAAAAGATAATAAAGAAAAATTAGGGGGAATCAATGAGTTATGAATAATTTATTGCTATTGTGTGAATAATATTTAATCATGTAATCGTAATAAATGTAATAAAAAAGTAACTGTAGTCTGATTACGAGTACTTCATTTTTGGAATCTGATTACGTAATCCAGATTACATGTAATCAGTTACTACCCAGCTCTGTATATATATATATATATATTGACTATGTGCACCCAATGGTTCAGACATTGTACCCTAAAGGTGGTGCCATGTATAAGGATGATAATGCACTAATACACACAGCAAGACTGGTGACAGAGAGGTTTGATGAACATGAAAGTAAAGCTGAACATCTCCCATGGCCTGCACAGTCACCAGATCTGAATATTATTGAGGCACTTTGGGATGTTTTGGAGGAGCGAGTCAGGAAACGTTTTCCTACACCAGAATCACATAGTGACCTGGCCACTGTTCTATAAAAGGAATGGCTCAAAATTCCTCTGGCTACTGTGCATGACATGTATTTGTCAATCCCAAAACGAAATGATGCTGTATTGGCCACAAAAGGAGGCCCAACACCATACTAAATGTGGTCTAAAACTAAGTGTTTCAGTTTCATTGTCCAACCCCTGTGTGTGTGTATATATATATATATATATATATATATATATAAAAAGAGGTTGCCTACGCTATTTAATAAACATCATGATTTTGCATGTTCACTGTGGTTCATGGTATTTCTAATGTAAGCTAACTCATGTATTTCTCCATAGCATGCTATTTATTAAATAGGGTACCTACTACCCATCACCATCAAAAACAACTTAATGGTACGTATGTACCACTTTCGACTCACTCTGGCAGTTAATCTCACTGAAATGCATAAAAACAGCAAGTCAATTAGCACTTTAAACACGGCAACAACAAAAAAATACACAAAGTCAACTACAGCAAAAAGTCAGCACAGTGTTGTTGATGTGGTAAAGAGGAAGTGATGGCAAGTGAATGGAGGAGGTGAGAGATGAGAGTGAGACACAGGAACAAATGTGATATTTTCATCTTGCCCATGATGAAATGCTACACTGACTGCAGACAGCATGATATCATGTGGGCATGCAGCCCTCCCACAGTCAAACTCACTGTATTCATACAGAAGCATATGCAGCAGAGAGAGTAAGTTTTGTTTGTGCTGAATGTCAGTTTTCTGTGGAGACTTTCTAAAGTTTTGCTTAGAGTACAAGAAATGTTGCACTTCAACTTTTCATTTCCATTTTTACTCTACTTATTGTGTAGTAAATTCAACAGAAATTATATATAGGCTACACTGCTCAAAAAAAACGTTAGTTCACCCAAAAATTAAAATTCTTTCATTATTTATTCTCGCTCATGTCTTTCCAAACCTGTAACACCTTTGTTTATCTTCTGAACACAAATTAAGACATTTTTGATTAAATCTGAGAGATCTTTGACCCTCCATAGACAGCAAGGGTCCTACCACAGTCAAGATCCAGGAGGTACCAAGAACTTAATTTTATGAGTGAGTTATTAATGACAGAATTTTCATTTTTGGGTCAACTAACCCTTTAAGGAAACACTTGATCATCACAATATAACACCAATTCAGTTAAAATGTATCAATAATCAATCAGCCTATTTAGGAAGCTTAAGCTTTGGTGCAAATAAAAGTGGCAACAGTTGTACTGGAGAGACGACAACAGGACAACCCCTCAAAATCAGCCTTGCAGCAGGACCGGTATCCGCTTCTTTGTGCAAGGAGGAACAGGAGGAGCACTGCCAGAGATCTCCAAAATGAGGCTTACTGGTGTGCATGTTTCTGATCAAACTGTCCTAAACAGACATTACTAGGGTGACATCCTCAAAGCCACAATCAGACCTTATGCTGGTGCAGTGGGCACTAGGTTCCTCCTGGTGCATGACGATGCCAGGCCCATGTGGATAAAGTGTGTGGGCAGTTTCTGAATGATAAAGGCACTGGTGACACTGACTGGCACTCACACTCTCCACACTTTTTATTTTTTCCTAAATTCCGTTTTATTTTTTTCAGAATTCCGTTTTTTCCGTTTAAATTTTTCTGGATTCCATTTTTTTCCGTTTTAATTTTTTCTGGACTCCTTTTTAATGGTTAAATAAAATGTTATTAATCAAAAAATAGGTCTAATTAATTAAAATCACAAAACCTATACAATTTAACAAATTTATTAAAGGTTTAACAAAAATGACATGTTTAGAGCGCTATGAAATATTGTATTTTATTGTTACCAAATTCTGGTTTAAATACGTCTGATTATTTAAATACATAACTTTTATTTATTCTTACAAAACCTTTGTGATTTTTTTATTCTGTGTATTTGTATTAACAGATGACATGCAAAATAATTTAATGTATCTTTTAATTAATGAATATTAAAGAAATATTGTGTAATTATTTCTTTAAAAAAAGAATGTTTCATTATTTTTTCAACAGTAGTAGTAGTAGTGTCATTACGTACATTCTAAATATTAAACATATTTCTGTCATCTTTAAGTTAAACCGAACTTTTATTTTGACGGGTTGCCGTTAATACCTGGAACTGATGCTTGTTGTGGCCACATTGAATACAGCTGAGGGTGAAAGCTAACAATGAATTTTACTCAAATGGAACGGTCAAATGCGAATGAAGTGATTCTCAGACCAGTTCTGGAGATGTTGTTCAGGTATTTATGTCCTCATTTGTTGAGACCTCAGATGCTGAAATCACGCGAGCGATACGCATGAGTCACTATGTATAGTAAACAAACTCGCGCATCTGCTCCATTCATAAAAACAGAAACAAGCGGAACATCCAGGATTCATATTTAAATAGTCTTTTTGCGGCGTAATATTTACACATACTAATTCAAAACGCGATTTGATTTAACTTGATGACGTACTTTTGATTAGTTCTTCCAAACTTTGACAAATTCCGTGACATTCCGCGTTTAATAATACATTCCGTTTTTATGACTGGATTCCGCGATTCCGTCCGCGTTTTCAGCATCGCGGAAATCATAGGGCCCTACATAACACAGTACCCAGATTTGAAGACTGCAATAAGACTTCACTTTTACTGTTAATTAAATGTTGGTAGGCTATGAAATGCATAGCCTAATTGTTATATCATTTAGATGGCTTACCTGTTATTTTTATGGTATATCAAAAATATATATTTTTAAATTTTATTGTTTGTGCATTTCACTAGTATTTGCCATACTTTCAAAACAAAAACTAAAAAAAGGAAAAATATGCAGTATGAAAATAGATTTTTTTTTTTAAATAAAACAAGATTTGGTTTTCCAAAAGCCTTTTTACAAAAGGTACATCTTAAAAAACAAGTTATAACCAGTGTCGGCTTTTATTCGGGTCAGTATGGTATTACTCTTTATTGATATAGAAAACAATATAAAAATGTTTTCATTTTGTGTTGCCATTTTGGGCACTTCAAATTCTGGCTTCACACAACATTTCGGTCCCTGACCTTAGTCAAGCCTAGCGCAAGTTATGCTAAAACTCCTGTTATAATCACTGAAGCTACGAAATTAATCTTTTATTGACATCACATCTGCAATGTGTCATGATAAGAGATTTCGCGAATGTGCGTACTCACCACAGCGTTTCAGCGCTTACTAATCTAAGCGCCTCTGATTGGCAGATGCATTCCTAAGTTCAACAGATACGTGTCTGATTGGGTATTCGCTTGTTAAGTGATGACATATCACAATTCAACAAATGCTGTTTCCAGGTCCAAGCCTCAACTTACTTCCTTTGAGAATACCAACTGAACAACCGTTTATGAGCACTGTTTATTCATATTAAACATTTAAGCTAAATGTGTTCAAACATACGGCGTACACTACAGACACTGTGCTCACAGCGTTCCAAAGACAAATAATTTTTATATTTATTTATATGTATATTTTCATTGTCTGGAGTTCTTTTGGTATTGAGTTAAAGGGGAGGATTATACATAATTTTTTGGGTAGTATTAGACCACATTGTGAGTGTATATTAGCAGCATTTGTTGTTTTCTCTTGACATCTGATTTTGCTGCACAAAAGAGTGTGTAAAAGCAAGTAATTACACAAATTCATTAATTTTCACTTTTAATTTTAATCATGACAGCCGTAATACACCGTTTAATCGTTCTGCTGCATTTTTTGCCACTTTGTTTACAATCTGTGAGGCACTTTTGTTCATTTCGATGAAACTGTGGTGCGTTATGCGAGTGGTCCAAATGAACTCTTGACATGTAAACACCTTTATATATATTTGGTCCTTGAATCTGATTGGCTGAGGGGAGTGCGATATTCTAGTGTTAAATTACATAAATTACAATTATTTGTATGACAAATAATAATCTGCCACATTGTAGTGATTACAGTCCCAAGCTCACCTTATAGGACATATTCCGCAGTCTGAAAGTTAAAAACTGATCATTTACAAGATACAAGATGAGCAACACACTTGGTCATGTAAACTATAGGGCTATTTTATCAACCACAGTGATAAAGTGTAGGCGTAATTTGCACACTGTAGGCTTAACTAGGCTAAGCGCTTCCTCCCCTCTATATTAATTTATTGAATATGCAGGCTCTATGAAGCAGTCCTTTGACTAAAACTGCACCGTTAGCAGAAGGAGAGTCCCTCATAATTCCCAGAGGCTGCGTTTTCTTCTCAGCGGGATTGCCTCGCGGCTCTGTACGCTATAAAAATGACATCAGTAATACAGGGTTATTAGCACACTGGATAACGTGCTCTATTAAAACTTTCGGTCAAATGAATCACAGGCTCTTGAAAACACAGATATGTGGACTGAATGAAAAGGGACTGTGATCCTCAATATTGGTGTCCATTACATATCACACGATTTTAATACCATTATTCCATATCTAGAGAGTGAAACAATATCTTACAAATATAAAATTTTATATATTAGCCTAATATAGTATATCATATTTTATGTACTATTATTACTTAAAAAAAAATTGTACAGCCATGTTTGGTTTGGGGTCAGGAAGTTAGAATTTAAAACTAAATTTTCATGGAACCATAGAAAATCCTTTCAGGATTCTTTGATGAAAATAAAATTTAAAATAACTGAATGTTTTTATAAATATTTCTGTTGTCATTAGTACATGTCTTTACTGTCACTTTTGGCAAATTTAATGTATCCTTGGTGAAAAAAAGTATTATTTTCTTCCAATAAAAAAAAAAAAAAAAACTTTGTGACACCATGCACACACTGTAATCTCGAAATGCTGTACTGAGGTGAGTTCATTTCATTTTATTAGGTTTATCGACATTTAAATTGTTTGGATGCCAAGCAATTAAGCAGGCATCTATTTTTTTTTTTTCTCAGAGAATGACATCAGTGAAATCAGGCCTTAAGGCTAGTGATTTCACCATTCTTCCTTCATAGCACTAGAGTTCAGCTCCTGTGCTGACAACAAGGCCTATGGGTAAATAACAGATCCCTGTGCACATCCAGATGGGAAATAGACAAGTTCATCCTCCTGAGGAATGTCCGATCATGTCAGTGCTTGATCTCTAGCTGGTGCCTTGAATGAATAGAAACCATAAAGTCAAAATAGCAAATTACATCATAGTCTTTTTTCTCTCGGGAAACCGATACTCGCATTAAATTAGCTGACGTGTGTACTGTGTCAAGCGTCCAGTGACTTGTGTGGTGTACTTTACAAAGAGCAGGTGAAAGTTTCATATCCGCTTGTGTGAGTATTAGACTACATAATGATCTACACTGATGGCGCTCACTCAATACAAAGACTGACAGTTCTTTTGGTTTGGCTCTTGGATTTCTGTTAAGAACCAAAAGTGAATTGAAGACAAAAGTTTGAATATTAACATTTTTTTTACTGCGCTAAATTAAGACTTTAAATAGACATTATACTAAACACTAAGGTACTACTAAAAAAAAGGAAATTTCAATATACGATTTATTGTATTTATTACATTTAACAATATTTTAGAGCAAATTTATTCATAAAGAATGGCTATATTGAAAACACATACAGAAGCGGGCACAAAATACACAAAATGCCCATTAGGTCAGAGGTTTTCAAAGGGTCTGCAAAAATAAGAATAGAATTTGAGACAAATGTATTTCAGAGTCTTTTTTTTTTCCTGCCAAAATCGCTTACAATTTCCCCCTAAAATCAGGTTTTTCCACTGTGATTTTCTGAATTTTAGTAACAAAAAGCATGTCTCATAAATTGAATTGATAAAACAGCATTTAACTGCAATTTACAATTTAACAACAGATAATTATAATAAGTTTAGCCCTACAAAAATCAGATTTATTTCTCTCAAAATCTGTTTCTATTTTTCTAATATTTTGTGTTATCCATTTTATTTTTTATTTTATTTTTCATTTCAGTGGTTTAATAAAACTGTAATACAGTAATATGATTGGTTAAATAATATGGGTGATTCCTTGTAAACTCAACCAGACTCAGACAGGTATGTTTAATGCAAATGTTCTGACAGAAGGAGACAAGATACAATTCTGAATGTAACATTATTTCTTATTTCTCATTAGTTCTTATTTTCTTTACAAAGTCTTGATTTTGTTTTTGGGGGTGTACTATATCATGTTCTCATGTTTGGTGATTCAAAAAACACATTATTTTTCACATAATTTACATTATTACAACAGCTTTCTCCCCAGTCTGGCACAAATGGCTTGACTAGTTCCGGGTTGGGTGAAGGCCCGTCTTCCGAAAAACTAAGTGTGTTGTGATTAGTTAGCTTTCCCATTGCATTGTGATTGGCAATAAGTTTAGACAGTGTTTCAGTACTATCACGACCCTTGCCAAAGCATCAAGCTTAACTTGGTTATAGTTAAGGATATATGAAAGTATAGTTGATGCTACAGTAGTGTTGGGTCCTATCGTCAGCCTGCCAGATTGCCAATACATGATATTATCGTGCTAATTTATTAAATTATTTACATACTTTGCCTAAAACAAGCTCCAGAATAAGGCTAAAATGGCTAATGTTTTAATATGACTTAATTTGTATTTAACATGACAACAATTGAATTAAGACATTGTAAGTTACTAACTATATTACATTTTCTTAGTTATTCAAAAAGCAGCTACAGAAAACGAGCAAAGATACGACCGCAGCTACTCTAGTCAATGCTTGTGTTTATATCAGCCTCGTTTCGGCATGTGTTTTGCCCCCCATATGGCACGTCTGCAGTCCGTGGCCCTAACGTGGCCACCGGAATGCTTGAAGTGCTGCGGCTCGTTGAAGTGTCCCAAAAACAAAGCTTGTAGTCCATATGAGTTCTTGAAAAAGGGGTTTAAAAAAAAAAAAAGAAATATCTCCCTTTGGAGTGGACTTTGAGATTTGTAACTTTGTAGACCTTTTTTATGCACAAACATACACACCACACACTGACTAAAGTTCAAAAAGTGAAAAAGCATAACAGGACCCCTTTAAATAAAATAAGTATTAGCTTTATACAAAGTGACCAATTTTGGTTTTCAACCACTGAAAATGGGTAAAAACAATCTGGACATGGAGCCTCATTGAGATCCACATATCTTTGGGACTGAATGATGTGTAGAGCCTTAAAATGTAAAATTCCAAAATAAAAGTTTATTAAGAACTAGAATCTAAAATCATATCTTTAATACTTCTTATTAATGAATGTTTACGGTCGCCCATTAACTTTCCCGCCAGTGGGCGTAGTTCTCAGAGTAATATGACACATTGCGCTCTACTTTTGTGTCTCTAAACACTCGTTTTTTGGGTCGACAGCTTATAAAAACATAGTTCTGTGTTTTTTAGTTTGTTTACTGTACACCTCGTCACATAGCTTTTAGACATTGTTCTGTTTTTTGTTATAAGTCAGAAATGACACGGAGGCAGCTTCCCACAACACAAAGTCAATGGAGAGTGTTAGATTGTTTTCCCCCCCGGTGGGCGTGGTTTTCAGATTATGATGCGTATCGCTCTGTCTCTATGCAGTTGTCCTGACAAAAAGAAATGAGATACATCTCTAGTTTCAACATTATTTGTTCTTCAGACATATAAATGTATCATAATTTTGCAAACTGACCCACATTTGGTTTTTGACAACAGAAAATGTGTCAAATTTAACGATTTACTCCTAGAGCCAAATTAAAAATCCAATATTTCATCCATATTTTCCACATCTCAGAAATCATAGGGCCCTAAATGTGTGAAGATATCAAATATTAAAATTCAATTAAAAATACATAATACATATAATTATTTACACTGACCAAATTTGATCATTTGCTTTTTAAACAATACTTCTTAAGAAGTTTTTAAAGAGAAAAGCATGTAGTTTTGTAGAACAAAAAGTTTCTCGGATACGCCATCAGCTCGACTGCTGGAATGGATGACAATTACTCCATCACAGCTAAATATGACAGCTTGCATTTGAATATCAACATCAGAGTTTCAGAACTAAATGTCTAACATTATTATACTTATATTTGATACTGTTTACAAACTAAAACACAATGTAATTTATGGTATTTTGCTTAAAAACTGTGCTATAAAGCATTGAAGAGCAGGAATCAATGAGAACTTATGCTTCACCTTTAACATCTCATGCTCTGCCTATTTTTCAGCACAGGCCAAAACCCAGCTGCCCTCAAATTGAGCATCTTCAACACATACTCTAATCTCGAGAGATCTGCGGCCACACATTTGCATTTGAGATAACTGAAGATAGCAGATATCAAGCATGACTGCGAAAGGCTGCTGCCTCAAACCCGATTCATGCAAAAGCAGAGGAACAGGAAGTGTGCTATGGTGGACAGGTGACACTTTCTCAATAATACTCAAACCACTCAGACGCCTTGACACTCACTGCCCGTTTTGGGCCTCGCTGTAATGGAAATCAACTGATATATGCAGCACAGCGGACAAAAATAAATGATTACAACCACCGATGGCAGCACGTCATCTGCAACTTCATTCACAGGCTTGACAGAACGGAGCTCTGAACCATAAAGTGAGTGAGAAGTATGCACTAGTTAACCGTGTGCTTGTTAGCCCACAAACAGGACATTATAATGACAAGTCACAAGAAAAGTGGTACTTCACACGTGAAATGAAAAAACTTTGACTGCAAAATGAACCCAATAGGAGAGTGAATATTCAGGCAGTTAATCATCACCATGAAGCACAAATCTCTCAGCACTTGAATGCGTTATGATTTCCAGACAATGGCTGTATTTTTAGATCCATACTAGGCCTTTTGAATTATTCAGTAAAAATGCCATGAAAAGATCCTGACAAGATACCAGGGAAGGAGGACAGTCTTCTTCCTGGATGTTTCTTCTTCATAGCTGGCTCACTGAAAACAGGACATGACCTTTTAGTGGTTAGTATGTGCCAGCTATCAGGAAAGGAGTTGGACCTCTCAATTTACAACACTTCATCTCGGAGGAAGCGAGGGCAGAGTGGGCTTGTTGAGACTTGATTGAGGGGTCGTATTCGCTCTCAAGTAGTTTCAACTCATCCGTCTTTCTTGATGGGTCTCGACTACCTCAAAAACACCTCGGCAGCACTCATCAGCATGACAGAGTAATGAAACTGCACAGCCCTACGTTAGCATTGCTTTTTCACTATGCTGTCAGCTATCATGAGCCCATCTCTCATTCCGAACAAGACACAAAAAAGACCTGATGATCTCCATCTGAACCCTAGAAAAATAACATTACTGTTGAGAAAACTACCTAATGAATAATCCACTTTGCCCTCAAATGGTTTGAAACATTCATAATGAAAAGAAAAACACATCACTAATTCATCAACTCTTAGTACAAGCACTGTGTAACCACGCTCAACTATAAATTCAAGCATTTAACATCTGTCCACCTCAGACAATCACTTTTAACGTGAAATAAGACACCGTATTAGCATTTAGTCACTATATGCATTGCTTATACTACAAAATTATAATATGAATATATAAATGTATAAAAATTAAAACCTTTTTTATAATGAAGATTCTTTGATCAAAAACCCAGAAAAAAAACTTTAATATTGTAAAATATTATTTCCATGTAAAAGAACATTTTTCTGTGTGTATATATTTTAAAATGTAACTTATTCCTATGATACAAAGCTGAATTTTCAGCATCATTACTCCAGTCTCCAGTGTCACATAATCCTTCAGAAATAATTCTAATATGCAGATTTATTATCAATGTTGGAAAAAGTAATTTTTGAGTACTTTTTTCTTACTTTTTTTTTTTTGTTTGTTTTTTTTAAAGAAATTAATACTTCCATTCACCAAGGATGTTTTAAATTGATAAAAAGTGATAGCAAATATTTTTTATCAAAGAATCCTGAAAAAAGAATCACAGGTGCCCAAAAAATATTAATCAGCACAACTGTTTCCAATTTTGACAACAAAATTAACTTTGACAATAAAATGTCAGCATATTAGAATGATTTCTGAATCATGGCTGATCAAAAAAATTCAGCATTGCATCACATGAATAAATTACATTTTAACATATAAATCTATGTATCTATCTATCTATCTGTTTCCAAAACTCACAATAAAATAATAATTATTCAGCATATTAGAATGATTTCCGAATCATGGCTAATGAAAATTCAGCGTTGCAATTATATTTGAAAATGCATTAAAATGTATTAAAATAGAAAACGTTATTTTAAACTGTAATAATATTTCACAATATTACTGTTTTTTGATCAAGTAAATGCAGCCTTGATGAGCATAAGAGAATTCTTTAAAAATCTTGATACCAAACTTTTTGTATGGCAGTGTATCACAATTTTATGCATACATATATATATATAGTTTATATATTTAATTATTATCTATCCATCTATCTATACATACACACATCATGCATATGCATATATGTATAATGCCATGCAAAGAGACTTTCATAAGTGATGAAACAGTGTTTCATCTTGAATCAAAGTGTTTAATAGATTCAGTAAAATATACAGTTTTAAGTGATTCACAAAAATGAATCGAAAGCACAGAGATTATATAAAATCATGTCTTAACGCAAAATAATTTTGAATGTATATGCAATTCTTATGTGCAATAAATTAGCTAGCTCTAGTCAAAACTGTGCTTATCAATTTTAATAAAAGCACATAAGTGTTTTCTTTTTAGTATTATTATTATTATTATTATTATTATTATTATTGAAAGTGAGAACAGAACAAACTCGACAAAGAGGGCAAAACCGAAACGGAAGTTCTTCACTCCATATTCTGCAAGTCTGAGCTCCGATCGGCAGAGCTCATGTCCCACTTACGCTGAATTCATTCTCTGCTGCATCCTGGGTTGTCTGGCTCGCCCTCACTCATTCACAAAGTAATCCCGCTCAGCTGGCGAGTTGCTGGGGTCTGTCTCCTCTGTCTCTCCAGACAAACCTCCCATTTGGTCGTCGCCATGTCCCAGAGAACCTGCTGTTTGAGTGCGCCCACCACACAGCTCTTTAAGCCACTGAGCAGAAACTCAAATGGAGGTGGGGCTCTACCTCACATATGGGTGGCACAGTCTTAGCCGATGTCAAAAAGTGAAATAATCCAAGCTGGTTATCACTCCACTGAGGGAACGCTATAACTAAGAGATACTGGAGAATGAAGATTCGCCTTGTCTGCCTTTGATGTCCTTCCTCTGTGAAGGCAGTCACTCAAATAATGCGAAGTATGAAACGGCTCAGCAAAAGAGAGCAGGCAGGACGGGAAGGGAGGGGACAAACGGGATGCGAGACGGTAAAAGCAGTGGGAGGACACAACTTGACCACCCTCACATTGCGTGTGCTTTTCTTTCTCTGCAAATGAGCAAACTCTGCAGGTCAAAACATCAGTAACCCGCTGGTTTGCTCAAAAACCATTATAAAAAGTGGCTGGACTAGCGATGTAATTTTTCTGAAGTTTCCACACCGGAAAAAAGGTGGAGATGAACGGGGTCTGTGAGCAGCTGCCAAACAGCTTTGTTTTTCTTCACACATGATGGAGTGTCACAGCTTGTTAGAGTCAGTACACGGGGACTGTCCTCCAGCACACAGATGGATGACTAAAGAGCCCATCTTCAGCGAGCAGTTACTGTGCGGCAGGAGCCGAAACGGGGTCACGCAAAGGATGGATTATACATCCTCAAAGCGCTGACCCATGAATCTGCTGCTAGTTGAAAAGTGTCTGCATCTTTTTAAAAGAAACCAAAGTCACTGTTATGTGACAGTAAAAAAATTGTGTTTTTAAACTTGAGATTGTTCTTGGTATTTGCAAACTCTATGATCTTCATTGCTTTTTAGTGTCACATTTAAATCAGAATACTTCATATTGTAATTTGACATCTTATTGAAAGTATATGAACTGTTATTTTAAACAATGGCTTTGTTCCAAAACCTACTAAGATGAAGAAAATGGTCTAAACTTAATAAAGTTGGTCCAAAAGTCAAAGTAACATAATATGTTATCTTTTCTACCAAATACCGCCACAAAAATAATTTGCAGCGATGACAATCAGAGATGGTATTGATTATTGTGCTGTATTGAGATTAGTGAAATCTTAATCCAAAATCATGCGGGTTAAATTTTGGTTAGAAATACTTGTAATTCTGTAATATAATATTTAAACTAGTCAAAAGTTCTTGAACAGTAGGATTTGTAATGTTTTTAGGGCTGTCAAACGATTAATCACGATTAATCGCATCCAAAATAAAAGTTTATGTTTACATACTGTATGTCTGTGTACTGTGCATATTTATTCTGTATATATAAATACACACACATGCATGTATATATTAAGGAAAAAATATTTAAGATTTATATCTAAAATACTTATATTTATTTATAATCTAAATTGTGTAAATATATATACACATATAATATTTTTTTTTTTACAAATATACATGTATGTGTGTGTATTTATATATACAGAATAAATATACAGAGCAAACACATATAGTATGTAAATAAACTTTTATTTTGGATGCGATTAATCGTTTGACAGCCCTAAATGTTTTTTTTTTAAGAAATCTCTTCTGCTCACCAAGCCTGCATTTATTTGATCCAAAGTTAAGCAAAAACAGTAACATTTTCAAATATTTTTACTATAAAAAATAACTGTTTTATTCCTGTGTTTTATTTCTGTGTTTTATTCCAAATTTATTTCATTTGATTTCAAAGCTAAAAGTTTGGCATCATTACTCCAGTTACTCCATATGATCCTTCAGAAATCATTCTAATGTTCTGATCTGCTCAAACGTTTTTTATTATTATGTTGAAAACAGAGTAGAATTTGTTCAGATTTCATTGATGAACAGAAAGTTCAGAAGAACAGCATTTATCTAAAAGAACAATCTTTTGTAACATTATAAATGTCTTTATCATCACGTTTGATCCATTTAAAACATCCCTGCTAAATAAAAGTACTAATTTCTATATTTTCTAAAAAAAAAAAAAAAAAAAAAAACAAAACAAAAAAAAAAACACACATTTTAAGGTTTTACTGTTTTTGCTGTACTTTGGGTCAAATAAATGCAAGCTTGGTGAGTATAAGTGTCTTCTTAAAAAAAAAAAAAAAAAACATTAAAAATCTTACTGTTCAAAAACTTTCGAGTGGTAGTGTATCTTAAGTGAAAAAAAAAAAAAAAAACAGATTATATAAACTTTGTTTATGCTATTAAAATGTACACACTAGCATTAAAGGGATAGTTTACCCAAAAATAAAAAATACTGTCATGAATTACTCATTCCAAACCCATAAGACCATTCATCTTCGGAACACAAATTAAGATATTTTTGATGAAATCCGAGAGCTTTTGAATGCAACTGACATGTTCAAGGCCCAGAAAGATAGTAAGGACATTGACTGACATGGAAGAGAAGGAAATGCTGAATAAAATTATTATTTTGTTTTCTTTGAACACAAAAAGTATTCTCGCAGCTTCATAAAATTACAGTTCAACCACTGATGTCACATGGACTATTTTATCGATGTCCTTACTACCTTTCTGGGCCTTGAACGTGTCAGTTGTGTTGTTGTTCAGACAGGGTCAGAAAGCTCTCAAATTTCATCAAAATTATCTTAAATGAGGAAGAGGAACGAAAATCTTACAGGTTCTTACTGGAACAACAGGAGGGTGAGTAATTAATGAAAAACATTTCATTTTTGGGTAAATTATCCCTTTAAAGTTTTATTTTATCATTGCCCTTACTGAAATAAATAATAAATAAGAGTTCTCTTAGTTTGATATTTTTATATATATATATATATATATATATATATATATATATATATATATAGAGAGAGAGAGAGAGAGAGAGAGAGAGAGAGAGAGAGAGAGAGAGAGAGAGAGAGAGAGAGAGAGAGAGAGAGAGAGAGAGAGACGTAATTATCCATGTGCCAAAAATTTCACATTTTCCCACAATTGTCTGATTATATAGCTTTTGCAATATATTGCTAATATGCATACAATCTCTTTGCCTTTAGACAATTCATAAAAAAGCTGAGCTTTTACAGCATTAGACCTTTTACAGTATAATGGGGAAAAAACATCATATCAGCTTGGCCTACATGACCTACATTCTTCTCAGGAGAAATCAATAGATGTTCAGAAACAGCCAGGGAATGCTCTTAAACGTGCAACACTTGAATAAATCCTGGTGCTCAGATGTTTTAAAAGAGAATAAGGAGGTGGTTAAAAGTAACCGCAGAAGACATTTTAAAACCAATCCAGAGATGGTTAAAAACAATCCTTGTTAAATCAAACTGCTGCTTTAACTAAACACATAAGGTCAAGAACACACTCAAAAACAATGAATTAGAGAAGTTGTTCAAGGCTATTTAAAACAACAACAAAAAAAAAAAAAAAAAGAGGAAAGAGAAGACTTTTCTACCACATAAGCCTCTTGACTATGTAAAGAACATATTTCAGCACAGCGACCAGCAGTTTCGCTGTGCCACTTGGCATTCCAAAGTTCCTGTATTTCTCAAAAAATAGGCAATTAACCAGGATGGATGCTCAATTAGCCCTTGACGGAGAGTGAGTTTGTTGAACAATTGCATAGCAGACACAGTATGCACCGCTGTTGATGTCCAAATCAAACTCTCTCTCTTTCCAGCTCTTGAGGGAAACCGTTTATGACTAAATCCTTTCTAATCTTCGTGGAAACAAAATCAACCTGCTCTTTCTCCACAGTGCTGTTTGTTTGCGTTCAAGGCCTGGTGCTACAGAGAAGAACTGCCCCGCTCTTCACATGTTCTGCTTTTTGTCTTTGTTAAACAGTAGAAAGCATCTGTGAAATATTTATTCCACTGCTGGCATCATTGTTTATGAATGAAGTGCACAGCAGAGAGGCGTGAACGGTCGTGGCTGTCTTCTGTGCGCGACTAAAGCACTAACTTTAGTCACACATTCTGACACGCAGGACCGCATCCAACCCGGAGAATGTGTACCACACTGCGCTGCCATTCAACCTACTACTGTGAGAAAACATTGAAACAACTGCCTCAGTTGAAAAAAAAAAATGAAAGTGGATCTGGAAATGATAAAATCATGAGAATATGCCGCTATACACGTTTTGCGAGTTATGCACTGCCTTCACAAGAAGTACAGTCTGGTGTCAGAATATACACTAAAAATAAACAAGCGTTTAAGATGTTAACGTCATCTACATCGCATGGGACACTGGTGTGTTTCCTCTTCACTGCAAAGGTGTTGCACATTTTAGACGTGCACTGAGCCATAAGCCGACACAGGCTTCTATTATGTGACAGCCTAAGCCATTTTGAGCAGATAAGGGCTGAAATGTGAATAATACCTCATCGTGGCGCAAATTCAGCAGTTGCTGAGTGCATGCGGTAATATAAGCTTATGGAGCACGTCTGGTTCAGCGTCGGTGCATCAGAGAGCAACGCTGCCCAGCCTTATAGGCAGTCGAGTCTGTCAAAGTCAATCATCTGGAAGCTCTGAGGAAACTTTCGGCGTAATTGGGTCACCAGTCTACGGCAACAATGTACCTCGAGAGCGAACAACTGTATGCAGCAGAGCATCAGTCAAACTTATAGCATCTCTTTTGTGAATTTTGTCATTTGCTCTCTTGCGCTGTGCAGCACTAAGAAAAAATAAACATCTGAAAAGACAATCTATGATACTGAAAGCCAAAAGAAATCACCCCCACACTTTCTGTGACAACTTAAAGCACTTTCAAAGAAACCACTGCCAACCAACAGGAAATTAAATCCAAAGTATCATTGCAATTTTTGCTTTAAAGATGTAATAAAAGCTGCTGTCACTGTCAAATCATAGGCAGGTCTCTTATTAAAATCATCATGCTTTGGTTTGATCCATAAAATAATGTATTTTAAGTATTTTACTGTAAAATATTGAACCCTGACGACAGTGTTTGTATTTTTTGATGAGCTGAAACTGTGCACTATTTAAAATGAACGGAAAACAAAAAATGTTACTTATAACTGGTTAAGTGTAAGTTACTTTAAATATAGAGTAAAAATAAGTATTTTAACATTTCACACATTTTAAAATGTGACCATGGACCACAAAACCAGTCATAAATGGGCTTTTTTATTGAGATATATCATTTGAATGCTGTACGGTTTGTTTGGATAGGACCGAGATACAACTTTTTAAAAATCTGGAATCTGAGAGTGCAAAAATCTAAATATTGAGAAAATTACCTTTAAAGTTCCCCAATTTAAGTTCTTAGCAATGCATAGTACTATTCAAATATTAAGTTTTGATAAATTTACGGTAATTTACAAAATATCCTCATTTTGAAACATGATCGTTACTTCATATCCTAATGATTTTTGACATAAAAGAAAAATCGATAATTTCGACCCATACAGTGCATTGTTGGCTATTGCTACAAATATACCTGTGCTACTCAAGACTGGTTTTGTGGTCCAGGGTCACAAGGTGTTTACTGTGAAATATTAAAAACTGATATTAGTGTTTGTTTTTTTAATTACCTTCGTGTAAGGATAAGCTGTAAAACCAAGCGCAATATAAAACTTCAGGCCTGATTATCAATCTGCTCTTGTGCAACCAAAGATATGAGAGCCACAATAAATTGCACACTATCATTTAGCTTATCGTGATATAGACTATGTCACCACCCTGACATTCTTCATTAGATTCGGCCACTGATCTTGTCACCAGTATGATAATGGATGACACAGAAAGCAGTCACAATCATTTATCACTAACTGCGGTTTCACAATGTGTGCAGAAGGAAGGTCTAGAATATACCAAAGGTATTCAAAATACTGTGTTACTGCAATGCATAGGTCACAACTATACTCTACAACTAAAAAAAGGTGCAGTGGCAGAATACAGTGGAAAAATACTTGACATGGGACAGTACATCTCATGAAGGACAGTGGTAAAGTTATATGGCTAACCCATAACAAAATGGCACAACTTCAGAATACATAACCTCACATTCTGCAATATGGGGAAGTATATTTTATGAAAGTCACAAAAGTGACTTCATAAGAGTGTCTGTTAAATATAAATAATATGCACGCAAGTTACATTTGCTAGTTATAAAAACTGCTTGTTAACTAGAGCTGTGAAACGATTAATCGTGATCACTCGCATTCAAAATAAAAGTTTGTTTACATACTATATTGTGTACTGTGTATATTTTTTATGTATATATAATTACACATACATACATGTATATAATAAAGGATTAGTTTACTTCCAGAACAAAAAATTACAGATAATATGCTCACCCCCTTGTCATCCAAGATGTCCTTCTTTCTTCAGTCGTATGAAATTATGTTTTTGAGGAAGACATTTCAGGGATTGACAAGATGAGCATTTGTGGTTAAAAAGTGTAAAGATTGTAATTTTTTTTTTTTTTTTAGAAAATAACCGATTGTTTTGCTAGATAAGACCCTTCTTCCTCGTGTGGGATTGACTTGGGAAAGTCCTTTCAAGCTGCATTTAAACTGCATTTTGCAAGTTTAAACTTGCGGGAACCATAGAAGTCCACTTTTCATATGGAGAAAATGTTTTCCTCAAAAAAAACAATTTCTTTATGACTGAAGAAAGAAAAACATGAACATTTTGGATGACAAGGGGTAGGTAAATTATCTGTAGATTTTTGTTCTGGAAGTGAACTAATCCTTTAAGGAAACATATGCTAGATTTATATATAAAGTATTTATATTTTTATATAATCTAAATTATATATTATATACTATAATCTAGTATAAATATATATACATAAAAAGATTTGTAAATATACATGTATGTGTGTGTCTTTATATATACATAATACATACAAACAGCACACACACACACAGTATGCAAACCTAAACTTTTATTTTGGATGCACTTAATCGTTTGACAGCCCTATTGTAAACCTTGCCTGTATAACTTTACTGTCAAAACAGAGACATAAAAATGCTACAGTAAAAATTTTAAACCTGGTTAAAAATATTTTAAAACATATATTTAACTTTTTTTATATTACACAAAATTATTTGCAGTATATTTACCTACAAATAATTATAAATTTATATTAAAATAATATAATATATATATAAATAAATATAAATAAAATAATAAATAATAATAATTAAAATATATTTTTAATTATAGGTAAAGCATACATTTATTTTCTTATTAGTTATGTATACTGGATTGCTTCACGATTCATTATATTTAATACTAGCATTATTTTAATGGTGCTTTGTCTTGTTAATGGTTTCCATAGCTTATGAACTATTATTACTACACTTATTAATCTAGATACAGAGCTAATACTGTCATCTCCTAATGCTTGCAACTTTTCACTGTATTTTACTTTTATTTTTTCACTGAATTTCTGGTGACCACAGCTGCCAGTTGGGGAAAAAAACGCTAAAAGAATACACTTTTGGGAATCAACCCTATAGAGGTAGATAGCCAACTACTTTTGACACATAGCCTTTAAGACGATCACAACAGTGAATGTCAGAAGTTCTTTCCTATCATGAATTAGTAACATAAATGATACATGTGTGTGAGATAAATCCTTACTGGTTGGTGGGCGGCGCTGAGAGGGGGAAAACAACCTCCTCTTCCTCATATTCTGGCCCATCCTGTTGATCACTTTCATCCACGCTCCCTTGCGCCCCGATTCCAGACGGCAGAGGGGGCGGCGGTAAAGGTGGGAAGACTGTGGGCCCGTCGGTGGGCGACATCCGGCTGCTGCCCGGCCCATCCGAGGAGGGGGACTCGCAACCGGCAGCGACAGCAGCAGCAGCTCTCCCCGTGAGATCATCTCCTCCGGCGCTCGGGTAGATCATCATGTCAGAATCCGTCACCCGTGCTCTCGCGGGTTTGCTGTAAAGAGGAAAGTGGGTCGAGTCGGGGCCTCTGCTGCCGTCCGATCCCCTGTCCTCGCCCCTCACCTCCATGCAGAATTCAAGAAGACAGCCTGAGCTTCTTCTCCAAGTCTGTTAAAGCTTCTTCTGCTTCCAGTCTTTTAAAGCGACGGGAGAAAGTTTCCTGGAGAGGAGCACGCACTCACTCTCTCTCACACACACACTCACTCACACATACACACACACACAGAGCTCAGCGGCTAACACATGAGTTTAAGTCTTCATTGTTTCCCGAGTTTCACAAAGAGAAGAAGGGCTGTTCTGAAATAATGCAGGGTGAATATCCGAGCAGATGAGAGGATGGTGTACCGAGGCCCTGGTTCGGTCTGGTGTCAGTTGTGGGCTTTTATTGTCAGTCTTTCGGGGTTGTTATTTTGTTTGCAGTGAGTTCAGAAAACGCGCCGTTCTGCTACTTTGGACGCTTCGCAGAGGATCGCGGACGTCCGACACGCTTCTTCTCACTCGATTCCGCTCAAAGAGTGCGTTAAAGTGTTTTCTTCAGTCGTAAATTGTCTTTTCTTCTTGAGATTACTGGACTGGTAGAACATTTGCCACAGCTGCTCCCAGTCCCACTCCTCTCCCTGCGCGTCCCCGCTCATGCGCAGACTAGGCTAGCAGATCGTCGAACCGATGCGTTCACATCAGTGAGTTCGGCAATCGACGGAGTTTAGAGAGGAGAAATGAAAGTACATAATTTCCTCGTATTCAAAACACACCGCCTCACCTTTGATACCGCAGCATAATGATTTATGAACATCAGTAGTTTGTCCTTTCAGCCTAAGGTAATATAGACTATAGGTGCGTGTGTGCTAATAACTAGGTTTTTTTTTTTTTTTTTAAATCATAAAGCAGCTGAGTCATGCTTTCTGCGCTATGTGTGTGTGTGTGTGTGTGTGTTCAAATAAATTCTTTTTTTCTGAAGTAACTGTAACATTTTATGACATTTCTGGTCCCTGACTGTCACACACAAGTAATGTCTTTGTTTAGACATTTCAGCACTGTGGTAATATTTAGTCTTTTATTTAAATACTAACAAGTTAAAACAGTATTGAATTATCTTGTTTCTGCCTAGTATGTATTGTATAGATGTGACCCTGGACCACAAAACCAGTCTTAAGTAGCACAGATATATTTGTAGCAATAGCCAACAATACATTGTATGGGTCAAAATTATCATTTTTTTTCCCTTTGTGCCAAAAATCATTAGGATATTAAGTAAAGTTCATGTTCCATGAAGATATTTTGTAAATTTCCTAACGTACATATATCAAAACCTAATTTTTGATTAGTAATATGTATTGCTAAAACTTAATTTGGACAACTTTAAAGGTGATTTTCTCAATATTTTGACCATAGCATCTTGAGTGCCAAATAAAGATAAAGAAAAGCAATTTAAAAACAAACTATTTTAATTATTTTACTATTTTTTAAATAAATTATTTTAAAATTATTATCTATTTTTTTTTATATTTAATGTTTATGCATTTGTCAGGTTAAAAAGTTATTAATTTATTTCCATATGTATGTTTTAATTGTTAAATTAACAACATATTTCTTCATTTTATTTTTAGGCCTCCATAACTGGGTGGTGTTTATTTACCTTTAAAGTTGAGACCATATTTCACAGCTGTGCTTGAGAAGAGCCAGATATGTAAGTAATCAGGCAATAATCTGATGTAGCCATGGGAACTAAGGGCTTGCAGATGCGTCTGTGTTCATTGTTCCTCATCTACAGTCAAAACATATCTGCCTCCAGTGCTGAGGACACTATATAAAGCTCAATGACATTTCTCAAATGTCAAAGTAGGCGACCAAACGTTTGCCTCTGTCATGTTGATATGAACACAGACAGACTGTGCATCGCTGTGTCTGTCCCTGCAAAGTTTCATACATGAAATCATTTCCACCTGCAAGCACACATCATACACTCTTATAAATTGGAACATTAGTATTAACAGGAAAGTGGACCAGTTTGAGAATACAACTTGTATTGAATAATATCCCTTTTGTTTATTGTGTTGATTAACTTTCTTCCCCAGTTTAATCATCCACGTTGCATTTTCTTCTGTTTACATTTAATGCTTATGAACTTATTCTTAAATAGCATTATGCAGAAACTATCATTCCAAAGTTTAGCGTCTGCAACATTTGTCTTTTTCTTTTTTTTTTTTTTTATTGCACCAAAGCTACCTATACAATACAGTCAAACCAAAATGTATTCAGGCAACTTCAACATTTCTCACATTATCACAGTTTATTCACTATAGTTTAGAAAATGGTAATAAAATAAGATCAGTGTCAGATCCAATTTTTAGTCACAAATTTTGATCAGTTTTACTGGTAGTCCACTTTATGAAGGATTTTTACTTTATTTTGCAATCCTCACTTACATAAATGATCCCATCTGCACCTTTTTGAAAGTTCAAAAGAAAAGCAGTCATTTAAAATAGAAACATAAATGTCTTTACTGTCACTTTCCTTCAGGAATTTACAGGATTGCTTATGGATTTACCATAATTTAGAACCAACAAAATTATAGAATCTTAATGGCATAAATTGACATGTCACATAATGCAATCAAATAAGAATAAAAATCCATTACAATATTATCAATTTTTAGCAGATTCTTAGAGGATTTGTATTGGATCCCATTAGGACCCTTTAAGATTATTACAAAATTATAAGAGTAGTAAAATAAATAAAAACCTGTAAATTTTTTATGCTTTTTTCCCCCTAGGCAGTCAGAACACTGTAACATAATTTTCAGGAAACTGTGCAAGAAAATAACCCTCTCACACATTCTGTAATAATTCATTCCTTTGTGCTCAAAGTAGGAGTGAGGCCGTGTTGTCTCAGTGGTGTGATTGGGCCGCGCTGCGGGAAGCCAGCTTGTGTTGTGTGGATGATTTGTAGGGAAGAGGGATGGCTCTTTGTCCTGCTGCACAGGCTGCTGCTGCCATGGCGTCTGCCAGACCCACGATAATGAGATTCAAAGCAGGGTGCAGCTAATCGTCCATCTTAGAGTGTTAGCCAAGTGGAGGAGCACGAGCACCTGCTGATGACTACTAGCCCCTCACTTTGTCATTATGGACATCTTTCTTTGTGTGTGTGTGTGTGTGTGTGTGTGTGTGTGTTTGGCACTGCTGAAGCCTCTTGCTACATAAGGAGGTATACAACAATCTGAGATGGATAGTGTAAGAATCTTGATAGTGTAAGAATATTTTTGCAGAGAGCAGACCTCTTGCACCACAATTGATATCCAAAGTCTGTATATCAGCAACAACCAGGTCAAGAAACTCATGTTGTAATGTCTGACGATTTTTAGTGCATTTTAATAACCTAAAGAATCATTAGTTTGAAGTGATGAAGTGTCCAAGTATTGTGTTGGAGTCCCCTACAACAGGTTTATATGCATCTAAAATCAGAAAACATAGTAATTTTCCCAGAATATACAATTAATATTAGAATCATTTTGCAATGAAATCGAAACGATTCGTTTGAAGCAGTTCTGAGTAGTGATGGGTCGTTCTTGAACGATTTGCTCATTTTGAATGAGTCTTTTTTGTGACTCGGGAAGAACAAGTCATCTCGGGGAGTGATTCGTTCAGTTGCGCATTAGCAACATTCTATATGTTCTGTTAGTTCACCTGTTAGTTTGGGTTATTCGAGTCGTTTGTTCATCTTATGGGGCTGTCACATGATGAACGAACGACTCAAACCCGAACTAGAGAGATGAACTAATCAATTCTCTTTCCGGCTCAGACTGCATAGGTTAAGCTTATGGGGCTGTCATGTGATGAGTGAACGACTCGAACCCGAACTCGAAAGATGAACTAATCAATTCTCTTCCCAGCTCAGACTGCACAGGTTAATCTTATGGGGCTGTCACGTGATGAACGAACGACTCAAAACAGAAAACTTGTCAGATAAGAGGTGAGGTGAGCTAAACATAAACAAAAGACCCAGGTAAACCATTAATTAATATTTTCTATTTCTTATAGCATTAGAGTTTTCTTGTTTGTAGAGTCATCAACATTTGTGTAAACAGTAGATGTGTTAGGGAAGTAACGCATAACATTTTAATTCCATTTTGCTAAAATGAACGGAATGAACAAAATGATTTGGAAAAAAAGATTCTTTCATTTTGCTGAACGAGCCTCAAAGGTCCGAGTCGGTAAAATGATCCGAACTTCCCATCACTAGTTCTGAGCTTTAGGTAGGTAAACCCCTCCCTTCCATAAGCCTACTCTGCTTTGATTGGTCAGCTAGCTAAGTCCATTGTGATTGGTCTTTCCGTATACAATGCAACCATGCCTACAGCTAAAGCTTAGCTGCTAAACTGTAAACAGTTCACAAAACAGTAATGGTGGATATGTTAGCCGAGTGCTAACTGATGAAACAATAGTTTGTAAACCAAAATATGTCTACATTCTTTATTATTAAACAAAGTAATTAGAACAACGACAGTCTACATTAATCGACACATTTTTAGGAAATAGCAGGTTCACAGCGAAATATCAGAACGATTTCAAGACAGTGATATCTTGGTTTACCTGGAAACAACTGCACTAGGTATACATTACATATTAGCACAAAAACCTTGATATTTTGAGCACTCAATTGAAAATCTACACATGATGAATTAATCATACTTACAGGTTGTGGTTCAGAGATGCTTGTTGGATTAGAGAAGCAGTCCTTGGTAAAATGATGAGCACACAACAAAAGGTTCGAATTGTATTGCTGTGGTATTGTGGAAGAAAATTATTTTAACCACTGCTTCTTCATATTATCATCTTTCGGCAATGAAACAAAACAAACTTGCTTTTACAGTGCAGAACACAGTGTCTTCTCAACATGATGTTAACACGCTAACTGTCAGGTATCGTGTAGGGAGGACAAACGAGGAGATCGAGGTAGATATCAGGAACAAAAACAAGTCTTTTAATGGCAAAATCCACAGAATAATTCCACAGGGAGACAGGCAAGGAGAACGCACACAAAGACAAATCCACAAATAATAATCCACAGGGAGACGGGCAAGGAAACACGCAACCAACGACGAGACAGGACAATCAAACAATGATCACAGGAAACTTAAATAGGGTGGATAATGAGGCAGACAGGTGAAGGCACTTAACTGATAATGAGATAATGAGGGGTGGAGACAGGAACATGACCAAATAAGGACAGGACTAAACCAAATACAGACTGGACTAAACCAAAATACAGACAGGACTAAACCAAAAACACAGGACTAAACCAACAGAAAACACAACAAAAGAGTCCCAAAACCTGACATAACTCCCCCCCTCCCGGAAGGCGCGACCTCGCGCCGAAAACAAAAACATGGGGGGGCTTGGGTGGGGGTTCAGGAGGGGGACGGACATCCGGAAGGAGGAGAACAAAGGGAGTCCAGGGAGGAGATGATGGAGGGAGGAGCCAGGGAGACGACAGGAGTGTCCAGGGTGGATCAGCAGGAGGGAGGAGCCAGGGAGACGACAGGAGTGTCCAGGGTGGATCAGCAGGAGGGAGGAGCCAGGGAGAAGACAGGAGGGTCCAGGGTGGATCAGCAGGAGGGAGGAGCCAGGGAGAAGACAGGAGTGTCCAGGGTGGATCAGCCGGAGGGAGGAGCCAGGGAGAAGACAGGAGGGAGCTGAAGCAGGAGGAGCCAGGTGAGACCCAGGCCACAGCCGAGATGGCGGCCCACGGTGGAGCCGACGGAGGGAGGAGCCATGGTGGAGGAAGGGCTGACGACTCCAGGGGGCCGACCGACGGCGGCGGAGCAGGTGGTGGTGGAGCCCGAGGCGGAGACGGAGAGCCGAAGATCTGGGGCGACACCGAGGATCCGGAGGGCCAAGGCGGAACAGATGGCACCTGCGACCATGGCGGAGGCGGAGATCCGGAGAGCCCCAGTGGAGCCGGAGCGATCGAGGACTGAGGCGGAGCTGGAGGGAAGGAGGAGTCCAGTCGAGCCAGAGGGACGGAGCGACAAGGCGCAGCCGGAGGAGTGGAGTCCAGAGGCGACGGCTGGGTGACGACTGACCGGGACGGAGCCGTAGGGACGAGGGAGCCCGGTGGAGCTGGTGGATCGACGGGCGACGGTGGAGATGAGGGAGCTAGGTGCCATGGTGTAGCCGCAGGGTCGGAGGGCAGAGGCGGAGTCCGAGGATCGGAGGCTGGAGGTGGAGATGAGGGATCCTCCGGACTCAACGCCAACGGAGCTGGAGATGGGCAGACCCGCGGCGAGCCCACGCCACAGATGGTGAGCTGAGGGTGAGCGGCGGGACTGACGAGACCCAGTGGAGTGGGCGTTGAGGCAGGAAAACAGTCAGTGAGAGGAGGTGGGAGAGGGAGGCTGGGTGGGATTTTTTGTTTGTTTAAAAGTTTAGAGGATGACGGAAGGGAGATGGATAATTCAGTGTCCAAGTTATGTAATCCCTTAGAGTCCAGGTATAGCTCACCCTCAGCAGTGGCGGCGTGGGCGGGGCTTTCCGTAGCCCCCGCAATCTCCACGGTTACCGGCTCACGCACCTGGTCAGACGTCTCGGGCTCTGGCTCCGGGGCAGTCGTCCGCTCGATCGCTCCTGATGGCGATGGCTCAACTGCGGCAGGCTCTGGCTCTCCGTCCGCGGTGGGCTCGGGCAGCTCCGCACAGCTGGGTGGTGGCTGGCTGGGCTCTGGGTCCGGAGTGGCACTGGCGAGGTCCTCCTCGGGGCAGACGGTGAGGGGGGATCCGTTTCTCACCAGCGTCCACTCCACAAAGGCGGCGAAGTCCGCTCGAGGACCACCTTCGGACGACAGTGCTCTGCACGCGGTGTTAAGGCTCGCGTCGTAGAACGAGCAGAGCACGTCGTCCGGATAGCTGCCGTTGTTTGCGAGGGATACAAACAGTCTCGTATGGTCCTCGAGCGAGCTTTTCTCCTGCTTCAGCAGGAGAAGGAGAAATTCGGGACGGCACAGGGGGTTCATAATGTAAAACACAAAAAACAAAACACTGAGCAAAAAACGAAAAACAAAGACGGGGGTAAACACGGCGAGATACTGTATTGGTCCGGTCTTCTGTCAAGTATCGTGTAGGGAGGACAAACGAGGAGATCGAGGTAGATATCAGGAACAAAAACAAGTCTTTTAATGGCAAAATCCACAGAATAATTCCACAGGGAGACAGGCAAGGAGAACGCACACAAAGACAAATCCACAAATAATAATCCACAGGGAGACGGGCAAGGAAACACGCAACCAACGACGAGACCGGACAATCAAACAATGATCACAGGAAACTTAAATAGGGTGGATAATGAGGCAGACAGGTGAAGGCACTTAACTGATAATGAGATAATGAGGGGTGGAGACAGGAACATGACCAAATAAGGACAGGACTAAACCAAATACAGACTGGACTAAACCAAAATACAGACAGGACTAAACCAAAAACACAGGACTAAACCAACAGAAAACACAACAAAAGAGTCCCAAAACCTGACACTAACTAGCGGAAGTGTTTGTGGGCAGGTCAGAGTGTTTTCTTATTTCATGGGCAGGTGGGGATTATGCTAATATGCTACCTAGTTACATATCGGTAACAGGCAAAAGATTCACAAATATGACGAGTCAGCTCTTTAAGAGACAATACCTTTATTTATCATGCACTTTTTTGATTAACAACTTTGCATACTGTTTACATTAAAGGATAGCTACGTTACAAACTGTGAAAAAAATAGATTTTTTGAAAACCCTTATGACCTGCTCTTTAAAGGAACACTCTACTTTTTTCCCCTAGAGTTAAAAAGACAAGTTTTACCTTTTTTAATCCAGTCAGCTGATCTCCGGGTCTGCCGGTAGCACTTTTAGCATAGCTTACCATAAATCATCAAATCTGATTAGACCATTAGCATCTTGTTCAAAACTTGACTCTTCTGTAGTTACATCGTGTACTACGAAAATGAAAAGTTGCGATTTTCCAGGCTGATATGGATAGGAACTATACTCTCATTCTGGCATAATAATCAGGGAACTTTGCTGGCGTACCATGGGCGCAGCAGGTGCAATGATTTTACGCAGCGACTGAAAATAGGTAACTTCCAACATGACCAGCACTTAGCCACTAAGGTAACAGTAAAATAACTTTTTTTTTTTTTTGGAAAATAGGCTCATTTGCCAACTCCCCTAGAGTTAACCAGATGAGTTTTACTGTTTTCTAATCCATTCAGCCGATCTTCGGGTCTGGCGGTAGCACTTTTAGCATAGCTTAGCATAAATCGCTGAATCTGATTAGACCGTTAGCATCTCGCTCAAAAATGACTCCACGGTACGGCTATGATTATTACGTCGGAATGAGAGTATAGTTCCTATCCATATCAGCTTGGAAAATTGAAACTTTTCATTTTCTGTCGGTAACTACAGAAGAGTCAAGTTTTAAATAGGAAAAATATCGAAAATCTTTGGTCATTTTTGAACGAGATGCTAATGGTCTAATCTAATTCAGTGATTTATGCTAAGCTATGCTAAAAGTGCTAACGGCAGACCCAGAGATCAGCTGAATGGATTCAAAAACTCATCTGTTTAACTCTAGGGGAGTTGTAAAATGAGCCTATTTTCAAAAAAGTGGAGTGTTCCTTTAAAGGTTATTTATGGAGTTGTATGGCAATAAAAAAAACCTTAATGTTAAGAGTATATATTCTTTTTTAACAACACTATGTTCCATAGTCTGTGTCTTTATAGATAAATTGAATAATGTGTATACCAAATATCAAAATCCAACATGAACTTTCCACCCAAACATATAAAATCACTACAGTTGGGTCAAAATGTCAGCAAATATTTTTCTACATTAGTATAAAAATTTAAAACAGCCTTAGTGTTATAAAAAAGTCTAGGTCAGGAAGTGTCTGTAGGGAATTTTAGCATTATCACTCTCTTCTTGAAAGTCTTGAAGGCGAAAAATGTCCAAAAGCAGTCAGGGCCCTTAAAAATAAATGATGTGAATTTTATATTTATAAAATGAGGGAAATCCATGAATGTTTAAGCAGTCTTCTAGCCAACTCAGTGCACTGGAGGATATGAGTGCTCTCATACACACAGATGAAATATTCTGGTTATGGGCAAATTAAGGTCAACTCGTGGACAGTGAAGTCTTATCATTATCTTGCAGATCTGGTTTGATATATCCTGTATTTCTGCCAGCATGATCCTAGGACCATGATCAGAGGCAGATTTATATTTTTGGTTTCTGAAAACATTATTTCTGAATATTCTAAAGGGATAGTTCACCCCAAAATGAAAATTCTGTCATTAATTACTCACCCTCATGTCGTTCCAAACCAGTAAGACCTTTGTTTGTCTTCACAACACAAATTAAGATATTTTTATGAAATCTGAGAGCTTTCTGACCCTGCATAGACAGCAACGCAACTGACACATTTAAGACCTAGAAAGGTAGTAAGCAGGGCCATCATTTCAGAAGTGAGGTGGTCATAAATGTCAAGCGCATTTTTTTTGTCATTTTAATTGGCTAAGAAATCAAATACACTGATGGACAATTGCCAATGATTAGTATTCTGTAACATTTCTATCTTTCTAGATTTTCCTAATGCCAATTTTATGATTTGTTTATATACTACACTTTTTTTCCATTTTTATCACAGAATGAGGCAATAAATATGTATTTTATAGTTTCTATAGGCTAAGACTACTGTAACAAATTAGCTGCATTATTCAGATACTTTATTTATTACCTGGAGATGACTTAAAAAACACAGAAAAACCACATATTGTCGCAATAATGTGTGTATTTATTTATTTATTTTTTTAGCTAAAGCATTGCTGGATGCCTTTGTTCATATGTGACCCTGGACCACAAAACCAGTCATAAGGGTCAATTTTTTTTTTTAAATTGAGATTTATACATCATTTGAAAGTCGAATAAATAAGCTTTTCATTGATGTATGGTTTGTTAGGTAGGACAATATATTTCGAGATGCAACTATTTGTAAATCTGGAATCTAAAAAAAAAAAAAAAAAACATTCTAAATATTGAGAAAATCGCCAAAATCGCCATTAATTGCCAAATTAAGTTCTTAGCAATGCATATAACTAATCAAAAATTAAGTTTTGATAAATTTACAGTGAGGAATTTACAAAATATCTCCATGGAACATGATCTTTACATAAAGGGGTCATCGGATACAAAGTTCACTTTTGCATGTTGTTTGAACATAAATGTGTGTTGGCAGTGTGTGTACACATCTACCCTATAATGATAAAAATCCACCCAGTGGTTTTTATTTATTCTGTAAAAATAATTGGTTATGGTGTTCTAAGTGATCAATGTTATAATGAACATAGTAGTCCTCATTCATGGCCTTCCGATGTACATAAAGCATCTGTGATCATCCGTGACCCAGCTTCACTTACAGAAGTATATGTTTTTTTTATGAATCTTTGCAATCGCCTTTACTAATAAGGTGCTAGTTTCGCCGCTAAACACGCTAATGTAAACACTGACTCATCATCACTCCATGGAGAGAAGAGAGGGGAGGGGCAAGCAGAGCATTTAAAGGAACATGCAACAGAATCTGTTGATTTTTTGTTGAGGTAAAAGGGTGTTTTTTTTTTACACTTCTATCGAGAATTTTGAACCATCATAGACTTTTCATTAAGACCCTAAAGAATCATATCAACTTGTGGAAAATGGGCATCTGTTGACCCCTTTGATATCCTAATGATTTTGGCATACAAGAAAAATCGATAATTTTGACCTGTACAATGTATTATTGGCTATTGCTCCGGCTTTGAGTATGAATGAAACAGACTCTGCATGAGAGTGTTTAGTGCCCGTAATGTTTTTCTATTTTTGCATACAAATAAAATATCAGGTCATGCACTGTCTTTTCTCTTTGAATTTAAATCTAGATTAATTCACACTGGTCCCTGAAAACCTCTGTGTGAACACACTTGCCTGGATGAATATGTTTTACTAAAAGTGTGGGGTCCCATGTGTATTATATGCCCATGGTAGTGAGGACAAGCTCTCAGATTTCATCAAAAATATTTTTAATTTGTGTTCTGACGATGAATGAAGGTTTTACAGGTTTGGAACGACATGAGGGTGAGTAATTAATGACAGAATTTTCAGTTTTGGGTAAGCTATTCCTGTAATGTTAAACGTCCTGTTTTTAAAACACTTTTTCTTGGTTATTCAAATGAGAGAGGAAGCATGAAATGAATCGTTTTTTTTTATTTTGCAAACATTATGGAAATTACTTTTGAATTCTGAACATTCTGAAACGTGTAATAAGTAGTAATCTTAAAAAAAAAAATCATGAAGTATTGTTTGTTTGTGCTAGTTTTGAGAACATTATTACAGACCAGATAGCAATGAACAAACATTTTATTAATGTTATTGGTTCAGTTTTGCCAGACCGTTATTCCATAGTTCTAAGAATGTTCCCTGCTAGCTGGGTTTCTGCTATTAGCCTGTTAAATCACTTCTTTGCCACTGATTCAGCACCCACATAACATATATACTATATACTCAGTCCTTCTTTTTTTTTTAAATTGGGCATTTGAAACTACAGTCCCCCTATTAGTATGTCTCAGTCCTCCCATTCTTGTCATTCTTGTCTTTGAATTGCATGTGCTGCAAAATATATGGACTATCCACACCACACTTATCAAAGTTCCCCTGAGTGACTGAAAGAAGCAAACAGCCACACATCCATGATGCTTTGCTGCTGGGACACCTAAGGCTACACAAAGCATGGTGTACTTCTTTTATATTGTTCTGCAATTAGATTTTTGGTCGCTGTTGCAATGGCTTCATGAAATATTTACAACGCACACAGAGAGCTCTCTAAAGCATGGCTGTGCAACAACATGTCCAGTTTAAAAAATGATAAAAGCAAGAACACTGGCCTAAATTGAAGAGTAATAAAACAACATAATTCAGTATAAAAGATATTGAATCATACTGATTAACTATGACAGTGATGTGCATTTAATTATCACCTAAAATGAACAAAGACACCAACAGATTTTGCAAAAACAGCTTATTTGTTTTTTTAAAAAAAGAATGAAGTAGAACAAAATATGTGTTATAATCTCATTTATTGCGATGTTGAGTGGTGTTTAGGAATCATTACACCAAGAGAGCTTTGTCACACTAAATGACCTGTGTAAGCATGGCTGATTGGGCTGTTTTGGTAGAAATAATTTTTAAAGTGTGACAGTAATTCAGAGGTGTGGATATAAACGTTTTGCTCGTTTAAAAATGACAGCCACATGCTGCAGCACAATTAATTAAACGATATACTGTGACTTATATTTTGTTTACGAACACTGTATACTGTTTGTTGGTAGCAATCACTTTTCCCAGCCCCGTTTGTGTCTTGTTGCAATGTAATTCAATTTCTTGTGCACAATCAATGTCTGTAACTATAACAAAAGCCTTACACGCATAGCCTGCTCTTGCACACACACACTAAAGGAGTTTTGTCACTTTGAGAAATGCATTTTATGGCCCTGTGCCTACAGCGGAGCAGCTTTAATGTAATTTACAGATGATTTTATCCCAGCGTTGCACAAGCAGCTCACCTCTTTTCTCGACTGACAAGAACATTCAGTGAGCCTGCATGAGTCGTTGTCTCTGGGAACCTTTTCCTATTAAACTTTACTAGGCTGAAATATCAATAACAAGACAGACTGAAAGGCTCTCGGACGACAGGCTTCTGACAAATAATGCCAGCTGGATGACATCATCAGAGCATAAGAGCTCCACAATCAACATAAATTTAAAATAGTATATTATTTATTTACTTTAATGCACATTCCTGGTCTTATTGTGCATGATGATCTCAAATAAACTTTTATTAAAATTGCTTTTTGGATGATGTTGCAAATTTGTTTAAATTTTCATCCCTTCCTGTCAAACCACCTAGCCATATTCTGGTATATAAAACCCACTTTTCATGATCCAACTGAAACAGGCCGTCATCAGATTAATGATTGAAAGAGTTGTTGAATAAAGTCGTTATTTTAGTTTTCTGCACAAAACATATTATCGTAGCTTCACAAAATTATGGTTGGACCACTGATGTCACATGGACTATTTTAAAGGAAAACTTCACTTTTTTTGAAAATAGGTGCATTTTCCAACTCCCCTAGAGTTAAACAGATGAGTTTAACTGTTTTCTAATCCATTCAGCCGATCTCCGATTCTGGTGTTAGCACTTTCAGCATAGCTTAGCATAAATAATTGAACCTGATTAGACCATTAGCATCTCGCTCAAAAATGACCAAAGAGTTTCAATATTTTTCCTATTTAAAACTTGACTCTTCTGTAGTTACATTACTAAGACCAACAGAAAATTAAAAGTTGTGATTTTCTAAGATGATATGAATAGGAACTATACTCATGTTCCGGTGTAATAATCAAGGAACATTGCTGCTGTATGGGTGCAGCAGGCGCAATGATATTACGCAGCGTCTGAATATAGTCCCCAGCTATTTTACTATTAGCTTAGTGCCAGTGACGTTGGAAGTTAGCTAGGGACTATTTTCAGGCTCTGCGTAATATCATTGCGCCTGCTGCACCCATTGTACGGCACCAAAGTTCCTTGATTTTTACGCTGGAATGAGAGTATAGTTACTGTAAGGGAGCCAGTGGTGGGCCAACTGTAAAAAAAGGACCCTAATAATGTTTAAAAACAGCATAAGCACCACTGCTCCAAATGTACCGGCAGCTGGAGGTGTAAAAATGAGGTGACAACGGAGTCAAAAATTTGGAAAGTTTATTCCCAGAAGTGCAAAAGTGAAGATATCCCACTGGTGTGCCAAAGTTATTCACAATAAAAGTTCAAAAACAAAACCTGCTCAAGCAAACATTTGTCTATGTCAAACAAATTGACCCAAGAGGCAGCAATTACACTCCAAGACAGTTTTCATCAAAACTGAGAAGCCATCTTAAAAAGACAAAGCCCCTCCTACTTGGACTAAACCATTTGGTAATGAAAGGTAATAAAGATCAAATCATCAAACAAATGTTCTTAAACAGTAACAAACAAAAAAAACTTTTACAATAGTATGAAAACTCTAAAAGTTGAAACAAGACAAACTCAGTTAATTATTAACACTTAACAGTGCTCAACCAGAAATTAAACAGATCAGCAGACTCCCCCTTCGTACACTATTACAATGCACCATGCCATCTATTGGCGGGAAAGATCTTCAAAATGGTGAGCCTTTTGTGTGACCAGGTTTTGTCTGTTTGGGATGAGAAAATGTTCCAGTACGTAAGTATGACTATTCATGATATGTAACTTTTTGTAAAGAGACAATAAACATTTAACCTGATCACCGGTCTTGCATTACTTCTGAACACAACACAATACATGAAGCAACACATGAATCATTGAATGTCAAACTGGGGAAGAATTAACATAAGGACAGAAACATTACATCACACATAATAACTGACAAACATATGCATTAACTGGTGTCACTTTACTAAAAAAAAAAAAATAAAAAAAAAAAAAATAAACATACACATGAATATTCACAGTCTAAGTCAAAATAAGAGTCCTTGTCATAATAAGAGTCTCTAGTCACAGGGCCTCACTGTGACAGTTCCTATCCATATCAGCCTAGAAAATACACAATGAATAGTAGACAATGTAAGTACCGAAGGGTCAAATTTTAAATAGGAAAAACATTTTAAAATCTTTTGTCATTTTTGAGTGAGATGCTAATGGTCTAATCAGATTCAATGATTTATGCTAAGCTATGCTAAAAGTGCTACACCAGACCCGGAGATCGGTTGAATGGATTGAAAAACGGTAAAACTCATCTGTTTAACTCTAGGGGAGTCAGCAAATGAGCCTATTTTCAAAAAAAGTGTTCCTTTAACAATGTCCTTTTCTGGCCATTGATTGTGGTGGTTGCATTGCTGCAGGGACAAAAAGCTCCTGAATTTCTTCAAAAATATCTTAATTTGTGTTTTGAATATGAAGGAAGGTCTTACGGGTTTGGAATGACATGAGGGGGTAATTAATAACAAAATATTCATTTTTGGGTGAACTATCCCTTTAAATTATTATAGTCATTAGAGAACATGTCATAATCAATTCATATTTTAATTTCTTCTGAATATGTGAATTTCTAAAAACCTGAAAGAAGTAGTCCAGATTGGTTATGAATGAATTTTTTTAACATATGATTTGCATAAACCATATGTCATGTCCTGTTGCAATCCAGCAGCATGTGCATTGATGTTTCAGTCTATAATCCCTGCCTCAGGCGAGATCCTGTGATGTAGCATGCTTAAAATCTTCATTCCACTGGTACATGTTCAAATACCTAATGAGTGATATAATGACATATTGTATTAATATCTGCTGCTTGTTAAAACACTTTGTAGCCACATGGATTAACAACATAGAATCTTAATGAGATCGTGACAAGTGCTTAGGGATACTGAGCTCTGCTATCACCATTGTGGCCCTAAACAAGGTACTTAGTCCCAAGTTGCTGCAGAGATTCTGCAGTCAGATGACAAGCGTTTGTTAAATTAACCATAATGAATGTTATCTGCTTATGTAAACAGCAGGATCCAAACTCTGAGACCACTGAATTATTTACATTGAAAAAATACACAATGTTTTATAAGGAAAAATGTCAAACAAATAACAGTTATCATGTATATATCATGTAACAAGTACAGGAACTACTGCCAGTAGTTTCATGCAGAGTTTCATGACAGAACTTGGCATTTGTGACATTACCCTCTTTTACACATGTCAAATTTTAAGACCGTGATAGGCATGAGGCATAAGGGGCCAATCACAGACCACATTTTTTATTTTAACGCTGTGAGATGCTACGCAATAGTAACATTTTGAATAGACAGTGAAATGTGGCACAACACTGTTTTTTTTTCACTCAAACTGTTATGCTAATAATGTAATTTGTAATCAATTTTTAGTACATTACAAAAGATTGCAAAATAAAATTAGTTCACTAGTGACAAATATACTTGGTCCAGGGTCACATATACATTTTATATAGCTTGAGAAAATGCAACACTGATGCATGAGACTTTAATTAAATTAGTGTGATTTGGGTTTAGTAAGCCTATTTATGCATATCTGCTGGCTTTCAGTATCACTCAAGCTTTTGGGAAATGGGGGAAATAGGAAATTCAGTAGCATAAGCCTTGATATTAAAGGGATAGTTCACCCATAAATTAAAATTTAGTTATTAATTACTCACCCTCAAGTCATTTCAAACCCGTAAGACCTTTGTTCATCTTCTGAACACAAATATTATTTATTATTTATAATATTTTCGATGAAATCTGGGAGCTTTCTAACCCTGCATAGACAGCAATGTAATTACCAGGTTTAAGGCCTAGAAAGATAGTAAGAACATTGTTAAAATAGTCCATGTGACATCAGTGGTTTAACCAAAAATGTTATGAAGCTATGAGAATGATTTTTGTGCGCAAAGAAAATAAAATTAATGACTTTATTCCACTTTATTCTTTGACTTTCATTCACAGGACTAACATGACAATAAAGTCATTATTTTTGTTTTCTCTTCACACAAAAAGTATTCTCGTATCTTCATAACAAGGTTGAACCACTGATGTCACATGGACTATTTTAACAATGTCCTTACAACCTTTCTAGGCCTTGAACATGTCAGTTGCGATGCTGTCTATGCAGGGTCAGAAAGCTCTTGGATTTCAATTCAAAATATCTTAATTTGTGTCCCGAAGATGACTTTTTATTTTTTGGGTAAACTATCCCTTTAACTGAACTCATCTATTTTAAACCTGCCAAAACACACAACCCTTCACCCTTGGTCAGTGGTGACATGAAATCCACAATCTGCATTTCTCTCTTGCTTTTAAGCACCCATGGATTTATTCATGAGCTTCTTATGGTTGCTGTCAACTCACATTGAGTCCACAGGAAGGCAAACTGTAAATAATAGAAATTCCCAGAAGACATCTTCTGAGCTGGCCTCCTCTTCTCCCCAGTCTGCCTCATAAAGCAAAGTCAAAACTCATTGCTGACCATCCTTACTTTTTTGTGACATGAGTGACACAGCTTCTCTCATACTTAACAAGAGAAGAAATATTTACACTAATCTTGCCAACAACTGTAGAAAGATGTATAGTGATACTGTATATATTAAATCTCCAACAGCTGAGCTAAACCACGGAGTGAGTTAAATCATGTGATGCTATCACTGGCAATGGTGACTTTTGCAGTCGATCAATCACAGAACTTCTCCAGATGATTCAATAAAGCCACTTGCGAGAGAGCTGGATCAATATGCTTCCATCAGATGCTTCATGGAGAGAGGACGCGAATGGTGCGTTCAAGTTCTTCTTTACTGAGCCAATGTCGTATTTATAGCGTATGACTGTTACAGTAGAGTCAGACAGACTTTCACTGCATTCATTTTGACCATGTGTGAAGCAATTTTCTAATCTTCTAAATTAAACAAATAAGAAGGAAATGTGAGTGGTTGCTTCCTAGCAAAAAAAAGCCCATCCCCCAAGTCTCCCTAGATATGACTTGTATCATCATCATTGTATGTGGTATCCAGGATTTTTTACCCATTTTATTGTTATACAATGTTGTTTACAGTGTTAAAGAGATGGATCCTCATGCTAAACATGGCCAAAGTTTAAAAAAAACAATTTGGATGAATGACAGAGAATTTCTGTGCCGAAATTATTACTTCCGGGTTGGTACAAGTTTCGGCTGTTTTTTTTTCTGATTGTGGATCTAATGACGTAGACGATGGTGGAAATCCTTTTATGAGCATTTCTCCCGGAAAAGCGCACCCGTGCACACGTAGACCAGAGGAGAGCGAGACCGCGCCCATCAGCGCGCTTCATTCGGCTGCACTGCTGAAAGGGATTCTCTCAGGCAGAATGTCTCTAAAGAAGTGTGGTTTTGGTGTAAAGCAAAGATAACTTTGCTCAGCTTAACATTTTATAAACGAGGCCCAGCTCAACGCTGGATTTGCACATTGGTTGATACTGAAAGATGGAGCAGTCCCAGGTATAAAAGATCCCAGTCATGATTCAGAACTGCAGATGGTAAGTGAAACGGCATCAAATGTCTGTTTTATTGGCAATCCGAGCGCGAGTGCTTGTCGAACTTAGCTCCACCCACGGCGCGCCTCCAGAAGCTCGGCTTTTTTTCAGAGAGAATCGTAAAGCTGTATCTTTCTTTTATAACTATGATAAAACTAAAGACTTTTTGGAGATATAAAGAATGCAGTACTACTCTATAGGTACTCATGATTAACATGATATTGGGTGAAACAATAGCAAACAATAACAAATGTCACTAGTTAGAATGGGCCATTTTAATAAAGAATATAAACAGAATACATTTAGTTTATCTATTCAAAAATGTAATGGCGTGTCAATATAAGCTTACATTTGTCCATGTCAATGGTGAGAATTTACTCACTGTTAACAGGAAACCATGTTGAATAAAAGTGTATTGCTTCCACTTGACCCTGCAGCATTTCTGTTGTGAACATAAAAAAAACAGACACTCATTGCAGACTAACGTTTGTGTCCTTTCAAATGGCTGAAAAGTGGGGTCGATCAATGAAAAATCACATTTATCATTCTTGCCCCCTCTTGAGGCAAACGTTTGACTGAAAAACATCAATGACTAGCAGCACTTTACTGAGCTTATGTAACTTCTTGTAGCAAGCATTTGAACAAAATCTCTCTGATAACAAAAGGGCAGAATGTATATTTTGCTGAAGGTAGAATTTACATGTGGACAATCACACTTCCTCTTCTGTTTTTTTAGGAATTGCATTGTCATCTAATTTGGAAAAGAACATCCAGAAGTTATATATGTTTACTCTGTAGTGAGCAAGTCTCATGTACCACATTAAGACGATGAACGCCTTATAAACTAGAGTGACTAAATCTCAGTGAAACTGCTAATGTTTTGGACTTACATGCAATTTATGCCTAAATGACTCATCAAAACAACACCTGTTGAAGGTCTCAGCTTTCACATCTCAGAGATGTTGATTTGCCTGCGGATCACAAGGCATGCTTTTGTCCTTACTGGCAATGCATGGGCTATTTTTATCCAACTTCACTCTGCTTGTCTAAAGCACAGGGCAGAAAGTCTCTTTAACAAAATGAGATCTCTGAATATTTAATCTTTGCTGAATAAATAGATTACGGACTTGTGCCTTGCGGAAGTATTCATACCCCTTCATTTTTCTCATGTTTTGTTTCTGCCTTATGTTAAACTGCTTTAAATTACTTTTTTTCACATCAATCTACACTCCATACCGAATGTTAATAAAGTATGATATGATGCGACAAGCATTGCACATCAACATTTGGCAATTATCTGCCATTCTTTTCCTCACCTCTTCACCTCTCAAGCTCTGTTATGTTGGACTGGGGCAGACACACATTTTCAGGTTTCTCCAGAAATATTTGATTGGCTTCAAGCCCAGGTTGTGGCTGGGCCCCTCAAATTTGTTGTCAACAACAACAACAACAAAAAAACATATTATGCAGAAACATACTGACTATCTTTTCTGAATAGCAAAAATTTACATATGTTCCTCTAGTACTTGTTTGTTGTTCTGGAAAGTTTTCTTCAGTGCAGCTTCTCTGGATGGTTGGTTGCAGGAAGCATTAGTGGCTCTGATGAGGTTGAGTGTACATGACAGCTGCCCATCTGTGACTCCTGCCCGCTCAGGAGCCCTGTGAGAGTACTGCTGTCCTAGGCTGTGCAAGCCTTCTGCTCAAAGCAACACACACAACCATAGAAAGGACACACAAAACAGGCTGACAAGCATATGCAAAAACTGACTTCCGGACAAAAAGATTAAAATTGCCTACATGCTGTAATTGCTCCTGAGGTGCTTTTAACTTAATATTCTTTCATTAACAAAACTAGAACCATCACAGTCCCATATTAAGCACCATATAAGGATGTCTGTATGCAAGAATAATTTCTTCTCTTCTGATGTATATCAAAAAAGACTTGTGTTCCCTGCCAGTTCACAAACAGGCTGCTCCCTTGTAAGTCTGTTGTGTATGTTCTCTGCACAGAGTCTGTGATGTTTAGTCCGCTCCACTCAAGTTTTTCATTAGCTTTCTCTCTGAACGCCCTCAGGCAAGCCGCATCCAAGAGTTCCTTTATGAGAGACCATAACAATGACAGAAAGAAAAAAAAATAGATTGGCTTAGAAGCCTGTAGGCCTTCTTCATTTCTGAGCTCCAAGTACGGATCTATTCAGTGGGATGAAAAAAGATAAATAAACAAACAAGCTGACTGAAAGCTACTCTTAGAGCTTAGAAAGTGAAAAACATTGGCTTTATTAGCCTCTGACAAATCAGTTCATTAGTTCAACAAGAGAAACATCAGATTCCATTAAAATGTGCACATCCTGGTAAAGGCATTCAACCCTCATTTGCAGGCTGAGCAGTGTGGAGGTAATGCTGTTTTCAGGGCTCACATGCCTTCTGACCACGTTTTTTTCTAGCAATTTGTGAATCCTTATACTCAATAATATAATATAATATAATATAATATAATATAATATAATATAATATAATATAATATAATATAATATAATATAATATAATATAATAATGTATTTGTACATATAATATGTCTGAGGCCTATAACTATATATCATTTATATTTTCTAAAATATTTTGATAGATATTAGATCAGTTTTTAGAGTTTGAGATTTAAAGCGGATATTAAATAAAATATAGAAAGAACAGAAAGAGATATAAAAATAATATATGAAACGGAAATTTCCATACATTTGATTTTACTTTTGCTATCTTTTCTGTTCAGAAATTAACAAGGGCTGTAGCTGAAATGCCACCAAAATGGACAAAAATGGCCATAACTTAAAGACAAACAGGCAAAAATGCCCCATGCACAGTTAGACAATGTAAGAACTGAAATGTGAAATGAATAACATTTAGATTCGCTCACACTGCATCAGATTGCTTTTACGTGCTGTTTTGTGCAGCGTTGAGCCTTATAACCAATCAAACGTGTTTCTGTTGAATGCATTGTCCAATGAGAGGCGCTTAGATTAGTCAGCGCTAACAACGCCGGAGCTGTTGATTGCGCACGCTCACGAATTCTCTCTTTATAAACAACGCAGTGATTAAATTAATTTAATAGCTTCAGTGATTATAGCTTCAGAGTTTTTGCATAACTTGCGATATACTAGACTAACGTCATGGACAGACATGTTTGTCTGTGAAGCTAGAATGTGACGTGCCTGAAAGGCAGACACAAAAATGTTTTCTATTGTTTTATATATCGATATTAATAATTATTATTACAATATAAAGATCAATAATCTACAATAATGATTTTTGTCATAATACTGCAGGCTATTGTTTTTTGTTAATGTCAAAAAAATTTACCCAACTACTACACTATATATATAAATACACACGCATTAACACAACATCTTATGGTGATTATAATAATGAGGCGATTTTAAAAATAAAATATTGCCCCTTAATGGAAAAGTGAGCCATCAGGGTTGTACAAGTTTTTAGTTAACAGACATAATCATGAAATATTCTTGATTATGCTCAACTTAACTTATGAACTTAAGTCAACTCTATGATCTGCTGACTTTTTTGTGGCTACCATTCCATTAGTCATTAAGAAAAGTCATGTTTAATATAAACTTAGCCATGTAGGACTGGAAAGGAAACTGAAGTGACATAGGTGCAAAATTGTGTTTGTGTTGCCCTCGTTTGGTTAAACGTGGTATTACAGTGGCTGCAAGCCAGTGACATTATAGAGTACAGAAATGAGGGTTTTTGAATATGATTTTACTGTCCATAGAAACATATATTTTCAAATACTTCAATTTCAGTCTATTTGTATAACACTTTTCCCAATACATATATGGTTCCAAAGTAGATTTACTGGGAATAGTGCCTTAAACTCCCAACTGAGCCAGTTAAAAGCGTCAACGGAAAGCTTACAGCTAAAATAATTTGATTCCATATTGCAAATACTCTCAAGGAGAGTGTACAGACCTCTTACTGGCTTTCTGGTCATATCGCACACAAAACAGCAACAGCCTGCTGTAATCAGCTTATTTTTTGTGGTACCATTGATTTTATATTTAAGCTACATTACAGCTCTTGGTCCGAATAAGTTGACCATACTTCATGCAGATAATCAAAATTTTTTTTTTTGGGGGGGGGGGGGGGGGGGGGGGGTAACTGATGATCAAACTTATTAATTCTTGAGGAAGACCACATTCAATAGACAAGAAGTCTTCAGCAATAACCAGTTACGTCCTTTGGCTGTTTACCAGTATCATACAACAATACAAATATATTCACATGCATTACTGAATACCCTGTACTCACGATTTTCTCGAGGGACACATTTAGGTTTATGTGCAGATGTTCAGTGTCATTAGGGACTTGTATAAGTATATAAACAGCAGTTTCCAGCAGTTATTAGGTATTTATTGGTGAGTAAGGCCTAGCTTAGTAAGCATTCTCAGTTACATGTCCTGATATTTGCAGTTAAAGTGATTTGTACACTGATTTAGACCGCTTTGTTGACGAACACTGGAATGCACATATAAAATGCGCATATGAAAGTAAATAATTATTATGATTGCAGCGAAATAAATAGTCTGCATTTATCAGCTTTCAAAAAGCATTGTGAGACTGACACAAATACACAAATACCTAAACATTGATTCAAAAAAATATTTTTGTTTCTCTCCAGCAGGGGTCCCTCTGGCCATAGCAACAAAGGCAGTTCAGTCATCCAAACAGCACGTAATTCAGTTCTCCAGATAGAGAGCAAGAGTCTTTTCATTTATGTGGCGTACTGATATATTCCCACTGATGCCATACACAGTCACAGTACAGCCGTGAAAGTGACGGGACAGCAGTTTTATGAATATTTTATTGTGAAGGACAATGACGATGTCTTTCCCAATACACCTATCACCAAATCAACTTAAGTCACTAAGTTAGTTATCTAATATGGCATCTTCCATAAATGCCACGGAAGAGACTTAACTTGCAGTGAAAAAAACCTCTGGCAGGCCTTAATTAAATGTGACGCGTTAGCCTCAGTTTCACCTCATTAAAGATATACTGTACAATACGCATATACTGTCACCCGTTGTGCGTGAATGATTTGTGCTGAATTTTTCCGGATTTCTCTCTCTCTCTCTCTCTCTCTCTCTCTCTCTCTCTCTCTCTCTCTTTCTCTCAGCAAATTTTCTTCTTCAGTCTTGGCTTCCTTCCTGTCTGCCAAATACGTGCCTTTTTTCAATTAGCCTAATCCACATATTTGGCTGCACCAGAAATCAGCCTTACAAATCAAAGGCGCTCATATTTGAATGCGATGTGCGGTCAAGCTCGACGTGTACGCGCGCAAGGATTGTGTCCTTGTGCTGTATGAACAGCATCAGTTACGGACCGATTCTCCTTTAGCACTGTTTCTGCACTCGTAAATAAAGGTAATTCTACAAATGCTTAATTAAAATACATAAATCCTGTTTACAATTTCAGCTACAAGGAGCATTTCAGTGGGCTATGAATGAGTGGCACTGAAATGACGCACTCTTTCGCTCTGTGAAAGTTAGTGTCACTTTTGCCGAATTGTGTGTCTTGAATATGTGTCCAGAGGTGATTTATTGATTTAATTAAGCTGATATGGCAAAGGTGGCTGACATGCCACGCAATGAAACCAAATTAAATCAATCCAACACCTCTGAAATCACTGGTAGGACAATTCCCCAGACATTATTGCCAGTTAAGGAGCAGTATGGATTTTCAAAAAGTATATTTTTTTGCTGTTTGTAATATCCTTTAATGTAATCAGCCTACAAAGTTGATCATCAAAAAAGCACATGATAAATAAAGATATTGTGTCTCAAAAAAAAGAGTTCACTTAGAATAGCTCTAATTTTTCCCACAATACCACAGTTGTGTGCTCGTCATTTTACCAAGGACTGTTTCTCTAATCTTGGCTTTTATGTTATTTGGCTTCTGTTTTTCTTTATTTGGACTACAAGCATCTCCAAACCACAACCTGTAAGTACGACTAATACATTATGTTTACATTTTCAAGTGAGTGCACAAAATATAATTTTTTTTGTGCTAATGTGATGTATACCTGTGCAGCTTTAGGTTTCCAGGTAAATCATGATTTTGAAATTGTTCTGATAATTCACTGTGAACCCACTATTTCCCAAGAATGTGTCACTTAATGTAGACTGTCTTTGTTTTCATTTAATAATATATTTTGGTTTACAAACTATGTTATTTCATTAGTTAGTTATGTTAGCATTAGGCTAATGTATCCACCATTATTGTTTTGTTATGTGTTTACAGTTTAGCAGCTAATCTTTAGCCGTGGTCACGATTCTCTTGCATAAGTGTTAAACTAAATGTTTTATGTCATTATTTTAAGTATGGATTGGAGCACTATTGTTTTATGTAAAAGTGCATCAGGGTTGCCAGGTTTTCACAACAAAACCTGCCCAATTGCTACTCAAAACTAGCCCAATTGTGTTATGAGAGGGGTCCACCATTAAAAATTGTATTCCACGGTGTAAAATTCACACTTTTTGTTGCGGTTCCCCTGGTAAATTTCCAGGGGCTATATATGATGTTATTGGAGTCACTTCAACCTGCAGGCATCAAAAACAACTGCAGACTTGGTAACATAGATGGTAGCGCTTGCTAACTTGCTCAAGTACTCCTCTCTGTGCCAATCACAACAGGCTTGGCCAGCTAACTAATCAGAGCAGAGTATGCTATGGTTTTACAAACATTACGCTCAAAGCTGCTTTGAGCGAACTGCTTCGAAATCATTGACAAATGACTCTATGTTTAAATGTATATTCTGAAAAAAATTACAATGTTTTCTGACCTTAGATGCATTTAAATCTGATGGGGGACTACAACACAATATATGACCTGCTCTTTAAACAAAAGTTCTGATGTCAGTTAGTTGTTGTAATTGTCTCTTATAATGTTGTAGTTTTACATTGAATGTGCTTTCACTAAAGGGACATATTTGACAGTTGCTCAACGTGTTGCTGCTATTTCAGTACCTTAAGCATGAACTTACTGTTTTTTACCCAGCCATCCAATCACAGTGGAGGAGGGGGGGACAAATACCACATCCACCAACTGTCACTTTCTACTTGTATAACAACATTGCAAAAAATGCTTTTCTCACTTAGATTTATTTGTTTTGTTTCCAGCCAAAATATCTAAAAAATCTTAAATCAAGAAGTAAAAATGATTGTCTTGTTTTCAGAAAAAAATAAGTCAAAATTAAGTGAGTTTTTGCTTAGAACAAGCAAAATAATCTGCCAATGGGATAAGCAAAAATAATCTTATTTCAAGCAGAAAACAATTTTTTTTTTTTTGCTTACTCCATTGGCAGATTATTTAGCTTGTTTCAAACAAAAACACACTTAATTTTGACATATTAAGACAATCATTTCTACTTTTACTTCTTGAATTAAGAATTTTTAGATATTTTGGCTGGAAACAAGACAAAAAATCTAAGTAAAAAAATCTTTATTTTTTATTTATTTATTTTATTTATTTTTTTTGCAGTAAACATAATAACAATCAAGGAAGAGCTAATATTCCTGGAGTATCTCTGCCTGTACCAGATGCCATCACTAGACTATACCGCAATATTAAAGAGATAGTTCACACAAAAAAATAAAATTCTATAATTAATTACTCACCCTCATTTCGTTCCAAAACTGTAAAACCTTTGTTTATCTTCGAAACACAAATAACACTTTTTTTTAATACAATCCAAAAGCTTTTTGACCCTGCATAGACTGCAATGCAACTACCACGTTCAAGGCCCAGAAAGGTAGTTAAAATACTCCATGTGACAGAATACTTTTTGTGCACAAGGAACAAAAATAATGACTTTATTCAACAGTTTCTTTTCTTCCTGTCAGAGTATCACAACAGATCTGTGTGGTGCTGTGCTTTGTTTACAAGCAGAAGAAGACCAAGCTGTACATAAAACAGTCTTTATAAACAGTGTTAACTTCACTGATGAATAATTTTCATCAACAACATTTTTTTTACAGGCGAAAATGAAATGAACGAACTAAACAAACTAAAATTCTTTCTGAATGAAAAAACAGCTATGAGAAAAATCTACTGGCATTTTCATCAGCAAATAAAAATGAATTGAAAATGTTAGGAAGGGATGATATGGAAAGATGTTCAGAAAGAATTCAGAAACATCTGTTGCGTAGTAGGAGGTTAGGGACACCAGCTAAAATACACTTGCTGCACGTCTTATAAAATGTTAAAAAATGTCAATATGTGGGAGTACGAGAAGTGCAGACATATGGATAAATTTGATGACGCAAGAAAGAACTCAATTTTGTCTTGTTTTCTGAGAGCATACACAGGAGCATACACACAGAAAGTACGTCTCACTCTCTTTCGCGTTGCATGAACTGAGAATACACACAAAATGATCTCGAATTGTCCGTTTCGACGAGTACTCACATAAACACAGCTGATTATATCTTAAATTACCGTAAACAGTACAGAGAAAGTGTATCAGTACATTGCATCCAATGCAACCTTAATATGAAACCTATATAATGAGTTTGGAAATGTTAGAGAAATGCTTAATAAATGCATTGCATTGTAACTAAACTCATTAAATTTTAGCCGACTAAATTTACTGTATATTTAGTCGACTAAAATCTTATGATATTTAGTTGACTAAAACTAGACTAAAATTAAAAACAATTCAAAATATGACTAAAACTAAATGGCATTTTAGTCAAAAGACTATGACTAAAACTAACACTTCATCAAAATTAACATCAAAATGAACACTGTTTGTAAACATGTCTGAAGTTTTTAACAGAAAGAATGACTCACAAGCCTTACTTATTTGAACCAGAATATGCAGACAGTGAACTAAGAGAGATGGATGTTTGTTGCATTACTGTTTATGCAGAGTCAGAAAGCTCTCGGATTTCATCCAAATTTATCAAAAAAGTGGCTTTTTTTATGTGCCACTCTGCTACTTTTAATTGTTTTTCTAAACACCAGAGTGTAGACTGATATTAGACTTTTTTTAAGTGAGTTTTTGTGTGATGTGACTTGTAGCCATGTATGGTGACTGAGAGTACTGAGAATCAAACCCGTGATCCTCATGTTACAAGTCAGACTCTCTAACCATTAGGCCCCTTATTTTGATGTTTTGATGATTTCCATCTTACTGCTTTCTCAGTATTTTGAGCAGCAGTCATATTTATAAAATGTGAAGTAAAATGGTTAAAGTGCATTTATAATCTTCAAACAACTTTTAAAGACCTTTTCCCTGGTGTTTTTTCCTCGTTCTGCACTTTTCATTGTGGTTTGATGAAAGATGTCCAATTTCTTCTGCCTCCCCTGTGACTTGCCATCAGATTGTGGGATGAAATTGCATGAATAAATACAAGGAAATGATGTTTTATTTTGTTAGTTGCTCCACAGTGGTCATTTCTTTGATTTGAGTTATTTCTACATCATTAGGCATGCATAATGTGATTAATAGCCTACAACAGCAGCTGTAACCCAGAAATTGATGAGCCATTGTGTGCAAATCAGAAACTTTACACTCGCCCACAGACACACACAAACACGTTGCTAAGGCAGTTTTAACCATGCAGAGAGAGGTATGCTGATCTCTCTCTCTCTCTTCATATGCTGTTTGCCCCTACATCAACCACTTCTTTCTGCTCTTACACTAAAGTCAGTGAACAGTAGCTCTTGATTGATTGATATTAAATTGAGCTTCCTTTTGAATTTGCAGAGTTCACACAGTGTGTTTCATGCCATTAGCAACATTCAAAAAGATGAATGAGTGCATTATCAAATACCTAACGTTCATTTAGTATTTCTATAGTGAAATATCTGCAGCTGCACACTACAATATTGTGGATTGGGATGTGGGATTCAGGCTTGATCTTTCAAGAATATTTTCATAGCGTCTGTTGATACACTTACTGTTTTTATTTTCCTATATAGCTGAAGTGTTATTCTGTTTGTATTTGGGTAGATTCTCCATCCAGAGATCCAAAGTTTGTTATTTCTTGATTTACGCTAAAAGTGTGGCATTGATCAATGCATCTGATTTAGAATAATCCTAAAGGGATATGCTGGAAAAGCTGAGAATCATTTCTACTCTTCTTAAGGGATTTCTGGTGCTACTACCCAAACCAGGCTTTAACAATCTTTTGAAAGCACCTTCAAACAAAAACCGAACTGCAGTGCGAAAACGTCAGGCAATCCTTTAATTTTTAAGGAGGGGAAATTGCTTTTCACTAAAATTGTTAAAGAGCTCCCTTACAGAATAGTAATTTTAGAGTAAAGTGGTGCAGCTTGAACCCAAAAATAGAGCCCATCAGCGAGTGCTAAACACTGAAGGTGACAGGACAAGACCCCAGTCCATCTTAGCACTTAGAGAAGCCTCTTAACAGTCCATTTAGCCCATAATTTCCCCATGTAATTGTAAGGGCTCTCATGTTATGGGCAGAAAAGTAGGACTAGGGAAGCTCATATCATTACAAGCCATGTATTTTTGGATGGATTTGTATAATATTAAATAAAGATACATTTTGAGAAAAGTACTATTTATTGCTAAATGCTAAAGGTGGTATGGAATGGGTGGTGTTTATTGGGGTTGTTGTTTTTATATAATTTAACAATATCAGGGAGAGATCATCTGTGTTAAAGAATTAGTTCACTTGCAGAATAATTTTTTTCTAATTTACTCACCCATGTCATCCAAGATGTTCATGTCTTTCTGTCTAGAGTTGAAAATAAAAAAAAACAAAAACAAAAAACAAAACAAAACAAAAAAATACATTTTCTCCATATAGTGGACTTCAATGCCCAATGGGTTGAAGGTCCAAAATGCTGTTTCAATGCAGCTTCAAAGGTGTCTACATGATCCCAGTCAAGGTCTTATCTATCAAAACAATTAATTTTCTAAAGAAAAAAAATTATAAACATTTATATACGATTTAAACACAAATGCTCTTCTTGCACTATAGCTCTGTGACTACGACTTCACGCATTTCATGCATACGTAATCACGTTGGAAAGGTCACGTGCGATTTGTTCTTCATCTGTGTACTCCAGTTCAGAAAGGTAGGGTAGGGCAAAAACTCCATCTATTTTTTTCCTCCAGCTTCAGAATTGTCCAACATCATTGTTTTAGCTTTTGTATAGGGTGATTGACTTTCTTGGATGTTTGTTTTGTTAACACTGGCTCAGTACTTCCACCTACGTAATGCGTAACCCTTCCAAAGTGACTACATAATGTTGACGTAAAGTTGAGCTAATGTGTATAAATTTGTATATTTTTTTAAGAAAATGACTGATCGTTTCGCTACATAAGATGCTTATTCCTCAACTAGAGCCATTTGAAGCACTTTTGTAGAGCCCTTTGAAGCTGCATTAAAACTGCAATTTGGACCTTCAAGCCCACTATAGAAAAAAATGGAGTGGAAAAAATCTTGGAATGTTTTCCTCAAAAACCTTAATTTGATCATCAAAATGACATATTTAAATGTTTTTTCTTGTGAAAATAATTTTCTTATGCCTTAAAATAGCTTGAATGTAATTCTACTGCCCTTGCCTCATTTACTATGTAAACGTTATATGTTTAAACCAGAAAGCTGGTATGTTCACCATAAGCAATGAGACTGATGGCTAACTTTATCTGTTTGCTCTGGTTTATACACGGATAATGACTGATAAATCTAAGTTTTTACTAGCAGACAACTACCGTGGATACTGCAACATCCGTTAAAGTTACTTACTTGATGATGTTGTGTCCTCAAAATGCTTTGAATACTCGAATGCAGCCTAGTTTGCTATTTCAAATCCCGACTGTGAGCATACAAAGTGCAGACGCCAAGGTGGGAGAGGTGGGTCTGACTCCGGGTTACTTTTGCACTGTTGTAGTTAAAGTTAGCAGTTCTTAATACCGATAAATAAGTGGTTACAGCACAAAGTAGTGAAAAATATACTACTTTGTCAAACATAATATACCGGATTAACCTGGCTGCCTTTTCACTAGACCCCCTGCTTGCAGCAGTTAATGAAATGCAAATAATAGGATCACTTGACGTGATTGGTTGTTCTATTTTGTGATGTAGCAAAAAAGGGCTCTTTCAAACGGCAATTCTGGGACAGCCTTTGGGAGACTACAGTTTTAAGGAGAAAATACTCAGCAATGCTTTTGATTAATGGACTGGCACATGGTTTGTCTTGCAGCATATTAAAAACACCATATAGACAAATAAACAACATAAAAAACATGATTTTCACTACAGGGGGACTTTAAGGAGCATAATTATCAAGGAAAAGCCCAGTAGTGATTTACATAGCTTTCACAGAAAATGCTCTCACTGACCACATGATGAACCAGAAACCAGTTGGGAAACAATCATAAGTTTAACATTGCATTTGGCGCTGCTAGTAGCAAAGAAATCACATTTTGCTTGAAAATCTGAAAATAAAAACCAACCAATGTGAAATGCGACATGCTTCTTAAAAGACATCTCAGTATTCTTTATGGAGATTTACACTTTGCTGCCAAAGCACCTGCGAGAGCAAAATTAACCTTTATATTTTGCGAAACTGTAAAATGAACGTAGAGTCTGAGACACAGACGTTAATCTTATGACTTTCAGCTGCAATGGCGCATATGCTTTGTAAAACTGAATTGTGATAAAAGCAGCAATGGACTGTTGAGCTCACAGCAAGGAAGAAAACACAAAAGTACATTTGTGTGATTCCATATCAAGGGCGAGGGAGGTGATAAACAAACTTTGATGTTTTTGCTGAACAGCAGTGCATATCGTCCTCCCTGAGTTGGCGCTCAGGTATAAGCAGTCAGCACTTCAGTTTGTCACATTCTGCTGCATGCGCAAACTCAAAAACCCTCCTCCTCTTCAGTTCTCTCCCTCTGAGACTGTGCAGAAAAGGCCTGGCCAATGAAGAGAAGGTACTAGATTATACGGTGGAGGATACACTAATACACTGGTGACACTAATGATAATGCAGTTGATTGATGCAGGACTTACTATCCAGGACAAAAGAACATTACAATCTTTTGTTTCATGGTGATCTAAATAACTATTGGTTGTAGTAGTGAATTTGTGGGTGTTAATATACTGTAGGTTTAAAGCATTCTATACTCATTAGCAGTGGAATGTAGTTTTTTAGTTGTTGAAGTTTCTTTTGACTTGAGTGGCTCATTTTTAGAACACTGTGTCATGTGCAAGATGCTGCAAAACACATGAGATGTGAGTGCATCAGTCAAAGCTAGTACATCTAGCACAAGTTTAAATAAAAACAAAAACAAAACAATGGAGAAGGATTACAGTGGAAAGCAAAACCCTGAGACACGAGGCAGTGGAATTTTTGATACGTTTTTTTTTAAGTTGAGTTTCTTTCAACTCGAGCTCTTTTTTTAATGCTGTGTCATGCACATAATTATGCAAACGTCATGACATATGAGTGCATTGGTCCATCTAGGGCATGTTTACACAAAAACAAAATTCATTCATGCATTTTGTGTAAACAGCCTATAAGGAATGATTCACGTCGAACAAGCTTTTGCATTTCAAAACATGAAACACACTGCAATGGAGTGAAAAAAGCACACACACACACTAGGTACTGAGACACGTTTCTTTAAAAAGTTTAACTACTAAGCGCCACATGAATTTGTGTTCTGAAGATGAACTAAGGTCTTATGGGTTTGGAATGACATGAAGGTTAATAATTAACGACTGAATTATAGATTAAGGCTTATGTTTTGTGCAGGTTGCATACTAATTTTGTGTGTGTTTCTTCTTCTTTTTTTTCATTTTCATTCCAGACTAATTTTTGGCCTACATTTGGCAATTCAGGGTTTTTGTGTCCATCACATAATTAAGAAATAAAACAGTTAACAGTTAATTGCGTTTTTATTAATATTATTATGACAATTCTGACTCTTTTTCTCACAGTTGTGAGTTTATATCTTTGTTTCCACCACAGAATAATAAAAAAATAATAATTAATAGGTAATTTATTTCCACAATTAGGACTTTTTTTTCTCACAATTATGATTTTTCTTCTCAGAATTCCAAGTTTGATTCGCTATTGGGAGTTATAAACTCTTAATTGTGAGTCGACATATTGCAATTCAGACTTTTTCCTTCAGAATTCTGATCATATTTTGCAATTCTGGTCTTTCCCTCTCTTTTCCCTTTTTGTTTTTCAAAATAAAAGATAATTGCAACTTTTTATCTCCCATTTCAGACTTTTTTTTTTTTTTGTACAATTCAGTCTCTCTTTTTTTGTCTCGAAATTGTTATAAACTCGTAATTGGAAATTCATTAAGAAAAAAAGTGTGGGGTGGATAATGTAACCCGTTCTAAAAGCCACATGACCTTTCTAGAGTGTATTTTTCTCATTCTATCTATAATTCAGCATCGTTCTCACTCGTTATCTCTCTTTTATTCCTTGTGGAGACTAAGATTATAAGAAGCACACAGATGGAAGTCCTCAGTGGGCTCAGCTTCTTTTCATCTGAGGACTTTATCATGAAGAACAGTCTGTGTTAAACACACTCACACTCTGTCTTCTCACATACTCTTTCACTGTCTCATACACACACTCCACATATCTCGTTCAGCAGCTGGAAGCAATGATTTGATTCAGTGCTTTTGAGAGATTGGACCCCCGTCATTCATTCAGCCACAGCCCATTCCTGAACTCTTTCTCACTGTCCATCTGGGACCTCACACTAGGTGTGTTAGATTGTCTGTGTTCAAGACCTTTCAATATCTCTTCTCCCATTCAAAGTTGACAACCATGACATATGTGATGACTGTTTGAACAAAAAACAACTTGAAACACAAACACAATGGTTATGTTGAGGAAGGGAATGCATAATAAGCTTTGTAGATACTATAAGATGTGTTGTTTCTCAAACAGTTTTTTTTAAAGTGTTGAGAGTATTTACATTTGCAGTCAAAATTATTCAACACCCTTGACCGGCAAGACATTTTGCTGCCGAAAACAACATTTTATAAAGCATTTCAACTAAGGCATCAGTAAACTATTACAGAAAGTTTATTCATACACATTTGGGTGATTCTGAGAATGTAACATTGATGAATCATGATAAAATTCTACATTTTCAAAATGATTCAACCCCCAAAAGTCACATTTTGCGCAAAATCGTTTATTCTTTAAAACCACCAATAAACGCTGCCTGTAAGTTCGTAGAAGCTTCTGTCACCTCTCTATTACAGTCTTGGCCCATTTCTTGCCTGAAAAAACTTCCAGATCACTGATAATCTTTGTTTTTTTCTTTGCCACTGCTTTCTTTAAATTCAACCAAATATTTTCAATGAGAAATCAATCTGGAGACTAAACAGGCCACTCAAGAACATTCTATGTCTGATCCCTGAACCAAGCATAAGTACATTTGGATGTATACTTTGAGATGGTTGTACTGCAGGGAAGTCCACTGATCATCAGCTTCATTCTTTGCACCAAAGGCATCACAATTCTTGTCAAAATGGCCTGATACTTCAAAGAATCCATGTCCATCATACAGTCATGATTTCCACTTCCTGCTACAGTAAAACAACCTCATAAAAGGACTGTTCCACCTCCAAGTTTGATGATGAAGATGGTGTTCTTCTGCTTATAAACTTTGCCTTTTTTGCACCAGACATACCTAAAAAAAAAATTCCAGTTTGGTCACATCACTCCATAAAACATTCTACCAGAACTCCACAGGTCTATCCAAATTAATTTTAGGATGTTCAAGTTGGCCATTTTGTTCTTCTTGGTCAAGAATGGTATTCGGCTACATGCCTTTACATGAAGGCCACACTTGTCTAGTTTTCTTCTTATACACTGGATTGAGTTGCTCTGATCAAACATTTTATGATATTGTGCTTTTTTGTTCAACACCTGTAAAGGTTTTCTGGTACACATTTAAAACTAAGGAATAAGGCTGCGAGTTGTGTCTTTAGGAACTTTTAATGTCTTGGAAATCTTCATATAGCCTTAGACTTTCTAATGTAACATAACTATTTCTTTTCTACAACTTTTGTGAGAGCTCTGTTGACGTTTGCCATATTTGCTACTCAGCTTCAGCACATGCATGGGCTAACTGTATGTATGTGTAACAGCTCATTATGTTTTTTTTAAAAAGTTACTTAAGGTTGAATTGTTTTTACCATACAAATAAGTGACATAAAAATAGCAATGTTGAATAGGGGTTGAATAATTATGACAGTTGTGTTATTAAATCCTATAACTCATGATCACTTTTTATATGCCAGTAATTTATTATGGATGCATTTTTTTTTTTTTTTTAATAACATCCTGGATCTGCAGAAAAGCTTGTGTTTGTAAAGTTCTGCAGTCTCTGGGAGGTTGAATACTTTTGATTGCAACTGTATAATATTGCTAAAGTATGCAGTCAGATTGATTACTCTGTGCTTACACACATAAAAACTACCAGTCAAAAGTTTTGGAACCATACGTAAGAAGTTTCTTCTGCTCACCAAGCCTGCATTTATTTGATCCAAAGTACAGCAAAAACAGCAAATGTTTGATATATTTTTACAATTTAAAATAACACAAAATAATAGTTTTCTATTTGAATATATTTTAAAATGTAATTTATTCCTGTGATTTCAAAGCTGAATATTTAGCATCATTACTCCAGTAGCACAATCCTTCAGAAATTCTTCTAATATTCTGATTTGCTGCAAAAAAAAAAAAGTATTTATTATTATTATGTTGAAAACAGCTGAGAGGAATTTTTTTTCAGGCTTCTTTTTTTCTGAATAAAAGGTTCAAATTCAGAAGATTTATCTGAAATAGAAATCTTTTGTAACATTATACGTCTTTATCATCACATTTGATCAATTTAAAGCATGCTTGCTAAATAAAAGCAAAGCAAAACAAAACAAAAAAGCTAGTATAGTGGTATATTAAATGGTATATTACAAAAGCTTCATTTATTTCAGATAAAAGCTGATCTTTGTATCTTTGTATTTATCAAAAAATCACAAAAATGTAATCAACTGTTTTAAATATTGATAATAATAATAATAGTAATAATAAAAGTTTATTGAACAGCAAATTAGCTTATTAGAATGATTTCTGAAGAATCACATTTGCTATATTTTGGATCAAACAAATGCAGGCTTGGTGAGCAGAAGATAATCTGGCTGAAATTTTTTTGGCTGGTAGTGCACATTGGAAACAGACAGACCTTCAGACAGTTTTCAGTTAATTTAAACATATTATATGGCTACATGAATATTATTTCTTGTTAGTAGATTAACTTAAAGCTGCTTGTACCTTTTGGCCCTCTAGCGGTTGAGGAATAAAATGGCATTGTTTTTATTGTGATTCAGCTATGCTTTTCTATGTAGATAAATGGGGCTAGAGAAACAACACATCTTTTCAGAGGGATAGACACAGAGTTTTACATTTTCCAAAAATTTCTACTTTGCACTGCATCCATACCATTCAATGTGCAAACAGTATACGGAGCTACTTATCTCTGCAATAAAATAAATCATCATTATAGTAAACTGCAAACTCCAATTTTGAGAACAAAAGCATTACTAACATGTTATATTTCAGTGTTCCTGCAAGAGTTGATATATAATGGGAACACGTCTTTCCATTGTTTTTCAATGTAAACACACTAGACAGATGTATTTGACCGTTGCGCTTGCACAGTCTTGGGAAGGTTACTTTGGAAATGTAATAGATTACAGATTACAAGTTACTCTTTTTAAAATGTAATAAGTCGTGTTCCTATTTCAGTTACTTTATTGAACAATTCCACCCATTTTCTACTATAGGGGAGGAAGAATTGTATAAACTTGTTAAATCCTCTAAACCAACAACATCGAATTTCCCTTATCTGTCAAAGATACTAGAAATGGTAGTATCCTCACAACTATGTTCCTTCTCAGAGAAAAAAAGGTATCTGTGAGGATTTCCAATCAGGATTTAGACTGTATCATAGTGCATGCTGTCATCAGAGTTACAAATGACCTGCTCTTATCATCCAATCGTGGTTGTATCTAGTACTACTGGATCTCAGTGCTGTGTTCGACACTATCAATCACAGCATTGCTTTGAATAGACTAGAAAATGTAGTTGGAATTAGATGAAATGCATTGGTATGGTTCAAATCGCACTTATCTGATCACCATCAATTCGTAGCAGTGAATGAAGAGTTATCATACCGATCACAAATGCAGTGTGGAGTACCTTAAGGCTTAGCACTGGGGCTGTTACACTGTAAAAAGTATTCACCAGTTTCAACTTAAAAACTTACGTTTAGCAGCTGCCTTAAAATTGTAAGTTAAATCAACCCATTTCAACCCACTACAATAAAATGAATTTAATGACTTGTACTTTTAAGTTGATTTAACTTATGAATTGAAATTACTTGTACTTTGAAGTTGATTTAACTTAAAATTGAAAACTTGAAACTGGTGAAAACTTTTTACAGTGTACTTTTCACGCTTTACATGTTAACCTTAGCTTTCACTGTTATGCTGATGATGCTCGGCTCTATGTTTTTTGGTCACCATGATTTTGCCAAGTAAGACATGTTCCTGGATCAACATCTTTTGTTGATCTTCATTGCGTACAGTAGGCCTAATTGATCTGCATTTAAATACACATGAATGCATTATACATTTCAATGTATATGAAATGTTGAAAACCACAGTAAACTGTTACAGTATATTCCCTGACTGTATATGAGCACTGAACACTGTAGGGATCCTGTGAATTGTAACACAGCTTTTTATGATTACTCACAGGTTCTCTAGTATTTCTTTAAGATCTCAAGGTTAAATATAGACTGTTGGGGAGCAGCACAGCTGAACCTGGATCTAATTTTCTCATGTCAACTATTTCCCTCGAGGGAGTCTGACCAACTCTGAAATTAAATTAGCGAACTGCTGATGCATTTGATCAGACCACTGAATCTATTTTCTTCAGATTGTTCTTTAAGACATAAAAAGCCTGGATCTTTTATTAACCCAATATCTCACAGACTTGGACAGAAGGAGATGAACTGATATGAGGGAGAGATGGCATGAAGGCCACTTACTCAATCTGCTGCTCAACCCAATGGATACATCTTTAATGAAGTAATGATTAATCTATTTAATAAAAGTTGAGAATTACAGAACGCAGCTCATTTATCATAGGCTAAAACTGAATGGTTAATTCCAGCCTGACTTATACTGTGAGACTGAAAAAGAAAGAGTCATTTAAAGCATTAGTCTTCGAAATCAGTTTCATATGGAAGATGATTTTTGGCCTCTAGAAAAAGTAATTAACTTCACACAACCCTTTCTCATGCCCACCCGTGCTAAAATCATACAAAACGATTCAGGAAAGAGAGGCGTATCACATAGCTAATCCACGATAAGGCAAATCCACCCAAAGCTTATGGATCTCGAAAATCAATTAGCATTGCAACAAAAGTTGAAGTAGCCTTTTGTCAGGAACCAAATTGTAGAGACCTGGAGAGCAATTTATTAAATTCAATTAAATAAACTAATTGAGTGGGCCACTGAGGCTGGAAAGGAACTAAATGGTATACAATAAAATGTAATTTGTTTGTCATCTTTCACAAAGCCTATTAAGCATTTATTCAGCATTAGGATATGTACAATAAATGTTTCAGCTTTAAATAGGTAAAATATAATTTTTCAGCAGTGGTCAAAACATATATATAACCCTGAAAATGATTTTACTTTGCTTATTGCACATTCTGCCACACTTTTAAAATTAAATGTCCAGTGAGTGCTGCTAAAAGCATGTTTAAGGGTGCTTTCACATTTGGTTCAATTGCTCGCCCCTCCCCTGCCCCCGCTGGACTGTGTTCGTATTATTTTATTTGGGGCCAGCAGCTGTTTACCCCACTGCTTAGTAATGATGGCTTGGGAGAAGGTGGCAAAATGCATAACATTGTTCTCTTCGCTTATATATATTTAGTTTTGTTTTCAAAGCTTTAGTACATAACGGCACCCAGCGTCTGTCTTACAAATGTGGGACCAAGTCATTGCTTTGCAAGTCACAAGTAAGTCTCAAGTCTTTGCATTCAAGTCTTGAATCAAGTTCCGAGTCAAGACATACAAGTCACAAGTCAAGTCCCGAGTCAAGATGGGCAAGTCCACGTCGATTTGCAAGTCCTCAACTTTAAGCTTCAAGTCTTAAACAAGCCATTAGTGCCGTTTGCCAAAATTAGTGTCTCTGTATTAACGACTACAGTAAATTTAAAGTCAGTAATAGTCTATAGTAAGAATAATTGCAAATATACAATAATTAGTGGTTTTTCTTTGAGGAATTCATCATTGCTTGTGAACAAATATAGGCCTTATTAAATGAATATTTATTTAAGTCCACTGTTTCATTTGTTTATGATTCAGTGATTTGAATGAATCAACTGAATCAGCTGGGGTCCTAGTTTTGGTATCAAAATATGCCATTTCCATACCAAAACTACATATTTTAGTCACTGCTATGCAGATTGATCATTAATATAGCTAAAAAGCTTCCTATAATGGCTATCCTTCACAAAACTAATATCTACCACAGTTTTATCACAGGTAGAATGTAAAATGTTTCAATACAAGCATTTCAGTCAAATGGAATTTATGCAATATTTCAAACTTTTAACCTATGAGAGAAAATCAACCTGCTGCATCAGTTTAAGATCAGTCCAATTCCATAGAAAAAAATGTGGATTTGGCAACCCTACATCCAACATGAGCTGCATTCAAAGCGATTTAAATAGTCTGCATATTGATAGCGACTCTGTGAAGCGTAAAAAAAAATATATTCAATGTTTGCGGGAGCGGGATAAGAAAACAGTCCCGCGCAAGGCTTTAATACAAAAACGCACACAATAAATGTAGACTGTAGAAAGCAAAAACTGAACATTTTGGGTGATTTAAGAATCCCGACTGGACGCATTTTTTAAGTCCAAAAAGAGGACGTATGGTCACCCTAATTATGGGGATAAAAACAATACAAGTAACCAGTAACTTCAGTAACCAGCCTATATTGATCAGTTGTTTTTTTAGAAGATATAGCCATAAAGACTTGCCGAGTCACAGGGTTCAAGTCCAAGTCAAGTCTCGAGTCATTGCTGTCAAAGTCTAAGTCGAGTCTCAAGTCTTTTTTGATTATGTCGAGTCAGCCAATGTAAACATTCACATTCATCTGTGCACTATTAGGGTGCTTTCACACTAGCACTTTTGGTGCGCACTTGGGTGCGACTGACATCAGAGATTGTCTCGAGTCATGTGACCTGAGTCCACAACTCTGGCAAATGCTCTAAAGACTGCTGAAGACGAACAGAAATGAGACAGCTCTCTACTTGCAGCACCTCAGTCACATTCGTCAGGAAAGTGAGTGAAACACACACAAGCACAAATTTTTATCAAATAATACGTCATTAATAGTGGTTCACTTCCACGATTTGGTATGACTGCGTTCATATCAGCAGCTAACCTACTGGAGTTCACATGAACCGTTCCCCAGACCACCCTTTTTAAGCGGACCCTGGTACAGTTCGCGGGCACGCACCCGAGTTCGGAAGGCAGTGTTCACATCATCCAAATGTACCGAACTCTGATGTCCATCGAACCCCAGTGCGCACCAAAAGTGCTAGTGTGAAAGCACCCTAATAGTGCACAGATGAATGTGAATCTGTTTTTTTTTTGTTTGTTTTGGTTTACATTGGTTGTTGTACGTATCACAGCAGTTCAAAAATGAAATGAATGGGGCTAAAATGTGTTTTATTGCAATAATAATAATAATAATAATAATAATAATAATAATAATAATAATAATATACCACATACACGAAACCCCTAACCCTAACTGATAGTGTAAACAAAAGCAAATGTGAAATAAAAACATTTGCTGAAGCAAATGCTTGCTTACAAGAGTTTGGACTCTTTTAATCAAGTGTTGTGACAAGACTTGTACCCGAGTGCTCAATGTACCGGGTAAGCAACCAAGCAAGTTTACTCCATACATATGGAGCTGGTGATGTGATGCAAACATCAAAATGTAGGATCATGCACTATGGTGAGTTTTTTGAGGTCGTAACATAGTATTGTGCAAAGAATTGCACAAAAACAATCTACAATTTGACCCTCTGTGTGAAAGTGAACAAAAGTTGTTGCCATTTTACTGCAACTAGTGTTCATTGCAGCTGGAAACTGCCATGGTTTAGTAGTTGTGCAAAAACATAGGTAGAGGCATGTTTTTCTAATTACCTATATGTTACAGTTTTAATAATGTATTTAAATGATTATGTTAAATGTTTTGTTGGTAAAAAGTGTAGCCATGCAAGAATCTCTGACTTCAAGATCAAGCCCTTTTTACCTTTCTTCTAGGTATGAATCTTGGTACAAGGCAATGGCTTTGAAATGAAGGCTGTACTGAGTCATTCTGTAAATGATTTACATTGAAAGGTGATTTTAAATGAACTCTGTCTACCTCACAAGTTCAGAGCCAGTGGATATATTTCATCTTTGCCTTGTATTGTCTCGGTTCAACAGCATCAGTCTCACGATCACTTTGGAGAGAAAGAAGATTTTTTAGCACCTTTGTAGCATTTCCTCTTTTCCAGCTGGTGGCAAATGAAGGCCTGACTTTAAAAAGACAAAGTAGTGTCCTTTACAAGACAGGACACCATGCTGTGCAATATATTGCATTGTGTTTTTAAATGACACTGATAAAGATAAAAGAAATCCTGTAAGGAATAACACAGACAACGACCAAGAGAAACATACTGTACACATATAGATTATGTTAAAGCTTCTATAATTGTACAGGCTGTATAAAAGTACTAGGTGGATTTATAAAGTTATATTAAGATTGCAAGAGACTTTTTTATTGTTTCATACAGAAAAGATTGAACTATCTTTTAACATTTTCACATCTGCAGTTTTGAAATGAGCCTCAGGATTCATCTCTTTCATTAAACATTGATTTTTTAGAAACATTGTACACTACAGTTAAAAAAATACCCAAAATATTCCAAACAAAATCCCAAATGAAGGCATACCACCATAAAATCAAACAAGTCATAGCTCCACAGTGTCTTTTCAGGTCTTGAAATGAAATAAACCTTTTGTAATGATGATGACAACAATAAAAAGGCACTGAAACTGCAAACAAAAACTAAAACGAGTTTCGGCAATTTGTTGTATTTCTGTTGTTGTGTATGTCAAGGGAGAAACAAATGACAGCAATAGGAGCTGCAAATTGCAAAAATGACACGCTCTTACTGTTGTCATCTGTGAACTGCCTGGGTGACAAAACTGTCAGTCACTGAAACTGTTGAGAAAGACAAAGAATAAGTTCAGCAATTTTGAATTGTTTGTACCAGACTGATCCACATTATCAGCAGCTGTCTAAGTCTTTATTTCCAACAAAATCATTCTGCTGAGATGCAAAGTTCTCCCATCACTCCTGTTTTGTTTTGTTCATATATTATACATCATTCCATATCAGGCAACATTTAATATAGTTGGATTTTAAATCTCATGCTACTTCCCTGTTTTCATTTGAACTGCTTTGAATATTTTTATTGTGTGTTATCATATACCATTTCTTTATTGGAAATACTTTTACTGTGGAACACAGAGTATCCTCTGGCATAGACTCCTGCCAATAGCATCAACTGACAGATCTGAAACTATTCTCTTGAAAAGAAGAAAAAAAAATCAATTTATGAAACTCACATTCCACCATTTTTTGAAAACGTAAAAAAACCCACCACTGGTTCACTGCACCTTTTTTATAATTTGTCTTCCTTTTCACTTTTGGTAATAACTTTCAACACAATAGCCTTTTTTTTTCAATCTGAAAGATTCCAACAGCCACCATGATTTATCTTTAGTAAATGTACTTTTCATTAAAAGGTCAGATGTTCTCGATAAACACTGAGAAAGGATCTTATTTTACTGCTGTGGCATGAAGGACAGAGTTATAATAAAGACAAGTGTCTGCCACCTCTCTAGTGGAACACATATTGCATCTGGGACTTGATGACTTGTTTTGTGAGGGCGTATTTTAGAGGGCAGATGATGTTTGCCAATGCACGAACAACCACAGGTAGAAACGAACAGATGAGACCTCAGAACCGTCAAGACGTCAGGTTCAAAAGACATCTATTTCTGTCCGTGGGTGGGAAAGAGAGCTCACAGCTGTGAAAAGGAACAAATAATGATCCGCAAACAGCCCCCTAACTCCACGCAGACAACATTGTGGCAGAGAAACGGCATAATGGGAGAGTTATAGACTCTCGGCCAATCCTATTTACTAGTGGAACGATATGTCACCACCCTCTCGATGTCTCATTAGGCTCTGGTAGTTTTATCAGTAAACACAGTACTATAATGTCTCATTTTAAATGCAATTTTTCATCAACTTTTAATAGTGTACATGTAAACATTACCTATATTCAGTTATCAACATATGAATTTTACATAGTGTATATCTCTGCTGTCCTAACAATACGTCAATGGAAAGCTTATTTATTCAGCTTTTAGATGATGTACAAATCTCAGTTTCAAAAACTGACCCTTATTACTGTTTTTCTGGCAGTAAAATGAAATGAAAGCCATCATAAAAAGTGTTCTTGTAGTACATGTTGAGAATATTTTGTGGTGAGCTACTCTGTAAGTAGTGCAGTAAATGGATGAAAAAAAGTAAACCTTTTACTCATAGGAAAATAATCAATTGACTTGACTGACAAAAGTATCTAATTATGATCATAATGAGATTTTAAAGCACATCATTTAATCTCTGACAGCAGTCAGGGTATTTTGGGGAAAAAAATGTCAAGAGAAATGATATGTAATATTTATTTATTTGTTTGTTTATACTAAAATGACTGTGATGAAAGTCTAAAAGAAATGCCATGAACAGAGTAGAGCTTTAAGCAGCAAGTCTTTTGCTTGCTGGTTTGTTCATTATGTGCTTTTTCTGTTTTTCTTTCTTTCTTTTTCTAAAAGAAACCTGCACATTTGTCAAAGCATGTAAATGTTGTTTTATTAAACAACCAATCACTGATGCTACAAGAAGAACAGATTGTAGATTATATATTTTTTTTTTTTTTTTTTACTGCTATTTGTTTTTATTGTTCAAATTTACACTTATAGCTGCTTTGTATGATTTTGAGATCCATCTTTTCACACTGAGGACAACTGATTGACTAATATGCAACTATTACAGAAGGGAAAAAGGAAAAAACATGCATTAAAAGCCGGGGGTGAAAACTTTTGAACAGAATGGAGATGTGTACATTTTTCTTATTTTGCCTAAATATTATCATTTATTATTGCCCTTCAGAGGCTACAGAAGATAGTTACATGTTTCCCAGACAACAAAATAAGTTAAATTTACCCTGATCTTCAAATTCAAAATGTTTTCACCCCCAGCTCTTAATACATGTTTTTTCCTTTTGGAGCATTAGTGACTGTTTTAACATTCTGTAATATTTGCATACGAGTCCCACAGTTGTCCTTAGTATGACAAGATGGATCACAAAATCATCTAGTCATTGTTGTATTGTTGTAAGGGTTCAAATACACAAAAATGCAGGGAAATCAAAGAATTTAGGGGACCTGAAGGATTTTTTTTTTTTTTTTTTTTTTAAGTAGCAGGCAGTTTAACTGTTCAGGTCAGGACAAACAAGGGACTCATGAACAACTACCACAAAAAACAAAACAAAAACAAAAAAAAAAAACAGCTGTGAATTATTCAGATAACAAGGTATTAAGAAGGGGTCATTTTTATAAATTCTTTTTTTCTCTTGTGGACTATATGTAAACATTTTATGTTAAGTATCTCATTCAAGTCAGTACTAAATAAACAATAACATGTATTTTGTATGATCCCTCGTATTTTAGTAAAATAATTGACATTTTGCAGATTCTGAAAGGGGGATGTAAACTTTTGACTTTAACTGTGCACAGACAGAAATAAAATGTAAATCTCAATAGCAAGTTACATTTTGCTAACCATTGTTTTTCATTGTATGGACAAAAAATATGGACAAAAAAATAAATTTTTACTCAATAAAGACATACAGGTTTGAAACAATATGAGGGTGTATAAATGATGACAGAATTTTCATTTTGGGATGAACTACCACTTTAAGCCAAGCCAAGTATTCCAATCTCACATTCAGAATTAAAGGTTTACTCCACCCCAAAATGTAAGTTTTGTCATTAATCACTTACCCCCATGTTGTTCCAAACCTGTAAAAGCTTTGTTCGTTTTCGGAACACAATTCAAGATATTTTGGATGAAAACCAGTAGCTTTGTGACTGTCCCATTGACTGCCAAGTAAATAACATTAGGGATGGGTACCGAACTCGGTACTTTTATAGGCACCGACCGAATTGCGTCGGTACTACCGACTATCGATTCAGATCAAATCAATCGGTGCTCCATTTCGGTACCTGAGAGAACATGTCTGCGCGCTGCGTGAGTTTGGTACGTAGCGAAAGCGTGCGCGCAAGAGAGACCGTGCTCAAACACACAGGGCAACGACTAACAGAAAGCGCTGTAATGTGTGCGTTACATTTCACAAAGGTTCATGCGGACAAATGGCTGCAATATTTGTAACAGTAAATGCAAGGCAGGCAGTGGTAATACCCAACCCGAGGAAGCGCAGGAGTGCAATTTATTAGATAACCGAACCCAGGGCAGAAAATATTGTGGGACACCGGGGACGTAGTTTGGGGAGTTAATTTCAAGGGAGGACGGCGTTTCAGTTGCAACTGGTTAGTTTTATTTAGAAATGACAGTTTTTTTCTATATTTTATTCATTCAAAACACTACGAAAGCTATCTCAGTTCTGCACATAAGCATAGCGCAAGTAGACTAAAAACGTAGCAGACTATGTGTCTATGATTCACACGGCTCAAGCCAGACTCACGCTAATTAATCCTCTCATTATAACAACGCCTGTAGACTCGCCTGTAGAATGCACGTTAAGTGCCGCGAAGAGTTTCATGCGATTGTTAAAACCAAACCGAAAGTTAAACGCGCACACGCATTCAGAAGCTATTTTAATACCCCGCGTAAATTGGGCGCATTGGATAGTTGCTCTTTAAACCCGGCCCCAATGCGCGCAAATTAGTCTATATAACATATTAGGCTGTATAGCAGGTCTCTAGCTCTCTCATTTTTCAAAAAATTTGGTCTATATGCACTTTGAATATTGAGAGATTATAGCCTACTTTGATTATGGCTGCATTTAATACGACTAAGAAAGAGCTGTGTTGTTTATTATTTATTTTATACTGTTTTTATTTACATGTTCAGTATGTCTCCCCACTTCTAACTAAAGTTAGGGTCACCTCAATTTAAAAATAAAAAATAGGGTCATGCTTAAAGTTTGAAAACCACTGCATTACACTATGCCCTGGATGTTGTAGGTATTTATTTGTTGTAAGGATTGTGTGTATTATTGAACATTTCAAAATAAATAAAATGTTGAAAATGAGAGGATTGGGCTTATTATATCCACTAAAAGTCACTTTAGTCAAAGTAAAGTATCGAAAAAAGTACCGTTGGGTACCGGTATCGAATTTTGGGTACCGGTACTGGAACCGGTACCGGTAAAAATGTGAACGGTACCCAACCCTAATTGTCAAGGCCTAGAAAAGTACAAAAGAGGTCGTCAAAATAGTCCACCTGCCATCAGAGGTTCAACCATAATTTTATGAAGCTATAAGAATAATTTTGTACTCAAAGAAAACAAAAATAAAGACTTTATTTGACCATTTGTCTCTGCTTCACCGTCGCACCATTTTTGAGAGTATCTATTAGTGTACGCTGTTCTCTGTCAGCTGTGTCACGTGGATATGCTGTTATCATTTGAATCAAAGCATAAATAAACACTCTCCAAAATGGCACTATGGTGATGCAGAGGAGACAAATTAAAGTCTGAATAAAGTCGTGATTTTTGTTTTCTTTGCATATAAAAAGTATTCTCATAGCTTCGTAAAATTATGGCAGATGGACTATTTTGACTACATCTTTCATACTTTTCTGGGCCTTGACAGTGTTATTTACTTGGCACTCAATGGGACAGTCATAAAGCTCCTGTTTGTTTATCCAAAATATCTGATAAGGTCTGAAAGCTCTTGGATTTCATCAAAAATATCTTAATTTGTGTTCTGAAGATAAATAAAGGTCTAACAGGGTTGAAACGACATGAGGGTTAATAATTAATGCCAGAATTTATTTATTTATTTATTTATTTTTTGGATGAACCACCCCTTCAAAACCCTTTTATCTAAATGTCCATTCTCCACTGAAAGTCACTGCATGGTACAGGTATAGCCAAATACAAACTAACAGCCATTAAACAGCCAGAGGACAGAAACTTGAGCTAATTAAAAGTAGCTAATTATTTCAGCAATTAACCTACAAAGTTAGACCCATTCAGACATCTTTGCGTAACCGAGATATAAAGAGCCCAGAGGTAAAATGGTAGCTTTCCATTAAACAGACTAGAATTTAACCTTTTGTTCAAAGCTGGAGCAAATTCAAATTTATCCAAAATTAATGCACACAGTTTATTGTTGCCTTCGCTTTCATTGCTTATGGCAAATTTGATGGTACATTAACTTTATAGTGCTGCATGATGGTCCAAAATCATTAAACATTAATATACAATTATGGAATTGATTTTTAATGGCTCTGCTTTGTTTTAATCAGGGTCTGTGTCCAGGGAAGAGTTATCATACAATCTGGCAGACTTTGATTTAGGGATGGCTGGTTTTTAATGGCCTGTTCTGTGTGACCTTAACATTCTGGCACCGGCAAAGATAGCATCTTTGTTCTCAAGGACGTAGTGTTATAGTGATACATAAACACTAAAACATCAAGAGGTCTTTCAAAGTCACACTGACTGTAGAGATAACATGTTCACAACATAAAAGTCGAAGCTGTATGACAAAACATATATTAAAAAGTGAATATGTGAAATAAATATAAATATTATTTATACCTACTATTCAAGTGGGCTATATCAAACATTAAAATGAAAAACTTGTGCTGATCTTACAAGTTTTAGAGTTTTTGGTCAGGGGTTTCCTGTGGGGGAGAGATACTTGTGGAAGTCTGCTTCCACCACTTGGAGAGAGAAAGAAAAAAAGGTAATTGCAACTTTTTATTTCACAATTTCACCCCTTAAAATCTGACTTTCATATCGCACAATTATGAGAAAAAAAAAATTCTGAATTGTGAGATAAAAAAAAAAAAAATCAAAAAAGGCAGAAAAAAGATGCAATTCTGACTTTACATTACAACTGTACCTCTGAATTGTGAAATAAAAACTCATTTGCAAAAAAAATTTGAATTGCATAAATTCTGACCTTCCTCTCAAAATTGTGAGTTCATATCTCATAATTCTGACTTTACTACATTTCTGAGAAGTGTTTTCCCCCCTCTAAATTGGTCTTTATAACTCAAGTTGAGTTAATTGCAAGTTTATATCCCACAATTCTGAGAAAACTCACATTTTCAAGAGAAATGTCAGAATCTCGCAGTTCTGACTATTTCTCACAGTTGTGAGCTTACATCATGCAATTCTGAGAAAATAAGTCAGAATTGATAGTTTATAACTCGCAATTACAAGAAAAAAAGTCTGAACTGTGAGAGAAAATGTCACAATTACTTTTTTATTTTTTATTAAGCAGCAGAAATTCTTTCATAGACACTACATGCTCATATACAGAACATTTCTTTAAAACCACTTAAGGGAAGATTAAAATAAAGATATTGGATATTACAAGCCAACTGTAAAGTGGTTGTTCAGTAATGACATTTCCATGCGATTCTATTCACTGAAAAAAGCAGAATTTATCAGTCAACCAAACTGTATGAGACCAATATGGTCTGAATGGTTTCTAACAAGCTAGTTTTATGGCTCGTTTCTCAGCCTTACAACCCTTTACCCCTTTGGTCATCTTAAAAAATTGGCAAGTCACATTCCCTTGAATGATGTACATTAAACTCGAGTGAGCCTGTTCCCAGTGAAATAAAAATTGTAATGCCAGTTCTTTTCCAATATTACCCTGTCACTTTGCAAGTCTCCCTCTCTGTTGTTTTGTTCCTAGATATTTATAGCTTTTGGCAGTAGAAGGTTAATTGAACTATAATGGGTTCATATATGAAATTCTGAAAACTGCAGAGGGAAAACAATACCCTTTCAAACACATTTTTTCAGCTATTAGTGACTGACTTCTCAGTGCACGTCTAAAATCCAAGCTGACTCTCCCATTTTAATATTCTTTACATCATGATCCCACTGTTTGTAAAATGTATTCCATTCTCATTACGTGAAAGCTTTCTTTTAGTTCTGTATGAATAAAACAGCGTGAAAGCTGTGAACTTCTGATACTTCGCAGCCTTTTCATGTTATTATATTTCTATAATATATACTGCGAGTTTTAAAGTCAGAATTGTGATATAAACTTGTAACTCTGAGTAATGAAGTCAGAATTGCGTGGTATTAAAACACACACGCACACAAAAAATAACACCTATGTAATCATTCTCACCCCAGGTTGTTCCAAACCTGCATGAGTTTCTTTCTTCTGTTTACCTTCTGTTTAATACTATGAAGTTAATAGCTACCGTCAGCTGAAACTCATACAGTTTTGAAACAAGTGAAGGGTGAGTACATGATCACACAACTTTCATTTTTGGGTAAACTACCCCTTTTAGAGAACACTTAAGTGTAAACATCACACATTTTATCAAACATATGACAAGCTGAATTTAAAGAATTGAAGCAAGTTTTGTTCAATGGATAAATAAAATTTTCAAATATTCTGGAAGGCTTCAATCCAAGTATACTTTTATAAAAAGAATCATTTAATTTACGCAATTTCAGCCCAAGTTTTAGGAAAGCATGGGATAAAGAATGAGAAAAACTTAGTAATGTAATTGGTCGTTTTATTTACAATAACATTACAGGATCCACACCAGAAGAAACTGAAAGCTGCGTTGCACAAGAATCACACTCACCTAAAAAAAAAAAAAACACAAAGGAACAATGTAAGAAGAGAATTGCACCCTAAATTATTAAATGAGCACATGTGTTCAGAATGTGTAATAGGCAAAGTTACTTACAATGTGTGACTGGTAGGAGCTTCATTTCTTCAGGATCTGATGCCTGACAACGATGAAGGGGAAGGCAAATCCACTGCCAAAGAACAGCACCATCATGCCAAGGAGCCTCCACTTGTTCTCTACAGAGAATGGCAGGTTCTGCAAAAAAAAAATAAATAAATAAATAAATAAATAAAAAATAGAAATAAAAAAATAAATACAATTTAATTTGAGAATTATGTTAAGACTTTCTTGATTTTGTAATTAAAGTCATGCTTTTGTCAAACGAATTATATTGAACAAGGTCAATGTGTCCTAGGCTGAATTCTTAAGTGTTCTGACAGTTTCTGACCAATGAATTTCCAGTCATTTATCACTGTATATAATTGTACACTGTTTTCACTTCAAAATAAATAAAAACCCTTAGATCAATGAATTTCCATAACTTTTCTAGTATTTTTTCAGTCACCACTGGTTGGATGGATAGATAGATAAACAAAATAACTACAAATATATTAACTAACGTTATATTAAATTTCCATGTAAAATATCAAGCAGTAGGTGCACTACTGCCAAATCAAGGACATTAAACACTGCTACACCATAATTACATTAAATCCAGCCTCACTGAATCATTAATTAAAGCGCATGAATGAATTTATATTGAAAATCATTGAAGGTTACCCTTCACGTAAATTATACGGTTAACTTTGACAGGCGCGGTGGCCTGTTTAGCTAACGTTACATACGCTCAGCTATGCTAAGCTAAGCTAAGCTAAGCTAAGCTAAGCTAAAGACATTCCTGCATTCAGTCCCTGCATACCCATTACAATCACTGTTTTACACTTAATACGTTTATTTATACAAATATGCTTAACCGCTCCTAAACACAAATCAAACTAATCACTTTTAGCTAACATTTAAAATGACATCCGGTCCGGCTTCTGCTGAACAACAGGCCTGTGCTGATCAATCATACAGGCGATGAAGCTTTTAAACAAGAACCGACTTATTTTGCTCATATCCTAAGATCTCCTCACCTTTCCTGGTCCCTCCGCATAGTGACTGGAGCGCACCGCAGAGGTGGCGAATCGTCGTACGGCTTGTCCGAGCATCGTTTACCGCTGAAGTGTGAGATCTGCTCGACCTGAATCTGACTCTCAACGACCTTCCTGCCTGGAGATAGAGGGCGAACAGCCTTATGGGTAACGTAACAGTCACGCCGCAAGTTGTTATGGGAAATGTAGTTTTAAAGCAAACGTCTTAAAAGTCACGTACACTGAGACAAAACAATTAGAGCGAATTTCGCGGGAGAAGCATATCCCAATCCAAATAATTTTGCTATAACTTTGGTATTTTTTTTTCCTGCTGAAACAGGTATAAGTAGCTTAGCTTAATAGCCTATAGTTAGTTATCATACCACACATTTCTTCCTTTTTGCTGAGCAAAAGCAGTGCTGCTTTTGATGCGATTGTCTTTTATCTTCACATTATTATAAATGATGTGTACAAAATTTTAGTGACACACAAGCCTTTAATCGAGCTTGTTTTTTCCCCTCAAATGTGACAGGCATCAGTTGTAGTTTATAAAATCTTTGTGAAAGCTAGTACTAGTAAGATTCTTCATTGCTGTTTATCTTATTATTAGTACAATTCTAATTCACTTTCATTATTATAGAACGTATGGACAGGATACTCAAAAATAAAAAAAATAAAAAAAACTTCAGCATTTTACTGAATAATGAAAGACCTAGCTTGCATCTATACCACATACAGAATGTGAAAAACTGCATGAGGAGTCTTATGTCAGAATCCTTAATGTTTATGAAACAACAGGCCTATATGAGATTTACAACTTTTGAATGCATTTCCGATGGACACTAAGGCCATGGACCTATCCCATAAAGCCATGGGAGATGAATGGTGAACTAACATTGGTCTATTGTCAGTGCCAACAGATATTGTCAATGCCAGCATGACATATAAAACATACTTTTCTAATGGTTCATGGTTTAATGGTAAGTTCATTATCAAACATACGGCTGAGGTCCCACTTTTAGAATCTGCAAAATATTAATTATTTTACCAAAATAAGAGGGATCATACAAATACTGTGGAATACTGTGTTCTTACCTGAATGATTCACAGCTGTGTGTGTGTGTGTGTGTGTGTGTGTGTGTGTTTGTGTGTGTTTGTTTGTTTTGTTTAGTGATAGTTGTTCATGACTCTCTTGTTTGTCCTGAACAGTTAAACTGCCTGCTGTTCTTCAGAAAAATTCTTTTAGGTTCCACAAATTTTTTGGTTTTCCAGCATTTTTGTGTATTTGAACCCTTTTCAACAATGACTGTATGATTTTGAGATCCATCTTTTCACACTGAGGACAACTGAGGGACTCATATGCAACTATTACGGAAGGTTCAAATTCACACTGATACTGCAGATGGAAAAACCAATCATTAAGAGTCGAGGGTGAAAACTTTTGAACAAAATGGAAATGTGTACATTTTTCTTATTTTGCCTTTTTTATTTATTTATTTATTTTTTTTAGCTAGTACTGCCCTTCAGAGGCTACAAAAGATACATGTTACATGTTAAACTGAAAGTTCCAGAAGAAAAAAGTTAAAGTTTACAATGAAATGTACCTAAAAAAAATTTACCCCCTGGCTCTTGATGCATCATGTTTCCTTCTGAATTATCAGTGAGCGTTTGAAATTTCTGTAATAGTTGCATATGAGTCAGGTGTCCTCAGTGTAACAAGAAATATCTCAAAATCATTCAGTCATTGTTGGAAAGCGTTCAAATAGACATAAAATGCTGGAAAACCAAATAATTTGTGGGGCCTGAAGGAATTTTCTGAAGAACAGCAGGCAGTTTAACTGTTCAGGAACAAACAAGGGACTCATGAACAACTATCAATAAACAAACAAACAAACAAACAGCTGTGGATCATTCAGGTAACAACACAGTATTAAGAATCAAGGGGATGTAAAGTTTTGAACTGGATAATTTTTATAAACTCAACTATTATTTTCTCTTGTGGACTATATGTAAACATCATATGTGAAATATCTTATTCAGGTCAGTACTAAATAAACAATAACATGCATTTTGTACGATCCCTTATATTTTGGTAAAATAACATTTTGCAGGTTTCAGAGGGGGGTGTAAACTTTTGACCTCAACTGTATCATTTTGGACACAGCTATACCATCTAATTAAGTTATGGGACCGTGCAAGGGATGTCCAATCCTGCTCCTGAGCCAACATCCCGCAAAGTTTAGTACTAACTTGCATTCCTAATTAAACACAAAACCAGCTAAACAAGGTCTTTAGGATCACTAGAAAAGTTCAAAGAAGTATGTTTGGGGTTTGAGCTGAACTCTTTTTGCAAACCAGTGTGTTTATAATTGAAAATACATTAATAATATGGTAACAAATGCCAGTTTGTAATATCAAGCAACAAAAGAAAATGTTTTTTACAACTAAAAATAAAAGCGAACGATGCCTGAAAGTTACCAATGGCTATTCTTATGTTAAAAAAAATAGACACAGTGCAACATACCTAAAAAAAAATGACATGAGGGTAAGTAAATAGTCGCAGAATTCTCATATTGTAGTTAACTATTCTTTAACTCTTTAACTTGTAGTATATGTCAAAAATGTATTCTAATACTTGAATTTCATTATAGTTCACTTCAAAGGAGCTGTCCTAGCAGCAGGCTTTGATAAAACTGCCATTATGGACCCACTTACATTTGTGTGGTGTAAAAAGTTTACAGCACAGTAAATAATTTAGGAGCGGAGCACTTTGTAGAGTTTACTGAAGAATATTTAATTAATCTTTAGGTAGCTTGCGATGTGATTATTTAAGTGAACTCAGTATTGGACGTCCCTGCATGAATTCTATGCAGTTAAAGATAATGCTCATAAAATATTCTTGGTTATTTTTCATATTTACTCACAGGTCCTCAATGCGTCACCCAGAGAAACCCTGACTCCCTACTGTGCTCTGTCCCCTTTGGTTTATGCAATAGATACAAAGAATGTGCAGCAACAGATAATGAAAATGATTTTGGGCCATATTCAGCCATCGTTCAATACATTCATTCACTCTAAGATGGAGAAGACTATAAAAAATGTATGCTTTTCATTTCTTTCATGTCAAGGAGAACAGCTCTCCAAGTTTAGCAATTAGATTTTAGCATTTTCTTTCATCTCAGAGATTTTTCTTCATCAGACACAAATATACTAACCAAATAATCTTTTTGAAACATCATATGTAGGTTTTAGTTTTTCAAACCCACTCCAAATGCCGTTAAATGGGCATTTAGACTACATTTAGAACTTTTTCCTTCATACATTTCATTTTACTTCAGACTTGGGGAACCTGAAAGGAGAATCTAGGTCACTGGTCAAAATGAACAGAATGCAAGTGCAACTCAAGTATTTCACACATTAGAAATGCAGCTCAAACCTTCCTTCACTGTGAAAAACATGATTAGCAACTGACTGTTTCACCTTCTCAGCCCTCAGCCTTATAAGAATTTTCTTGTCACGATAGCTTGTTTGTCCCATAGCCGCAGCGTGTTTGAATATGTTATCCTGGGTGTTTGAGTATGCATGTTTGGTTTCCATGACACATAGTTGCCTGCCCTCCTCACTGATGCTGCATCCATCAGCTAAAGGTCTTAACCTGGGAAGCAACCACCTGTCTTTCCTGTCACTCAGCAAATGGTTAAAATAATGAAGGATGCAGAGCAATGCATCTGCTCTGAACTGCCATAAACCTCAAGGCAATAAATAAATAGCAGTTATTTCCATAACAAGCCATTTATATTTATATAAGCATTTTTTAAAGACCTTGCTGTCTCTTATTTATTTATTTATTTATTTTAATACAAAGTTTGTGCAATGAGTTTCAGATTGATTTTGAGTGCAAAGCTAGGTGCTGTCGTCGTGTCTGAAAAAGGCTTTATCACTGTTTTGAAATCATTTTGTGTGTTCACAGCAGGCAGTCTGCATATGGAAAAGTGGAAGCTGAGAGCGAAATTTATCGACAACTGCTTAGCCAAACCTTAAAAGAAATATGAAGATAAAGGGAAATAAAGAAACCAAAAAGTGAAAGCTCCAAAAATCACAGTGAACAGTGACAGTAAACATCTGCGAAGCATTTTATCTGCTGATTGTCAAAACCAGTCGTAAGTAGCATGGGTTTATTTGTAGCAATTGCCAACAATACACTGTATGGGTCAAAATGAATGATTTCTTCAAATAATATTTTGTAATGTTATGATTCACCTCATAGCTTGTTGATTTAGTTCCAGGGCTATAACTCTAAACTCTAACTCTAAAAATACTTTTTAAAATCCATATGGCAAAAATAAACAGGAACAAACACTTCTCTTTCAACAATGATGACTAAGCAATTATACGTGACCCTGGACCACATAACCAGTCATAAGCAGTGTTGGGAAAAGTTACTTTTAAAAGTAATGGTCTGTATCCAAAATCGCCCCCTATACCCTCAAATAGGGCACATTTTTAGTGGTTTCCGAAACCATAGTGGATGTTCTCGAGTGCACTCATTCAATACCACAATGCATCGCAAAAACGAGTGTACAGCCGATGTACCCTCACTGGCTAGAGAATACCCATAATGGGGTATATGCGCAACAGACTTCCATTTTCTGCTAAACAGGTCTCATTGTTTCCGGTTCACGCATTTTGCATATGCCTTGTTAAATATAAAGATGATTTACTCAAGATGCCTTTAGATTCAGATTTTATTCTTTTCACTAACATTTATATATAAATATCAAATAAATTGTCCAAAATAAAAACAGCTAGCTCGTTTAACTGATTACCTTAAATGTCAATTAATATCGCCATTATTTATTATGGCTATTAACACGTTCTCCGACAAGCGGAGCGATGAGACCATAGACTGTAAAAAACATGGACGTAGTGTCAGTGACGTCACCCGTAGGTTTCTGAAGAGCGTTTTTGAAGCAAAAGTTGGGCGGGGCCTGTCGTTGCCATTTTAGAACCGCGTCACCGCGCGTCACTAAAGAGGCGGGACGCGGGTGGAGCTAAGATGTCTGGTTTTTAAATTTATTAATATAATCATGATAAAGTAACACCCTAACAAAAAACAAACGCAATAACACGGCTGAGATGCCAAGATCAACTGCTGGAACAAGCTGAGGGAATGTAACGGCTGCCTGACACAGCTGTCACTCAAGTGGCCACGTCATTAATTATGCAGAATTTTAATGCTTAATATAATTTAAACGGGTGAGTTAAAAAAATTCACCCCCCTCAGAGTTGTCATGAAGGGTAAAACTAGCTGTAAAAACCAAAACCACTTTTTGCACCAGGCTGTAAACATGTTTTTATCTGTTATAAAGTTGAGCATTTTAACACGAGAGTCTATGGGGATTTGCTCCCTTTTGCAGCCACCCTTAAGCGGCCAGCCGATGAACTGCAGCTTCAGTCACTTCCGTATAGTTTCAAGAGCGAGAGCGGGAGGTTGCCGCTTGGATGAGACCTGTTTTCCGGGTTTGGTCAGGTGACGTTCGAAATATACGCCATTCACAGTGAGAGTCGCGCGCCGAATGAATTCCCGCTTCTCGCCGAAAGATGGCGCCTGCAGCCGAATCATCCATCCATTCATTTTACAACGCGGTAGTCCATAGCGTACAAGCCTAATACAACACAGGTATAATTAATTGAAATTGATTATTAAATTGTTTAACTAGGGTTTATACATAATTTCCATGACAGGGTTTAAGATGTATCCTTTAAACTTACTACTGCTGTGTCCGTTTGACAGTTTCAAATGATTATTACTAACAGCAAGCACAAACTATGCAAAGCAGCAGTCTTTCCGGTGCACTCTGTGTCACTCACTCGTTTTCATTCACTCCTTTAAGTGGACTGTATTAGTGGACTAATGTAGGGAATAGTGAATGAGGGTATAGGGGGCGATTTCGGATACAGCCATACATTACACTATTGCATTACTCCCCAAAACTAATTATGTTACTTAGTCATTTTATGGAAAGTAATGCATTATGTTTGTGTTACTTTTTAAATCTGGGCTTGCTTGTCAAATGTAAAAGCCCTTTCACAACAAAAGCCTCAGGCTGAAGGAAAAGTAAATTCACATCTGTTTAGTAAAACGCAGAAGAAAGTTCAACACTTATCAGCAATAAAAAAAGAAGAAAACGTAGTAAAAGTCTTAAGTAATTTTTGATTATTAGTATGGTTAAACTGGATTATCGTAGATCAGCAGCAAAGACACTAGTTAATAAAATGGGATTAAATACATAAAGGACATTTGTATTTATTTATTTATTTATTTTTAATTTTTAATGATTGCAGGTCTGCATCATATTCAAGTTGCATTTCACTGTTTTTGATAATTTTTAGGATTACTGAATCTGTTTTTTTTTGTTTGTTTGTTTGTTTGTTAGTGAGATGAATTAATGCATGTTTACATACTAAAGTAACATCTTGCTCCCAATTTCCGTCAATATAGGGACAGGAGAGCTTTTAATCAGTAAATAGGGGGAAAATAACTGGTGTTACTTATTTGAAAAAGCAACAGATATTTTCTTGTTAATTAAAAACAAATGCATTACTTTACTAGTTACTTGAAAAAAGTAATTTGATTACGTAACTCATGCTACTTGTAATGCCCCCAACACTGGTCATAAGGGTCAATTTATACATCATCTGAAAGGTGAATAAATAAGCTTTCATTGAAGTATGGTTTAGCTAAGATACAACTATTTCAAAATATAGAATCTGAGGGTGCAAAAAACAAAAAATCTAAACCTTAAGAAAGTCGCCTTTAAAAAAATTCAAAATGAAGTTCTTAGCAATGCATACTACTAATCAAAAATTAAGTTTTGATATATTTACAGTAGGAAATATTCAAAATGTCTTCATGGTACAGGATCTTAATTTCCTAATGATTTTGGCATAAAGGAAAACTACAATCCCATGAAGCATTCCAAAGAGCATAATCACAGTAAAAGCAATGGATAAATGTAAAACTACTGTTTTAAATCTGTTGATTATGTTTATAGAAACAACATATTTTATGTTTATTACAATATATGCAAATAAACATTTTTTAATAGTTTGAGTGTAGGGAGACTGATTTATTTTCATTGCTTCATGGGAGTGATTAGCTACTATAAAGTGTTTTTGGGACAATTTGTGATTCTCTGATTGATGGATATTTTTTTGCAGAATAATGGTTAATGTATTTTTTGACTAGGAATTCAGCTGTTAAGCATGATTATTTAAAAAATATGTTGAAATTATTCAGGCTGATGGCTTTAACAAAAGTGTATATCAACAAATAACCACCTTGTAGCTCGCAGTAGCTCTATCTTAGTCTATCTTATCATTAAAAATCAATTCCCCTATGGAGAAATGAATGGGGCTTTTATTTCCGGACTGTTGCACTCTATAACAATGTGCTTGGAATGTATGTCATTTTCTGCTGTGTTATTTTTCTTTCTGTTTGTTAGTACCTTATATTTTACACGTCTGCGGCACCTTGTGTTGATGGATTCTGTGTTGCTAAAGTAAAGACATTTTCTTGAGTAAATAATTCAGAGCTCATTGACTATGTAAATTTGCTCATGTGAAAATTGTGCAGACAAGAGACAAACAGTACAATACAATCTGGTACAAATACCCTTAATGTGCATTTGCCTGTCTTTAGTAAATACAATCAGCACTGTAAACTACTGGGGCAACCTCACCTGTCAGAGCAGACGGTATTCCCTATTTAAAATCAGCAGTAACTTTAGGCACAAGATGTTAATCAATTTATCAATTTGCTTTGGCAGCTGTGCCACCAGCTAACATGTCTTGCATCGTTGCTGCTGACATTTCTGCGCTGAAAAGATTATGTTCATAGTGGGAAGAATGCAGTTGGCTGAGATTGGTTTTAACATCCTCTGTTTTGCTCCAGAGGCAGACAAATTGCATACTTTATCAGGTGACTTTTCCTCTTGGCGGGAGCTTAGAGTGACAACTTTATCTGTTGTTTCCCAAGGTTAGAGACGAGTGATGAAAGGTTTCCTTTCTACCCCAAGGCCTAGGCTTAGAGAGCTATGAGTCCAGATACAAATTTCTCAAACTGAGTTTCAATTTTAGAAACATAAACTTGAACAAGCTGGAGAAATTACAGCAAAACCCCCTTAACGTCCTGTAAGCTAGGGCTAATTAAATGGAAACAATGTACAATCATAATTTTGAGCACACTGTTTCTCAGTACACAGCTGATCAGCACAAATGTATTTTTTACATATTAATAGATTACAGTATTCACAATGCCTGCATAAACGGCGCAGTGCTGTGTAGTAAAAGTGAAGGTGCATTAAAATTCTTGCTGAGTCTATTTTTTTTCTGCTGTGAACTTTTAATCAATTTAAAGGTGACATCATGAAAATCAGATTTTTTCCATGTTTAAGTGCTATAAACATGTCCCCAGTGCATTAACCAACCCAGAAAATCTGAAAAAAAGGCAACCCACTAACTGTTTTGGTAAGCCTTTTTATGCAAAGTAATGTAGAAAGGGCATTTTATTATAATATAACCGCCCCTTAATCTGTGAATTTATTTATTTACTTACTGTATATTACACTGCTGCCACACAGATCTAATATAAACATGAGGTTGCTTTTCCAGCTGTTTACCTTCACAGACATACCCGACACGTGTTTTTAACATAAACTTGTGTGTATTTGACAGTTTAAGCGCAATAAGACATAAAAGAGAACTTATTTTTGTACTCGCATGCCATGCACGTGCGCTTCAGATTTATGCACTCAGAAAAAAAGTGTTTCTTCAAAACGATACAATAAATGATCTGTAGGATATTTTGAGCTAAAATGTCACAGACACATTATGGGGACACCTGAGCCTTATATTACATTTTGTAAAAAAAGGGGCATAATTGGTCACCTTTAAAAGAATGGAGTGAACTATAGAGTATAAGTCGAGTTGGATGCAAGTTTCTCATGCAGTACACAGAAACACTTTGTTTTCAGTAAATCCAGTGTTGTAATTTAACAAAGTAATTATACTTCATTACAGTAGCCTACTTAAGTATTTTTTGGCAGTATCTGTACTTTACTTGAGTTTTCATAATTCAGCCTACTTTTACTTTTACTCCACTACATTTCCTAATTAAAATGTATACTTTTACACCGATACATTTCCCTAAAGCATATTTGTTACTTACTACAATATAGTCAGAAGAACACTGACTGCAGGAAAGCAGTGTTGACGAATCAGTGGTCTGGCGCACAATCGCAGATGATTCATTTTCCACTCAAGTGGAGCCTGGGGTGTGCGATATGCAGTATATCTTATGCGATAATGTGGTAAGTTTTGTTGTAATGATGTGCGATCTTACATTATCAAGTAGGCTATATCACCAAAATCACACACAGAGTGCACGCACATCGATTTATTAGTCTTTTAAAACTCAAAATTCCAGGCTTTCTAAATTGTAGACGACAAAATGCTTCTGTATCTTATATTTCTATAATTTGATTTAATTAACTTGATCTATATCCCACAAAGAGTACCATTTTTAGCATGATACCACATTTAGTAATAATTTCAGTAAAGCAATTAAGTGACTTACATTTTAGACATAATATTGCTTGGTTTTGCTCAATTTTGCAAACGAAAATGGTTCCAAACAAAGATCACAGCACTGTTTTGCGACTCTGAGCAATGGACGGTATTTACTCATTAAATTAATCAGCGTTTCAAACAAATTGGTTGATCAAAATGATTCAGTGATTCGCTCATTAACGCAGTCAGATGCTTTTTACTGAATGATTCAGCAGTTTGAATGAATCGGTTGAATCTCAGTAACGTACTCACTTGTGCCACCTACTGGCGGTTTTAATTTCACATTTCAAGTCATTTTCATGTCTTAAATTATTTCAAATATCAGTATTCAACGTTTTAACTAAACATTATGCTTATTAATGAATCTGCCACTGCCGTTTAAATGCATTAATGTCCCCCCTATACATATAAATGCTATTTCAAATGCAGATTCCAGAAATGTTTTCTTTTGTTGGAATGAAAGACACTAAATACCGGATGAAGTGCTTCTTATTCTTACCCAAAAATAAAAAATGGAAGAAAAAGATAAAACAGAACACAATTTTGCTACTCAAGCTCTATGAACATTTTATATATATTTATCTGGTTCTTTTCTATTTTGCATTTACTTTTACTTTTACTTTCAATACTTAAGTATGTTTACTATAAAACAAATATTTTTTGTACTTAAGTACAATAAATATCACATACTTTAAGACTTTTACTCAAGTAATATTCTAAACGGTGACTTTAACTTCTACCAAAGTCGTTTTCTAGTAAGACATCTGTACTTTTACTTAAGTATGGCTTTCAGGTACTTTATACAACACTGAGTAAATCTGACTGAATCAAGGAGATTTAAGCTGTGCCACTCTGGGGATAAAGGTTTGCTCGTGTAAAATAGATTTAAACCATTTTATAGTTTATTAAAGGAAATTTTTTTTTTTTATTTATTTATTTTTTTTTTTCTAAGAAACGCAGCTCTGTTGCACATTCTTCTCATTCATTATTTTTTCTCTCTCTTCCCGCTTCATGCACCTCACAAAAACACAAAGTGAATCTGAATGTATTAGTGACGCAGGTGTAAACCCAGCGCAACATGACCACATGTGGATAGATATTAATCTTTAACACGGAATAAAGCAGAATAGCCTATGTTTACTGCTGACCAGATCCCAGCAGGAAAATAGACCTTGGCTCTGACTGAATGAACTGGAAAAAACAAGGACTTTTTAGGTATCTTTTTCACCCACAACCAAGCAGAGATAAAAGAAAGCGTTACATTCCTGCGAGATCAGGATTGATTTATAGAACCGTGGTGTTTACAGTGTTTTTCCAAGAGCATTTATGATCAATGGATATAGATGCCAGAATTTGTTTACAGTGTGCAATGAATGACACATAAGAGTGAACTGACCAGTGATCTTCATGTGATCTTCTGTGATCTTTACTGAAAGATAAAATGCCTCACGAGTTACGACAGGATGCACTTAATGCTAAGCCAATTTTAAGGTATTTTTTTGTCTGGAACTGATGCTTTAAATATACAAGAAGCTGGTGAATCATAGTCAATCCTGTCTCTGCTGACCCTCAGCACAACACAGACTACAGCTCAACATGAGGTTGCTTTCAACTAATCCTGACTGTTGATCTGAAGACCTGTAGGGAGCAGTGTTGCTCAGACTCTGCCTCTCTGCCAGACATCAAGCTTCCCAAATCAGAATGTGCCTAAAAACCCCCTATAGCCCTATTCTGCCTACAGGAATAATTCCCATTATCTATATCTCCTGAGGCACTCTAAAAATTAAAGTTGGAGATACTGCAACATTGCACCCAATCAAGCAAGCACGGATAGTCGTCAATATTTTTGGACCATTTTCCCCAGAAGAGAAGAGTTGTAAATTTTAAATTCCTAAAGGTATTTTGGGGGTATGTTAGCATAAGTGTGTCATCATAGCTAATATTCTGTACTTAAAGTTATAGGCAAAAAAGTTTTTTAAAAAGCAATTCTTAACCATTCATGACAGGCCGAGCTATGTGATGCCTTCAAACGCACCTCCTGAGTATCTCACCCACCTGCATGGAAATTCCTCTCAAGAGAAGAGACTTTCAGCATTTAAATGTAGAAGCAGATAATGTCTGTTATTTCGAAGAGAGTTTGCCCCTCCAGACCTACTGGAAGCATCAGCAGAGTCAGTCAAGCTAGACGTTTAAGACAAGGTCTACAGGCCATTAATTAAACCTTGAACTGAAAAACTAGCCTGCTCTCATTTGATAGGCAGGGATGTCAATGGACTCGCAAAAGTAATTTTAGTGACCGATAATTTAAATTTTTCAATTTAATGCCTGCTTTCTTTAAAATTAATATGCAAATTAACATATACGTTAATCTACCACATTATATCTAGAAAAAACTGTGAGTCTGGACAGTTCCAAAATAAAAGCAGATTTTTTTATTATAAAGAACAAAGAATTAACGATGAGATTTGTGTTGATATTTTAGTCTTGTAAAGCCAAAGAATCCTCAGACAGAGCTTCAGACACGATGATATGTGCAATCTACACTCATGAATCATGAAAGCAAAAAAGTGTTTTCCGTGATCTTTCATCTGTGCATTTGATGTCTTATCACATGCACATGCATTTTAATGTTGTTTGCTGTGAAAGTGCAGCCTGTGTGATGGGGTCTATCATCCAAATCTCTTTTATGCTTCGCCCAAAATTGATTTAAGCCAGGAAGAGCCATCCATGATTTTATACACTGCTAGTTCAGACCACATGATAAACCAGAAGTGGAACCATAGCGGAGGGGTGATTTCCGCTTGTTATATGATACGTTTTTGTAGTGGAGCGAAGCAGCTTTGAGTGTGTGGGCTGTATATGCCAGTCAATACTTGAGATTTTTGAGCCAAGTTACTGTATATAGATATAGATAGATGTGTGTGTGTGTGTGTGTGTATATATATATATATTTATATATATATATATGAAGAGTTCAGATGCAAAAGCCTCTAAATCCATCTGACAACTTTCTTTAAAAAATGCATTTTTATCAAACTCCGATGTATAGGTATCTATGTTACTTCTGATTGGGCTGAGGGTGGGGTTTTAGCAAAGTAGTTTGAAGTAAAAGTATTTGATGGACGTATAATATGTGTCGAGAGCATTCACTCAGTATCATTATCTCATTTTTGACAGAGATGGCTTTTAGCTGATTTTGCATCTAAACTCTTCATATATATATATATATATACATATATATACACAATACTGGGGCAGTGGATTGCTTGAATCGAATTGGTTGACAAACGTTCTGAAGGTGTGCATTATTTTCAGGGAAACGCATGGCGAACGTAGTCCCAGGCAGCTCCTGACCGCATTACATGTCTATATAACTTCGCCACACTATTTCAAAGGTCCTTACAGCCTAAAACAGCAAAATAAACGAAACCCACAACGACACTGACCAAACAAATAAATACAGTAAACAACAGGACAAAACATTTCCATGTTTTTGCCGCAAAATTATGTTTTATTATGTACAGAAAGCACATACTCTATTTCTTCCCCACTCCGTCTCTTACAGATGCACACACATAACAGTCAGCACACACGTTAGCATATGCGCTAATGTTGTTAGCACTGCTCTGACGATTAACAACTTAAAAACTACATTTTTCTAAAGCAAGGTAACAAGGACAATGTTCCTGAAGAAAATGAACTTAAATTTTCGCTATAAGTAGAGACGCTGCTGCTGATCACTTTCGAGAGAAACTCGCAAAGGTAATTCACAAGCTTGATCTCTCTCTTTCTCTTCCTCTCTCTCTCTTTCCGTCTGTCTGCCTGCCAGTCTGTCTGTCTAAACTACATTATTAACTGCATTATTCCGCTATCAAACGTCGTTACTAGGTCTAAAATTACGTTTTGGAATTAGCAATGAAGGCTTTGAATGAGCTGCGTAAGAAATTAATCCTACTCACAATAACCCTTTAAGGACAAAAACCGGATGAATATATCATCTGATCGATGTCTTGAGGTGTGGTAACCGTAGTATAAGCAAAATAATTGACTTTGGTCCCTTGTGGCCGCATCACCACCTCAGGTGTGCATTATTTTCTAGGAATTCAATGGCCCGTCGTCAATTATTCCTTACACACACACACACACACACATATATAAATACTACGGGGCCGTTGAATGCTTGAATCTGATTGGCTGACGAACGTTCTGAAGGTGTGCATTATTTTTGTTGAAATGCATGGCAAACGTAGTTCCAGGCAGCTCCTGACTGCATTACATATATATATATATATATATATATATATATGCTCAAGTCTTCAGTATCACATGATCATTCAGAAATCATTCAAAATGCTGATTTGCTGCTTTAGAAACATTTGTTTTTAAATTATTATCAATGTTAATTTTTTTTCTGCACTGATAAAAATTTTGTGGTGAAGTAAATAACAGAAAAACAAATGTACATTAAATGATTTGGTGCAGGCAAGAATAAAAAAAGAGTAAATTCAATGTTAGTACTCAATTTAAGCTTGTAGAATTTAAAATGTGAACTTATATGTATATTTTACTTGGAATTGTTTGTTATTTTTTACAAAGATTGTTTAAGTAAATATCAAATAATTAAAACGAATAATTAATAAGGTTAAATTATTATTATTTTTTTGCTGTTTTCAAGATGTATTTACACTGTTTTATGGTTGCTTTTGTTGTTAGGTTAAGTAACTTGCTGATTTGTAACATCTAGAGTTCATTTACTACTCAAAATTACTCATTCATTTCATACAAATCATTTGGTTCGTAACTACATTGAGTCAACATATGGAGTTCAGATGCAAAACCCCCTAAAAGCCATCTCAGTCAAAAATGAGATAATGAGACTGAGTGAATGCTCTCGACACATATTTTACGTCCATCAAATACTTTTACTTCAGAAGAAACCTATACTTCGGAGCCTGAAAAAAATGCTTTGGATTTAGAGGCTTTTGCATCTGAACTCTTCATATATCCTTAAAAACAATTAGGAGCCATCTACTTGCTTACGTACATGTTTGAAAGTGAACCACATGCTTTTAATGGCATTTTTTTTTCAGTGCTATGATGTTTGAGTAAAGTTTACAAACCGTGGCTGAGTAAACTACAGGGTAAACTTAAAATAATTAAGTAGAAATTACTCATCATATTCTAACTATACACGTTAAATGTACTTTTTTCCTTTGCTAATTTTACTTAACTTAGTCAAGTATTTTACCAAATTCCGTACTTAAATTTTACTTAAAAATATGTGTACAAAAACTTGCCAAATAAAAACTGACTTATTGTTTTTTTCAGTGTGCATAATATTTTTGTGGAAACCATGACACACACACACACACACACAAAAAAGGGACAAAAGCCTTTCAAAAAGTATACTTTTGTACCTTATTTACTGCTAAAGGGTGTATATTAACACCTTAAAGGTATATATTATACTTTGTGAAAGGGGTAATGCCCCAGTGACAGCTTTTGTTCCTTTTTTTGTAAGTAGAATTCAAAGTTTTAGTAGGGTACTTTTTTATATAATTTTATTCAGCAAGAATAAATTAAATTGATCAGTAAAGACATTTTGTGACAGTAAAGATGTTTTACAAAAGATTTTTTTCATTTTAAATAAATGCCGTTCTTTGAAACTTCTATTCTTCAAAGAATCTGAGAAAAAAGTATCACAGTTTCCACAAAAGCGTAACTATGTCTTCTGAAAATTCAGCTTTGTCATCACTGGAATAAATTATATTTTAAAATATAGTAAAACAGAAAACATTTATTTAAAATTGTAGTAATATTTCACAATATTACTGTTTTTACTGTATCTTTAATCAAATAAATGCATGCACTCTGTGGTGTAAGTGACGTCTTTTTTACAATTATTATTATTACCTGTATTCTTTTCTTTATTTTGTTACTATAGTTACTATAAATGCAAAACTGTATCATGTTCTTATGGAGTCACAGCATGGAATCAATACTGGAAGAGAATTCCATTCATGAGCTGAATTCAGCATTACCTAAAGATCTCCTTAGAGATGCATAGGTGAATGTGTACTGAGAATTGAATTTTTGCTCACCTCCCCAAAATAATGAATTAAAATGGACCTGCATGACCTCTATGACAGCACTGGCTCCCTACTAAACATTAAAGTCACTAGCCAACTCCCTGCCCTCTCCTCTTATACTGCTTAAACACCACTGGGTTGAACATACAGCTGCTCCATTAAAGGGATAGTTCACCCCAAAATGAAAATTACCCCATGATTTTCTCACCCTCAAGCCATCCTAGGTGTATATGAGTTTCTTCTTTCAGACGAATACAGTCAGAGTTATATTAAAAACTGTCCTGGCTTTTCCAAGCTTTAAATTGGCAGTGAATGAGTGTTGAGATTTTGAAATCCAAAAAGGTGCATGCATCCATTATAAAAAATTCTGGTAACACTTTATAATAACTACACACTATGAACCATTAGTTAAGCATTAGTAAATAGTCAGTTCATAATTTATAAAGCATTATCCCCACTTTAATAGACAATAGTAAGCAGTTTATAAATGCAGCTATAAATGCTTTGTTCTTGATTTTGAAACATATCTATAATGCGTTTAATAATTGTATTTTCATACTTTATAAATGATCAATTTATCATTTCTAAATTAAGTATTATATTATTTACAAATTTAGTTGTCATCAGTGGTTTATAAGATCAATTAGAAAGTGTAAGTAAATGATTAATATACTATTTAAATTTACATTTATCAACAAATATTCTTACTGTAATTCATGATTAATTCAGGTAGTTTCAAAACATTTAGTAGTTGTCAGTTAACTGTTTTTTGTGAGCTAATCTAAAGTGAAGACTATTTATACCTCGTGAAGCTTTTACAAAGAAGATTTAAAGGCTCAGTTATCTTCTAAAGAGAAAAGGGAACACTCACTCTGCAACAAAATGTACAAAAAAGCAAGAATGTAAATATAAATAAAAAAAGAAGCAACAAAATGAATATACATCAACAAAATAAGCAACAACAACAACAACAACAACAAAATGAAGAAAATAAATAAGATATTTTGGTGTTTTAAGAAGGTTTTCTTGTTTCAGTTTCAAAAATTCAGTGCAAACAGTGAGTCACAAAGGAATGCCAAATGTGGCAAATTTCAAATAAATTCTACATTTCAAACTGAAGACTCACAATTAGCTAAAATAGAAAATCAAATGTGTATTCAACAAACGATTAAAATATCTTTATATCAGAATTCAGAGGCTTAGGTTCATGTTACTGCTTATGTTTTCTGTACAGGTGTACAGGATTTTTTAACTTTCTTTGATGGAGCTTTATTTTTCATTTTATAACAAGTGTACAGCTGTGTTTTTTGCATCTTGAAATAAATATCACTTCCTTTTTCTGTTTAGAAGATAGCTGAGCCTTTAAATATGCTTTGTAAAAGTTTTACCAGGAATAAATAAATAGTCTTCACTTTAGATGAGCAATAACAAAAATAACCGACAACTACTAAATGTTTTATACCAACCTGAATTAATCATGAATTACAGTAAGAATATGTGTTAATAAAGCATTCATTAACACTCTGAGTAATTATTATTGTTTTTAAATAATAGGTATAAATGTGCATTTAAAGTTTATTAATCATTTAGTTACACTTTCTAAATGATCTTATGAACCTCTGACAACTGATTAATTGATAATAATCATTAATAAAACAAAATATTAATTGATCATTAATACATTATGAAAATACCATTATTAAAAACATTATATATATGCCTATAAATCAGGGAAAAAAACATTTATAGCTGCATTTACAAACCGCTTGCTACTGTCTATTAATGTGGGGATAATGCTTTATAAATTATGTATTGACTATTTACTAATGTTTAACTAATGGTTCATAGTGTAACTACTGCTAACTATCGTACACACATTCACAAGATTCCAGCGAGTGACAGAGTCATATACACCTAGGATGGACTGAGGTTGAGTAAGTCATGGGGCAACTTTCAGTTTTGGGTGAAATATCCTTTTAAGTAATTAAGGCAAAGTGTCACACTCTGAACTCACAGGACCCTGAGGAAGTTACTTTGGAGCTGCAGAAACTTAAGATGCCTGTCACATTCTCTTTAGAGACAGATATGGTAGGACCTTAATGCAGTTAAATTAATATTTAAAACACTGGCTGAAATAGAAACAAAATTAATGTCTGGAATTAATCATAAGGACACTGGATCTTTTTTTAGATGACTTCAAATATGGTAATGTATGGAAAAAGTACACTAAAGACTTTTGGCTAGTTATAAATTGTTTGATTCAAAAAGGTCAAAATAGCTGATTAATGGATTCAAAGCACACGCATATAGATATGAAAGTTTGCGCAGTGCTTTTGAATTCAAATATTTCAAGTTTTACATTTGTTTGCAGTCTAATAAGTATTACAACCCTGAATGCCTGCTTGATAGAAATAAAAAAAAATGCTTGAATTTTAATTTGTGACCAAGGCAAGTACTGGACTTAGATCTTGGATGAAAGTACCACATTTCTTTGAACCCACAGAGAGATTTACAGCTAGAGAGATCCTTCTGAAAGCTCAATCTATTTGAAAGGATAAAAATTAAAATGGGAACTTGATTTGAGGATCAACCGGCTTAATGCTGCGTAAATCCAGACTTCCTTCCCAATTGACAACTGTTTGGATACTTCACTAAGGAAGAAACATACAACTAGACAACTGCATGTCACCTCAAGAGACCTCACTGTTGACTAAACTCCTATGCTCTTGTCCTTTAAGCGTCTGGCCACATAGCGTGACGGAACTTGCCGTCTTCAGCAGAGAGGACGTGCAGTGTAGTCCTTCACATAGGCTGTCACTTCTTTTCTGTGTCTTGCGTTCCTAGGCCCACAGGGTAGCTGAGCACTTCTTAGACCTGTCTGTGGCTGTCACTAAACTTAGAGCCACCTGAGCATTATGGTCAGGAATATTTCATGAGTCCCCCTCTAACTTCACATCAATGATGCAGCATTGTGGCCATGACTTAATCTCAACAGTTTGAGACTTCTCTAAGTCTGTGGTAAGCAAAAGACGACAGTGTTAGCTTTCTTAAAGGGATAGTTCACCCAAAAATTACAATTCTGTGATTAATTTTATACCCTCATTTGTTCCAAAGACCATTGCTCATCTTTATAACACAAATTAAGATACTGCTGATGAAATCCAAGAGCTTTCTGACCCTATATAGACAGCAACACAACTACCACGTTTAACACTGTAAAAACAAAAACACAATTTGTTGAGTCAACTTAAACCCTGCTGCCTTAAAAGTTCAGTCAATTAAAATAAGTTTAATGAAGTTGAAATATTAAGTTGTGCTAAGTGACAACTTAGATAATCGAGTTGACTAAACTAAAAATTGTTTATTAAACTTAACAGCTGTGTTTGTTACTTGGCTGCCTTAAAATTTTAAGTCGAATCAACTCAAATATCTAAGTTGTAACTTAGTAAAAAGTAACATTTCAAGTTGACTAAACTTTTTTTGAGCTGACTGCGCAGCCAGGGAACAAATTATTTTAAGTTGACTGAACAAATAGTTTTTTACAGTGAAGTTCAAGAAAGGATATCGTTAAAATAGTCCATGTGGCATCAGCGGTTTAACCGTAATTTCATGAAGCTACGAGAATACTTTTTGTGCATGAAGAAAACAAAAATAATGATTTCATTCAACAATTTCTTCTCTTCTATGACAGTCTTTGATGTGTGTTCATGAGAGTACCACAATGCGTCTGGGTTCTATATCAGAAGAAAAGAAATTGTCGAAAAAAGTTTTTTTTTTTCTGCAGACAAAAAATATACTTGCAGCTTCAGAAAATTAAAGTTTAACCACTGATGTCACATGGACTTTTTTAATGATGTAGTTACTGCCTTTCTAGGTCTTGAATGTGGTAGTTGTGTTGCTGTCTAAATCTTTTTGATTTCATCAAAAATATCTTAATTTGTGTTCCGAAGATGAACAAAGTTCTTACGGGTTTGGATTGACATGAGGGTGAATAATTAATAACAGAATTGTCATTTTTAGTGAACTATCCCTTTAAATTTATTTTGACACTGTTTTAATCTTTTAGGTTGCAAAAGTGATGACAATTTGCACGACTCAAGCTTTCCATCTCTGATTTTCCACACATAAATTTGCCTCATTAATGATGTTATTTAGAGTACAAAGCAACTAGAAATTCTTAAAAACTGCCAAACTCTATGAAGAGATTTTAAATGCACTGTATCTTTATCCATATATTTACCTCACCTTACATCTTGAAACATCAGCACTGTATGCAAACTAATTTAAATTCACTAAGAACATCGTGAAGTAAAGTTTTGAGAAGCCACTTTCTTTCTGCCATATCAAAGCATTCGGCATGACTTATTTTCTGTTTAATGCATAAATACACATTTTCTCTGTTTACAGTGTGCACTTTCTGCTTTCTTGCAACCCATCAACCTTAAATTCACCCTTCTGTGAAACTGTCTGCAACTTCATGAAGATATCAAAACAGCACATGACACTTGAGTTCAGCAGGCAGGGTCATTAAGTGGAAAACCACCAGTGTGTAAGATTTACAAAGTGCTATGCTATATACTGCTGTGCTGTTCAAGTTATTGTATATTCCTCTATGCAGAGTGAAGCAAATTGCCCTCCCATGAACCCCTACAAAAGTTAAATGCAATTTCTTAGAACTGTAAATGTAAGTCTGGAGATTAGAGGGTCATTGTGTCTTTGCAACAGACTGTGAAAATCCAACCCTGCATCTGAAGAATAGCAATGATGCAGTACGGAAAAAAACGATTGATTAAAGTTGATTTCTGGTCCTGGCCCTGGCTGAGGGGTCTTCCGTCAGGTTCAACCTCTGGGAAGGAGTGGACGATGGAGAGGCAAGGCAGGGCAGAAGCCTGGCCCTATGGGAGAACTAGAATTAGATAGGGCCATTGCCAGCTAATGCAATATTAAATGCAGCAGAGCTGAATCAGCCACTTTAAGAAGTTTGCATCAAAACTTCTGTTTTTCCCTGTCAATCACATTATATCTTGCAGTCAAAGAGTGAAAAGACTCCTTTAGTTGCTAGTTTAAAAGAAAAGTTCTCCCCAAAATGTAAATTCTGTCATCGTTTTCTCACTCTGATGTTGTTCCAAACCTGCATGACTTTCTTTCTTCACAAAAAAATTCAGTGTTATTTTAGTCCAGTCCATTTTTTTATTGTCAGTCAAGTAGTTACTTCAGTTCTACTTCAGTATAAAAGGTTTGGATCAACACAAGGGTGAGTGAATGATGACAGAATTAGCATTTTTTGGGAGAACTATCGCTTTAAAGTGAAAACAGATCATTCAGTTAAAAGTAATTTTATGAAAGTAAGCAAAAGCTTTGAATAATTTATCAAGGCAACGTTAGTTTTGCTTCGTAATGTGTTTACTTTATGAAACTACAATGCAGAAGGCACTACATCTTCTGGACTGCTTTGAACCACTGCTTCCATAATAACGTAACACTGCATATATACCGGACTACTCTGAAGTCAGGTCAAAAGTTTAACTGTGATTCACAATATTCGCTTCTATGGTGTTTTATTGTTCAGACTTTAAGGTCCCTTGAGCTGCATGGTAAACAAAATATACAAATCAAACCAGCTTGCGCAACTGTCCTTTAGTAAATTGCCTTGTTTTCTGTGGATGATGAAGTGCCTTGAATTAAAGAGATAGTCCACCAGTGTCCTTGAACTGATTTTCCTATGGGGCAACTTTCTGCTGTACATGGCCATGCATCTTTGACCAGGTTTCTGTCCATTTGACAGCGTATAAAACTTGCATTTAAACGTGTAAAGGCTGGCTCACAAATAAAATGCAAGTTCAGCAAAGTTCTGGGATGACAGATAATCATTTGATGTATTCAGAACGATCTGTGAGGGGTTGGGTTTAGACACCAGGATTGAGATATATAGAAAATACTAAATCACAAAGCATGTCATTACACAACATCACAGCTCTCCATTCGTTTAGTTCAGCTGCCAAGCTGAATTATAATCTAAACAGAGGGCGAAGATACTGGAAAGGCATGACAGAAGGACTGACTCACAATTGATTCATTTCTGCAGCTGTTCAGAGAAATTCTTCTCATCTTTTCGCCTTTTATTCTGGACGTCCATGTCTTGATGTTTTGAACGCCTTGCAACTGAGGAAAAAAAGAGTGGCAGCATTTATTAGCCTGGAGTTTATTTATATTCCGCCCCAGGACGACGTTCATGAGATCATTGGAGCAAGACATTAAAGGATTTCATTCTTTATTAATGCTAATGCTGACAATTCAAAGCTTCCACCCCAAACTTCACCCTTCGGTACTTATGAAATCTGCTGTTCCAAGAGAAAAATCCAGGTTACAGACAGTTTTTTTTTCTTTCAAAATAACTTGTTTGTGGTAATGTGTTGTAAATGGAACAAACAGGCCTAATGGGAAGAACCTGAAAGCTTGCAAGCACAATCGTAGCGCTCAGTGATCTACTTTTTCAACTCTGAGTTGGAGAACTGAAATTGCTCTTAGTAGATAAATGGCTGAGCATTTCACTCTGGAATATTCTATGTGCACTGAGGAAAGCATACATATACAGTAACTTTTCACCAAAATAATAGAATATGGTGTATAGTGCAGCATAAGCAAAATGCTTGGATTAGACTAACATGAGGTCGGTCTTATGAATAGATATAACTTCAAAAACAAACTAAGAAAAGAGGGAAAGTAGGAGAAATACTGTTATTTTGTCAGAGGTGAATGACTGTATAAAGCTGAAACAGCATAAGATCAGTCATGCAGTGTTCTAGTAAATTAAAGATAAAATATATAAAAGTTAATTTCAAAAGTCAATCACCTTTGGTCAGTTATATGTACAGTAATGTAGCACAATACAAACTCAATGTAATGTAAATGTCAGCACTGTAGTAAATTGCTGTTTATTTGAAAATAACATTTCAATTAAAAAATATATTTGTTATTATGCACAGTTTCTAATAGTTGATTATTATCTTTATTCTGAGTAATTATTTAAAAACTTAAAATTTTAGCTGAAAGATTATGTAAGAAAGTGTGTCTGCAACCACAATTGGTCAATCAGCCTGTTATGGGCAATGAGCCAGGCTGTTTGTTATGCTTATGCTCCCGCTGCTACCAAATATAAATAATTCATTCAAGCTTTTACAATTCAATATTCCCCTAGGGAGGTATAATTCCAAGATAGAGTCATATTTTAATAACAATGAAAAATGATTACATTGCCTTTTATTTGTAGCGTGGAGCTTTGCACCTCTTTTGAAGGCCTGGAGTCTTCAATCGCATTCATACTGTTGCTATATGATCAAAAAGTTCATGCTTTAGGTATAGGTATGTATGGTATAGTACGCTGAGACTCCTCACACATTGCAATTAATCATTTTTCTTACTCATAATTTTTATCTTGTTTTATAGTATAAATGCATCGTTAAAACAAAATACACTTAATACACAAAATACACGCAATATGATTTAAGGTCTTGCTACCTGTTAAAGCTAGAGAAATAAAAAGCAATTTTTTTTTCACACATAAAAACAATGTTAGTTTATACAATATTAGGCGCATGTTCATTTGTTTTTGCGGAGAGTGGAAGCTAAAGACGCTTTGCAGGACATGGAGGCGCCAGCGCGATCGTCAATTTTGCTTACAAAGGTATGAGTAATACGTCATTCAGAACTGTAAAGGGTTTACTTTTATTTGTGTGCACTCACAATATCAACAAAACGTTACAACCAGTACTTTTAGGAAATGAAACAAACATGATGAGCTTTCTGCCGTCTCCTACTTGAATAAGAGCGCTTCACAAAAATGAACCTTAACTCAGCAAAACATACCTCACAGACATGATATATATATATATATATATTCGCAATATGCTGTTTATTCAACAGTTCGACGGTACATGTGTGTAATTAAACAAAAAAGACTGAGTGACTTATAAAACCCTCTTTTGTGCGAACTACTTCCTTCCGCCGCGGATTCAAATCTCAAATTGACAGTTAAACATTGGTCACTTTTAGAATTCCTATCAAGGGCATGTGCTGCTTCAGTTGGTTAAGCCCCGGTCAGACTACACGATTTTTTTTTTGTCGGTTACAACAGGCACTGTGTCAGATTATGCGATTTTGACTCATAAAATCTTGTCGTGTCGTGAACCCAGAAACATGTCAGACTACACGATGCTACCGTAACATTCATCTTATGCCATCATAACAAGATGCATGCGGTCATCGATACAGCTGGACCAAGGTGCTCTAAGTGTAAACAAACAATGCTAGCAAATAGCGTGTTTTTGTGTCTTGTCATCAGAAAAGCCCCAAAAAGAAAGAGGACCTGACATTAGACACAAAAAGAGAACTGAGGTAAAATAGTCTTTATTTTACCTTTTTTCACTCTGTCGCGGTAGTCAGGGGCGCCTGCAGGATTTTATGTCAAGGTACGCACAGAACCGGAGATGGTGTAGCCTGGTCCGTGTCATTATTTCAACGTTATCTTAATAACTCTTTAAGAAATAAAAAGTTTCACGACTCAGAAAAATGTACTTTCCTTTCTTGTAGCTTGTAAACATTCTGTACGCGTGAGTCAGTTGTGGAGGCGCGCGCGCTCCGTCACGTGACTCACATCACTAAAGCCTTTTTTTTAAAAATCATTTTATTAAACTTTCAAATAACAAACAGGCATCTTTCCATTGCTGAACACATTAAAAATAAATCCAAGCAGCATATATAGTAAACAAAATAATATTAAAATAAAAAATAAAATAAACATTTGAATAATACAACATGCAAATTATAACACAAGTTTTAAGGCACTCTTCGTTTTTAAATGTTTTATGGATTTAAATAAAATTATAAAATAATTTTTAAATGCCATAAAACAAGGGGAAACTAACAAATCTACATCTGTGTTTATAAGACACTCAACATATTGAACATATATTCAATAATATATTTGTTTTGAATATTTAGCAATCGTCCATATTCTGGCTTGGTGAAAATAATACTTTATCTTAAGGGAACTTTGAGTCTTGTGTCTGACGTTTAATTTCACTTTTTAAATAGCAAATTCTGGTAATCAGAGCACATACAGAACGTGTAAATGATGGTCATACAATTACGTGCATGCGACCTTGCAGTTACGTTGGCAGTAAGTCATGAAATTGCCAGTATATTACCAATAGAGTACGTATCTGGGACGTCCTTGGTAATATTACAACGTTAGGAGGACGTACTGAGGATGTTGTCAGCTGGTAAGTCATGAAAGAACGCTCTGCAGAGGCCGTGGACACTGGCATTGCTAGGAGGACTTTCAGTACACGATGTATATTTGGGAAAAAATACGTAAAAATATATAATAAAAACTTAATTAGCGCCCTCTCATGGTACGCACAGTGCGTACTGACGTACGGCTGCAGGCGCCACTGGCGGTAGTCCCTCATCGTAAATGCGTGAGTATTGTTGCCTTAGCTCGACAAACATTTCCTCCATTGTAAAAAAGTCCTCCTAGCAGGACTGATACCATTGTCATTGTTCGTTTCGGCATGTTTGAAAGCCCCTTATACCCGCATTCACTATTCCCCACATTAGTTCACTCATACAGTTCACTTGAAGGAGTGAATGAAAACGAGTGAGTGAATTCTGACCGGAAACACTGCGTCTTTTGCATAGTTTGCTTGCTGTTTAATCATCATTTGAAACGGGCAGTTCCAGAAGTAAGATTAAATTATCTTGAACTCTGTCAACGAAATTATGTATAAACTCTAGTTAAACGATGTAATAATTTGTACCTGTGTTGTATTGCGTTGTATGACGCTGTATAACTCCGTTGACGAACGCGTTGTAAATGAATGGATGGTTAAGCTGCGGGCGCCCTCTTTTGGGGAGACGCGAGAATTCATTGTCTGGTAAGCTTTTGTAATTAATATCAAAAGGAAATATTAATTAAAAATCATTCATTTGGATTTGTCATGTTTGTTTCTTTTTAGATGTGGTTCGTAAACGTAATCTATGGTTAGCTCAGTGAATAATTAAAATTAAACATAAACCCGGCTAGAATAAGCGGAGTGATGCAAATTGAGAAGGCGTTCCTGTAGCGATATCAGTAGAATATCTCACGGCTCTCAACCAATCAGATTTCAGAACCAGAAAGAACTGTTGTATATATATATATATATATATATATACATACAGGTGCAGCTCAAACAATTAGAATATTGTGAAAAAGTTAATTTTTTGTTTGTAACTTGTTTAAAAAAACTGAAACTTTTATATATTTTAGATTCATTACATGTGAAGTAAAACATTTCAAACATTTTTGGGGTTTAATTTTGATAATTAGAGCAAAATATTAGAATATTTCCTAAGATCAACCAAAAAAATGCATTTGCAAAACAGAAAAGTTCAAGTTCTTTAAAGTACGTTAATTTATGCACTCAATACTTGGTCGGGAGCACATATTACAGCAAATGACTTGCTCCTAGCACAAATTACAGCATCAGTGAAGTGTGGCATGGAAGTGATCAGCCTATGGCACTGCTGAGGCACTATTGAGCCTTCAGATTGTCTGTATATTGTTGGACTGACTGTTTTTCATCTTTCTCTTGAGAATATCCCATAGATTCTCAATGGGGTTCAGGTCAGGCATGTTGGCTTGCCAATATAGCACAGTAATATCATGGTCAGCAAACCACTTGGAAGTGTTTTTTTGCACTGTGGGCATGTGCTGAAGTGGCTTGGTAGTCCTTTTCCTGAAGACGTCTGAGTGTGGTGACTTTTGATGCGCTGACTATGGCTTCATTTTACTCCTTGTGAAGCTCTCCCAAGTGTTTAAATTGGCTTTGCCTGACAGTATTCTCAAGCTTGCGGTCATCCCTGTTGCTTGTGCACCTTTGCCTACCCAGTTTCTTTCTTCCAGTCAACTTTGCATTTAATATGCTTTGATTTATCACTCCACCCCATTCGGTAATGACATTCTGTGACTGTTACTCTCTCTCTGTGACTTACTCTCATTCATTGTAATAACTTTTGCTGGTGCTTTGTGGCAAGATGGTGTTGTGCTGCGTCCTTCACAGCACATATGTGTGGTTGCCATGCTGTTACTGTTTCAGATATATTTTGTCCAATTTATAATTTTTTGTTCTCCACCAACAAATAGTTAAGGTTCAAAGGCCTCTCCTTGTCCAACACAATAACTTAAGGCCATTTAGAATGAGATATCACTGATATTTCTGCTGCAATTATGACAAAACTGCTGTTTTCAACTCTTTATTAAAAGAACTGGGAATGCCAACATATTAAGCTAATTAACCAAAATTAATTTTGTGATTCCAGAAACATGATGTCAGTTTAAAATCTTGATTTCATGTGTTTTTTTTTCATTGAGATTAGAGTCAGATTTATATATATCTATATATCTTTTTAATTCATCCTGCGCCCATAATTGCAATAGAACACCTGCCTTCTCCTTCTGTTGAGTAAAAATATATCTTTCACTTCATTAGAAGAAAAGATGTGTCTCTGTTTTTGCATCACAGCAAAGCTTTTCCTTTCATTACTCACATGCTTTTTCTACAACAAAGGCCACAAAAAATGCAATTTAAGGCCACTCGTGAATGAACGCATCAGTAAACATCAACCCTCTCCTTTTACTCTATGAGCTCCTCTTCCGACCAAAGACCTTCACTCTCGATGCATATTTCATGCTTTCGGATCCTTGGGCTGCAGGGTTGAGGAACCGAGGGACGAATTTGCCGAGGGCAGCGAAGAGCGAACCGTGAATCAGTCAAGCACGACTGTGCAATAAAGCGCTTTCTGATTTTTAATTACGGCAAGAAATAGAAGATCATTATAACCCTCTAGCCTTATAGACTAGACCATATTCATTATTTTAATACAGGCTATTATTCCATCTATTGCACCTCTTTTTCCATTCTGCTAATGTGGGGATATACAGTACAAAAAGTTTGCCACAACTCTCTGGAAATTTCCAGTCAAAACATTATTACAATTAGGCTAATGTTTGTAATGGAGATATGAATTATTCAGCGTGTGAATTGGTCTCAACTGTGTCCAGTAGGCACAATCAATAAGAGTTTGCCTGCCGTCTCCCTGGCAAAGTCTATTATGCCATCTAATGCAGCTAAGTGCTTTCTGAGCAGAGAAGCAATTTCCTGTTAATATCTCAAGGGAGAAAAGTCACGTGCGAGAATCAAAACACCCAGGCGTGTTTGTGCGTGTAGCTGCACATTGCCCAAAGGATCTCAGATGAAGTGATGGTCTAATACTCTAAACTAACTCATTTGTCATACGGATAGCCTGAGTGAGCTTGACTGTAACTTACAGCAGAATCAAACCCTTCATTAATACTCTGTTTGTCTGACACACTGGCTGTTTTGTCCTAGCTTTCCACCTCGATGGGCACATTGACGACATTCTTGAGTCACTCTTATCTAAAGGCTTTGAGCCTTGTTTTACTACATTTTGTATGTTAGTTTTTGATTCTCTAATGCTGATTAAAACAGACTTAAGCTCTTTACTTAAGCCAAGCGTATAATGCTTCATACTTTGAGATTATTAAGTACTCCCCTTGCAGTTACAAATGTGACCCTGGACCACAAAACCAGTCATAAGGGTAAATAATTTTTTTTTTTTTTTTTTTTTTTTTTTTACAATTTTAGACTGAGCTTCCCACTGATGTATGGTTTGTTAGCAGAGGACAATATTTAGCTGAGATACAGCTATTTTAAAAAAAAAAAAAGCAAAATATTAAAATAAATAGCCTTTAAAGTTGTCCAAAGGAAGTTCTTAGCCATCCATATTACTAATCAAAAACTAAGTTTTGATATATTTATGGTAAGATATTTACAAAATATCTTCATGGAACATGATCTTTACCAAATATCCTAATGATTTTTGGCAAAAATCAATCATTTTGACCCATACAATATGTTATTGCTACAAATATACCTGTACTATATAAGACTGGTTTTGTGGTCCAGGGTCACAAATAATTTCATGTACAGTAAATGATTAGTGATTTTTAAAATACAAAAACATCATCATCTGATCTTACGGGGGTTCACCCAAAAGAAAAACAGAATTATTATTTATTCACTCTCATATCATTCCAATCCTGCATGATATGGAAGCACGGTTTCACATAAAACAAGGAATGAATAAATATAACTATTTTACCTGACAATTCTAGACTACTTTCCTTGTAATTCTGTAAATATCTCAGAATTACAAGATAAACTTAGAAATGTGAGTTTATTATTCAACATTTTGAGACATAAAATCGCAATTCAGAAAAGAAAAGTAAGATTGTAAGACACAGATTTGCATTTATTAAAAAAGAAAAAAAGAAGAAGTTGCAATTGCCTTTTTTATTATTCTGGAAACATGACATCTTGACTTGACTAAAACAAAATACACTTACTTGAGAAGCAAAACAATTAAGGTCTTGTTGAATGTTAAATCTAGAGAATATAAGAGCCTTTTGTGAGCTTAAACTTTAACTCAGAGAAAAAGGTCATCACTGCAAGATGTATTTTTGTGAATTCTGATGGAGAAAGAAAAAGTCAGATTTGTGTACTATTAGAATTGTGAGATGTACAGTGGTGGCTCAAAATTATTCGAACACTAGTATTTTAAGTCAGTTATTACTATCTTTTGCTGTAGTGTGTCAGTAGGAAATATCAGTTGACATTTCCAAACATTCATTTTGCCATTAACTGTAATAATCCAGTTTGTTTGCACAAGGAGTCTGAAACAACCAGTGCTCCACACAAGGATCTGATCTCATCATCTTCCAGTCTGTCTTGAATGACATGAAGAAACAGAACAAACTGAGACAGAGTAAATCCTAAGACCTACCTGCAAAGCTACCTGAAAAACTATGCACAAGTGCACCTATAGGGCAAACACTGCTTTAAATGCAAAGGATGGTCACACCAAATGTTGGTTAATTGATAAAGAAAATCTATTTAACAGCATCTTCATTTTACAGCATTTTAAGTGCCTAAAACTTTTACCAGTACTCTAGCTTTACAGGTAGGTTTCTTGAAGCTGAATTCTAACGTTTTTTCTCAGAAATCTTATAATCCTGTTTATATCTCACAATTCTGACTTTTTTTTTTAACTAGAATTGTGAAAAACTAAGTCTGAACTGAGAGATTGAATTTACCTTTATTTTTTAATCATGGAAACAGGATTCCATTTTATGACTTTGGTCCATATGACTCTAGTCCATATGACTTGTCTTTTGAAACCATATGATAGTTTTGTGTGAGCATTGTAAGGACAGCGTGAAATCCTGCCTCACTTGTTTTGTAGTCTACAGAAGAAAGCAAATCATACGGGTGGGTAAATTATGACAGAATTGTCATTTTTGGGTCTGCTAAGCCTTTAATAGTATGACTAATCCTGACCTTTCTGGCACATGCATCTAAACACTAAGTTGAGTCTTAATATGCCCAGAGCAAAGCAATTATTTAAAGAGTGATTAATACTTAATGATGCCAAACTCTTGTAATCTGTTCTGTTTTACCTCATGTTGTGCCCTTGATAACACAGACTACATTTATTAGATCAAGCAAGCTGGAGATGTTTTCAATTATATGCCAAATATTTTTACTTGAATCAAACCGAATAATGTTCCATCCAATTTGTCTTTGTGGTAAATGAACAGTGCTTTAAGTTATGAGTGAGCTGAGTGACATTTAATAACTTAGTCCAACTTTAATTCTTATTATCTGCGGCTTGTGATGAGGCTTAACAGCTTCTATTAGTGGCTGCATAGAGACCCTGAGTTATAGCTCAATTATAGCAGCATTTAAACCTGTGTTTACTTGCTCACTGTTTAAGAGAACACCGCATTACCAGATCACAGTTGAAAAGCTCTAATCATTATGACAGCAATCAATGAAAATTGATCACAAAGTTTAGTTTACTACCTATTTAGCATTAAACAAGGATTTATGTGATCTTTGTCAATATGCACATAGGGTTTTCAATAAAATGGTTTTGGCGAATATTAAAATGTTTTATGTTGGCAAATGCACCATTTCAGCAGCAGTTCCACTGCAATGCACAAATGAAATGTGGCAATAAATTCTGAATAAAGCCCTAATATTAAATCTCATGCACACATGAGAATACAACAGTTGACGTACAAGTGTCCCAAAAGACCTTATTTGTGTGTGCAAACATTTTCTGAAACTATGGATTCAGCATCTGCCATTACTAGTTCAAAAGATATAGTCCCCGTTACAAATTAAATGTGGCACGTTAGAACTAGCAATGATGTCCTGGGCCTGATGTTCTATTTATATTTTTTATAATAATTATGTTTAAATTAAGTTGGTTGGTATGTAATAATTAAGTTTCGTTCAATAAAACCATATGATTACTTGCTTTTGATTTGAACCAATCATTATTGCCTCATTGCTATTAAGATTCAATAGCTCATTCATAATCATATCATCCTCAGTGAATCAGCATTTCAGACAAACTGGTTGAATGAACTGACTCACTTACAAACACAGTCACTGGCATAACAATGTTACCACTAAAACATCCCTGCCACTAACACACAGACTGACAGTCTGTCTATCTATTGCTTTTTCTTTCTTTCACTCACACATCTCCCATTCCATTTATATTTGAAATGAAATATTTAATACAAAACAGAGGTGCTCCACTATACCTATCCAACTGTGTCTGCCTTTATTCTCCAAAGCAATACGGTGAGCTACACAATGAGAATACCAGTGTCACCTCGTGTGGGAGGTTAAAGGCACCTTTTAATACCACCCTCTTCATTCCCCAAAAGCTTGAGGCTCTTCATGTCAACCTATCAGCCCCATATGTGACCTGCCAGCCTTACCCAGGACCCCCTGCAGCCCACCTCCTGCTCCCTGCTCAGAGAACAGAGCGTTCCCTCCGTGGGGAACCCTCATGATTTCCATCAAAGAGCTCTCATTTAAAGACACATTATTTATGGGAATTTGGGTAATTATTGGGTGGGCTCATATTCGAACAATCTGACTACAAATGAGCATTACATGTCTTCCAGTGTGTTTAATTGAGGGTAATCAGCTTCTAAAAAATGGCTGGGAAAAATAATTTAAATCCAAAAAAATCTGCATGTCTGCCATTTTAGTCACAATTGAACCACAGCTAATCTGAATCCTCTTTTCTTTCAAAATCATTTTCATTTACACCATTGTTGCTGATGAACAGTAGCATTAGCATAACTGTTGATACTAATAAATAACCTTTAAAATGTAACAGTCTGTTCTGAATGCTGTCTGCTGTTAAATGTATTTGCAATGGACAGTGCTATTTAGAATACTCATATATCGATGTTATGTCAGAATGAGGACACAAGCTTAATTGGTCTCATAACAAAAATGCGAGCCACGAAATACGTACCAATAAGTACATATCACTGCAGTTTAAAAGAAAAAAAAAGAACACTAGAGGCAGTAAAACTCGGACATCTTATATTCCTTTTCACACACAGTATGATTTACAGAGTTTGATAAAGTGTAATTTTCGCACAGTTACTATCTATGGGTTTTCAAAGACAGCACATTTTTTTGTGTAGCTCACGCAGTATGGAGGTGTATTTGAGAGGTGAAGAGCTCCGTTTCAAATCCCGTGCAACTATGGTTCGACAAAAGAATCAAATGGCGTCAACAAATGCGTTTTATATCGGTTTTATCAGCTTTTTGGTGTAGGACATATTTCCAACACGACAGAGGATTAACTTTTAACAACAGTCCCTGGATATTTGAACTCTGAACCGCTGCAGTAGGTACCTGAAGCAACGTTATAAAAACACAGCAATACGTACCTACATCAATACAATAAATACATGCCAGGGTTCAGGTATTGAACCTGTGTTTTAGTGCCACTCAGTGGACATTTCTTTTTGAAACTGCCACAAAACCTGCAGTAAGGTACGTAGAAACGGTGCTGCTAAAAAGTACCCAGAGGTACGTATTTTTAAGAGACTGGGTTGAAGTCATTTGTTTAAAAAGCACTCTCGCAAACCTACCTTTGACACTTTTCTTTAACAGAGGGACTGTACATTGCCTTAAGCATTAAATAATGTCTTCAGTTGATTTCCTAATGTCTAATGAACCCTGAATTAATTATTTTTTTTTTTAGCTAATGAATCTCAGCAATATCTGTGAGCTCTTCATGAGATGATTTGCATGATTTGATACCACTTAATAAAAAGCAAAAATGAAAAATGTCCAAAGCCAGCAGAATAAAAAATGTAAATTGCAGCATGCAGTAATTACCTGATGACAGTCCAGAATTTAGTTTCATTTGACAGACTGCTTATTGCAAATAGCACTGGAGCCTTTTGCATTTACGCGACTTGAGAGAGCAAATTACATTATAATGTGCTCGCAATACGATGTGCATTAGTGAAGTCTATTAGTGAAGTCATATAAAAGTATAAACATTTTAAACAGTTGCATGAATTAACTTACTTTATATGTATCTGAAACTTTTAGAAATAGAGGTATGAAGAAAAATATACACATCTAGAGAAAACAACAAAACCAGTCTTAAGTATCACGTGTATATTTGTGGCAGTAGACAAATATACATCGAATGGGTTCAAATTATCGATTTTTATTTTATGCCAAATATCATTAGGATATTAAGTAAAGATCATGTTCCATTAAGATACATTGTACATTTCCTACTGTAAATATATCAAAACTTAATTTTTTTATTAGTAATATGCATTCCTAAGTGCTTAATTTAGACAACTTTAAAAGACGTTTTTTTTTTTCTTTGTTTTTTTTTTTTTTTGCACCATCAGGTTCCAGTTTTTTCAAATAGTTTAATATCAGCCAAATATTGTCCTATCCTAACAAACCATACATCGATGGAAAGCTTATTTATTCTTTCAGAAGATGTTAAAATCTATGATGTATACAGCCGTTTGATTATTTTAAGCCGTACCTAAATTACTCTCTTAAACTTTCTCAAAGTTGTCTCTTCTCTTGTTCTTCTCACCTGATAATTTATTTTCTCTCCCAAGCAGACAATGAGCAGGGCTTAGGCATCATCATACACTCATTACATAGTCCCTGGGCTTGAAGCTTTCATTACATGCTGAATTGTTGCTAAATGAGAGTGGAAATCAATATCAGGCCCCAACAAACAAGCAAGCCAGACAGATGCAACAGTCTGACGATACTCTGGGAGAAACCAGTTTGAGCTGTCTTTCAAGGGTACGTTAACTGATCAAAAAGCGGCTTGACGTATTGAGGTCGCTATCTCAAAGGAAGCTATAACTTTTGACCCTCAGTCTCTCTGGAATCTGTGTTGAGAGATAATGATAATTCAATCAGAGTTTTTAGAGTATTCCACATCGCTCAGCTCATCCGTTCAGTGTTTGGCAGCTTTAGCACAGATAACGGCAAAAGCTAGTAAAAATGTCTCCTGTAATTCATTCAGCATGGAACACATCAGTAGATTTCATTAGAAAAGTATGTTGCCTGTGTTACTTCTTACGAATACAGGTTAAAAGGCTGATAAACAGCAAACTGTGGCAGGCTGTGAGAGACTGGAGCTGTCCATACAGAACCACCACCGGTTCAGCCAAACAAATCAGGACCAAGGACAGCTCCACATCCGCTGCCAATCAACCCACTGAACCAGAAACACATGTGTCCCACACCACCGTATCCCTGTTATCACTGGTCACAGAAGGTTGGACCTCCTTCAGAAAACTCAATTCAGCTGATTTTAGTGGCACAATGTTGTTTTGAAAGAAAACTTTGCATTTTTTTTTCTTATGCATATTTTTTTTCATGCCTATTCTCCTGGTTTGCTTTGCTTTGAAGTTTTGTCGTATGCTGTGACCCTTGTGTACACCTTGGTATCTAGCCTTTCCCAGAGCCCATTACCTTCCACAGCTTGAGAGCCATTTCTAAGGAAACTATAGCTTTTAGCAGAGCTACTGACGTGTATATGACTATGACAGAGACACACGCTGAGAGTCTGATTTGTTTTCTTTTTCTTGATTTTTATTTTTTTTTATGCCTTCTCAGATGTTTTACTAAAGTTTTTAGCATTTAAGATCTGAAAAGTACTTTCAATTTTCTACACACAAATTACTGTCATTTGTGTCCTCATATAGGCCTATAATTTGAATAAGTGATGTCAATTTACTGTCTTTGACTGTATTTTCATCTTCATAATATTACTTCTGTTAATATTAAAGGAATAGTTCACTTCATGTACACGTTTTTCTTTCTTCAGTCAAACAAAGTTAATGTTTTTAAGGAAAACATTCCAGGATTTTTCTCCATATAGTGGACTTCAATGGGAACCAACAGGCTGAAGGTCCAAACTGCAGTTTCAATGCAGCTTCAAACACGATCCCAGATGAGGAATAAGGGTCTCTAGTGAAACGATTGGTCATTTTCTAAAATAAATAAAAAATGATATACTTTTTAATACAAATACTCGTCTTGCACTAGCATTGTGTAATCAACTTGTGAAAGTCATGCACAGTTAGTTCTTCATCTGTGTACTTTGGTTCAAAAAGGTAGGTTAGGAATGAAAAGTTTCTCCTTCAACTTCAAAATCGCCCGACATTGTTGTTTTTACCTTTTTTGTAAAGGTTGTTTGACTTTCTTTGCACATTCGCTTTGTAAACACTGGGTTGGTACTTCTGCCTATGTAATAGTTTTTTTGGGGGGGAAACTCACCTCAGGACGTCCTCAGAACAAAGTGTTCCTCCAGCCGAGTGAGACAGTAACCTTTCCTCTTTATTCTCTTTTTTCTCAATTGATTTTAAGGGTCATGTTAGGTGGGACAGTACCTAACATCATATCTACTGTCTAGTAGTCATTTTTATGTGTAGTCAGGAAAGTGCAACTATGGCTAAAACACTTGTAATAACCTTGACCTAATGAAACGTGACTGGAGAGGCTTTTATATTGGCAATAATGTCACTGTGGTGTATTTTCTCAGTTATGTCACATTTCATTTATTTCAAACTGAAACGGAGAGAGAAAGTGGTCAGAACTCTTTTTGGTTCTATTGCTTACTTTTCTTTGCTCTTTTGCATTACAAGGTTGATTTAGCATGGTCCCAGAGGATTAGCAAACCATTACACATGACTCTGAAACGGACCTCATAGCCCGGGGCTGATAATGGCTTGTTTTAACGCTGTACGTACTGGAGTGATTCCTTCAGCTGTGCAGAGCTACTGGCCTGAGGGATTTTTTCAGACAGACATGCCAGACGGATTTCAGGCCAATCATTTTTGAGCACAGGATCACTGTTGCCATAGGGACAAAAATCAAAACTATGTGAATGAGACTGATGGCAAGAAAGAACAGAAAGTAATGTCATTGAAATATAATTTAAAATAATTGATTTCTATTTGAATATATTATAAAATGTAATTTATTCCTGTGAGGGCAAAGCTGAATTGTCAGCAGCCATTACTCCAGTCTTCAGTGTCAAGTAATTCTTCAGAAATCATTCTAAAATGCTCTAAAAGTCTTTTTTCTTCTTCTTCTTTTTTTTTTTTTTTTTTTCCTTATTTAATGAATAGGAACTTAAAAAACAGCATTTATTATAAAAAAATCTTTTGTAACTCGATAAAGTGTTAAGTTATTTCATTATTAAAAAGATTAATTTATTTGGCAAAAATCTGACATAAAATTTCTGAACAGTAGTGTACTTAGTTACATGGTGTCATAATGGTGAACAGGAGGTTAACTCCCATAAATACTATACAAGTACAAAAGGGTGAGTAAATTATTTTATTTTATTATATTTGATATTTGATATGGTTTTGTATGAACTGTTCCTTCAGATTGCTAATGCCATTTATTGACATTATTGACATTAGTTAATGCATTAACTAACATGAACGCACAATGCATCAGTAAATGCCGAAATTAACATTAAGATTATGCTGTCAAGCTGTAAAATAAAAAATAAAAATAAAAAATGTCAAGCTGAGATCTCAATATTAAATATTTAAAATGGTTTAAAATTAGAATCAGCACATCTTTAACCCTTTAACTGTCACTCCCTTTTTTAAACATAGACGTGAAAATGCACTATCCAAACTTAATTTTGTATAATTCATGAATGAAAACATTTTGTAATATGATTTTGATGTACATTTTCAGTGTAGTGCAATGTCTGATTTTAAAATGGTTTTCAAAGGATGAATTTTGAGATTTTAAGTTTTCTACTGATATATAATTTCTTATGATCTGAACGAAGAAAGTCTTATTGTGATAAAGGTCAGAACTCCTGTTATGATGCAGATTTTTTAGGTGCACTCTTAAATCATAAATTAAGTCACAAATTAATCTATTACTTTTCCTACATAATTTGTAACACAAAACAGTGGTCAAATATCTATTTAGGAGTCTCCAACGATATATTGTTTGTCGTGATTAGATTAGGATTTATTTGTAAAATGGTGAAGTAAACTTAAGCATCCTGCTGATGGGACAGTGACAGTTAAATGGTTAAAAACCTTAGGCCTTGATGAATCCTTTCAGAGGAACTTTTTTTTCAACAGATTTGTCAGTAAACATACTGCAGTGTGTATTTATTTATAAGCTTAATAAATAACAATATCTCACCAAATGTTTTATTCATTCAAAACAATCTGATTCTGACATACAGATCTAGCGCTCTACTAAAAGCGGATGGCATCAAGACACATTTTGTCCTTGCCATAGCAAGTAAGAAACGTGAATACTCTATCCATACATAAGGATGTCCAGCTAAAGAGAACAAAAAGGGAATACATGCAAACTGTTGATGTCTGAGGAGAGCTATTAAGTTACAATGGCAGGAGAATTTGCAGAATAGGGGGATCATTAGTCGCAATTATGAAACGTTTATAAACGCTGCCATGTGAACTGATAAAGCACGCAAGCTCTTAAATAAGCTGTAAGCCATATATTACACCCCACTCAACCTTTTTTCGACATTTGAAAGCACCTAATGTACCATCCTGTGCATGCTTGACTTGCCTGCAAAGCAATGTTTATGTAAGTCTTACAAATGGCCGTAATCCCACCTTTTAAAGCAGTGAAAGGCCGGTATAATGAGTTAATGGAGAAACTGTATGGGGTTCATTTCAGGAGGAAGATTGCATTCATACCGGCGCTTCTGGCCGCTGTCACAGAGGTGGTCCCATTCCAGCGGGTCTAATAGAGGGCTTATCTGATCCTGGTGAGCCTCTGATCCACACTTTTCGACAGCACAAAGTGCAGCGTATCTCTGGAGGATTAGACGGCAACTGCTGAAATGCCCTCTCGCACGAAACTCCCACCTAATGTGTGTAGATGTGCCTGTGTGTGTGTTTGAAAAGGCAGGAGGGAGATCACAGCTTGCACACCTCCTCCATGATGGGGGTGGATCAGTGCGATCTCAAACAAAGTATCACACACACACACACACACACACACACACACACACACACACACACACACTCACTCACTCACACACACATAGCATGTTGCATGCCTAGCGCCCATCATTGCTTTTTTTGCTGTGCCTTTATAGTCCGCAAAACTCATCTAAGATAGTTTACGAAAGCTGTGTGTGTGTGTGTGTGTGTGTGTGTGTGTGTGTGTGTGCAAAGAGGCTTTGAGATGTCACCTCACAGGGTTTTTGCTCCACGGAAGGCAAACTGTCTTTGTAGAAGCGAGAATTGCTGAATTATAAATTGAGCAGAATCGCATCACAGTCGGAGAGGAATCGTGAAACACTAACACATTCATTGTGTCACAGATTTGTGTGAATGCTGTGGAGCGTCTTGTGAAGAAGCTAGCAGGCTATCTTGAGGCCTGAGGAACAAGAACTTTTTTTGTTTTTTTGATATATATGTTTTAGAAGTTGCAAGGTGTTAGAGCTGTGAGAGCCTGTTATTAATCACCTCAGAGTTCCTCAGAGATTACTTTTTAAATATGCTTTGCATATCTGATGAAAAGTCACTTATGTGACACACAGTGCAGCTATTTTTATTAGTTTGCCATTCATATAGTGTATTATTTGTGTGCTGAATGTTATACATTATCTAGTACTGTTAAGCAATGTGCAGTTTTAAAGGGGACATCTCATGAAAATCTGACTTTTCTGACTTTGGTGCATATACCAACCCAGAAAACGTGAACAGGGACAACCCAGTAACTTTGTTTTGGTAAGCCTTTTTCTTCAAGCATATGAAAAAATGAGCCATCCAGATTTTGAGTAATGTAGAAAGGGGATCTTATTATAACATTACCGCCCCATAATCTGCATGTTTCCATGAATGGCACCATTATTTTGTTTTTCACAAGCGACAACGGAGTACTAGTTCTAGCAGCATGGCAAAAGACAAGCACAGAACACTATTTAGAGTCCCATTCACAATGATTTATTTACTGTATATTATGCTGCTGTCACACAGATCTAATATAAACATGCAATTTCTTTACCAGCTATTTACCTTTACAGACATAATGGACTGTTTTTGTTACTCATATGTGTTTTTAACATAAACTTGTGTGTATTTGACAATCTAACACCAATAAGACAATTTTAGTACTCACATGCCACTTTCTGTGTGTGTGCTTCAAATATATGCTCTCAGAAAAACCTATATCAGAAGATTAAACTAATATGGAAACGCATTATTTCAGCACGATAGACTTTTTTTTTTTTTTTTTTAGCAGAGTATGTGAGTTATGAGCTGTAAAGGCACAGTCATATTCTGGAAAAGAGGGCAGGGAGCAGCAGCTTATTTGCATTTAAAGAGACACTTCCACTCAAAATAGGCAGTTTTACAATTATATAATAAATGATCTTTTTGGTATTATGAGTTGAAACGTCACAGACACATTCTGGGGACACCTGAGACTTATATTACATATTGTAAAAATGGGCATAATAGGTCTCCTTTAACACTGTATGTATTGATTCACAGTGCTTGTGCTGTGAATCCTTTACCTAATCTCATTAAGGCATATTGTCAACAAACCTTGGGTTCAATCTTTTTGTCAACTTGTTTGGAATTAGCAATTAGCACAGGTCTTGAATTTTTGGCCTCATTGATCTGAGCTTATGCATCTCTGTTATTGGGTGAAAAGCATTATTTGTGGACAATTTTGGCAATGCTCACTCAAAAACATGAGTGGTAAGCTCAGATCGATGAGGCTTATGCCCAGTCAGTAGGCCTAAATTGTACATTTTGGGAACAACCTAAAAAGTACAAAAATGATGAACAATTTTTGGGGAAGTAATTGACTATAACTAGCATTTTCAGGAAACAGAAATGCTCTCCAGGTCAAAATGACAGGAACACAACATGAGGATTAAAAAAGCTATTAGTTCTAACAATGGCTCACACTGGATGAGCGGAAGGATATGAACTAAAAATAAGGATTTCAAAATAAAAAAAATAAATCACATGAACAAACAAGACGGGGAAAGAATTTAAAATGCTTCTTAATTAGTAGTACTGTACTGTTTGCTAGAAATCTTTTGTTCATGTCCTTATGTTAACTTTATCGTAAATCAATATTTACCTTACATATTAAATATTTATTTAAAGGCCAAATAGTCTGGGATGCTGGTTTGAAGCTGAAAACAAGCTGTTGTGTATTCTGCTATGTGGATGTTTTTTAAATAAATTTTTACATGCCTTTATCTTGTTTTTCCAAGATAAAAACCGGAGAGCAGAATGGCTGTAATTTTTCAGGTTCTATGGCATTGTTTTATGAGAGCTGTTATCATTTTATCATTGCAGAGGGCAGTAAACTTGACTTTCTCTAGTTAAAAATATATCCATTTAAATTATGCTGACATTTAGTAGGCACGGCAACTTTAAATACAAGCAATCAAACATTTAAGCTCTAAAAAAGTCTGAAAGATAAAATCTGAAAGAAATGAGCTGTTTTAATGTGAAATGTGCTTATTATAAAATGCATATAAAATTTTCTTAAGAGCTACAGTATATAAATGACTGCACGTGAACAGCATAATATGCTGTTTTCTTGTGCAGTTAGATGCCTAAACTTATCAAAAGTGATTTATGTGTTTATTGACATAACTGTATTCCCAGACACTGAAGCATTCTTTACTCAGCAACAGCAAATCCACAGGAATTAATATTTATAAGAAGGGTGTGGTCTCCTCACTCCACCCAAAACATTAACTGACGACACAAATGACCACAAATTTCGTTCAAAATGTATAAGAAAAGGAAAAATCAGAATTACTCAACATAAAAACATTATTTGAACATGTTAAATGTGTGTGATAGAACATAACAAGCATTATTTAGTCAATATTACCACAATTTTCTAAAGAAGAAATTCACCTGACTTGTTCCAGATTTGTCACCCGCAGAAGATGTAAAACAGTAAGAAAACGGGCACACACAAAGCGAGGGAGGTTAATAAATTTTGCGGATACTAAAAATGTTAGCAGAGTAAAAACCATACTGGGCCTTTCATGCATAAGAGTGTGGTTTCTCAAGAAAATGGCCGTGTCAGCATTTTGCTCGGGCCCTGCGTTCAGAGTGCGCTCACTGTGAAACGAACATTATTTCATTATCAAATCAATCTGCACTGACATTTATTGCATTTTTAATGAAAACTCAGAAATGTGTCCACCGCCAGCCTCTCCCTGCCTGCAACAGTTAATTCAGAATTTTCCTGATTTACAGCAAAAATGACTCTCAACAGTATTAGCAGTAAAATTAATGTTACTCAACCATTAATGTGTTTTGCACAGCGTCCATTCACTCTCCCACGGTCACCGCTTCTACAGGGTAATAAAACTTTCTGATGTGTGAGCTAACAAATGTATTTGAATACTTTTTAGTCTCTTTATACAGTCTGATGTCCTTTTCATATATCTTTTATTACCTTATAGCAGATCTTCTCTCCTCATATTTCCCTGTCCATGCTGAATTCTGAGTAGGAGGGCTATCCATCTGCCTGCAGACCACACATAAATAACAAGATGGCTCATAAATGAACGCAGACTGGAAACTGCTAGATTCCTTAACAGGAAGCTCAGAGATTATCGACCTCACAATTGATTTCCAACCAGAAGATGGAGGATTTAAGAAATGCATCTGATTGTCCGCTTGAGAAGTTCAGTGTTGTGTGTATGTGATATCTCTTGGAGCATTGGAAAAATGCCCAAATATGCCTATGATCTATAGTGCAATGTATGCTTGAGTTCATCTTTTTGGCTGCACATATTTTTCAGCTAGTGGTAAAGCAAAGCTAGGATTATGTCCAGTTTGTGTGTAGAGTCAGTAGTTCATCATTTAGCATATGACTCACAGCAGCAAAGACTTGCTACTGCCAATACATCCATAACATGCTGTAAGCATGTAAGAAATACTGCTGCTGCACATATAACATACATGAATAACTCCCATAGCATACATGAATCACCTCATAGCAGATCTGGAGCTGGGGAAGGTGGAGGGTTTCTGAAGCATGCTGCAAACTGCTACATCTAGCACTAGTCATATATTCAAATATTGAGCAGTGAGCTCATTGGCTACTGATACAGGGGAGAACTAATAGGCTGTGCCATGTGATTATGATGTCATGATTGAGTTGGACCCATCGGAATGCATTCTAGAGTTTCATACCAGAACTCTGTATTTATATTAGATATACAAAAACAGTGTTATGATGCTTGATACTGCAAAATGGCATCATATTTTAATTCATATGATAAACACACATATTGGTCAATATCTGAAATAGTTTTACAGCTTACTGAACTTTGTTTTTCTTCTAGTTTTTTCATGACAGTTCTCTGAAGATTTTAGCATGGTGATGAATATGACAGTGTTCATTTATTTGGACTTGGCAGAATAGATTTCCTGCGCTGCTGAATTGCTGCTGCTGTTGGTTATTGCTGTTGTTTATTGCTGCTGATTCAGAAACTTGCTACTGCTAAAACATATGCCAATATATAAATGCCAAATAGCATTTAATAAGCGGTAGCAGATCTAAACAGGTGGAGCTGGGGAGGTGGAGGGTTTTAGAGGAACTTTAGAGAAAGTGCACTGTGAAATTCTCTAGTGAATGTTAACCAGTGATTTAAATGTAAAGCAGTAAGCTCATTGGCTGAAGTATACTTTTGGCTTTACTTTGTAGTGTGGTTACTAGCATACTCTTCGCTATTTCTTCCATATTAAGATATGCGAATCTGAATTCAGTCACTGTCCTTTTGAGAGAGTCAACACATATGCATGTGGCTTCATTTGAAATGAGTAAAATATTCAGAAACAACATTAAATCAAACTATACAATACATTTTTAAAGGCAGCTCAACATTAACCAGAACTATAGAACAATATTATTTTTAGAACTTTCAGAATTAGCCATGTTAATGCATGCATTTAACTTTTTTAATGTTTAAAAAGCAGTCCTTTCCCCTGACTCTCTTTTGATATGATTAACAAAGCCTAAAGGGCTGTCACAGACACAGATGTGTTTTCTCTCAACACCTATTTTAGTGCTGCCTGTCAGGTAGAAGTGACATTTTATGTATGCTGTTCTAAAATGATCAGTTACAGCAGCTTTAATTACCTTCAAAGCTCAACAAGTACAAAATCACCCAAGAGCTAAATACTTTGTCATTTGCACAAACATGAACCAGAAAGGCATCGGAGCACTGCAACAGCAAAATACTTCTCCGTTACACATGTAAGATTAAATCACAAAAGATGAACAATATTTAATTTATCTGTCAGTGCAGCAAATGGAAATAAACTTGTATAAAAGATGCATTCTCTGAAAATGTCTTACTATAAATATACAGTGGGTACGGAAAGTATTCAGACCCCCTTAAATTTTTCACTCTTTGTTATATTGCAGCCATTTGCTAAAATCATTTAAGTTCATTTTTTTCCTCATTAATGTATACACAGCACCTCATATTAACAGAAAAACACAGAATTCTTGACATTTTTGCAGATTTATTAAAAAATAAAAACTGAAATATCACATGGTCCTAAGTATTCAGACCCTTTGCTCAGTATTTAGTAGAAGCACACTTTTGATGTAATATAGCCATGAGTTTTTTTGGGAAAGTTTTTCACACCTGGATTTAGGGATCCTCTGCCATTCCTCCTTGCAGATCCTCTCCAGTTCTGTCAGGTTGGATGGTAAACGTTGGTGGACAGCCATTTTCAGGTCTCTTCAGAGATGCTCAATTGGGTTTAAGTCAGGGCTCTGGCTGGGCCATTTAAGAACAGTCACAGAGTTGTTGTGAAGCCACTCCTTCGTTATTTTAGCTGTGTGCTTAGGGTCATTGTCTTGTTGGAAGGTGAACCTTCGGCCCAGTCTGAGGTCCTGAGCACTCTGGAGAAGGTTTTCGTCCAGGATATCCCTGTACTTGGCCGCATTCATCTTTCCCTCGATTGCAACCAGTCGTCCTGTCCCTGTAGCTAAAAAAAAAAAAACCACAGCATGATGCTGCCACCACCATGCTTCACTGTTGGGACTGTATTGGACAGGTGATGAGCAGTGCCTGGTTTTCTCCACACATACCGCTCAGAATTAAGGCCAAAAAGTTCTATCTTGGTCTCATCAGACCAGAGAATCTTATTTCTCACCATCTTGGAGTCCTTCATGCGGCCTTTCATGTGTCTTGCACTGAGGAGAGGTTTCCGTCGGGCCACTCTGCCATAAAGCCCCGACTGGTGGAGTAATCTTTGGGTTCTTCTTTACCTCTCTCACCAAGGCTCTTCTCCCCTGATAGCTCAGTTTGGCCGGGCGGCCAGCTCTAGGAAGGGTTCTGGTCATCCCAAACGTCTTCCATTTAAGGATTATGGAGGCCACTGTGCTCTTAGGAACCTTAAGTGCAGCAGAAATGTTTTTGTAACCTTGGCCAGATCTGTGCCTTGCCACAATTCTGTCTCTGAGCTCTTCAGGCAGTTCCTTTGACCTCATGATTCTCATTTGCACTGACATGCACTGTGAGCTATAAGGTCTTATATAGACAGGTGTGTGGCTTTCCTAATCAAGTCCAATCAGTATAATCAAACACAGCTGGACTCAAATGAAGGTGTAGAACCATCTCAAGGATGATCAGAAGAAATGGACAGCACCTGAGTTAAATATATGAGTGTCACAGCAAAGGGTCTGAATACTTAGGACCATGTGATATTTCAGTTTTTCTTTTTTAGTAAATCTGCAAAAATGTCAACAATTCTGTGTTTTTCTGTCAATATGGGGTGCTGTGTGTACATTTAATGAGGAAAAATGAAATGAAAATGAACTTAAATGATTTTAGCAAATGGCTGCACGTACCCACTGTATAATAAATATACTAGCTAATAACTTTTAATTATCTTTTAAGTGATATTTAAATGCAAATAAAGTTAGTATTTTTCTTTTTTTATATAAAGATGTGCAAGCCTCTCAATTGCAAATCATGATTTGTTCAAAACAGTGCCGAGTGCATAGTTTAGTATTATTGCAAGTCACACATTCCACATTTTCCACATTCAGAGTAGACAGTCCCACTTCATTATGGATTTCATGATTCTGTACCCCTCAGCTGCCCCAATTCTTCTACCTTTTCCCTTTCCTCTTGCATTTTAACTGATCTTTTAAGTATTTCTCAGAGCAGAGGAGAGGTTGTAAGGGAGTTGAGCTGTAGCAAGAACTAATGAGCTGCCTCCACTGCTGTCTTTCTCTCAACTAATATGACTGGCTTGGCTTTTAGTTTTGCCATTTGCCTTGCAAATACTTTTTAAAATATCAACAAAAAGGAGACACTTCATGTCATTAGCTTTACATCCGCAATGAACATGTAAAAGCATATGATCAAAGCACATTTGTGCTTTCTCATGTGTCCTTGAAATAAAAAGTGCATTTTATTATCTTCTTTAGAGCTGCAGTTTTAAAGTACTTTCTTCTATCCATATGTGAAGAGAGTTATAGGTAAACCATTTCTAAATGGATTCTTCCCAAAAGTAAACACCATGGCCCATTGGCTGTGAGTTTGGACTGAGATTGACAGTTTGTGGACTAATGGCAATCATCTGGAGTTGTCAGGAAAACAAAATAATTTTTTGAATTTCTGGTTTAACGCTATTGGTGAAGAAACGGCACACTTCAGTTTAAAAGTTTATAATGGCACATTTTCTACAGTTTGTTTCTGAAGCTCCTTCAGTGCAAGTCCTTTGAGTGTTTATTCGCAGTTGAAGAGATTGAGCAATTTAAATATATTCCTGATGGTGGCAGATTATAGCATTTGGATCCATTCCTATTCACTTACTTTTGACAAGAATTGCCATTGTGTGCATAAGTTTCCATTGACAATGAAAAAAAAACCTCTTTCATTAACTTGGCTTAATAACTAAGAACATTAGCATTTTAATAGTCGTCCTTCATTTCACAGCACATACAAAGAAACTAAGGGGAAACTCATCACACAGGGTTCATCTAACTTGTCTTTTCCATCCCCAAAGACATTCAAGTAGAGAATTTCTCTTATTTAGAGAGATTCAGGTGCTGACATTGAAGCAGTTTAATGTCAAAAGAAACGAGTAGTTCTTTCTCAATTCTTTATGCTACTTCAGTGTGATCTCATTAGTAGGGGAGACCGGGGATGGATGTAACACTCTGTAACTGTAATGGTCTGGAAGTTAGAATCTTATTTTATTGTCCTCACATATTTAATATTCTAAGTTTCCCCACATGTATCTGCTAAAAGTTAAAGTTGCTTGGAAACAAATTACCCCTAAATCCTTTGGGAAAATATATATAATGTATAGTGCCTTGTGAAAGTATTTATATCCCTTCATTTTTCTTTCATGTTTTGTTATGTTGCTGTCTAATGTTAAACTGCTTTAAATTACTTTTTTCCCCCACATCAGTCTACACTTTATACACCAAAATGACAAAGCAAAAACAGAATAATCACAACTTTGTAAATGTATTAAAATGTCTTTTTGAGTATGATGCGACAAGCTTTGCACATCAGATTTTGGCAATTATCTGCCATTCTTCTCCTCATCTCCTAACCTCTAAAAGCTCTGTCAGGTTGGATGGGTTTAGATGCACATTTTTAGGTTTCTCCAGAAATATTTGTTTAGGTTCAAGCCCAGGCACTCAAGGATATTCACAGTGTTGTCTAAAAAACACTCTTGCTGTGTGCTTAGGGTCATTGTTCTGTTGGAAAGTGAATGCTCTGGACTGGATTTTCATTAAGGCTATCTCAATATTTTGGTGCGATGTGCTTTTCTTCTACACTGACGCATCCCTCACAGCATGAGGCTGCTACCAGCACACTTTACTTTTGGGATGGTACTTTGCTGATGATGAGCAGTGCCTGGTTTCTTTCAAACATGATGCTTGGAATTGAGGTTCATCAGACCAGAGAATCTTGTTTTTTTTCTCCAGAGCCTGAGGGTCCTTTAGGTGCTTTTTTACAAATTTCAAGTGTGTTTTCATGTGCCTTCACTAAGGAGAGGATTGAGTCTTGCCACACTGACATGAAGCCCAGATCGGTGGAGTGTTGCAGTGATGTTTGTCCTTCTGTAGGTTTCACCTCTACATATGATCAGGATGAGGCTCAACTGGAATGACCATCAGGATCTTATCACACCACTCTAACCAAAGCCTTTTTCATCAATTGCTCAGTTTAGCCAAGAGACTAGCTGGGATGAGTCTTGGTCATTTCAAACTTTTCTGTTTTCAGGGTAACGAAGACTGCATGTCTCTGTGAACCTTCAATACAGCAGCATTTTTCTGAACTCTTCATCAGATGTGTGGCTTGATGCAATCCTGTTTCTGAACTCTACAGGCAGTTTATTTTAAACCTTTTTGCTCTTTATGCTCTTATGCTCTTAACAACCAAACCATATTATTATTATAATTATAAGCCTGTCCAAAAAGATGTGTTTTTAAGTGTTTTTTAGAAGATTCCACAGAACCCATAGTTCTCAGTATTAAAGGAAGCGAGTTCCAGAGCCTTGGAGCCACAACACAAAAAGCATGGTCACCTCTTGTCTTAAGATATGTTCTAGGAATAGTTAAGAGGTATACAGAAGACCTCAAAGACCTTTTTTAAAGATGTGTGTGCCTTTTCAAATCATACCCATTCAGTTGAATTTGCCACAGGTTCACTCAAAGTATAGTAACATCTACAAGCGATATAAATGCTCCTGAGCTAAATTTCAAGTGTCCCAGATATGAATGCAATGAAATCATTTAAGTTTTTTATTTATAATGAATCAGCAAAGATGTCTTTTGCTTTGCCATTATGTTGTATGGAGTGTAGATTAACATTAGTTAAAATTAACATACAGTAAATAAACAGTGAACAATATATTTATTACACTGTTTATTAATCTTGAAAATTGATTTTTTTTTTTTTTTTTTTGACATTTTGGTCTTTTTTTGCTTTCATAACTTGTTTCAAACTAGTGGAAATAAAACGTATCCAAAATTCCCTCTTTAAAAAAACTTTAATATGTTAACAAGCTATAATTTTGTTGGCTTCAGATTTTTGTCAAAATCAATGCATAATTAATTAGATAATACCCTATTTGTATAATTTTTAGAAAACTTTAATTTAATTTAATTTAAATGGAAAGTGCAAAGAAGTGCAAAAATATACAAACTTGTAGATGTTGAATATCAAATTAAACAATACAATCTGCTGACTTTCTGTCATTTATGATTCATTAACTAAGCATTACCCAAAGTTAAAAGCAGAAAATCCCAAGAATAAAATTGTGAGGGAGGAAAAAAACAGCCTAGCCTCCAGTCTGTTCTAGATTTTGGCATACACCCGGAAGCTCGCTGCCGCGGCAGCCTGGGGACTGATTGACCGTTACAATGTGCAATCAGCCTGCCTATATTACAACCTGCAATCAGCCAAATTCTGCAGCGAAAGCCATGACCTCTCTCACTGTTTAATCAAGACTCACCCCCTCATTTCTGCAATTAGAAGCAATTGTTCCTGGATGGTATCTAAATTCTTCTGTGATTAAGGAGCCTTGATTAGGCTTAATTAGGTTCGGACTGTTGTTATGTCACGAGAAAATAGAGCTTGTGAATGGCCGTGCTGAACGAACAAAAAGCACTGCACAGTGTCTCTAGTTAGATTTGGCAGTGTTGAATATTTGAACGCAGCACAATCCATACAGAGGGAAAGCATACAGTATTCTTAAAAACACCAACTCTTTCTGCTTTTCCCCTGTCTGTGAATATCTAAAAATGTGCCTGTTCTTTGTAAGACTTAGCTTCGATTTTCACATCACCGCAGGTCTGAATAGAAGCAAACTATATGTTATGAGAAAATAAGGGCTGGTTTTGTCCGCTTGCAGTCAGATAACTTTGAAACACTTTTGCTTGCACTCACCTAGCAGGCCACTGACCTTTCAGCGAGAGAAGCCGAGCAACCTTAGCAGAAAAAGAATGCCTGTGACGGCAGAAAGGTTGGCACAGCTGGACGGGTAATTGCTTTGCTGTACCCAAAAGCATCCTTGATGCAACACAGCAAAATTGGCTATCGAACGCTTACTTCTCCAGTGACTCACAGTCCGTGGGTAGTTTGTCCACCTCTCTATTACCGGAACTCTGTAATGAGCAGCATCATTAATGACTTAATGAAAAGCTACAATTATGAGTTTCATAAAGAGCTTTCTGTTTGTTCTCCTATGTTCAAGTACATCTGACACAGCACTTATTAGTTTAGTCCTGGGACAAAACAGGCAACAAAATATATCAAAGAATAATGCTAGACGAATGTGTATGTTACGTCCATTTTCGTCCATTCTCACAAAATGTGTTGTTTCTCGCCGGATCACTCAAGATGACTCTGCATCTGATACAAAAATAATGTGTCTAACAGTGTTGACAAAATAACTGTAATTTTGCACATCACACTCATATTGTGTGTATATCTAATGTCACCACCTATAGGACCTAATTCAGAAGTTCCAAACACTCACACACACACACACACACACACACACACACACATATATGTATATATATATGTGTGTGTGTGTGTGAATAACTTTAATTACATTTTATTTGAAGTAAAATTTACTTTAAAAACTTAAAATAAAATAATATAAATTAAAGCTAAATAGAAATAAAACTAATAAGAATGACAAAAGCACAAAAAATACTAAAACATAAAAAAAAATAAATGTAACACTAAAATAGCAGACTAAAACTAATATCAAATATCAACAAAAAACGAATAGTATATAAATAATACTGTAATAATATATATATATATATATATATATATATATATATATATATATGATAAGATGTATAGGTTCAGATGTAAAAAAAATAACAATGTACTGGTATTCATGAAATTTTGTAATGAAAGTCAGACTGAAGTATTGATATTCACAGTGTTAAACTACTTGGTCTAAGCTGATGAGGTTCATGTTACATACACAGCCAATGTGTTTGCAGCTTCACATTTAAATGGCTGGTTAGCATTCACTAGAGCATTTCGCAGCACACTTTCAGAGTTCCTCTGAAACCCTCACTTCCCCAGCTCCACCTGTATAGATCTGCTACAAGTTACTATATGCTAATTGTGCAACAGGAGTATGTCTTAAATACTCACAGCACCATATCGGCATTTGCATAGGCAGTAGCAAATTCCTTTACTTGCTTTGCAGCTGCAGCAATAATCTACAACAACAGCAATAACTGCAGCAGCAGGAATTCAGCAGCATAGCAGATCTATTCCGCCAAGACCAAATACATTAACATTGTCATATCCATTACCAGGCTAAAATCTGTGATAGAACTACCATTATTTCTACATGTTTCATCACAATGTCTGGTGTATAGGCTAATATTACTGTTGTTTGTTGCAAAAATTAATTTAAAATATTGCGAAAATATATTGCACACACAGTCTCTGTTGCATCAAACCAGAAGCTCACAGAAAAGAAGGAGGTTTCATATTTTTCTGAGAATCAGCAGCATTAGAGGGTCTAACACAGCACTGCAGGAGTCTGTATTAGTTACAGCAGTGGAGCTAAAGGTCAGAACTAATAGCTTGTAGTGGTTTGCTGTGGCATGTCTGCAGTGGAGTGCTCTTTCACAAAGCGAGCATCATGCACTCTTTAATGGACCTGTCAGTTGTCACGCTGCGTTGAAAACACAGAAAAATTCCCAGATACCACAGTTAAGTCAATTAAGAGCCTGCCATTAACCCATTAGCCAATGTGGCAGTGGATGAGATTCGAGTCAGCTCAGTCAGCGGGTGAGATGTTCACTGTTGTTATTATATCACACTGTTGTGTCAATTATTGAAATGCAGAAAGATGTGAGTTGTTGTAAGTCAGAGTGGCTATTGGAATAAGTTCCAACTGAGACATTCATTAAAGAGAATGTATTTTTATTGTCATATTATTATACTTGTTGACAGGAGACACTTTGGTTTACAAAGAAAAAAAAGAAAAAAGAAATAATAGATATTTAAGATCTAGAATTAGTTCTAGAATAAAAATTTCCTGATAATTTATTCACTCCCATGTCATCCAAGAAGTTCATGTCTTTCTTTATTCAGTCAAATATAAATTAAGGTTTTCGAGGAAAACATTCCAGGATTTTTCCAAAAGAAATTAAGGTTTTCGTGGAAAAAATTCCAGGATTTTTCTCCTTATCGTGGACTTTATAATGGGGATCAATAGGCTGAAGGTCCAAATTCCAGGTTCAATGCAGGGCACTACACAATCCCAGCCAAGGAATAATGGTTTTATCTAGCGAGACGATCAGTCATTCTAAAAAACTAAATTAATTAAAAATGAATTAGCTTTTTTTGAAAAGTGTTGAGTTTCTTTGTACTTTCGATTTGTAAACACTGTGTCAGTACTAGTGCAAGACGAGCCTTTGTGGTTAAAAAGCATATAAATTAAAAAAATATATATTCTTAGAAAATGGCAGATAGTTTCGCTAGATGAGACCCTTATTCCTCAGGTGGGATCGTGTAAAACCCTTTAAAATAGGGTCACTATATTTTAGTTTTCAAAAAAGAGGACATAGGATGTTGGCGTCTTAGTTTTGGTATCAAAATATGTCTTTTCCATACCAAAACTACATATTTTACAGTTACTGTTATGCAGATTGATCATAAACCCAGCTAAAAAGCTTCCTACCACAGTGGCCATCCTTCACAAAACTAATATCTACCACAGTTTTACCACGGGTAGAATGCAAAGTGTTTCAATACAAGCATTTCTGTCAAATGGACTTTATGCAATATTTCAAACTTTTAACCCATGGGAGAAAATCAACCCAACGCAACAGTTCAAAATCAGCTCAATTCTTTGGAAAAAATGCAGATTTGGCAATCCTACATACAACACTAGCTGCATCCAAAGCGATTTAAATACTCTGCATATTGATAGCGACTCTGTGATGCGTGAAAATTGTATTCAATATTGGAAGGTTTGTGTGAGCAGGATTAAGAAAACAGTCCCACACAAATCTTTAATACAAAAACGCACACAATAAATGACGACTGTAGAAAGCAAAAGCCGAATCCCGAAAATTTTGGGCAATTTAGGAATCCCGGCCAGACGCATTTTTTTAAAGTCCAAAAAGAGGACATGTCCGGGGAAAGGAGGACGTATGGTCACCCTACTTTAAAAGCTGCATTCAAACTGTAATTTGGACTTTAAACCCCACTGTTTCCGACTGAAATCCACTATACAGGTGCATCTCAATAAATTAGAATGTTGTGGAAAAGTTTATTTATTTCAGTAATTCAACTCAAATTGTGAAACTTGTGTATTAAATAAATTCAGTGCACACAGATTGAAGTAGTTTAAGTATTTGGTTCTTTTAATTGTGATGATTTCGGCTCACATTTAACAAAAAACCACCAATTCAACAATCTCAACAAATTAGAATATGGTGACATGCCAATTAGCTAATCAGCTCAAAACACCTGCAAAGGTTTCCTGAGCCTTCAAAATGGCCTCTCAGTTTGGTTCACTAGGCTACACAATCATGAGGAAAACTGATCTGACAGTTGTCCAGAAGACAATCATTGACACCCTTCACAAGGAGGGTAAGCCACAAACATTCATTGCCAAAGAAGCTGGCTGTTCACAGAGTGCTGTATCCAAGCATGTTAACAGAAAGTTGAGTGGAACAAAAAAGTGTGGAAGAAAAAGATGCACAACCAACTGAGAGAACCGCAGCCTTGAGAGGATTGTTAAGCAAAATTGATTCAAGAAATTGGGTGAACTTCACAAGAAATGGGCTGAGGCTGGGGTCAAGGCACCAGGAACCACCACACACAGATGTGTCAAGCAATTTGGCTACAGTTGTCGTATTCCTCTTGTTAAGCCACTCCTGTACCACAGACAATGTCAGAGGCGTCTTACCTGGGCTAAGGAGAAGAAGAAGAACTGGACTGTTGCCCAGTGGTCCAAAGTCCTCTTTTCAGATAAGAATACGTTTTGTATTTCATTTGTAAACCAAGGTCCTAGAGTCTGGAGGAAGGGTGGAGAAGCTCATAGCCTAAGTTGCTTGAAGTCCAGTGTTAAGTTTCCACAGTCTGTGATGATTTAGGGTGCAATGTCATCTGCTTTTGTTGGTCCACTGTGTTATTTGAAAACCAAAGTCACTGCACACGTTTACCAAGGAATCACTTCATGCTTCCAACAGGATTTGGCACCTGCCAAAAGCACCAAAAGTTGGTTAAATGACCATGGTGTTGTTGTGCTTGACTGGCCTAAAGAATCTATGGGGTATTATCAAGAGGAAAATGAAAAACAAGAGACCAAAAAATGCAGATTAGTTTTTTTGACACTGTCAAAGAAACCTGCGCTTCCATACCACTTCAGCAGTGCCACAGACTGATCACCTCCATTCCATGCCAAATTGAGGCAGTAATTAAAGCAAAAGGAGCCCCTACCAAGTATTGAGTACATACAGTAAATGAACATACTTTCCAGAAGGCCAACAATTCACAAAAAATGTTTTTTTATTGGTCTTATGAAGTCATTTGTTGAGATAGTGAATTTGTGTTTTTTTGTTAAATGTGAGCCAAAATCTTCACAATTAAAATAACCAAAGACCTAAACTACTTCAGTCTGTGTGCACTGAATTTATTTAATACATGTGTTTCACAATTTGAGTTGAATTACTGAAATAAATGAACTTTTCCACAACATTCTAATTTATTGAGAGGCACCTGTATGGAGAAAAACCCTGGAACGTTTTCCTCAAAAATCAAAAATGAATTTCTTTTCATCTGAAGAAAGAAAGACATGAACATCTGGACAAGAACATGACTTGGGGTTGAGTAAATTATCAGGAAATTTTATTCTTGAAGTGAACCATTCCTTGAAGACTAGTCATCTATTTATTTTTATTTATTTATTTTATTTTTTTTAAAGACTGGTCATAACTTTAAGTCGGTTTCTCAAGGCAGTTCATAAAAACAGATAACTTTTTGCTAACTACTTGTTGGTACAGTCTTAACTCAGGGGCTAAATTTATGCAACTGGTCCAGTTTACTACACGCTCAATCCAAGAAAACAATCCAAAAGGAGAAGGTGAGAGAACAGGTCAAAAGTAACTGCATTCTGCTCAGCTAACAAATTAAAATATCCTTCCAAGAATCTAACACAAAAAGTAGGCTTATGGTAAACAAGACAAGTGAGAGTAATGGTTTAGAGCAGGATGCACATGTAGGGGTAATCACTGGCACATGAGCAATATCCAAAGAGGATTCAGTATTTATTTTATTTAGTCCCTCACATCTGCATGCCAAACTAGCTCTCGCATTAATCATTCTTCACAGTCAGATAGTCTATTCTGTCATGAGCTGAATGGGAAGCCAAACACTATTTCTCATAAACCATAAACAGGTCAGCCCTGCATTGGTCATACTGCACAGTTTATCCTTTATTTGTTGCTTTTTGCTTTCACATAAATACTTGATTTCAACAGTACTTAACATTCCATACACAAACCACAGCGATGGTGTCTATCAACACTATTGTACTGTTTATCATTAAGGGAAAACATGGACTGTAAGCTATTACCATGGGACACATAACTCAAAGTAATTCACAAACATGACAACCTTTATTATAACCAGTTTTTATAAAAGAGGGAAAAGTAGGAAAAGTACTGGGCTGGTCTTTTTGACCTGGAGATGATTTTCTTATCATTGTTTTACAGGCCTACAAAAATTACTTACAAATTTATTGTTATGCTATATTTCACCAAAGACTAGATTCAGTCTTTTTAATCAACTTGTTGTCTTTCAGTTGACACAGGTCAGTCATTTCCAAAATAAATACAATCAATCAATTCCAAAAAGAAATACAAAACCTGTGCTAATTGAATAAAACAAAAACAAAACAAAACAAAAAGTGAATCCAAGGTTTGGTGATCATATGAGAAATCTGCAAAACACTTTCTAAAAGGCCTGCTGTTTTCAGCTGGAGCAATTAATTTAGAGTTAAGTTTTTAAATATAAGAACATAAAAGATTAGTAAAAACATGAGTATGTGGCAAGGAGGTCTGTGGTATTGACATGGTAGTATGGACGCTGTGTTACAACACACTCAATTGTGCTTTTGAATTGGATAGCAGCCACTACTTTATTGAGGGAGCACTTTGGCAGCTTACAGATGGAGCTACAGCCCTGAATGTCACACTGACATTGTCTGAAGTACTAGTGGGTCGAAGGATTGCGTCAGAAAATTGTATCATGTTCAGTGGAAGATCCCGCTGATGAGACCAACATGACATTACAGACATTTTTGGGGGGGAAAGGATCAGGCAGTTCTGCATTATATATTAAATACATTTCTATCATGACAACTCTCGCAAGATTTTAGCATGGTAATGGATATGACAGTGTTAATGTATTTGGTCTTAGTGGAACAGATCTGCTACATTGCTGAACTGCTGCTGCATTTCACCTTGAAACTGCCACAAATTGTGCAATAAGGTAGTAATTATGGTGTTGCAGAAATGTATGTAGATAGACATATTTCCAATGAGCCTGGGTTGGATATAATCAAATAAATACAAACATATTTAGAAAACCCTATGTACTAATTTAATAGTATTTAATATCTGTCTAATAGTAATGAAACCATGATCATCAAATATCTGAGAATTAGTAAGCAACAAAAGTACCACACTTATTGGCCATTAATAAATTGGCTTGACTATTTGAGCAAAACACAATACTGCTTTAATACACTCATTAAAGCGATATTTCAGCCAACAACAGACATTTTGTCATTAATTACTTACCCTCATGTCATTCTAAACCCTTAAGACCTCATCTTTGGAACACAAATGAAGATATTTTTATGCTTAGATACTTAGATACTTCTTCTCTCCTGATGTCCTTAGTACCTTTTTGGGCCTTTAAAGTGGCAGCTGTGTTGCTGTCTATGCAGGGGTCAGATAGCTATCAGATTTGATCAGAAATATCTGTTTTGTATTATGTGGTTAGAATGACATGGGTGAGTTATTAATGACAGAATTTTCATTTTGAACCATTTTAGTAGAATAGAGTCATATTATGCTCTAGACAACTTGACAATGAACAAGTCCTAACATAAGTGAGATACATATATAAATGGTTTACTTCGTCTTTTGTAGAAGAACCTGAAAAAGCCCAGGCATGAACTTTACTGAACACTTTTGGGATGAACTGGAACACAGATTGTGAGCCAGGCCTCATCACCAGTATTTAATAACAGTATGTGTTATAGCAGCAAAGGGAGGAACTGATGCCTATAATTTGAAATTAGACGTAATACATGGGTGTAATGTTTGGGACTACTTTTGGCAATGTATTGTAGTATAATATGAATTACATAAAAGTAAAACAGAAAGAAATCAAGAATTAAAACTTTTAAAACATTGGAAACAGATTTAATTATATCACAAGACTACATATGCAGAAATACATATTTTGTGATTTTAAAGTGTGGTTGCCTTGTAACCTTTTAAACTTATTTAGTACAGTTAGCAGTTCACACTAGTATAAGAGGACTAAACATTTGATTTGTAATTATTTAGGAGATTCTAAACATTTATAATGAAGTGTTTAGGACACAGCAAATCACATTATGGTTCCAAAATATTGAACTGTTTTTTATTTTTTTTTTTTTATATTATTTTTTTTATTATTCAAGTTGGAGACCACTACTCTAAAGATTTCTAAAAAAAAAAAAAAAAAAAAGTTGAGTTGAACTTAATAAGTTTTCCTTGACACAGACTATTACTGTTATACCCTGAGCAAAAACACTTCACCATTGTAAAATCAAATGCTGCACTGAAAATAAAAAGAACATTGAACTTAAAAATAACCCAAAAACATCTTGGACATTATTCACATAAGGGGAAACACTGTAAAAAAAGAATGTCAAGTCTCGAAATGTAATGGTAAGGTGACATTTTTTTCTTCTTCTCAACTTTTCACTGAAGTACCTCATAGAACTAAAATGTTTAGCTTTGTACTGTAAAGAAAGTTAAAACATCTATGCAGCACAAGGGTTTTGTGTAACTGTCTTCTGTAATTCAGCCAACTTGAATTTGTTTGTTGATTAAATGCTGTATCCTTCAGCCAATAAACTTTTCACTGCAGCTACAGATCTCTTGCTCAATAAATTTTCAATTAGCAACAAAGCGAACTTTCTTTATCATGCGGTTTTAAGTGACTGATTGCCTCTTATATGATTTTTACAAGACCCAGAAGACATTTAAAAAAAAAAAATCCTATTTTAAAAAGTAAGGCGTACATTGGTCCTCAACACTAAATAACAAACAATCACCTTTACATAAACACATAACAAGAAACTAAAGCTAACAACAACAGCATAAAACAAATCCAGCAACAACACAATTATCCAACAATAGCCATATAATTTATTCAAGTGTTTTCTGTGAGGATACGTGGGCCAAAATTTTGTGTCAATTGATTTCAAATGGTCTCATCACACAAAGGCTAATTTTGTTGATGCTGTAATAAACAAATAGATGAGTAAACTTGCTGGCTGAATTAACAGTTCAGTAAATGCACAATATCTTATTTCACTTCAAAGCATAGCAATTACTTGTTGGATTTTCACTGTGAAGAAGTTAATTTGTCTATGATTAAATTGTGTTTAAAGATGCCTCCATTGAGTTCAATATATTTCAATACTTCAACAGTCAAACAAAGCCAAACATGTCAGGAAAACACAGAGTGTTTTTGTGGTGGAAAAATCCAAATGTTGTGTGCAAATGGCAGCAGCTTGTTTTCATGCGTATCAGGGGAGCAATTGCATCTGCTCCCCCAGGTCTTGTTCTTCCTGTAACCGAATGTGAATGTGATAAGGGATACACATTACACAAACAATGAAGTGAAGCTCATGACAAGCAAACACCAGTGTAGTTGGTAAATGAGCATAACATGTTGGGCAAATGCCCCGGAGCCCCCAGAAGTCTCCCAAGTGCCCCAAACAGTGAGAATCCTATCACCCACATCAACAGTTCACTCTTGTACTCTTGTTTTTTTAGGTCAGCACAGATTGGATTGATTGAACTACGAGATAGTTTCCTCAACGGAGTGAATAAAGTTTCACAAATTTCAATGCCAACACAATGTCTAACAAGCAAGTACAAATTGCCCCAAAATAAAGCATTTTAGGCATTTCAATAGTGCTACTATTGGGATTAGACCTATTGAAGTGTTAATATAAATGATCAGCACTTGATGAAGAACCATTCAGTCGAAACACTACTTCATCTAATCAGCTTGAGTGCATTGAAAAGTGTGCAGCTGTTTGTTTGTTTTCACAAGAAGAAATTAATTCTCATTAAATGTACGGCCACGTCCTTCTAAGAGCTATTTAACCAGAAGTCTAGCTATTCCTAACGGGAGCATTCACCATTAAAACCAAATTGAAAACTGAAGTTAATAATCAAGGTGCATATGATATAGAACAAGCAACTACTATAATGTGCAGACACCGTTATATACATTAATGGGTGATTTTGTTCTGCTATGTGATTTTACTCATAGTATTTCTCAGGAACTGATTATTGTGGTCTGTCAAAGAACAAACAAACAAACAGAAACATGACAAATATCTTTCAAATGCTATTTTCAATTGGCAGGACTCTCTGTTCCGCATCTGATGTGATTATTCTTTAATTTCACAATAAATCCAGAGCTTTGGACACAAACCACAACACTTTCACTGACCATCTGAGCTGTTGAGAATATTTTGGCTGGTGTAAGAGTCTGCTGAGAAAAAGAAGCCAGAATATTCGAATCACACTGAGCTCTTTTACAAAAAATACACATTGTTCTACAAATCTCTTACTAGTGTCTTTCTATATTACATGATGGCAGAAAAGAACAGGAAACCTCTGAGATGAACCTCACTTTGTATGCATTTTTCATGGACTACAAGTACAAAATCATAGTGTAGACAGAGCACTGAACCAGAGAGATTCCTAAAATCTGCGGCGTTTAAAATGACAATTTCAAATCATTTTTACACCAAGTACAAATAGCCCGCCTTGTTGGTAGAGGCTATTTACACTAGCTCCACCCACCAACGTGTGATTGGGCTAGTCAACACTACAAAAAAACGAGTGATAAACAGCAGATCCAGTGGCGTAGACAAAGCCAATAGAAGGCAAGCTTGCAAACTTTAGCCAAAAAAGTGTAACGGCTAAAGTTAATGCTTCCAGTTTGGAGAAGGAGAGGCCATTTACTTTGAATAGATGTCAATGGATGGAATGCTTCACTACGCTAAATAAACAGATTTTTAGAGAAAACAGCGTATCATTTAATGAATCAACATGCTTTACACTAAACAATACTTTTGGATTGAACTATTTTTAGAGTTTACACCGAAAAAAATGCAGTTTTATAAGAGAAGTCATTGACTTTTTGTGACAGGTGGGATTCAGCTTACGGCATTTCCCATTCATTCCTATAGTTTTCGTAAACAGCGTTTGAGTGTCACACTACTAAACTTCAATGACGTCAAGGCTGTAATGTGATTGGTTACCAAGGAACATGCATGTGATCCAAATGGATTGTTACGCTTTCTCCAATATTAAGTAATAAACACCCTCTCATCTTTCAATAGTACAAGAACTTCAAGTCATATCAGTCACACCAGTAAAAGCAGTTTTGCAGAATGCAGATTTTTGAATTTGTGGCATTTTTGACCTTCCCTATATATATAAAATTATACATATACATTCAATTCTGCCCTTTGTCATGCTCCTATCACTTTCTCCTCAACCCTCCCTCCAATTTCTTGTAGAAAATCTCTGTAAAGTGCGTGGTGGACTCGGGCTCGGGCTTTGCTTTTTTTTTTTTTTTTTTAAATCTTGTGTCACATCGGAAAGGCATTTATTTTCAATAAAATTAAGGAAATAATCGCAAAGTTGAAAATAAAGTGTCGGGTATGGTTAGAGTTGGCGTAAGGAGGGCTTATATTGTCCCAATAAGGTGGCAATACGTTTTTTTAAATAAAAATTATAATTTACACTCAATACATTATTATTGCATACTTTTTTATAATGTGCTGAGGTGCAGAAATTGCCACTATTTGCAAAAAGTAGTATAAATACCAAAAAATCCAGTTATTTTTTAATAGTGTAAATAGAATCTATAGCTATTTGCACTTAAATAGCATAGCGCTTATCGCTAAAAATACAGCTATTCACACTTAGTGTAAATAGCATCTATCCCTAATAAAATGAACTATTTTTACTTAGTATAAATAAACTCTATTGCTAAGAAAATTTGCTATTTTCGCTTAGTGTAAATAGCCTCTAAGAAAATTAGCTATTTTCACTTAGTTTTCATATTCATATTTCATATTCTTATATACCATATCACAGATAAACGACCTGCATAGTACATCTGCCTTTTTTTTTTATAGATATGCTATAATGAACTTCTTGTAGTCATAACTGAAGTACTATGAAGAAAGCAATCAAGAAGATGGCATATAAATATAAAAGATAGTTAAGCTATCTTTCTTATTTTTCTACATTTTGTTAAAATGCAACCCCATCTACAAATAAATTTAGGAAGTCTCTGTTCAGGAATAAACATCAGAATAAAATGCCAAGTTGACTGAATCTATGAGTTCATGTTTTGCCTCACAGTCTTCTTTGTTTTAGACGTATATCATAATGTTGACGTTTAGGCTCATTAACATTTTAAGAAAAAAGGGCATTATGCAAATTAATATCTTATCTTCAGCACAAAACCCACTTAAATGGTTTCCCTGAGCCTCCAAGTGTGTCACTGACTTTATGCAAAATGCCATTCGCTGACATAAAACCACCAATCGTCTGTACAAATGTACAGCATAAATTTAAAAGTTTCATGATTTGCATTGTCACTGTGCAGAAACTAACAATTTTATGTTGTGAACTATCTAATTATTAAAGAAAGAAGCTATAAAGCCAAACATTGTTTTACACTACAAATAAACAAAACACTCCTGGGACCATCAGGACAGGACCAGGGAATAGACAAAACTACAGAAAGAATACACTTGAAAGCACTTTAAGTCAGTCACACCAGTAAAAGCAGATTTGCAGAATCTTCCCTATATATATATATATATATATATATATATATAAAATTATACATACACATTCAGTTCTGGCCTTTGTCATGCTCCTGTCACTTTTTCCTCAACCCTGCCTCCAATTTCTTCTACAATAAATGCAGAAAGAGAGAGAGAGAGAAAGAGAAAAGAATCTGATATGCATATATCATGTCCAAAGGATGAATAACGTGTTGAATTTGCATATGCAACTATGAGTTTTGAAGATGGATATGATCCTTGAGGTCAAGCTTGACTGACAGATATGTTATACAAGTACTCATGTCAGCGTTTCCATCATGCACTTTACCTCCACAATGAATGTCAAAGACTGCCATACCATGAAAGACCAGCAGAACTCTGCATTTAAACGTGACAGGAAAACTACAGGATCAACCAGTAAGCACAAGTAGAATTGACAGGTTTTTTTAAAAAAATATATTTACAATACGTAATGCAGACGTGTTTGACGACTATAATTTTCAAAAAATGTGGAAGAGACAAATATTTATGCAGCCAAAATGTGATAATTATATGTAGTGATTTCCCCCGTAATCTACATGCCACTAAATCAACACAAAGCTGGTAGATAAGCGCTTACAGCATTGTTTCAACAAACTTACCTACATTCTTGGCATAAGTGAGTAAAATGTTCCATTTTGTTGCTTTAAAACATATCTAATTAAAATACACCATATGGTGCAGAGTGTGATCTTCACCTTCACTCAGTTTAAACCAACTGAGGCTTGATAAACACATTTGTATCCTTACATATATGTGCACCTGTAAATCACTGCTGGTTATCTAATGTGATAGGCAGGTTGTAATTATGGAAAGGATGATTTGCACTGTATGAGAGAAACTTCACATAGATTGTGCCACAAAAACTACCAGCAGGCATTCCAAAAAATGTGTATGCCAGTGACAGAATATGTGAAAACTTGATAACAAAAAATCCTTAAACATGCTAATAGGTATACACTTATCAATTTGAGCCACAGTATGTTCCACAGAATACCATTTTGAAGACATTCTGTTACTCTGTAACCATATGAAATATCCCTGCTGTTATTTCATGGATTTTCCCGGGGTGAAGGTGGAATATGGCACCTCCCAATATGGCACCCTATACGTGTGAACCATGAATAAAGCTGGTGTTAAAGCACAGAGCAAGGTCCCTAAGCTTGGCTGATCCTGGACTTTCACCTTCACTGGGACTTTGGGTGCACTTGAACGTCTGTCTTGCTCTCCCTTCCCACTGTTAGCTTCACCTTGAGATGCCCGTCCCGAGCTGCACAGAGATTTGTCACCCAGAATGCAGGGCCAACCAAATGTAAGCCTGGGAGCTTGGCCAGTGATAATTCCAGGAATTGTAAATCATTGTTTGACTAATGTGAAACAATATAAAAAAAACTGTGATGTAACCTTTTGACACAGCCAACAGCAAAAGCATTTATCTACAGTGACACAATTTTGGCAGCCATTATGGCGAACTATGCAAATTTCTTAGTGTACTAAAAGTATGAGCATATACCAAATATGCCACAGTCATTTGATATATCACAAATATGCAGTGCTGCTTTCCATGCCTGTGGTTGCCCTACATTGTAGTATATTTAAAATGCATTTATATCAGACACACAGGTTTATAATATGTAGACAGAGCTAACAATGCCATTCATCTCAATGGCATTGTTGGTAATGGACCACCCATAAGTGTGTGATTTGTCGTCTTTGTTTCAGGTGAGGACATTGTAATTTTTTATCAGTCACCTGAGACTAAATGGACAGTTTGTTTTAATAAAAACCATGCATTATTGTTCTTATATTTTAAAATACTGTACTTCAGCAGAATACAAATCTGCGTCTGCAACTTTTGAAAAGTCACCAATGATACGTCAACACACCAAAATCAAATTGCGATGCATCAATAAGCACTAAATCCAAGCAAGCTGTTTACATTTTAAGAAGCAGATTTATTAACAGCTTGTACCAGCGCAAACCCTCTTTTGCCATTAAAAACAACTGTAAGGATTTACTAAACACATGCAGCGAAATATTAGCAATAAAAAGACATGGACAGTTATTTTTGCAGCAAAAATTAATAGAAGAAGAACATTTAACCGAATCATGCAAGGCGATGTACTGAGGATTTTTTACAGTTTACTGACAATTGTGCCATTATGTAACACCCCAAAAAGCGTGTATTAAAGGGCACCTATATTATGCAAAATTTGGACGTAAATGTGTGTCGGCAGTGCGTGAACACAACACAACCACCCACTCCTTATTTTAAAATCCCCATTAACCCTTAAATGCATGAATTTTTCATCAATCATTATTACATATTCGGGTCTTGAGCGACCCGTACCTATACATCCAGCATGGATTTATTGCTAACTTCTGCAATAGCAAAAAAACTCTCTTGATATTTTAAGAACAATTACATGAAGTTACATACATAAAGAATAAAATAAAGCATATTTTGTTACCTTTTGAAACTTTGAGCAGATGATTTTACTATCACCGCCATCCTCAGAGCGCACTTCCACAGTACATTCAGCATCTGGCTCATATTCACAATCTCAACCATATTTGCAAAACTATTATTTTCAATGACTTCAAAGTCAATATTTTGATCATCCACCACATCCACCATCAAATAACAGTGACATTTATATTTTATTGCGTACAGTAATTGCTCTGCAGTAAAGCCATTCAAACTAGTTAAATTTCTGCTGATGATATTCTTTTGTTTTATGCCTGTGATAATTATTAATGAAACATCACGTCAGTATTGTCCATCAAACAGTGCCACCTCAAGGAATAAAGGTGAATTGCATGTGTTGAGTCATCAGATATTTACATAATTTTGCACATGAAAAATATACTTACACACCTTGGTATCTAGCGACCCTATACACTATATATATATATATATTTTTTTACAAAAAAAAAAGAAGTCCTGAATAGCCATAGTTTCCGCCCTCAGCGAGTTGTGTGTGGTTGTACGCTGTCCTCCATTTTCTCAATTTTTTTGCACTTAAGCAGCTGTAATGTCAACAATATCTTGTAAGAAATCCCGGTGTTCTGCGTTTGGATGTACGACATAACATAAGTAACATAAGAGTCTTCATTTTCTCCAAACATCTGAGCCACTGTTATTTGATGGTGGATGTGGTGGATAAGCTGCCAGTGATGAAAATATTGACTTTGAAGTCATTGAAAATGATTGTGAATATGAGCCAGATCCTGAATATACTGTGGAAGTGCGGTCTGAGGATGGCGATAATGGTAAAATCATCTGCTCAAAGTTTCAAAAGGTAACAAAATATGCTTTATTTTATTCTTCTGTAATTCTTTTTAAAATATCAAGAGTCTTTTGCTATTGCAGAAGTTAGGGATCCATCCATGCTGGATATATAGGTCGTTTTATTGCTTAGCTAATGTTTTAACTGTATTTGTGTGCATGCCGTCTTTATTAAAGTGCATATCGAACATAATCAAAAATATTTGTGTGTGTATGCGTTGCTCTTCTGTCACTGCAGATGGGCTGTGTAAGCTCTACAAGTACTTAAATGTATCAAACAACCTTTCTGAGACATCCTGTTTTGTGCTTCTCTCTTCTTCTTCTCTTCTTCTCTCGCTCTCAGTAGCTTTTGCTGAAAGCAGAGATGTGCTACACCTCTTCTGAAGATGGGCGGGAATATGCAGCTCATTTGCATTTAAAGTGATACACACAAAAACTGCTAAAATGACGTTTTCCACATATTATAATAAATGTTCTGTGGGGTATTTTGAGCTGAAACTTTACAGATACATTCTGGGGACACCCAAGACCAATATCTTGTAAAAAGGGGCAAAATAGGTGCCTTTTAAGGGGGTCATGACATGGAACCAACCAATCAGCTTCATCCTTTCCTGTAACAACATTGAAAGCTCAGACGCCACGGGTGCGCAAGCTACAAAGCGCTTTGGAAAGAAAGAGAAAGCAGCGCGCCTAGTGTTTTTCACACGTTTTTTAGGCGCGACATGTGAACGGCCCCTTACAGATCATCTTATCTTACCATAGTGTTTTGACTGAACGAGATTTGAACGAGATCTGCTGCACGAGATTTAACTATTTAACTATTTTCTCATTCATGACATAGTCTTCGTTTGTGATATATTACTTTATATTTCTTGAGATATTTCATATTTCTTTACTGCAAAATGCTCACTCTGTTTGGATGTGCTTACATCTGCACTATAACGATGTGTTCCTGTCGCGTATGAAACAAGCACACTTCAGTAAGCTGACAGAAAGCGGGTTAATGCATTTACTTGCCACGCAAAATCGTTTATGCTTAAGCTGTTTATGACCTAACTCTGATAAAAGAAAACCACATTTAGTATAAAAATTTAGAAAAATAGAATATAATCTTTTGTAAAGTTATAAATGTCCTTAATCAATTTAATGTATCCTTGCTGAACAAAAGTATTTATTTCCTTTCTATCTTTTTAAATAAATAAATCAAATAAAATAAAAACTACAGTTTTTACTGACCCCAAACATTTGAACTGTGGTGTTCTATGTTTGGTGCAGCCCTTTGCTCTGTCTAAAGTATAACATCTGAAAGGCTGTTTGAGGTACTTGCTCTAAACTTGTTCTGACATCCTACAATGCGCTGAGCCTCTGGATCCGCACCAGCCCCACAGAGCAACAGAACTGCACCTGGGGGGAAAAGTACCACGTCCAAGCTAAAAGAACTGACATCTAGTACATCACTGCTCTCAGCTAATTACAAGTGGGAGGACAGGAAGTTGTGTGACTGTTTGAATAACAGTTGGTAGTGATGGTCCCTGTGCCTTGCCTGTCAAGATAACAGTTTACTTTGTTTGACAATATGCGCTTTACTCAGCTGGCTTTATTTCCTTTGTGCACCTCAAAGTGCAACTCAATAGTTCCTGTTGTCGCCCAATTCTGCTATCTGAAGATGAGCAGTACGCAGTGCCCCATGATGCCCACTCTCAGCTCGACTTTGATTATGCTGTAACCACTTGGAACACAAAGCTGTAACATTGATGCAATAGAGTGAAACACGCTGTGGATGTTTATTTGGTTTGGATCTGACAGCAGCACGAGGCCATCAATTTCATCTGTCGAGCAATAGCTTTTATTCCCAGCAACGGCTGCTGATGATTGTTTGTTTTTTTTCTACCACCTTTACAAGAGATAAACATAATAAAATATCGTAAGAAAAAAGGAGTTTTTTATTTAATTGACATCCTAGCCTCAGGTCTGCAGAAGAGAGTGGAGTGGAGTTTACCTGTTAACTGTCCTTGCATCAGATGGAACTGAGTGTTATGAGCTTGTCAGGGGAAAATCAATTTCTCTGAGAATGATGAGAGGGGCTTCAGCTATTTCTTCGGAGCTGGAAAAGGAGGTAAAGAATACAGCCCCATGAAGCAATATGGGGAAACAGATTAATCTCAAACATGAAACTGTCACTCAGAGAGTACGATGTACCCAGCAAAACAGACAGAGGCTTAAAATTCAACTGAAGAGATTGTGATCTTGTGGTATTTACTCATGAAGCAGATTGCATGCTTTGACCTCTGCCTTTAAACTGCATCAGCACTGCTGGGTTTGTTGTAAAAATGCAGAGCGTGACATTATTTCATGCAAACATATGGATGTGTTATTCTCCCCATGAATACATTTGACCCAATCTGTGAAATTTTGACTCTGGCAAAACATGTAGACCCATGATTTTGTTCCTTATGTTTTCATTTTGGTGAAGGGATAGTAAACTTTTTTTTTTTTACAGTGTTCATTTAGGGTGTACACTGGTGATGTTTGGGGTCATGTATGTGATTTTGTGTCATGATCATGATTTTTTTTTAACCCATAGTTTTTTGGCATTTTCATTCAGTTTCAATACATTTTTTTTACATGTAGTGGGTGTGGGGGTCAAGACTAATGTGTGTGCTTACCCCATAATGATGTCCTTTCTTTTTTGTGTTTATTCTGCGCTGTAGCTAAATTTATTTTGAAAAATGATGCAACACAGAATATGTAGATAATCTCCCATTGATTTCTATGGGTGATTTTAGGGGTATGGTGTGTAAGTATGAGCGTATACACATACACATACACACACACACACATACACACTCCAGTAATATTGGCACCCTTGGTAAATATGTGTGAAAAAAGGTAATTGGCTGTGAAAAAAGATCTGCATCGGTTATCTTTTTGATTTTTCATTAAAAAAAAATCACAAAATTCAAACCTTTCGTTGAAGTAAAACAACTGAAAGTGTGGGGAAACCCACATTATGAAATAATGAAAATAATGTTTTTCTCCAATGCATGTTGGCCACAATTATTGGTACCCCTAGAAATTCTTATGAGTAAAATGTCTCTGAAGTATATTCCCATTCATATTTGCATTTTTTAGCACACCACAGTGACAAGGAGCATGACATTTAAAATATAAATATGAGAAACACAAAGGCCAAAATTCCCTTAATCATCCATCACAAGGAGTAAAACCAAAAAATATAGTTCTTATGTGCAGAACAAAATTGTTAAGTTTCACAAAACAGAAAGTGGCTGTAAGAAAATAGCTAAAGCATTGAAAATCCCCATTTCCACCATCAGGGAAATAATTTAAAAATTCTAAACAACTAAAGATGTTACAAATCTGCCAGGAAGAGAATGTGTGTCTGTATCATCCTAATGCATGGTGAGGAGGCCACAGCTGGAGAATTGCAGAGATTAGTTGAGTCTTGGGGTCAGAAAGCCTAAAAAAATATCAAACATCAGCCACTACATCACCACATGTTGTTTGGGAGGGATTAAAAAAAAAATCTAAAAACAAAACTCCAACATATTCAGACACGACTGGATGTTCAAACTGGATTGGCTTTTTAGCAGCAAACCCACCAGATGGTCTAAACAAGGATAAAAAGTACCCTATGCCCACGGTTAAATATACTGCTGGGTCTTTAATGTTGTGGGCCTATTTGTCTCCCGGATGTCCTGGGCATCTTGTTCAGATACATGGCAACATTCTATCAAAAGCAACAGATTAAAAACCTAAACCTTATTGCCTCTGTTAGAAATCAGTGGCAGTGGTTATGGGCAGTGGTTGCTTCTTCCAACAGGACAATGATTCTGAGTCATTCTGTATGAATGAATAGTCTCTAATTTCTTGTCAGGTGTTCTCCAAACTCATCAGGCATTATAGGTGAAAACTCAGAGCTGTTATCTTGGGAAAAGAACATTGCAATAATTGAACTAGAGAAAAACATTTATTTCATAATGAGCTTTCCCCCTATTTTCTAATGTTTTCCTCAATGAAAGGTTACAATTTTGTGATTTTTTTAAATGAAAGATCAAAATAATAATATGCTGATTTATATTCAGAGCCACTTTTGCCCATATTTACCAAGGGTGCCACTATTAGTGGAGGGCACTGTATATGGCTTACTGTGATGCTAAATTACAATTTACGATGCATGATATGAACCTTGACAGACTGAAAGTGAAACATGACCAATACCATTTTTTTTTTTTTACCTGCATTTGAACCCTGTTTGCTTGTACTATTAACTGCACTTAACAGGTGACAAGTCAAAACCTTCCTACTCCTAGTGGAGATTTCTATCCCATGAAGGGCCATTTAACTTGTGACCTCTCATCACACTGAATGGGCTTAGAGGGAGCCGACAATGAAACAGGGAGGTCTCTGTGATGGGTAAGAGCTCCTCTCCCATGGGGGGAACCATTACTCTGACCAGGGGACATGTGTCGCAGGAGCTTGACACGCAGCTTATTGGCAATCTGTTAACACAGCCTTTCGAGTACATGAGTGCATGAAGGAGGCTGGGGACAGAAGACTAAAAATTGGGGGCAGAGCTCACCTGCTTTAAGATAAAAGAAGAGAGAGAAGGGCGACTGACGATACTAAGGATACTTATGATGACTGGCATAGTGGCAGCCAGCAGAGGTTAACAGGAAATTGAGAGGAGGCAACATCACTCCCAATTGTTCTGGGAACTGAGATAGCTGGGAGGAAAAGGAAAGAACATAGAACAGAGTAGAATTATTGTTTTATTTACAAAGCACAAATCTCAGCAGAATGCATAATTAAAACAATACCAAATGTTTGTGTGTAATTATTCAGGCTGCACTGGGACAAAATACATTTGGGGGTGTATATTGCTCTGATTACCATAATTAATTGTGAATGAATTTAGTTTTTAATTGGAATAGAGGAACATGCATTATAAAGAGGTTGCTTGCTTACTATTTGAAAGGCTTAATTCTGAAAAATGTAATTTTGAAATTCAGTTATCTGAGAAAATAATTAACATTTTAATCCATACTAAGATAATTTCATGTTTAATGAATCACTTAAATATCTTTATAAAATAACACTATGTCTGTATAATTCATAAGCATCAACATAATGTAAGTTACTATCAATATAAACAAACACATCACAGTATTCCATCAGACAGACTGTTCGATAATCAAATCTAAGACAGTTTTGTAGAAATTGTTTTACCCACTGCTGTCATATCATCCATCTTTATGATAATTATGTATCTGCGTGAAGTGCTTAATTACTTCATAGTGAGATGTGCACTGGTCAAAATCAACAAACAAGAGAATAATTTGACGAAGGTTACCCAAAAAGTATTTGTTTTGAAACTAACAGGCATTGGCACCATGGAGTAAGTGCACAAGCTGTGACAGAACCTTAACCCTTTAATTGTCACTCCCATTTCTGAACATAGACGTGAAAATGCAGTATTCAAACTTAATTTTTTATAATTCATAAAAGAAAATATTTTTGTATATAATTTTGATCTACATTTTCCATGGTAATGCAATGTCTGATTTTAAAATGGATTTCAAAGGATGAATATTGAGATTTTAAGTTTTCAAGTGACATCTAATTTCTCGTGATATGGAAAAAAACAAAGAAAGTCTTTTTGTGACAAAGGTCAGAATTCATGTTATGAAGCAGATTCTTGAAGTGCACTCTTGTCTTAAATTAATCTATTACTTTTTCTACATAATTTGTAACACAAAAAAGGTAAAATATCTATTTAGGAGTCTTAGACCTTTCCAACGATAAAGTTTGTCATGATTAAATTAGGATTTATTTGTAAAATGGTGAGGTAACCTTGAGGGGTAAAGGAAAAGTTCTGGCATCATTTACTCACCCTCATGTAGTTCCAAACCTGCATGACTTTCTTTCCTCTTTCAGACATAAAAGATATTTTGAGAAAGTTTTAGCATTTTCTTTTTTCTCTGTTTTCCACAAAATAAAGTCATGCATGTTGGAACAACATGAGGGTGAGTAAATGATGACAGAATGTACCCTTTAAGCATCTACTAAAAAATAACATTTTCTTTGTCCCTTGAGCATTGCCATAAACCACGTAGGCCCGAATATGCAAAATTATGAAAATGGCACAGGCTGAATACAAAAACTGTCAAGTTTATAAAAGCATAAACAGCAGTGCGATTCGCCAGTACAAAACATTAAATATCTGACACTAAACCACAAAACCCCAAAACCAGTCGATAGTAGCACGGCTATATTTGAAGAAATAGCCAAAAATACACTGTATGGCTCAAAATGATAGATTTTTCTTTTATGCCAAAAATCTTCAGTATATTAAGCTAGATCATGTTCCATGAATATATTCTGTAAATTTCCTACTGTAAATATATCAAGACGTAATTTTTGATTACTAATATGCATTGCTCAGAGCTTCATTTGGACAACTTGAAAGTGATTTTTTCATTATTTAGATTTTTTTTTTTTTTGCACCCTCAGATTCCAAACGTTTAAATAGTTGTATCTCGGCCAAATATTGCTCCATCCAATCAATGGAAAGCTTATTTATTTAGCTTATTCATTAATTTAGTTGTTTGCTAAATAATTTATAAATTGTTATAAAATACACATTTTAGATTAATTTCAGTACATGTATTTATTATTTTTTAGAAAACATTCACTTGCCATCATTATGTAAATGCCACTAAATTAATATTGTTTGATAATATTTTCAATGACCTCCAAGTATTTGCAAATTTTAAAGGCACACATTGTATGCATTTCATTGTTTTAGAGTTTATTTTAAAGAAATATTTCTTTTTTTTTTTTTTTTTTTTTTTACATCATAAATGTCTTTTAATTTAAAGAGATTTAATGACAAAACAATAGATATACAGGTATTAATATTATAATGTGTCATTTCTGGTTGTCAAACTTTAGTACAACATGCAAGGGGCCACTATTGGCTATAAAATACAATCCTGTTCAAACATTATAATGTCAGTCATCTTAATTTCCCAAAAACGTTTTACTGTCTCTATATATAACTGAAAAACACATTTTGGTAAATTAAAAAGTACTAAAATTAATCAAACTACAACTGAAATAGATAGCAGTTCAGAGTGTGCATACAACAGGGGTGTAGAGTACGTGGGGCACGTGTCCCCCCACTTTTAATATCACGTAAATTCGTCCCCCGCACTTCTTCAAGCAAGTGTTCATATAGAGTGAATAAATATAGATTTAAATTCAAAGAGACAGAATAGTCTGTGCATGACCTGTTGTTATATTCGTACCCAGATTGACACAATATGAACATCAAAGAGCACTAAACACTCCATGCATTGTGTATTTCATTCATACTCGAAGCCAGAGGGTGCTCTTGCGCAGAAAGTCGTACAAGGAAATCCCTAATATGGTCAAAAGCACCCAGCTATGGCTGTATGAAAGCAGTTGTTTTCACAGAAAAACAGAAACGTTTAGAAACATGAAGACATTAAACACACGATTGCGACGATATATGGTTTATTTGTGTTTTTCCAGTCATCTTCAGGTAATAAATAGAGTATATAAACAATGCAGTGTTAACTGACATAGCATTTATTACAGGATAGAAAATATTCTGCCTTATTATGTGATAAAAATGAAAATAAATAAATAAATAAATAAATATATATATAAAAATGTGTTTGTAGTATATAAACAAATCATTATTATTGGTTATTGTCCAGCAGTGTATATGATTGCTGAGCCAATTAAAAGCTAGAAGTAAGAGAAGTATCATCTGCTCACCAAGCCAGCATTTATGTGATCCAAAATACAGCAAAAGCAGTAATATTGTGAAATGTATTACTATTTAAAATAAGTGTTTTCTATTTCAATATCCTATTTCAAAATGTAATTTATTCTTGTGATTTCAAAGCTATTTTTTAGCATCATTACTCCAAAAACCTTTTGACTGGTAGTGTATATATTACAGAAATTATATATATGCATAATTTAATTTTTGCTCCCCTCACTTCTGAAATGATGGCTATGCTCCTGACATTCAGAGTTCCTCTGAAACCCTCCACCTTCCCCAGCTCCACCTGTATAGATCTATATAGAAAATATATGCTATTTGTGCAGCAGCTGTATGTTTGTTGTCATGATAGAAATAACACTGTCTCTATGGGAAGCTTTTTCTCTCTTAGTTCGTAAGCCTAATTGTGTGATCCTATATATATATAGTGTTTTTGCAGTTTGTTATTTACAATCCTGCTGTCTATCAAAACAAATCCCATTTTTGGGTCACAGTGCACCAGTTGTTACACTAATGTAGGTTATTGGTATAGTTTTTTGTCTTCCAGGCATTTCCATTCACCTCATGTTTCTTTTGACATTTGCAGATGCAGAGAGGTTGATTGAGTGTGACGGCTGGCATACCTCCCATCTCCTGATACAGACCAATTTGGGATGCACCAATCAATTACACTGTGTTGTGGGAATACAGAAAAATGTTTGGTTTGCTTCTAAGCTAATTTATCTGACATACAAAACTTGAAATGCTGTTCCAAGCCCATATCCTGGAATCCAATCTGACAGCAAGAATATCAGATGCAGTTTTGTGTTATTGAATGCTGCTAGGTGCCAGTTTGAGGCAGGTACATACACACACATTTCATAGCCCGCTAACTAACACAGACAGAGAAAATAAATAGTTTAACCCATGTTTTTGTAATATGTATGTCCAAATAACCTGTGCAAAGACGTCAAACGGTTAATCAACTCATCACATGGCCCACTTTCCTATAATTCCCCAGGAAAGAGAAGTTATAAGATAAATATAGAGGATCATTTTTCTTGTAGCAAACGAGAGGGAAGCTTATTTCCATTCCAAATGGGGATGAAGCTTGAAGCAGGCGGTATTTTGTCACTGTCATAACCAGAAGGAGAATTAATTGTCATCATGGCTCCCCGCAAGCCACCTTGTGGGGTAGAAATGACATTTTTATAACCTCGGGCCCATCAAAAAGCAGCCTGTGGAGCACTACTCACTTCCTCTCTAGTGTCAGGTACAGATGAATTTGGAGTCAAACCTTTACACTAATTATGTCAGCCCCCCAATTTGAACAGAATTCAGAATGTGTGAGTAAACTGGGTGTTTTCGGTGTGCGATGAGTTTGAGAGGTTCAGCCGCTGAAAAAAGCGAAGACATTGTTAGCGCTCCCTGTAATAATGAAACACTGCAAGTCGTATAACAACATGCGATATGTTAGACTTGTGTCATCACACAAACAGCATGTGCTCTCCTTCAAAGTTTCAAGTTTGTATTGATCTTATTTCTGGCTAGCAGTGTCTCATTCATTTGTCCCCAGCATGGTTGTTTATTTTTTTAGCATTTTTCTTCTCAAGTTGATCTACCATCACTGTGTGTTTCTTCTCCTCGTCCTTTTATTCATTGTGGCCTTGTCTAAGCAACTAAATAATTGATCTTCCTCGCTTCATATTGTGATAAATTTATGGCCAGCAGTGGCTGTAGATTTCCTCTGACTCCTCTCCTCTGGAGATTTTTTTCTTCTTTGGACTTATCTGCGTATCCACACCAAGGTCAAAACAGCTGATATATTATAAAAAAAGAATCTTTCAGCAAAACTGCACTGTTCAGACCTCAGTAACCAACTCTGTCATATAGCGCTGCAGTTTGGCTGTAATATCCCCCAGATGCCCATTTCTCACAGAGTTTCCGTGTTTTACACTAAAACGTAGAATAAGGACTCGCTTGGAGCGCTTTCTCTAGGCCATAAAACCACAACATATAGTATGAAAGTCAGCTCTTGACTAATGGGATGCATTTGTAATGAACATTACAAAGTGAACAGATTACACAACAATTTGTGGAAGCTAGAAATAAACCTACTCAAAATGTAAATTAAGGGGAAGTGAGAAGTAAACAGGTATTTTTTTTCTCCCCTCTTCTTGCAAGTCATGGCAAAAATTAGTTCAATGGTACGGTACTAGAGGATAAAATCTGGCCATATTTTTCAATTAAACAGCAGCAAATTAAGTCATAAATGCCTTCTATTAATTTTATCTTAATTACGTTGTAGTGTCTGCCTTGACCTTGCAGCCGAGGACATTAAAATATTATGGCACTTTTATTGTAAATTAATATCTAGTGGAAAGAAAATTAAAAGTTAAACACAATTTACTTAGCCATTAAATGGGTGGTGCAGCAGAGTTAGTTTATTGTAAGTGGTCATGTCCGTGAGTCCATAACCTCAATCATGCTGTGAATTCAAGCAATCACTTGAACCTGCTCAATGACTGGTGCCTGGGAGAGCTGGCAGGCTTGACATGTATTGAAATATAACAAAACATACCTGTGGCTGAAAAAGAATGTTTAAATATGTTCTATAAATAACTCTTTACACTGGTTGTTCATTGTACGATTTTATTTATATGTTTTACCTGATTTTATCTCAACCTCCTTTTTAAGCACAGGCGTGAATATGAGGTGCTCAAACTAAAATGTTTGCAGTTAATTTATGGTGCCATAAAATGGACACTTAATTTTTAAGATATTTCTAAGACATAAAATCAAATTAAATTCTGACCTGACAGTCTGATATAGAGAATTGAAATCAATGAGGTCATAAAAAAATCATACTTACCAAAAAAAAAAAAAAAAAAGTCATGTTTATTGTGTGAATGTGATCAGAAATGTATTTGCATAAAATATTTGTATGAAAAATATGAATCTGACATGAACCATATAGTAACCACCTATTTATTGGCTTCATGTTTCATCTCTCAAAATGGCAGATGGCATTTTCCTGTTTGTCTGTCTGAATAAAAACATATATCTTATTTGTGACCCTGGACCACAAAACTGGTCATAAGTCATACAGGTAGATTTTTAGCAATAGCCAATAATACGTTATGAGTCAAAATTATACATTTTTCTTTTATACTAAAAATCATTCCTTTAGGTTGTTAAGCATGTTCCATTAAGATTTTTCCTACCATAAATATATCAAAACTTAATTTTTTGATTAGTGATATGCATTGCTAAGTTTTGTTGTTGATTTTTTGTACTCTTAGATTTCAGATTTTCAAATACTTGTCCAAACCGCACATCAATGGAAAGCTTATTTATTCAGCTTTTAGATGATGTATAAATCTCAATTTCAAAATTTTTGTGGTCCAGGGTCGCATATGATTTCCTACTGTAAAGTTTTCATAAATGATATTCCCTGGAAGAAAGTTTAAACCTTGTATAAAATGTATTAGAATTATAACAAAGTTAAAGAAATGACATTTAAAGTGCTTCATGGATTTGATCTAGATAAGTCTAGTAGGTTTCTCAACTCTCAAGGTCCACGTTCCTGCAGAGTTTAGATTCAACCTTGATCAAACTCACCTGCCTGTAACTTTCTAGTAATCCTAAAGATCTAGTTAGTTTAAGTGTGTTTGATTAGAGTTGGAACTAAATTCAGCAGAAGAGTGGAGTAAAAAAAAACCAAAAAAAAAAACCCTGGTTTAGAGAAAAAACTGTTTTGGAATTGCTCTAAAAACAGTAAACAAACAACCATTATTTTTTTATCTGACATACTGTATTCATAAAGGTATTGGCTATTATTGAATAAAATAATAATAAAAAATGTACACACACACACACACACACACACACACACACACGCACATATATGTGTGTATATATATATATGTATATATATATATATATATATATATATATATATATATATATATATATATATATATATATATATATATATATTTTTTATTTTTTTTTATTTTTATTTTTTTCACCCCGTGACAAACATCTGGAGGACGGATATCCGCATTTGTCATTGTATCTCTTTCGCGGTCATAATAATTCATTCAGAATTCAAGGCCTCTGGCTTTGTGTTTGAAAGGACACAGTATAAGACAGCGTCGCTCTGCAGAATGATATGACATCAACATATAGTTTTTTTTATTTATCCAAATTTTGGACTAAAAGACGTGCTGGAATATGCGGACACTTGACCTTTTGGAGTAAACACTTAACCGGAGCTCGGGTGATTTGAGCAGGTAGGCTGTGTGCTTATTTATTGCGATCTAAAACTCCTAAGCCCCATTTTGATTTCTTGGGTTTTGTTTGTGTTCTGGTTAAAACTGATATGTTTCAGGGAACAATATTTTTTCTTTATAATAACGGTTTGTACAGGTTCAGATTTTAACAGTAACCATGGAGTAAATGTACCTGTCCGTCCCCGAGAGCATGCATCATTTACCACCGGAGATGATGTTTTGAGTTTTCCACAAGCCAGTGGTTGTTCTTACATGAGGGCTTACAAACTTCGGTAGTCTAATTCAAATTCTTCATCTCTCCACATGAAAAACTCGGACTCCCCCCCCCCCACCCCCCAAAGCTACAAGTTTGAATGGAGAAGCCTGTATTAGGTTAGAACATGGCCCCCTTTCATTGTTTCTGTTTGATCCTGAGAAATACAGTACAATACAAGCATAGCAGTCCACCACCTTATTTTGATAAACACTTAAAAGGCAATTATGTTGATGTGTGTTTCTGGAAAACAAACTCTTGAATGGGAGCAAGTATTAAAACGACAGTAATGACTTGAATTGTTTGAGAGGTGTAATGTAATTTGTTATTATTCCACTGGGGAACAAGGATTGCAGGATTAGACAGCGCTGAGAGGAAATTAACAGGAGAGTGGAGGTCTAATGTCACACGACTAAGACACGGAAAGCCCTTGAGTTATGATTCTTTAAAGGATAAGATGGTGTTTGAGCTAGTCAGGTGATCTTGCTGATGTGTGCTTCTGCTTCAGGGATAAATTGAGTGATCTCATGAATTGGTCTGTCATCAGTTGCTGTGGGGTCTTAGTTAATTATGTTTACGTTTTCTCATTTTGATTACTGATTGATGTCAAGTGAAATGATTAAACTGCTCACTAATGTAGTAATTTAATAGGAGTACTGTACATAGCCTAGGTTTAGGGTTGCCAGATTAGTTTGAGGTTGTCCAGCCCCCAGATGTGGTCACAAGTGTAGATGACGATCAAACAAATTTCAGTGTTTTAACCGTTATATTAAAGCATAAAACCATAAAGTTTCAAAATCTCTGTAACTCTGTAATAGCAGAGGCAGGGTTTTTATAGTTACATTTTATAGTTAGTTTTATGACTAAAACTAAAAACCGTTGCTTGAAATAAATAAATATAAATAAATAAATAAATAAATACAAAAACACACTTAATTTTAGCTAGTTGCCAAATAACTTATTTATTTTAGTTATTTTAGTACTAAAACAACTACTGAAATAAAATTAATAAAAACTATATAAAGCATTTTAAATTACTTAAAAAAATTCTAAAAATGGAAAATATAAAAATAAAAAACAGTTCAAACTATTATTAAAAACTAAGTATCTTTCTTGATAATAAAATAACACTAATAAGAGGTCACCCATCTGCTATAATAATAACACATAGGAATGATATGGGTTTTCTTATAGTTAATGTTCTATGGTGTGAATGGCCATTTCTGCAAAATAAAGAAACTGCCCTGTCTTTTTACTCAGGTCATGGGCCCTTCCCAACAGTCATAAAACTTTATACACTCTGTTAAAGTTTGTGAAACAACTCTAATGAAGAAAGGGACGCATCTGATGTACATTTATTCTGTGTTAGGCCTGGGCGCACATCCATCAAACTAGAAAGGAGCAATGGTCCCATGTGTGTCTCTCTGCATGACCACTAAACATGGGAAAAGTAAAACAATCAGTGTTGAAAGCTGGAAAGCACTGGTGTCCTCCAGCATCTTTTAAACCTCTACATCTAACCATTAAAAAGTAGAAAACCATAGATTTATTTTTTGAGTGTCAAATTAATATCAGCTGTGAGTGTAACAGAACTGAACAAGTTTTGACTGATAATGAATAATTTAGTGTTGAGAGAGATTCGCTAAGTTTTACTTGCATAAATCACATGAGTTTAATTTAGTATTTTAACTCTACAAAATCCTCACAAATTAGCTGAATTTTTCTCCACCCAGCTAAGAACATGTTTTTCCCCCCAATCGAATTCAATCAAACTTTTCTTTTTTGTCTGGCATCACTTCATGGGTTGTTTTGATAAACAAGTGTTGGTGTCAAATTATGCGGCAGCTTAAGGGCAAATTAAGCTCATTATGCACATTCAAATTGAATTTACAGTTCATCTAAAGTTCACCCCCCTGAAGTGTCATAACATGCATGAAGCCAACTAATTTCCTGGCACTTTCTTTCCCCTCTTTCACATCAACCTCAGATCTTTCAGAGAAAAGGAGAGCCAAAGGTCACTGTCACCTGAGCAGTGGGGCAGGTGTATAAAAGTGATTATTCTCCTGGGAGCCATGAATTGTCTAAACGATTCATGAACTCATCTAATTTTAGTCAGGACAATGAGCAACTCATACTGTTCCTGGGAAGGGTTATTTTAGCAAATGTGAAGAAGTGAGGCGAAAAATTATGGATTATAAAACTGGATCTGAACTCATTTATGATTTTCCTTCTTATGCCAAGATTACCCAGGTAAAGGTTTATTTAAAAAAAAAAACCAAAGCTCATCATAAGATCTGTAAAAATTAGGGGTCGACCGATATGTGTTTTTCAGGACCGATGCCGATACCGATTATTGCAGATCAAATGCACCGATAAACAATATTTTGAACCGATATGTGTCTGGTGTAAAAATGAAAATGTATCATAATTAATAATAACAAGAGCTCTGACAAGAACTTTCTTTGAATGCTTTCAAACATATATTTAATTCTGAGAACTGTTAATAATAACAATATTAAATAAACATCAATATTAATAATAACAATAATAACATAAAAAGTGCAGGGAGCCCCCAGCAGCATTCTGTAAACATTTGTAAAACATTTGTAAAATTTAAATTATCACGTGAAAAGAGTGAGTCTAGGTGAAAGACAAGAAGAAAGAGATGAGAAAAAGGACTTTCAAAACGAAATGTAAAAGCTCCTGTTTAAAAAATATTTGGGATTTTGAAAAGCCTGTTGACCTCTGCCATTTATCTAAGATAGTGGAATTTTCATATTTATTTGGTTCCACAGTGTTAAAACTGTTTATTTTTATTTTATATTAGGCTACATCAAGGTGTATGCCGTGCCTCCAAGCTTTCTTATTCGTTTTGCTAATAAACGTCCAGGTTTTCATCAATTATGGTGATTAAAAAATTGCCGCTAGTGAGACTTCACTTTAGCTTTTACGTTCGGGAGCGGCTCGGAAGGCGTTTAGTGTCTCAGCCAGCAGTGCCTTCAGTGAAGCTTCACCTTCAAGCAATACCCAGCAAGCAATTTTTGGTTTAAAAGACGTCTATTAGACGTTGAAACACAGCCCTGACGTCTAGGCTAAAACATGGCAAAAAATGGGCTGTCAGTGAAAAGTTAATAGACGTCTAACCATAGCCCAATAATAGACTAGGCATCAGTTAGACCACTATTGAATGACTACATGTATACGTCTAATAGACAGTGAATATGGGTCTAGGCTAAAACAAGACTGAATTTGGGCTGTCAGTGAAAAGTTAATAGACGTCTAACCATAGCCCAAGACTAAACTAGTCATCAAATAGACAGCTAATGAACGCCTACATATATACATCTAATAGACAACAAAATGACAATCCATTTGTATAAACAAATATACAGCTTTTATTAAGAAAAATAATTGTAACAACTTTAGACAATACAAATACATAAAAATTATTGACAAAATGTTATAAATATAATACACTTAAAAATAAATATTATGATAGAGAATTTACCAACTAATGTTAGCAAAAACATAAAAATGAAACTTTTTTTTTTCTTAAGATGTTTAAAAGAAATAAATCTAATATAAACCAAGAGCATATTACCACACTTAACATTAAAACATTATGGAAAAATGACAATGTAAAAAAATAACCCTTTTGTTGGTTTATTTAACAAATAAAACAACCATAGTGCACAGAAATTATTAATTATTGTTTTTACATCTTTTATAAAATGCTTCCCAACTGCATTCCTCAAATCCAACTCTGTTGCTGCCGGGAAGTTGGTCATCACTGCATCTGCCAAATAAGAAAAAAAAATAGCATAAGAAAAGCTTTTTTGACATATTTTTTGACGCATTTATTAACACTAATTGTGACAGAAAACAAAATTAAATGTTTACTTTACATGTGGGGAATCTAGAATATATGAAACTTTCTTTTTTTTTTTTTATAAGTTACAATAAAATAATGAACCTTTTCATGATATTCTAACTTCTTGAGCTGCACCTGTATATTGTGTATCACCATTCAGTGTGTAAAAATGAGAGAAGCTCTCTGGTAAATGCTGTGTGTTGTATATACAGGTCCTTCTCAAAAAATTAGCATATTGTGATAAAGTTCATTATTTTCTGTAATGTACTGATAAACATTAGACTTTCATATATTTTAGATTCATTACACACAACTCGAAGTAGTTCAAGCCTTTTATTGTTTTAATATTGATGATTTTGGCATACAGCTCATGAAAACCAAAAATTCCTATCTCAAAAAATTAGCATATTTCATCCGACCAATAAAAGAAAAGTGTTTTTAATACAAAAAAAGTCAACCTTCAAATAATTATGTTCAGTTATGCACTCAATACTTGGTCGGGAATCCTTTTGCAGAAATGACTGCTTCAATGCGGCATGGCATGGAGGCAATCAGCCTGTGGAACTGCTGAGGTGTTATGGAGGCCCAGGATGCTTCGATAGCGGCCTTAAGCTCATCCAGAGTGTTGGGTCTTGCGTCTCTCAACTTTCTCTTCACAATATTCCACAGATTCTCTATGGGGTTCAGGTCAGGAGAGTTGGCAGACCAATTGAGCACAGTAATACCATTGTCAGTAAACCATTTACCAGTGGTTTTGGCACTGTGAGCAGGTGCCAGGTTGTGCTGAAAAATGAAATCTTCATCTCCATAAAGCTTTTCAGCAGATGGAAGCATGAAGTGCTCCAAAATCTCCTGATAGCTAGCTGCATTGACCCTGCCCTTGATAAAACACAGTGGACCAACACCAGCAGCTGACATGGCACCCCAGACCATCACTGACTGTGGGTACTTGACACTGGACTTCAGGCATTTTGGCATTTCCCTCTCCCCAGTCTTCCTCCAGACTCTGGCACCTTGATTTCCGAATGACATGCAAAATTTGCTTTCATCCGAAAAAAGTACTTTGGACCACTGAGCAACAGTCCAGTGCTGCTTCTCTGTAGCCCAGGTCAGGCGCTTCTGCCGCTGTTTCTGGTTCAAAAGTGGCTTGACCTGGGGAATGCGGCACCTGTAGCCCATTTCCTGCACACGCCTGTACACGGTGGCTCTGGATGTTTCCACTCCAGACTCAGTCCACTGCTTCCGCAGGTCCCCCAAGGTCTGGAATCGGTCCTTCTCCACAATCTTCCTCAGGGTCCGGTCACCTCTTCTCGTTGTGCAGCGTTTTCTGCCACACTTTTTCCTTCCCACAGACCTCTTGCTTGAGGGTGTCAATGATGGCCTTCTGGACAGCAGTCAGGTCGGCAGTCTTACCCATGATTGCGGTTTTGAGTAATGAACCAGGCTGGGAGTTTTTAAAAGCCTCAGGAATCTTTTGCAGGTGTTTAGAGTTAATTAGTTGATTCAGATGATTAGGTTAATAGCTCGTTTAGAGAACCTTTTCATGATATGCTAATTTTTTGAGATAGGAATTTTGGGTTTTCATGAGCTGTATGCCAAAATCATCAATATTAAAACAATAAAAGGCTTGAACTACTTCGAGTTGTGTGTAATGAATCTAAAATATATGAAAGTCTAATGTTTATCAGTACATTACAGAAAATAATGAACTTTATCACAATATGCAAATTTTTTGAGAAGGACCTGTACATACCTCTAATGACCGAGAACAGTGCAGTCTTTTCAAATGCCTCCTTCTGCAGCAGACCACCCTCCTTCATGTTGAATTTAAAACCCTCAAATAGAATACAGATTGAGGTGGTTAATAATTGCAGACAAAATTTGACATTTCCAAATGAGTAAAGGATTTTTTAATTTCTGAATTGCATTGTAGCTTATTAAGTATTGACAGCACAATATTTGAGTAATGTGGCACGTTTTGAAGACTTTACCTGTCCAGAATCCTTCTGGTGCTGTCTTTGAGGTTTCTCCCTTCAATTCTGCACAACTGTGACACCTGAATAACAAATGTCAAGAAGGTAGTATTACATGCGTCAGTGAACAAGTGTCCAAAATTGTCTGGCACAACTGATTTCATAACAACACAGTGATAGCTACTTTAAATAAAAAGTAGCCCAGTACACACAGTAAACTCCAATATACATGGAATAATACATTCACCTCTACAGTTTTTTTTAATTATGTTTTCTGATTGAACTGTTTAGTTTTTCATGGTCCATTGCACATCTTAGCTATCTGCACTATTTTAATACTGCTGCAAACTTTTTTATAATTGATAATTATTTTAAATCATTCATATTTGTAAGCTTTAGTATCAATTTGGCTTCAAACTAAATCTTATTGTACTTGTAGAATGACACATATTCAGTTAGCTCATGCTCTCTGTATGTAACAAGCCACTGTTCAGTCATAAATTCAATTCAATATAGTTAAAATAAATGATTGACTTTGTCAGAGATGAGAGCTTTTGTGAGGAAATGTTGTTTTGGAGAAGTTTTTTTTACCATTGCTGCCTGGATCTCCTCATTTTCTATCCACTTTTCCAGATGTTGAAACTCCTATTCAGTTTCTTCCTATTCATTCAGTGTGTTCACTGTATAAATGAATAGATTAATCTTTTTCAACGCTGTGTTTGTTCTGTTGTTTGCTCTTTCACCTCTTTTTGCACTGTTTTACAACGATTGAGTTTGTAAACACGGACGAATTCTAAACTTTAAATTTATTATCTGTTACATTTTGCAATTCTCTGATCACATGAAAACTGAACTGTGGGCCTAGTCAAGGATCACTATCAACTACAATCTCCTACACATGATAGCAAATAATATAGATAAACAATGAACACATGTCAAAATGAAAACACAGATACTTACAAGACCACATAGAAATGTCCTTTATCGTTTGTCCCGTTGCTCTCCGACAAGTAAACTTAGTGGTGTCTCATACAAAAACAAAATTCAAAAAGCTGAAATTGCGAGATCTCGCAGCAGTGATTCCTACTAACTGTCAAGTCTCGCGTTGCCAGCAGTCATGTCTCGGTAGGGCTAAAATTGCCATCTAGCGGTTGGGAATTGTAATTGCATTTTTCTTTGTAAAATGAAAGAGTCAAATAATATCGTTTGTGTATAAATGTTACACTTAACAGCTTGTGGGATGCATGACTTAATATTATGAAATGCAAGTAAACTTTTGAAACATTTAAATTAGCATTATTTTGGCATAATTAATGCTAGATTTAATGCTAATATAAAACCATGCTAATTTAAAAGTTTACTTGGATTTGATAATAAGCGTAAATTTCATGTAAACGATTGTAAAACTATTTTGGCCGTGCTCATCGCTGGTCTGATCTGGTCTATTCCAAACCGTTACAAATAGACCACGGATCGCCTCGATTTCGCCAGGTGGGCTAAAAGCAGACTACATATAGCCCATCCAATTCAGAGCTAAATCGTGTCTACATATAGACCATGTCATGAAATTACACTTATATCTTTATAGATGTCATTGACACTGCAAACATTACGGTATATCAATCATCTCATGCGCTGTCTGGCCAAAAACTACAATGAATCAGATCTGACTATCAGTGGGCTACAAATAGCCGGTCTGACTACGAGCTACATCTCGGCTACGAACAGGCTATGCACAGAAAATGTCAAAGAAATCAAACCAACACATTCTAAATGCTGCTGACTTTGCTTACATGGTGGAATATAATACAACTCACAAGTTAGTTTGCCAAAAAACGACATGTATCCAAATTCAAGGTTATTTGGGCTAGAAGGGGGTTACACATAGCCGGACTATATCGGGTCTATAGGTAACCGAGACGGTGAAATGACGGCTATTGCTTGCTGGGTAGGCTGAAACTTGCCTCAACGCACCGGCAAAAATAAATAACAATGAATGTGTCGAAGGGTATGGAGATATTTGAATTATTTATGAATAAACTAGTGTATTCTGAATCAGTGTCGCACTCGAAATCTCCTCTTTGAAGAGAAAAATGTATCCTTACAGATTAGCCACATAATGAAAGATTTTTGATTTGTTTTATTTCGTTAAGCAATAATTTAAAGTTCTCCATATATGTATTTATCATGTCTGTAAGGCATGTATTGTTTTGATGGAAAACTTTAAATTGTTTCCACTGGAAAAAAATGCAAGTGACGGCGCTGGCGACTCAATGTTCTGCAAAGTCGATTCTTCCACTCTCCGCACAAACGATTTGATATGCGCTTACCTAGGTTTAACGTTTAAACCAACATTGTTTTGTACTTTAACTGTTTATTATTAATTAACTTAATAAAAAACAGAAACGAAATATAGGCTAATTCTAATCACTTTTCAATACATACAAAACTGAACTGTTTTAATAGCTGAAACAATATCTAAAAGTTCACTTGTCCGTGTTATGTTTCGTCTCTGAATGCAACAGAACAGCACAAATTCTCTTTTAAAAACACGACATCAAATAAACACCTGTTACTCGGTTTCACTATTACCCCGTCCAACGCCCCTGCCTATGTACCTATATATGATAACGATAGTTTTACTCAAATGAAACGGTCAAATGCTCATGACGTGATTCTGAGAGCAGTTCTGGGAATGTTGTTAATGTATTTACGTCCTCATTTAGTGAAACGGTAGATGCTGAAAACACCGCGAGCGTCGCACACTTCAGTGTGTATTAAACAAAATCGCGTCTGTTTCATATAGCCTACAGAGACACGCACAACATGCTGAATTCATATTTAAATAGTCTGTTTGCGGCTTAATGTTTATAGATACTAGTCTATAGCATGAGTCAATTTAAGTGTACGGACCTACTTTTGATTAATTCAACCAAACTTTGACAAATTCCGTGACATTTCGTGTTAACGTTACATTCCATTTATGTGACTGGATTTCGTGATTCCGTCCGCGTTTTCCGCATCGGGAAAATCATAGATAATATTGAGGTGTTTTTGCAACTTCAGCGTAGAGGATTGTGATTTACTGAAACACAAGCAACGTCTGCTGCTGACTTCCCTTTGAGCGACACCACCGCAGCTCCAGCAAGCGCTTTCTGTGTTAGAGTGCCTTCAGCCTTCGAGTTGATTGGTCGGACTCGTGACTACCAACAAATCAGATGCGCGGTGGGCGGAGACTGCTCTAGGGCACAGAGTGGTAAGCCCTGACATGCGGCGTCGGAGCCAAATAGCGCAATTCAAAATTAAATTAGTTTTATCGGCAAATCGGTTTTGAAAATCACCGATTCCGATAATCGTAAAAATGCTTAATATCAGCTCCAATAATCGGTCGACCCGATAATCGGTCGACCCCTAGTAAAAATGTATAAAAATAACAAATCTTGGACCAGTTTCAACACATTTACTTTAAGCAGAGTAATTTTCTGAAAAATTATGCCATCTGTGTTTCAATCATTCCAATGAGACAATTTAAATATTAAATTGTTTGGTTTAGTCCAGATTGCAAACAGTTTGACAGTTACACTGCATTTTAATGAAAATGCATTACATTCTCTGAAATGTTTTTAAGCAAACTTGTCAGTGATCTCAACACTGGCAACAGATCAGTACTTGCTGCCAACAAGACTGCATCTTTGGGTCTGAATGTTTTAATATATTCTACTTCTATTTCATTTTTGGTTGTGGCTGATTTCATAAATTGAAAGATTAAAGCCACTCTGCATTCAGCACTCCAAACCAGTATCTCCAGTATTTGTGTCCGTGTCTCTTTTTCTTTTCTTTTTTTAATTGTGGTGGTGGTTATTGTGACTTTCATTATGCCCTTTCTAACTTTAATCATGCCCATTGTATTTCAGTTAATTAGTGTTCACATACTGCTACATATTTTGTTGGGTGACAGCACTTTTGTCTTTGTTATAGATTAGTTAATTGTATTCACTGTTGAGTTTGGCCTTTTTAAGGGTTGGATTTCAGGATGCACTTGTTTGAAGTGCTGTAAAATGTTGAGGAGTTTAAGTACTTAAAGCATTTGCTGAGCATTTAACAGCTGTTATTGCATAATCAGAAACTATTTTAGTCTAGTTGCACTTTCAAAGAAAGTGTTAAAGTGCAACAGATTGTAAGTAGGTTATTTAAACATGTTTAATTTAAACATGGCATATAGGGAGAAGCTTGTTGTATTGAATATAAACCTAAAATTATACAGTAAAATGGATATAATTATTGTATTCACACATTTTTAGACTTTTGACCTAATTTGGTTGTTATTGCCAAAGCGTATTTCAGAATATGGAAAAAAAAACCTATAAGGATATATAACAACCAGTATTTTGTGCAATTGCATTTTAATTAGCATTTTTTATGATGGGCAAATCTCTGTAATAGAGTTGATATAATAGTACTAAAGTAAACACGTGGCCCATAAAAACCTGTGAGCCTAGACCAGCCAAACACTTTCTCTTTTTCGCTAACATATATAATAACTCTTTTCAGTACACTGGTGCTTCTTGAACAACTGGGAAAAGCACATTTTTGCATGCACCATTCAAAACCAGTCTAAGCACAGAATAGTTGCCACAACATGACTTTTTATTGTGCAGCGCTGTTAATTGGACATGCAAGATTGTTATCGTTGGCAAGCGTTGCCCCAGATGAGTCCTCAAATCTCAGCAGAACTGCTTAAACAGCATCTGGGAGTGTCTCACTTTTCCGATTTCCTCCCTCGACTTTGTCATTAGAGGTACACAGACTGCTGAAGCTGCTGATATAATGCTTTTAAGCTGCAGTGATGCATAGGTATACTCGGGTGCAGTTTCTCAGTCACACATTAAACCCAATCAGGGATTCAATTTGAGTAGACCTAGACTGTGTTCAATTAAATGTTTTAGTTATCAGTACTTTTGGATTGGGCTGTGTTAGATTAGTATTGGTTGGAGGATCTTGTAAAAAAAAAGAAGTGTATATATATATATATATATATATATATATATATATATATATTGAGGCAGCTCAAAAGTTTACTGTTGAAACCCGATTCTGTGAACTCAACGAGAGCCATGGCCCTGTTAGCAACCTTTAATTGTCTGCGACTTGTAAATTTGCCCAAAATGCAATCCACTCTTCTCCTCCTCCTCTTCATTGCAATTCTTCTTCCGAACATCAGCCATGGCCCTAAGCCAGAGTCCGATGAATTATTGAACACTTCAGTGGGAAAAAAGCCTGTCTTTGATTGATTGAAAAGTCTATGGGCAAAACAGAAGGGAGAGCCCGCCCTAGAAATATTGCCTTTCCTGCACATAAAGAGGAATCAAAAACGACACACAGCCTTGAAGCATGAAAAAGCGGGAATTTCAGAAGTTGTAGACTGAGTCGTGCCTAGTGCATTTATAAGAAGGCCAACAAAATGAAACCATTTACCATTGCCTGTCAAAATTATTTGACACCATGGAGCCTGAAGACACAACCTGCAATAGAAGGAAATGAAGTCAAATGAATATACAGAATCAGGCAAAATGTGTGAAGCTCAAATGAATAATGTATCAAACTCAGGTGATAATTGTCATGGCAGCTTCAATAAAGATTGAACCAGATGATAATATAACAAACCGTGGAGAAATGTTTACACCTTTGCTTTGCTGAATGTGTATATATTTAGAAAGAATAATTTTGCACATTACAGTTTCTGTAAACAAATTGTCAAGATAGAGTTTGATGTCATGCTAAAATGAGAGTGTTGCTTGGGTTATTTATTGATTATTATTATTTTTTTTTTTTTTGGTAACACTTTATTTTAGGAACCAACTCTCACTTTTCATTAGTTGCATATTGGTATGCATATTACTAGCCTATTGGATGTTTATTAGTACTTATGAAGCACATATTAATGCTTTATACTGCATGACCATATTTAAGATCCCATAATCCTAACTTATACCTAAACTTAGCAACTACCTTACTGACTGTGAATAAGCAGCATTAGTTTATTGAGAGAGAACTTTTTGTTAATAGTGAATAAACTATGTGTTCCCTATTTTAAAATGTATAATTTAATTACTAATATATCATAAAAAATATAGCTACAAGCAGCAATTAAGGTGCCAAGCACAACAGAGGCAAAATGCGGAGCTAAGCATGGCATTGAGTGTCATAAATAAAACCTCTAGTAATATGATTTAATGGCGCTGTTATCAAATTGATATGGGGTGTTCCTCTTCGGAACTCGAGCTGCGTCTGAAACGCTTTGGGGAGACGCCATTGGCGAACCACGCTCTGAATGCACGTGTAGAAATATCAAACAAAGGGAGTGACGTCAGCGGCGGGTGACGTCAGCGACCAGGAAGCTATAAAAGCACGTGTGCCGGCAACGGCGTCAGCTTCTGTCTTTCAGCGAAGCGCTCTGTGTGTTGTGTCTGTGTTTCTCCGTTTTGTGCAAGTTAGCACAGCTTTTGTTTTGAGAAACATGTCTGTAGGAAGCAAGCAGCGTTTTAGATTGTGTGTTCCTCCCTGTCAACGTTATATTCCTGACGGGGATACACACAATCAATGCGTTGTTTGTTTGGGAGCGGAGCACGCTGCATCAGCCCTCGAGGGGGCTGGTTGCGCTCAGTGTGATCAAATGCCGCTGAGAGTGCTCTGTTCCCGGAAGGCTCTTTTTGTGAAGGAAGCCTTCACTAGCGTTCCTCGCGGTGCTGGTCCCGCTTCCGTTGAGGCGGAGCGTGTTGAAGGTTTTTATTGGTCAATATACCACTGAATTAAGGTGAATCATGTAATTTGGGTATCAACTTATTCCACTATTATAAATATGTATTTGTCGGTGTGTATGTATGTGAGCCCGCAGGAGAATGGAATGTGCAGACATTACAGAAGTCACATATGGTGGGTCTGTTTTGACCTTAAACCTTGACCTATGGCCATGGTAAGGAAGAACTTGTTTATGTAGAGGTCCACTAGCAAGCCATGGTGGAGAAGAACATCTGTTTCATATTATAATGGTAACTCCAGAGGTTCCCCAATAACTCAAGTTGACAGTGTGTGCCTGAGAAGGCAGGTATAAAACTTCTCCTTGACCAAACGGTGCTCGGTTCTCTATGGATGGCTAGGCTTGGCTGCCTCGGCAGCTGGGTCTGGTGCTCTATGGAGGACTCAGGACTTATTGTATCAGCAATAAAGTCTAGCTTTTGTTATCAAAACCCAGATTCAAGAATGTTTCTTCTAATAAAAAGGGGAAACCACAACAAAATGGCGTTGTCGGCAGGATAGAAAAGAACATTTGGTGGTCGACCACGGCGGGCTGGCTCTGGACAACAAAACAACAAATTGGCCAAAGGTAAGCAGTTTTTGCTTATATAGTTAGGTTGTGTTGTTTGCTGGAGCCGCTCGTGGTGAGACACCTTAATTTCTTCTAAAACTCATCGAACTAAATTGTATGGAATGAAAAATGTTTGAAAGTTAAGAGAAAAAAAAAAAGGGTTTTGATTCCAAAAGCACTAAATGCATGCATTGATTTGTGTTTTCTGTTGAGTTGGTCTTGAGGAGAACGGAGAATTCAAATTTTTATATTTTAATTGTAGAGTTTAGGTTAGGAAATGATAGAGTTAGAAGAGAGAAGCGCTGAGAAGAGTCCTAGGCTGAAGTCCTACAAAAGGTAGGCATTAAAATCCTGCGAGTGTTGCCTTTATCGTGTAGAGGAAGTGAATCGATAAGACAGAGAGCAAACTTGATAGGTTATTTGTTGTGTTGAGGAAGTGTATCAACAAATATTAAGTTGTGTGTTTAAAGTATATTTTGATCTGTGTCTGCTGTCAAGTGGGCCTTGATGGATGGCAGCAGACATTAAGCAGATCTTCATTGCATGCAATGGTCTGTGTTTATTGTTAAGTGGGCCTTGAGGATAGCAATAAACGTGAAGCAGATACAGTAGAAGTAAGCGCGCAAAGACCTATGGATACCGCTCTGATGGCGTTAGGAAGGGTCAGAGGTCTGCACGGGTAGGCAAAAATCCCTGCAGGATACTGCTTTTTTACTGCATTGATGAGAAAAGTCCAGTGAAAGAGCAAGTAGAACTGACAGGTCACTCAAGAAGAGTGTAGTGTGGTCTGTGTAAATGTATGTGTCCATGTCTGTGTCTGTGTGAGTGAATGTGGTTGAAGGAGAAAATAAGCTCTGCATCTGGTGGAATGGAGGCGTGTGTGCCCCTCCTGGACCCTCACTTGAGTGTGATCAGGTTGCGGAGATGAACACAGCTGGTGTTGTGCTGGCAAAGAGTGAATCAGAGAAGGAGCCCTAAATAATAGGAACGATATAGATAAATAAAAGGGACTTGTATCAATATTGGTTTAAAAGTTATACATAATATTAAAACATAAAAGACTTTGCTTACTATTTTGGTAAAATAGTTCAAATAAGATAAAACAAATAAATAAAAAAGGCATGTCCATAAGACTTTATATCTTATATCTGAAGACGTCTAAAATTTTTATCTTGTTATCCCTGGGAGACAGTAGAAGAGTTTTGGAGATTTAGGTTTGAATTACTAAAAGTTAACTTGGATAATGCAATGTTAAATGAGAGCAAGATTGGGTGACCAAGTTAATAGAAATTGTGATCAAAAGCCATAGACATTTTAGAATAGTAATGTAATTTGTTGATGAAATATATGTTGGTTAGGAAAAATCACTCCCCATCACTAGATTATTCTGAACCATCTATGTGAATTTAAAGAAAAATATGATAGGAATCTTTATTTTACCATACGCATACCATGCTGATGTAGAAAGGAGGATTATTTTATTTTATTGTGGCATATTTAGATAATAAAGATAGCTGCTTTTTGCAAAGAAGAAACTGCTGGCTATTTTTCTGCAATGAAGAACTTGCTTTACTAAATTAGAGTAAGGGAACAGCTGAGATCACCAGATGAATGTTTATATGAAGGGACCATTGAAAGAGATGGTTGAAAAGTGAAAGTTTACAAAAAATACAATTTGATTAATGCAGTCTCTAAGTGTTAGAATTTCAGATGACTTCTGCAACAGTGCCTGGAAAAAAGGAAGCAGAGAACTGGAGTCTGTCTAGCAATGTGGTGAAGAAGCAAAGACAAAGCTGCAGAGAGCAGAAGAGGGAGGGGCTGATGGACCGTCAACCCCCTCCTAAAAGACTGATGGACTTCCAACCCCCCTCGAAAGAGGAGAGCACACTTCTGCATGGAAAAAGTCTAACAAAGCTGGAAAAGGTGAATCTTTCACTTGAGACTTTTCCTGAGGATGAAGAGAACATCCTGAACCACAAAACTGTGCCAGGATCGATCAAAAGCCGGACTGAGGAGAGGCAAAGAAACAACGAAAACGATACACCACAACATCAGGCCACCACAGACTGACAACTCAGTGCAACAGTCAAGCAGCTTCAAAAGACTGATGATCTACACTGAAGAACTTCCATCACTTCCCATGCCTTGCACAGGTGCTGCATATTTAATGATCACTATAGGGACTGCTTCAAATTTTATTAATTATTTTATTAATTTAATGAATATTGATTATTCACTGGTCTCACAGCAGTTCTTTAATTCTATGTTTTAACTAACATTCTTGATCTGCTTTTCAATAGGTACCAGTCCAGCCTTATTAAAGAGAAAGAGAAATTTTGAAAGACAGAAGTCAGATATCGGATAGAAATGGAGCTGGATTTGGCATAGTGAGGGCTATTTCATTAACCAACTAGGGGAAATGTACAACTGAATTATCTTTAATACTGAGCTCTTATGAAAAAGACAAGATGTCTAATAGGAAAAATGATAAAATAAAATATTGGTCACTCCATTTTGTTTAAGGGATATAGTAAGGCGAGATTGAACAAAATAACTATAAACTTCCAAAATCATGAAAATCACAACTGTAATCCCTGGGAGTAACAAGATACAAATATTGATATCCATGGATCCTAGATGATGCAGAGATCTCCAATCATCTTCGCAAAGAAGCTCATGAGCTATAACAAAAATGATAAACTGATAATAAAAAATTAAACAAGTGACATTTGAGAAATTACAATTGACTCTCTCAATTGCACAAAGTCTAGGCTTATTATTTTAAAGCAATCTATTAGATTTTTGGAGGAAAAGAAAAGAAAAAAGGTATAAATAGAAGTGTTCATAAAAATTATATTTGGCCAAAAAGGGGGGTGTGAAAGGGTGTGATAAAGACTGGAAGGTATGACAAAGTTTGAAAGGATGTGAAAAAGTGGGAATGTTGGTGTGATAGGGAGTGAAAGATGGTGTCTGACGAGACACTGAGGCAAATCAGTTAACTGCCATAAACAGCTGTATGCAAAATTTGAAATGTGGGCCCACAGGGCAAATTATGCCCAGTAAAATAAAGACCATGGATGAATTTGGTTAAGTTTTCTGGTCAGCACCTAAGTAATTGTTATGGCAGAAAGAAATACTGTGCCACACTTGCGCAGCGTAATGAATGGGAAGGCAAAGCAAGCAAGCTTGCTCTGTCCACCCCACAGCCAACTTTCTTTTCAGGATATCATGATGGAGCTGATTCTGTGTTAAAAGGATAAAATATTGTCCTTCTGATTGTTAACAAATAAGGTGGGTTGAGTGTTTCCGGGTCCAACAGCTTACGCTAATGAGCGACATAGGCCTAAGAACTTATGCTGTAATAATGGGACTTAGTTTATAAATCAGAGGTCACTGAATTTGGAAATGGTTAAAAATACATTTGAAATTTATTAAAGCCAAATTCTTTACAAAAGAAAATGGATATTAACCCTGCTATAATACCAGTTAGTTAATAATGCATCTGAATATAATAATATGAATGTTTGAACCGTTAAATTTATCGATTATCAAAATAGTTGGTTACAGCCCTAATACCAATGGGTAGGTGAAAGCTCAAAAAGGGGCCAAGACAGCCCTCAGCCCACTTGAAATCTCTACAGGTTACACCACGAAGAACAACTGACCAGATATGCAAATGAACATGCCTGATATCACTAACAAAACTCTGTAGGTTTCAATTTACAGGCAACAGAAGTTTTGTCAAGGCCAGGAAATGGTTTGTCCCATCAATAAGAACCAGCAAGCAGTTATGAACTTCGACAACCCAACACAGCAGAAAGTAAGGGATTAAGAGCGTGCTAGTAACGTCTCTCCCTTGCCAACGAGGGAAAGACCATTGCAACGTCTCGCAAAGAGTCACCCTGGTGAAGATGGAATGATAGAGGAAACGGCTAATGAAAGGATCAATATACATTGGAGCAGAGGAAGACCAAAAATTGGAAAAGGGAGGAAAAAGAGAAGGAAACTTGAAGTAGAGAGAATGTGAGAAGGACAAAGAAAGACAAAGAATGAAGAAGATATGTACAATTGTGTCATGAAAGTACTTTGAACGTCAAAAGGGTTAGGGTGACAGGATCTTTTACTATTCCAAGTCAAGTGTGGGATAGATGTTTGGTCCTGCTGCCCACCAAAGTGCTGTTCCATAATTTGGTTATTGGTAAAAACTATGTGACTTACCTTAGTCACTAGGTAGTGATAATAATGAGACTGAAAATTATGAGACTGCACTCTGGACAAGATAAGTGATAGTGAGACTAGTAAGTCTCAAAGGGGGGAATGTTGAAGGTTTTTATTGGTCAATATACCACTGAATTAAGGTGAATCATGTAATTTGGGTATCAACTTATTCCACTATTATAAATATGTATTTGTCGGTGTGTATGTATGTGAGCCCGCAGGAGAATGGAATGTGCAGACATTACAGAAGTCACATATGGTGGGTCTGTTTTGACCTTAAACCTTGACCTATGGCCATGGTAAGGAAGAACTTGTTTATGTAGAGGTCCACTAGCAAGCCATGGTGGAGAAGAACATCTGTTTCATATTATAATGGTAACTCCAGAGGTTCCCCAATAACTCAAGTTGACAGTGTGTGCCTGAGAAGGCAGGTATAAAACTTCTCCTTGACCAAACGGTGCTCGGTTCTCTATGGATGGCTAGGCTTGGCTGCCTCGGCAGCTGGGTCTGGTGCTCTATGGAGGACTCAGGACTTATTGTATCAGCAATAAAGTCTAGCTTTTGTTATCAAAACCCAGATTCAAGAATGTTTCTTCTAATAAGAAGGGGGAAATCACAACAAGCGGCGGCTGCATTCGTGGGGTTCGCAGCTTGATCTAGCAGAGGGTATGGAGACGGGTGTCCCCCTATCTCCTGCCTCTTCTGCTAGATCGGCAGCCCGCTCTCAGGGGTCGGAAGCCCGCGTTGCGGTCACTTCCCCCCGGGAGTCGGGCTCGGGACTTCTCTTGTCTTCCTCCGAGGAGGAAGATGAGGGGAGTCTCGAGGGGGATCCTCTCCCCCAGTCACCTCGCTATGAGGAGCTCTTAGAGGTGGTAACTCGTGCGGTAGCCAATTTAAAGATCGATTGGCCCGCCGAGAAACAACATGAGCCGCAGAAAAGCAAGTTAGATGAGCGCTTTCTGCGGACAAAAACGCCACCTCTAAGACGGAGCCTTCCCTTCTTCCCTGACCTCCACACTGAGGTGTCGAGGTCGTGGGCAAGACCATACTCCTCTCGCTTGTTCGTTCCAGCCTCTGATTATTATGGAAATGTTTCAGGGCTGAGCGAGAGGGGTTACAAGATGATGCCCCGGGTAGAACAGACGCTAGCTAGCTATCTGTCACCCGGCCTGGCATCATCTTTGAAGGCTCCGTCCTTGCCAACCAAGCCGCTGCGTACAACATCTGCGCTGGTTGGCAAGGGGTACACGGCTGCAGGTCAGGCTGGTGCTTGTCTCCGGCGAGCCTATACCTCGGGTCTCTCCGCCCGTTCTCGTAGCGGAACCGAGGGGCTCGTCACCCCCACGGGGGTCCCTAGAGCAGTTAGTTCGGTCTGCCGGTCCGATAATACAGGGTACCGAGCTAGTGGCTCAGGGAACATCAGAGGCCAGTCTCGAGAGGCTGGTTCCCTTAGTAGACTATTTAGCAGCGTGGAAACTACTGCCAAATGTGTCTCAATGGGTCCTGCGTACTGTAGAGAAAGGTTATTACATCCAGTTTGGCGCTCCGCCGCCACCTTTCGTCGGGGTCTTTCCCACTCTGGTGGGCCCCGAGCAGGCTCTGATTATGGAGCAAGAAGTAATTACCCTTCTGAGGAAGGAGGCCATCGAGGTGGTCCCTCCTCACGAGAGGGAGTCCGGGTTCTACAGCCGTTACTTCATTGTTCCAAAGAAGGATGGGGGCTTGCGGCCCATTTTAGATCTACGTCGTCTGAACCGCTCAGTCAAGAGGCTGAAGTTCAAGATGCTAACACTCAAGCAAGTGGTGTGTCAAATCAAGTCCGAGGACTGGTTTGTCACAATAGATCTGAAAGACGCTTACTTCCATGTCTCCATCCTTCCTCAACACAGGAAGTTCTTGAGGTTTGCTTTCAGGGGCAAAGCTTACCAGTACCGAGTTCTTCCTTTCGGCCTAGCACTCTCCCCCCGCACGTTCACAAAGTGTGTGGATGCAGCTCTGGCTCCCCTGCGACTCCAGGGCATCCGCATACTCAACTACATCGACGATTGATTGATTTTAGCTCACTCAGAGCAGTTGGCAGTTCGACATCGAGATGTCGTTCTTGCCCACATGGAAGCATTGGGGTTGAGACTAAACGCCAAGAAAAGTGTGCTGTCTCCATTACAGAGGACCACTTATCTAGGCGTGGTGTGGGATTCGACCACGATGCAGGCACGTCTGTCACCTGCTCGGATCGAGTCAATCCTCACTGCAGTCTCGAGAGTCAGAGAAGGCCAGTCACTTACTGTAAAATACTTTCAAAAGTTACTGGGTCTGATGGCAGCAGCGTCCAACGTGATACCTCTTGGCCTGCTGTACATGAGACCCCTACAGTGGTGGCTCAAGACCAAAGGGTTCTCCCCGAGGGGAAACCCACTCCGCACGATCAAGGTCACGCGGCGCTGCCTCCGTGCCTTAGATATGTGGAAGAAACCTTGGTTCTTGTCTCAGGGCCCGGTGCTGGGAGCTCCTTGTCGCCGTATAACACTAGCGACGGACGCGTCCCTCACTGGTTGGGGAGCGGTCATGAGTGGCCGCTCAGCCCGCGGTCTGTGGAGTGGTCGCCATCTCGAATGGCACATAAATTGTCTAGAGATGCTGGCCGTGTTTCAAGCACTAAAATCCTTTCTCCCAGACCTGAGAGATCGCCATGTGTTGGTGCGCACCGACAACACAGCGGTGGTCTATTACATCAACCACCAGGGGGGTCTGCGTTCGCGTCCCTTGAACAAGTTGGCACACCAGATCCTCCTGTGGTCCCAGGGGAAATTCCTTTCGCTGAAAGCAATTCATATTCCTGGGCGTCTAAATTTGGGAGCAGACATCTTGTCGAGGCAGGGGCCGAGGCCCGGGGAATGGATGCTTCACCCAGATGTGGTGAAGCAGATTTGGAGAGTGTTTGGCCAGGCTCAGGTGGACCTCTTTGCGACTCAGGAGACATCGCAATGTCCCCTCTGGTACTCTCTGACTCATCCAGCTCCACTGGGGCTGGATGCCATGGTACAGACGTGGCCGAGGCTTCGTCTGTACGCCTTTCCCCCGATCGCTCTGCTCCCAGGAGTTCTGGAGAGAGTACGCCAGGACGGGGTGCGTCTACTATTGGTAGCCCCGTACTGGCCGGGCCGAGTATGGTTCTCCGACCTGTTTTCCCTTCTCGACGGCTCTCCGTGGGAGATTCCCGTCAGGAGGGATCTACTCTCACAGGCGGGGGGCTCCATCCTTCACCCCCGCCCGGAGATGTGGAAGTTGTGGGTGTGGCCCCTGAGGGGGCACATCTCATAGCTTCCGGTCTCTCAACTGAGGTTGTTGAGACCATTCTCCAGTCCAGAGCTCCCTCCACGAGGAAAGCGTATGCCTTGAGGTGGAGACTCCTCACTTCATGGTGTGGAGACCGCCAGCTAGACCCAGTCAACTGCCCGATTGGTACAGTTCTGGAGTTCTTGCAGGCTCGTTTCTCCACTGGGATAGCCCACTCCACCCTGAGGGTGCTCGTGGCGGCTATATCGGCCTACCACACCCCTCTGGATGGCATGTCAGTGGGCAAGAACCCCCTTGTTGTACGCTTCCTCCGCGGTGTGCTGAGGTTGAGGCCTCCGACACGACTCCGCATCCCTACTTGGGATTTGGCTGTGGTACTTGAGGCCCTTACTAAGCCTCCTTTCGAGCCGTTAGATGAGATTTCTGACCGCTTCCTATCTCTGAAAACTGTTCTTCTTTTAGCCCTCTCTTCTCTCAAGAGAGTTGGGGACCTACAGGCCCTTTCGGTGGCCCCTTCATATCTTGAGTTTGCGCCAGGTATGGCTAAAGCTTTTATTTACACAGCCCGTCGTGCTCCAGGCTTTCTGTCCTCCACCCTTTTCTGATCCTGACCAGGAAAAACTTAATTGCACGTGTCCTGTCCGCACTTTAGATGCCTACGTCCACAGAGCTGCCCTGTGGCGTAGGTCGGACCAGCTTTTTGTCTGTTTCGGGAAACCCCAGCGTGGGTTGCCCGCTTCGAAACAAACTTTGAGTAGATGGATCGTGGATGCCATCTGCTCCTCTTATGAGTCCTCTGATCTCCCTTTGCCTTTGGGAGTCAAGGCTCACTCGACTCGAGCTATAGCCTCCTCTAAAGCTCTCCTTTCTGGAGTCCCCATTCAGGACATTTGTAACGCTGCGGGATGGTCCACGCCCCTCACCTTCGCGAGGTTCTATAACCTGGATATTCGAGCTACTCCTGGCTCCTCTGTCCTTGTGCCCTGACACAACAGGGCAGGGATTTGAAAGTATGGGGGCGTGGGCATCTCGTTCCCCAAAGCGTTTCAGACGCAGCTCGAGTTCCGAAGAGGAACGTCCCAGGTTACGTATGTAACCATGGTTCCTCGAGGAACGAGACGCTGCGTCTCGTAGCCATACTTCCGGCATTCCTGCGAGCGCTTGCTTCAAGGTTCCGAAGCTGACGCCGTTGCCGGCACACGTGCTTTTATAGCTTCCTGGTCGCTGACGTCACCCGCCGCTGACGTCACTCCCTTTGTTTGATATTTCTGCACGTGCATTCAGAGCGTGGTTCGCCAATGGCGTCTCCCCAAAGCGTTTCAGACGCAGCGTCTCGTTCCTCGAGGAACCATGGTTACATACGTAACCTGGGACGTTCTGTGTGAGGTGCCAATGGTACGCAAAATGTCAAAAATTTTGCAGATATACAGCCTCAGATGTAGTCTTGCTTTATGCCTGAAATTTATTGCGGTGCCATAAAAAAGCAGTTTTAGCTATTAACACGAAATCCATAACTTTTTGTCAGCACAGTCTGAAGATGATCTGACTTGATTTAGGTGAAAATCAGACCAATGGTCTAGGAGGAGTAAAAGTAGTAGATTTTCAATTTAAATCAAAATGTCAGACAGGAAGTTTGGCCAACTATGGTAAAATTGGTATCTTATGTTCTCTGTATGACCCAAGGAATATTTTAAGATCAGTTTGATTACAATAGGCTAATGTAATGAATAGGGCTGTGCAAAAATATTGATACATCTAACTCGCTATTGAACTCATAAGCGCTGCGATTTCTGTTGCGAAACATCAAACGGCAAACGAAAGCGAAACCAAAGCACAGAAAATTTGAGCTGCGTAGCGCGGATAGTTTATCAGATCTGACCGCAATGCAAACAAACTTGCATGAGCCCAGAACAGCTTTATTCGGGAGCCAAAGTTGATTTCGCGACACTCTTACTGCTGTGATATCTAGTGAGAGTCTTTCAAATTCTAATGTACTAAAGAAAACCAGAAGTAGTAATGATAAGTATAGGCAAACCATCGTGTTTTGTAGAAACATATTGACTGGTGTCAATATGCCACCAAAGCTTTGCAGAGATACAGTCTCAGATGTAGTCTGGCATCATTCCAACAAATTTGTTGATGCGTTAAATGATAACCATTTTGTATATCAATACAAAATCCATAACTTTTTGCCAGCATGGTCTGAAGATGATATGAGTCAAATTTGGTGAAAATCAGACCACCAATCTAGAAGGAGTTTGAAAAAGTAAGTTTTCAACATTATTTAAAATTGAGGACAAGAAGTTTGGCTGACTATGTCAAAATTGAAATATCTGTGTTCTCGGCATGACTCAAATAATATACTGAGAGAAGTTTCATTACAACAGCCCAATTTATTCAAACTGTGCAGGCAGCCTCAGGTTATGGTTATTATAATACGCACCAAGTTTGGTTTCAGTACGCCAAACCCTTGCGGAGATAGCCTCACATCCATTTTTGCGTGCTCTTCATTGAATTTGTTTATGAGTTATTCGAGAATGGTTTGACTAATTAACTTTTTGCCAGCATGGTTTGAAGATGTGTTGAGACAATTTTGGTGAAAATAAGAGAAACCAACAAGGACAAGTTCTAAAAAGTGTGTGTGTGTGTGTGTGTGTATATATATATATATATATATATATATATATATAAAAATAAATAATAATAATAATAATCTCAGTGGCAGAAGGATCAAGGGTCTGTTACATAAACTGCTTAGTATTAATTTTTTTCTTTAAGATTGGTCATAGTTTTATGTTTTTTTTTTAAAGACGGTTTCATAAAAAACTTCAGATTAATGTCTAATTGAGTGTGAAATGTAAGACTGATTATCCCTTGGCTAACTGCTAGTTGGTCTGACTTGTTCTTAAAAGACAGTCTTAACATAATGGCTGTGTTTATGCAGCTGGCCCCAAATGTTTTTCCAGAAGAATTCTTAGAAAAATTTAGAAAACAGAAAAAATAGAAAAAAAAAATAAAAATAAAAATATTAATATTACATATGCTTGAAACTATGTATTCTTGAGATTTATGCTGCTTGTTAGATGATGATCACATTCTGTTCTCATTGTGAAGCATTACAATTTTTCATAAAATCCTTACACAAGAATACAGACAAAGTAGTTATTTGAAGACAGCAAAGCTGCACTACAGCACTCATGAATACCCCCACCAAAGCATAGTCTATAAGACACATGTCGCTTGATAGGAAAGCATGTGAGTTTAGTTGAGGCCTTCCTAATGTCTGTGCTAATAAGATGAATTGAACGCCTCATACACCTTTAATGGCTAGCACATCTAATGAAGTGGAAAGGTTTGTGAAGCAGCAATGTTTTCTGGGTAAGATGAGAGAGAGCAGGACAGAGACTAAGACTGTAAAGCACCAAGCAGTGAGCTTGAGATGTAATATGGATTTAAAATGTTTGCTTAAGGCTCAAACCTGGTTAAGCAACTAATTCCTCATCTGAACTCCTATAGCCAGGGATAATAATTCACGCTCGCACGTCTTTCTCTGTTGGAAATCCCTTACAGAAAGGGTATGAAAGATGAAAGAGGCAGATATGTAGGCAATTATGTGAGCTATTTTGATCTAGAAATGCTTCCTTAGAGTTTAGTCTATGGGATGAAGTAGGAGAGAGCAAGGATAACTGTAATGTGCAATAAATTGGTAGTAACCTAATGCACTTATCAGGTATGTATTTACATACAAAATGTATTCCTCCTTTTAAAACGGCAGACAATTTTGTGTTACACAAAGAAAAAACAACAAAAAAATAATTTTTAGAGTTTTTTTTAAAGTGGTAGTTCAGCCAAAACTGTTTGTAATTTATGTAATGTAATTTACCTATGTGATATATTTGAAGTCTGCGTTGACAGTATAGATTACTCGATTTTAATCAAACTTCATTTTTGATGAACCAATTTTGATACTTAAATCCTAGTTTTGATCTTTTATTCTATGCTTTTTTTCCAGTTGATATGCATATGTGACTACTTTTTTGATAAAGACTCATGGATTCGGATGGTGATTTATTCCCACGAACCCAGCAGCGCCAGTCGCATGATTACCTGCTTTAAAAAAAAAAAATGTTATATGCTTGCAATAAGAATTAATTCTTATTTAATGATATTATATTTATTATTTTATTATACAAATCTCCTTTTTTAAAAATAGAAAAATAGACGTGCTATAGTTGAAATTTTTTTCTGTCTTGCGTTTTATCTCTCAAAATGATGGATTTTATTAAAAATGTGGAGATTAAGTTAATGCAACCTCTTATATAAAAGGTAAACATAAAGCTGCAGCTCTGTTTATTTTTATGTATGTAATTTTTAGACTATATAATACATATTAATTAAATGAAATGTATTGAATACCTTTTGCTAGCACAATAATGACCAATTTCAAATGTTTATATGTGTTTTTCTTCTTTTTGTTCTTTGCAGCTCCCACTCACTGTGCTGAAGCAGTTATGAAATATTGTTCTTGTAAATACCATCCAGCATTTCAGTTTTTCTTTTTCAGTAATAAATATGCTTGCAAGTTACAGTTACTGTATTATGATCGGCAGGGGTCAAAAAGGATTTAAACAACGGATTTTGAATCGATTTCTTCTTGAAAACTTGGCGTGGTGAATGTGGGCAGCAGTTAAATTACCACACGACCCTGGTGTTTGTCAAAAAAGTAGTAATTTGGCCGGGGATTTTTACGTGGGAGGTAGGAGAAAAACACTGGCATTCTGGATTCGGACAGCAATAAAATCAAAGGCTAACCCCTGTAAATGCTGAAAATTGCTCATCAGAATGAGGCTAAAGTCTACTTTATAATTCCATCAGTTTTATTACAAAAATCTAACAATTTATATTGTTTTGCTACCTACTTCAGACCAAGCAGCAGCACAGAGCATGCGTGAACCGATAATGTTGCTTTAAAGACACATACAATATATTATTTCACACTTTAGCTAATGTGCTTGTTTGCAGATATTTTAAAATCATTTTATTGTGCTGTATTAGTTCTGCACCTTAAAGCTTAATTTGCAATTTCTACCTCGCAGTCAACTTTTTTTTTATGAACAAAGGTGTTGTAAACTCCTACTTAGAGGTGTGCTTGCTTTCTGCATGCATTACCTATGTTACCACTATACATGAACAACAGCTTAAAGGTCCCATGGCATGCTGCTTTTTGGATCCTTTTATATAGGCCTAAATGGTCCCTAGTACTGTATCTGAAGTCTCTTTCCCGAAATTTAGCCTTGGTGCAGAATTTCAGCTACTACGAGCCAGGCCCACAATGAGCTTTCCTTAGGACGTGCCATTTCTGTGTCTGTAGCTTTAAATGTTAATGAGGAGGAGAAAGGCGGGGCAAGGTGGAGGGTGGGTGTTGTACCATGGGCTAATGTTGACAGTGGCTGTATCGCAATGGCTCATAGACACACAGTCGTTCAAGCTTTTCAGTTTGACCCAGAATCTGATCCGGATGAAGAAGTTGCTACTCAGCTGCTACAGCATGGCGTCTATCTCTAATGAAATTGTTCAGGTTTTCTCTGTTTTAGAGCTGTTTTAAACTTACTATTTGAACTCATTCGTTTACTGGATCCTTTGACAGAAAAGTTTACAGGGGTTTAGCGGTTTAAGAAGTTTCTGATCGTAAAAAAAACGTCTTCTTTTTATTTGTAGGGTATTGTTTTCGTTATTATAAACTGATTCAAATCAGTAATCAATAATAATTAGTACTTAGTACTAGTAGAAGATTCCCAATTGGGCCATCTGAGCTGTCATTTCTAGCCACTGGGGGACCATATGCAGGCTAGGAAAACTCATATTAATGTTTCAAAACCTCATAAAGTTAAATTTTCATGCCATGGGACCTTTAAAGCAGGTGGTTTGTAGGGCTTAAACAGCTGGCGTAAGATGGATTAGTTGATGTTCCAGTTAATTTAGCTTGAAACCAGTTATAACCACTTTAGACTGGTTAACCCTTAAATGCATACCTCGGGTCTTTAGCGACCCGGGACATCATTCACTAACCTCACCATCCTTCATTTTTTTGAGTTTGACATCAGCTCTCTTAGTATTCCTCAATCTATTCATGATAAACAATATTATTTATATATATATATATATATATATATATATATATTTTTTTTTTTTTTTTTGGAAAAGTGTATAGAGTTGCTAGATACCCAAGGTGTGTACCCGATAGCACACGTATGTCTGCAAGATGTCTGTTAAACATTTGACAGACGTCTGTAAGATGTCAGTTTTACATACATTCTAAATCATAAACGTCTTAAAGACATCTAATAGACGTCTATTTGACATCTGATAGGAAACATCCTAAAGACGTATTGCAGGTAAGCAAACGCTTTAAATAAATGTCTTCCAAATGTCAAATAGACGTCTCTGTGATGTATGTGTGCTATTAGGGTAATAGTGTAAGTATATTTTTTTTGTGTGCAAAAATATCTGATGACTAAATATGTGCAATTCATCTTTATTCCTTAAGGTGGCACTGTTTAATAGACAATAACAATAGTTTTAAGAATATGATTGAGATCGTGAATATCAGCCAGATGCTGAATGTACTGTGGAAGTAAGTTCTGAGGATGACGGAGATTAGTAAAATCATCTGCTCAAATCGAACGTTTCAAAAGGTAAACAAATATGTTTTTATTTTATTTTATTTTATTCTGTAATTGTTCTTAAAATATCAAGAGTTTTATGCTATTGCAGAAATTAGAGATCCATCCGTGCTGGATATATAGATCCAGGTCGCTAAAGACCCGAATATGTAATAATGATTGGCGAAACATTCATGGATTTAAGGGTTAAAGCAGTTTAGAGTGGTCTGCATCAAAGATGCTGTTTGGTCAAAATGACCCCCTGCTTTGACTATTCTGAATATTTAACCAGGACAGCAGTACATACAAGAGACAAGAGATTTCCCATTACATATAATATAATACTTAATTTTTCTCTGTGAAGATGTTATTTGGCAGGAACGCTGTCCCTTGAAGTTTCTTGTGCAGTCCACTCTTTGAGAGAGATGACCAAACATTTTTAATCCTAGGATCTGACTACAGACAAAATAAACAATTTCGTAATCTGTTTGCAGTGCACAGCTTTAAGTAAGCTTCTCTCAGACAGCCTTTGAGTAGCATTTCACTCATTTATTAAAGGGTGTCTTTCATTAACAGATGTGTGATGTTTTGGGCAGGCAGGCTGTGGATATCTCTTGGGTTCAATTCTCGACTCGGTCTGGCACAACACCAAGTCACTCTAATATGATTTACTCGCAATATCCACACAGCTAGCAGTGCTCCAATTTCATGTATTAGAAGTTTGGATTTGGCACAGGTGAAACAGAGAGCTCATTCTGTTTCATTTCAGTGGTTTTGTTTGTAAGAGCATAAATCAAATATTGTCTGGTAATTCATAATTACAGAAATTTAGCCTCAAATAAGAGACAACACACACAACAGATGTCACCGTATTCATTATTTATTTAACAAAAAAGGACAGAGTAAAGAAACGGTGTGGGAAAAATTAAGCAGTCCTTTACTGCTTCTAAAGACATTAAGAAGGTAATTAGCAGCTAGGTGTTGAAAATCAAATGCACATAATTAGTGGATGATTAGGGATGTCTTGCCTCCCTAAATCATTTTTTGTGGTCTGCAGTGTTCAACACTGTGTTACTGCAACGCCTTAGAATTAAAGTTAGACTGTAAGAAAAATAGAAAAGGTAATGGTAATTTACAGGCATTTCCTTTAGCCATAAAACACAACGCTACACAAAGCATCGCAATGTGTAATTCAAAATATGGACAAAACACCTGTGAAAACTCAATACAGTACATTAAATATGATTAAAATTCTTATTTTAAGGACTTTTAAAACAGAGTTTGGTGAATTGTTTTTAAAACCAGTTAGGGCCAGTGATATGTGTTTGCATAATAGTGCATTTCACAATATTTACAATGTTGTTGCAGATGAATATAATGTGAAAATAATAATAATAATTATTATTTTTTCATTAGGATAGATATTGATTATTAATCACTCAGACCCTTTTCTCTACTGGTCTGTTGGTCTCCCATATCAACGTGCAGTGGGTTGTGGGTTATATTAGCTGTTGCAGTGTGCATGACTATGCACTTTGAATTTCCCCTGGAAATAGTAAACCATTCCGGGTATCTTTGGGTTCCTCATTTAAACATTACAATTTGGGACACATTCATTCTAATTTCAAGTACTATTCAGGATGGATATTATGCAAAAGTCTTAAGGTGATATAGCTGATGAACAAGCTCTTAACAATTTACAGTGAAAAATCTTAAGTGACATTATGTGACTGTGCAAGGTTGTTCAAGGAATAGTTCACCCAAAAAATAAAATTCTGTCATTAATTGCTCACCTTTCAAACCTATAAGACCAGCGTTCATCTTCAGAACACAAATTAAGATATTTTTGATAAAATCTAAGAGCTTTCTGACCATGCATAGACAGCATAGCAACTACCATGTTCAAAGCCCACAAAGGTAGTGAGGACATCAATAAAATAGTCTATGTGACTATCAGTGGTTCAACCGTAATTTCATGAGGCTACAAAAATAACTTCATTCAACAATTTCTTCTGTTCCACATCAGTCTTTATTGCACGTTCACAAGAGTACCACAACACATGTCTGACATAGACTGTCCATCTCTCTTAGTTCATCGTCTTTATGTTCTGGTTCATATTCTAAGTTCATATAAGTGCAAGTAAAGTAGTAGGTGTCCAAGTACAGAAACCTAATAATAATCAGTTCAAGAAGAGGCAAAACTCAATTCGTTGTTCAAGGGCTGTGAGACACGGAACACGGCCCACAAGTACGCAGTTGAGTTCTTTTTTCGCAACTTGTGCTTGAACGCTTTAATCTTTTTTTAATATTTCAATTGGCAAAGCTTAAAAGCGCATGCCATAGATATGCTTTTGTGACAATGTGCAGCAGTGGCCCGTCAACTGTCCTGAGCGTCATTTTAGGTTGGCCAGGAGCAGTGGGGTTTGAAAATGCCAGGGGCCTCCTCAGCTGTGGGCCCTGTTTTTGGGCTGTGAACGTGATAGTGATAGTTGCGTTGCTGTCTATGCAGGGTCAGAAAGGGCTTGGATTTCATGAAAGATATCTTAACTTGTGTATTAAAGATGAACAAAGGTCTTACAGGTTTGGAATGACATGTGGATAAAACAATAATGACATTTTTTTGTGAACTATCCTTTTAAGTGATGTGTCACCAATAGCTGTGTAACTTTACCAAACTACATTATACATATTAAAATTGAAATTTGAAATAAAGAGTAGGGGGGGAAATGTAAGCATCATTGTGAACCCACAGGTGTATGGGCACCACTGTCCAGGCTAATTCATTCAAAGTCATATAAAAATATAAAAAAATCCATAATGTCAACAGTAACTGCCATTTACAATGGTTAGAACCATCATTTCATACATCTGTATCTGTTTATATCAACTGGCACACATAGTACAACATAGTGATACCAATTTAGGCAATATTGACCTTGATAGTATATGATTGTGGAAAATAAGTGTTATTTCTCCTGTTTTATTAAAGGTGTTAAATCTAAAAGGCAAATATTATTGCTCATCATTTTGGCTTTTGAGGCCGTTTCCATGCAATTTGTAATCTATACTAATTCTGGATAATTTATAAGTTGAGAACATTAAAGAAAGTTTCCATGTTCCCTCTGCAGCAAATTAAAGTTCAGGCTAATTAATGTTTCTGGTAATATGAATGCAAAATTACTGAAAAAGTATTGTGTACAAAGGGGACTAGCAAAGAAAAAACCTGTTCTCGCAAAGAGCAGAATAAAACCAAACCAAAGTAGAGATGTGTGGTCATTATGCACCATCATGTAGTGTATCACCACTAACACCTCTTACCACCCTTCAAGCACAGTGGTGGAGAAGAGATGATTTAGGTATGTTTTGCACCCACAGGACCTGAACAGCTTGCAGTCTTCGAGTTGAGCATGAACCTCTTTTATACTAAAGTATTCTACAGACAAATGTGAGGCCATCTGTGACCACTACAGCTCAGCTGAAATTGGGTCGTATAACATGACACTGATCCCAATCTAACTTTGAATTGCTGAAAAAGGAAAATAATCAAAGTATTGCAATGGCTGAATCACAGTTTGGAGCTCTGTCTCATTACAATGCTGTGGGGGGTTTCTTAACACAGTTTACACTGCAAGCTGTTAACAGGGTGATGCAACCTGCCAGAGAACTAATTCTCCCTTTATTAATTAACATACTTAAAGATGAAGTATGCCGTTTTAGTGCTACTAGTCTCACCTAGCGGAATTAGAAAAATAAGGCATATTTCCAAACAACTGATAGCTTACCTGTCAAGAGGAAACTCTGCAAGTTCGGAAGCTTGATTGAAACCCAAACATTCCATTAAATTCCTCTATCTTGTACAAGCACCGCCAGTGTTTAACCTTGCTTTAAAGGATTAGTTCACTTCCAGAATAAAAATTTCCTGATAATTTACTCACCCTTTTGTCATCCAAGATGTCTTTCTTTCTTCAGTCAAAAAGAAATTAAAGTTTTTTGGGGAAACATTTCAGGATTTTTCTCCATATAGTGAACTTAAGCTGGTGAAGTATACATTATGTGATGTCACATGTTAAACCCCACATACAAGTATATATGTATAAGTGTTTTTTGCTAAGTATTATTAATGCAGTTTATTATTTGGTAATATTTGTGCTTTTATAAGATAAATTTGTCCCACTGCAGGACCATTTAAAAATGTGAAAATAATGAAACTGTGACTAGTTATAGGGCCAAAGATAGACATGTTATGCGTCAACTACCCACTGTTTCACGTTGTGTGAAATGAGAGCAGAGCAGTCTGTGGTTGCAGTGCTCTGGTGGTAATGCCCCTGGACCCTAGACAAGAATCTGGGCTCAACACATAATGGTTACAAATTTTCCAAATGCATTAGGCTAGCAGCTCCCCTTGCTACAGTAACTATTGTTCTGCCAAAGCATTTGTCACACCTGTCCTCCTCTACAACCCGCAGACCCTTGGGTCATGCAGCGCCGCATTCTGCGTTATACAAATTTGTTGATGTGACAGCCTGTCATAAGATTTCTCTTTTTCAGTTCAGGGACAAAACTGTTTATTTTTTTACGAACGGAAAAGATTTCACTTTCAATGTAACCTATCTGGTTTATTCAGACATGGCCATATCAAATTCAAGGACTGTGAGTCTGTGAGAATATTTCAAGTGGTGTTGTGTATTTTCAAGGCTCATACACAAATTGAGCATTTTTGGTTTATTTGCAGTGTTTTCTTGGAAAAAAAAAAAAAAAAAAATCCTGCCAAGTTCTACACAAAGTCTTTTTGCCTACATCATGCTTGTAATTATAAATTACTGTAAACAAGAACACTACAGAAACATGAACACTGTTTGTCTTCAGGTTCAAAACATACATTTTTGTATGTTTTGATAGATGCTGAAACATACAATTGGAATGTATAGTTACATCTAAAATGTAAACATTGCATATTTACTGCTATAAATAAACGATTTAGATTTTTTTGAACCCCTTATCCCTTAACCTAAACATAACCATTTTATAGAGCGTATATAAAAAAAAAATCCCTTCATAAACTAAGTGTAGAGAGAATGTAAATAAGAGATTCATTGTGCAGTGTAGAGAGTGCTTTGTTGATTACAATGGAACGTTGTGAGATTGCGATGAGCTAAGATGAGTGACAGCTTTTAGTGATTTTTAAGGAGTTTGTAAATGAGATATACTGATTTAATACAATAGTTAAATAAATAAGAAGTTAATATTAAGTGGACTTACATTGTCTGACTATAAAATTATGCTCTATTTCATTGTCAAAAATAGTCTGAAACAAGTCACAAAGCTGCTGTGCATCTCTATTTTAACACAGCAGTGTTTCGTTTTTAAACTAGTCTAAGTCAGTGATTCAACTTTCCATTCATAAAGACAGTCACTTGCCTTATTTCTGAATGAATCAGCCGTTCAAATGAATTAAATGAATGATATGATTCAGTAATTAAATCAGTGACTTGCCGCCACCTGCTGGCAGATTTAGTTTCATTTTTAATGTATCTTCTGTTATTTAAATCATTTAATTTTTCTGTATTCAAAATGTTATAATTAAAACATTAATCTCAACATGAATTTATGAATTTGATTGCACTCATGCCACCTCTGAGCCTCATTAAACATGAAATTACACATACAAGACAAGATATATATATATATATATATATATATATATAATATATATATATATTTATTAATGGTGCTCCTACATTTTTTACTGTGCTCCTACTCCTATTTTTTTTTTTTTTTTTTAAGTTAGGAGCACAAGTACTCCTAAAAAGAAAAGTAAGCATGGCCTTTGAAGTTGTCCAGTTCTTACCAATACATATTACTAATCAAAAAATACTGTTGTGATATATTTACGGTAGGAGATTTAAAAAATATGTTCATGGAACATGATCTTTACTTAATATCCTAATGATTTTTGGAAAGAAAAAAATAATAATTTTGAAAAAAAATCAATAAAAAAAAATATATTTTGACCCATACAATGTATTGTTGGCAGTTGCAACAAATATACCTGTGCTACTTAAGACTGGTTTTATGGTCCAGGGTCATAAATACAAAACATAATAGACAGAAATGTGCAATGTGACTACAAAATTTTGCTTTCACTAGTAAAAGCAAAGAGAATTTAGCACAACATGCTTGAAGTTTGTCTTAACCTTACTATATGTGGAAAGCACATATCATGCAGTGCCCGAGAGAGCTGGCTGTTCTTTACTTACTTTTGACCCCGTGCTGCATGAGCAAACACTACTTGAAGCATTCCTGAAATACATATGGTTTCTCAGTGCTGAAACACCTATTCCATATAATGCTTAGAAGTATTTTATAGATAATTTGCAGTGGACATCACTCACATCGGCCAAAATTCAATCAATAATGTATTGACATTTTCTGCCATGCTGTATTACAGTTGCATTTACCTGCCAGTTGTAGCAGCAACCATGTAGCCAGCAATAACTTGATAAAGGCCCACAACATCGACCCAAATGCAGTTACTACTAATCTGACAACGCAGTGTAATTTCCTTTGTATTTTTAAGCTAAATGTACACATTTTTTATGTTTGGATTGACAGTGACTGTTTTCAATTATACTGATTTTGATAATGTTTTCAGTACTCAGATTCGTACTAGGGATGCCATGGTGAGGACATTTTCCCACAAAACTTGTGACAAGAACGGTGTTATCAGCACATTTTACAAGATATTTGTCAAAGTTTTAATATAAAAAATGCAGCTGACGTACAGAATAAAGCCCTTCACATGTGATGCAAGCAAAAATATATTTATTGTGGCCACAAATTAAAAATTTGTTTCTGTGACTTAATTCATTCCCTAGTTTTATTAAAATGTAGCCACGTTGTACTAATTAATTCCCTTGTTTTGATTTAATTAAAATGAGGGAACAAATTAGTACAGTGTGACCATGATTTAATAAAAAAAATCTTAATTGAAGGCCACAAATGAATTAGGTCTTGGGAACGATATATAAAAAACAAATGCTGAGTTTGTGGTTCTTTTTTATTATAAAAAAAAGACAAACACACTTGTATATGTAAGAGTTTTCATGTACAGTATTTATCAAATTTTTATTGCCAATGTGTAAACATCATGCAACGAAACTTAAAGGGCACCTATTATGCCCCTTTTTACAAGATGTTATATTGGTCTTGGCTGTCCCAGGAATGTCTGTGAAGTTTCAGCTCAAAATACCCTACAAATAATTTATTATAACATGTGGAACATGTAATTTTGAGGGCATGTCTACAGAAGAGCTGTTTTGGTGTGTATCACTTTAAATGCAAATAAGCTCCATATTCCCGCCCTGTCTTCAGACGAAGCCGTGTGTAGCGTATACATCTCTGCTTTGCATACCCACAGCTAGGGCTGCACGATTTGGAGAAAAAATCTAATTGCGATTTTTCTAATCAAAATTGTGATTTGCGATTTAACATGCTATTTTACTACTTCTTAAAAGTGCTACAGGTTTGACATGGTTTGATTAAAGTTACTAAATCACGTGGCAATACAACAAATTTATATCAAAATAAAACAAAGCATAATTACAGATGTGTTCATGAGCCTCACGCCATAAGTCTTCGTTTAGACATAAGGAAATCAAATTGTAGAATGCACACTCAGCACCGCCTAGTGCTTCCCGCAACAGTTAAAACGAAACCGAAAGTAAGACTCGCACACGCATTGAAAAGCAATTTTAAGAGAGCGACTCCCCAATGCGCGCAAATTAGGCATTTAGGTGCCAAGTCGTCTGCAGGACTTTGCTCTTCTGCAGACACACTTTGTTGGGAAGTTGAGCCGCTGCTCCCGCTCATATTTTCCAAATGGCATTAACGTTATTTGCTCGTTCAGTCAGTACATGCAGTGTTAAAATGCCCCCTATTGGTTAAACTCGCATCAAACATAATATACGCAAGAAGATGTAATATGCACATGAAACAAACTGTCAAAAACTACGTATATGCTTGTTACCATATCTGATAGTCAATCGAAATAATCACAGCTCTTGCGATTTGAAAATCACACCCTTTCAAATCACGGTTTCGGTTTACAAACGATTAATCGTGCAGGCCTACCCACAGCAATAAACAGCCGGAAGAAGCAACATGACTGAGAGTGAGAGAACCGGTGTCAGACACAGATGAAGGAGACCTATGAGAGTGAACCAGTTAGAATGGTTATTTGTACATGTAACTGTAGGATTTTCACAGCCCACTTACAACTACAGATGAGCAACACACATAAACACAAATACTTTGATAATGTTTGTTTGTTTGATTAGTTGTTTGCAATATTGTTGCAAAGGTATTTACTTTACTCCTTTTTACTTCTAAGCAACGAATTAAGAAAAATAACTTCACAGTGAATATGAATCATATTAAATCTCACAGAAGTGAGTACACCCCTTACATTTTTGTGAATATTTTATTATATTTTTTTCATGCGACAACACTGAAGAAATGACACTTTGCTACAAAGCAGTGAGTGTACAGCTTGTATAACAGTGTACATTTGCTGTCCCCTCAAAATAACTCAACACACAGCCATTAATGTCTAAACCGCTGGCCACAAAAGTAAGTACGGCCCAAAGTGTCAATATTTTGGGTGGCCACCATTATTTTCCAGCACTACCTTAACCCTCTTGGGCACGGAGTTCACCAGAGCTTCACAGGTTGCCACTGGAGTTCTCTCCCACTCCTCCATGACGACATCACAGAGCTAGTGGATTGAGGATGCCCCACAGATGCTCAATAGGGTTTCGGTCTGGAGACATGCTTGGCCATTCCGTCATCTTTACCCTCAGCTTCTTTAGCAAGGCAGTGGTTGTCTTGGAGGTGTGTTTAGGGTCGTCATCATGTTGGAATACTGCCCATGTTGGCATTCATGGTTCCCTCAGTGAACTGTAGCTCCCCAGTGCCGGCAGCACTCATGCAGCCCCAGACCATGACACTCCCACCACCATGCTTGACTGTAGTCAAGACACACTTGTCTTTGTACTCCTCACCTGGTTGTCGCCACACACGCTTGACACCATCTGAACCAAATAAGTTTATCTTGGTCTCATCAGACCACAGGACGTGGTTCCAGTAATTTATGTCCTTAGTCTGCTTGTCTTCAGCAAACTGTTTGCGGGCTTTCTTGCGCATCATCTTTAGAAGAGGCTTCCTTCTGCCATGCAGACCAATTTGATGCAGTGTGCGGCGTATGGTCTGAAACACTGTCAGGCTGATCCCCCACCCCTTCAACCTTTGCAGCAATGCTGGCACTCATACATCTATTTCCCAAACACAACCTCCGGATATGACACTGAGCATGTGCACTCAACCATTCTTTGGCCTGTTAAACCACTGTATGGTCTTGGCCACCATGCTGCAGCTCAGTTTCAGGGTCTTGGCAATCTTATAGCCTACGCCATCTTTATGTAGAGAAATAATTCTTTTTTTCAGATCCAGAGAGTTCTATGCCATGAGGTGCCATGTTGAACTTCTAGAGACCAGTATGAGAGAGTGAGGGCGATAACACCAAATTTAACACACCTGCTCCCCATTCACACCTGAGAACTTGTAACACTAACGAGTCACATGACACCGGGGAGAAAATGGCTAATTGGGCCCAATTTTGACATTTTCACTCAGGGGTGTACTCACTTTTGTGGACAGCGGTTTAGATATTAATGGCTGTGTGTTGAGTTATTTTGAAGGGACAGCAAATTTACACTGGTATTCAAGCTGTACACTCACTACTTTACATTGTAGCAAAGTGTCATTTCTTCAGTGTTGTCGCATGAAAAGATATAATAAAATATTTACAAAAATGTGAGGAGTGTACTCACTTCTGTGTGACACACATACATACTGTATGTGTACGAGCACAAGCAAATAGACCAGTTCAGTATTTGCGAAGTGTTATGACGTTCTTTTTTTTTTTTTTTTTTGGTGGCAGAAAATGACAATTTTCAGTCAAGTCAAGTTTATTTATACAGTGCTTTTAACAATACAAATTGTGTCAAAGCAACTTCACAGTAATAAATAGAACAATAATGTGTCAATAATGCAAAAGTTCCAGGTTGCAGTAAATTCAGATTTTAGAGGACTCATCTGGTTCCCGTGGTCTTGCGCAGACGGCCGTCAAGGGTTGAGGCCTTCACTGGGGATCTTTCTCTGGGCTCATCTAGCTGACATTCAGGGCTATAGCGGTCTTCTCAGGGTTTTGATACACCATCTGGCTTCAACCAAAGTAGCAGTCTTTGGAAGCCATGGAATAAAATAATAACAAAAGGTAAGTTTGAGTACATATTTCAAAATTTTGATCGCAATCCCTAGATTATATCTCATAGTTCTGCTAAGACAAATCAACTCGTCATTGTCTCTTTTCTCCTCAGCTCAGAATGATGAGTTTATATACCATACTTCTGGCTTTTTTCCCTCAGAATTGACAAACCTGCTATTGTTGAGTTTAGGTTTAAATATTCTTTCATGCTGTAACTGTAGGGCTAATATAATATGTCCCCTATATGTAAATATTATGTAGACCTATTGTTTAATTCAAAATGATGCTTCAAAAGTAGAGTAAACACAGCAGATTTCATCCATTAGTCTATCCATTTAAATGTCTACGTTAAGTATCAAATGGCGTCTTTGATGACAGTATTCTATAAAATGATTTACATTCCTATTCTGACATCCAAAGGCACAACAATACATTTTTACTCAAATTCAATGAATTTTACCCATTCTCTCCACTTGTCACCAGTGTTTTTCTTCCACCACAGTCCATGCACTGCTTCAAGTGATGTAACTGTGACGTCTTCACCAAATTGGTCTAAGATGCTGGTTGCAGTTCACTTAATGGCCACTGGTGTCACTAATAACAAGGTTTCTTAATTCTACATATAGCCCCATTAAAAATATACATATTACCAAATAGGTGATTTTGCTTTTCGCATTGACAGCAAATCCTCTGCCTTAGTCTTGTTAGACTTCTCTTCTTACTTTATTAATGTGATAAGTCAGTTCATAATTGTAGCTTTCGTTGTCCATTTGAACTAAATAGTTTCTATTTCTAAACATAAACGTTGGTGGAAAAATAATCAAGTAGGTGTATGGCCAAATACCATGTAATTCTCGTGAGATTATGTTGGACTACCAGAATGTATAGGACATTGCATTAAATATTTCAGTTTTATTTTCAAAGACTTTTTCAAGCATTTGATTGGTGTTTTCCAATGCTTCGCAGTCAAGTTCAAGCACATTATTGACCTTCTACAAAGTTTTGAGTCACTCATTATGGCAGATAAATATTTATACAATGCCACTTTATTCTCCCAAGCTGTATGATTTTTTTTTTTTTGTTTTGTTTTTGGGATAAGGTCTCTGTGTCTAACCTGATTCTATCTCAGAAGAACATGAGTTCTCATTAGAGGAACAAGGAGACACCTGCCTCCTGAATATTTTTGGATTTCTATTTGTGTTTGACCTTGACTGGCTATATCACAATGGTCTCATTATGCTGTCTGTAGGAATAAAAAAGACAGAGCTTCCTTAGAGTAGCTATCCTCTGTGAGGGACTGTAATATTTTAATATTTAACATGGCTTCTGGTTATTTACTTCACAGCTTTATGCATATTCAGTATCAATGTTTCAATTCAAAAATTAAAATCCGTAACAATACAGTTGTCCTCTGGGATTACTCTGAAGTTTGGAGGGATTTGTGTATGTGTATGTTTGTGTGTGTGTGTGTGTGTGTGTGGAAGTGAGGCAGATACCTGCAGAGCAAAGACCTGTGGGCTTGAATGATTTGGTAAACAAAAATTTTGAACTGCCATTCAGACTCAAGTGAGATTGTGACAGTTGCCTGAAGCTCAAATATGGGACATCAGTATTCACTGGCCTGACTCTTCCTGACAGACCTCTTTTGCTTTTGACTCTCTTTAGCCTCTTTTTGCTCAAAGACAAAACTGTTTAAAGAAATTCTACAAATAAACTTTAAAATTTTAATTAAAAAAAAAAAAAAAAAAAAAAAAAAAATTCAAAATATGCAATACGTATTATCCTTTTTTGAAAGTTTCAGAAGATTACATTTAACAGAGTTATTACATTATACTTTTTTTTCATTATTAATATTTAAGTGAGTGCTAGGTGAAGGCAAGTTTAATTTAAATGGGAAGAATAGGGAAAATGGACATGCAGTTGTTAATTAAAGGGGACCTATTATTATTATTTTTTTTTTGAAAATGTTATGGCTTTTATTGTGGCATTCTGTAACAAGGGATCAGTTGAGTTGGGATCCATGTGCAACTTTATTAAACACAGTTCATGGTACAACAGGCAGGGCTGAGAATCAACAGACAGGAACAACATAGAGCTAAAGTATGGTCAGTGTCCAAGCAAGAGGTCGAGGCAGGCTGCTAGCAAACGGGTAATCCAATAAACAGGCGAGGGTCAATAGGCAGGCAGATAACAATCAGAAGTGGTATAGCAGTCCAAATCAGCAACAGATTAACAAACACAGGGAAAGTGCTCAGAAATGACAGCCGTGGCAACTCAAGACTTCGTGAGTGACTGAGCGTGAGCGTGGTTTAAATGCAGTCACAAAATGGCCGACACCTGTGAGGTAATCAGCCCAGGCACGGGGTTGTGGGTAATGGAGTTCGTGAACCGGGTTAGTATTCAGGAGATGGCTCCCGCTGGTGGTGATCGGAGGGATTCGTGACACATGCATTGGCAAAAAACCCTTTCAACTTCATCAGTATTATTGTTTACCAATACAAGTATCTACACATTCTTCAGTCAAGATACAGGCCTACTGGAGTTGCAAATGTAAAATGATTTATGTATTTATGATTTATTCATGTAAATTGATTTAAATAAATAATATCTGTCAATAAGTTATCTGCATTAGTCTTTTAATCATAAACTCACCTCGTTTTGATAATTTTCTCAGAAAACAAGACTTAATTTCTTCTGTCATTTTGAATTTCTAGTATTTTAGAATTTGTTGACAATTTGCACTGGAAAACAATCAGAAATACTGAGGAGGAACATACTGATGCATTGTGTCCCCTTAGATTTACATTCATAATTTTCTAAGAATTGTATTTTTATATATAAAAAGTGTATATATAAATATGTATATATGTAAAGTGTAAAGTGTATATATAAAGTGTATATATAAATATATATATATATATATATATACATTTTGAGTTATTTGAGTTAAATATCTATCTATCTATATATCTATATATATATATATATATATATATATATATATATTTAACTCAAATAACTCAAAATCTCCTCTGTATTTCAGTGCAAAAATATTCTGCAATGGCATTTTTTTTGTTGTTGTCTTCTACTTGTTCTTGTTTTTGTTCTTCTTGTTGTTGTTGTTCTTCTTCTATTTTTTTTTTTGGCCAAATCAAAGGTCATTATGGACCAACTTCCACAGGCCCTGGTTTGTGCACCTATGTATCTTTATATGAGTTGTGTATAGCAGGATCAATTGCCAATATACTTAATAATATTTAAGTCTTCAGCACAAATACAACAGTGTTTTCAAGAAGATATTATAAATGTTGTTTTAAGGAACGTTTGGTCCTGATAGGTTTGACAGCTTTACAGGCACAAGCAAGCACAAGAGAGCCATATATTCACTGTAAGTAAAAGTTATTGTTGTACAGAGATGTTTTTAATATTTGTAAGCCCAGAGAGGTCACTGATCTCAGGACTAATTTGTTATACTGTAAACCACAGAAAACATGTGTTCTTTCAACAGTGCAATGACAATACATTAGGGCTTTCCCTGTGGCTAACATAGAGACTGCTCCCAACCCCTTTTTTCCCCTCTGTAACGGTTAATACCCAAATTTCTGAATCACAAACAATGAAATTCTCAAGTGTTGGTTCCCAATCTGTCTTAGCTAGCCGAAGGGTGAATTCGCTGGTATACAATGCTAATTAATCATATGTTAGCTGAAAACAAAGCTGGGCTTTGAAACTAGCTGCTTAGTGAAGGCTAAGAGAATAAATTATATCCTCAAGGAAGCTCTTGTAAGCAGGGCAGGCAAGAAAAATAAAGGTGAACTAGATTCAGGAGCGGGAGCAGATATGACAGCCCTCAAAGACATGCTTTTGAAACTATTATGAGACAAGATGGGAAGTTAAAAAGGACATGATGAGAGGATTTATTCTTGAATACAGATTACTGGGGCAAACAACACTTCAGTACTTTTTCTCCAGCATTCATATTTTTGGCATTTGTGTTTTTTAAGTGTTGAGCTGCTCCTGGAAAATAAGATTGTAAGGTTTACCTGAGGTACTGAGTTTTGTTTCGCTCCCTAACTAATGCAGCATTAAAGCTTTATTCTCCCTTCCTCTCTTTCTTTTTCATTAAACACATTCAGTCATATGTGTTTGCTTCTCTTGCCAATATAAATCAGGTCTCTGGTTACAAATAGGTAGAAATGTGGAAAATTGGTTGTGATTAGTTTATTTCATTAGGAGCTGGGGGTCACCAAGAAGTGCTATTTGGCTGGTCATGTCATCTCAATATGTCTGCTTTTCGATGCCACTCAATAACTTCATATATAAACCATAACCTCTAGTTTCGGCTAACCGTATGCACATTCATGAGAGTGGAGTTCCAGCGAATGACGTAGGATGTAGTGTAAGCTCCGTTGAGAATATGCTAGTCTCGTGAGAGCTATGTTTTGTTCACAGCAAATGAAAACCGATTTAATAAATAAAATAAAATTACAGCATTTATAAATTACGTATTTGTGCACATAATCTTTAATTAAAAGACTTTAACTTTTGCAGCATTCTGTCTTGATGTTGCATACAATCTAATTCCTGATCAAGCCCCATCCAATATTTAGTTTTTCTCATTTGAGAAGCTGTTTCAATCGGATGTTCATCACGATAGGGAAGAAAAGATGTTTGCACTTTCTGTTTCATGCTGACTTAAAAGTTTCCATATATTTCGACTTCATAATGGCTAAAATCAGCTCCATAAGCCTTAGTCAATAAATCTCTTAGGATTTCTATCCTTATGCTCAAAGTAGGAAAAGCGAGTGGAAGTGTTTCAGCAATTAATCATCCAAAATGTCATATAATATATAGCAACATGGGCACAAAATGTGCCAGTATAAAAGAAGTACAGCCTGGATACTTATACCAATGTCTTTAAACAATGATGTATTTTTGATCCGTTATATTGTTGAAAGTAAAAATGTGCGGTAGAAGTTTATTTTAACTCTTTCTGACTCTTAAAGGAGAAGTTCACTTCCAGAACAAACATTTACAGATAATTTACTCACCCCCTTGTCATTAAAGATGTTCATGTCTTCCTTTTTTCAGTCATAAAGAAATAGTTTTTTTTTGTTGTTGTTGTTTGAACTTCCAAAATGCAGTGTAAATGCAGCTTCAAAAGGATCTAAAGGATCCCAGCCGAGGAATATGGGTCTTATCTAGCGAAATGAACGCCTATTTTCTGGAGAAAAAAAAGTATATATTTTTAACCTCAAATGCTTGTCTTGTCTAGCTCAATACAGTTAGGGTATGTTGAAAAACTCCCACCTCATTTTCTCCTCAACTTTAAAATCATCTTATATCGCTGCAAAAGTACAGACTCAGTGTTTACAAAGTGAACATGCGAAGATCAAATGCCCTTTACAAAAAAAAAAAAAAAATGGTAACAGCGATGTAGGGCGGTATTGAAGTTGGAAGAGAAAATTAGATAGTTTTTTTTTAGAAAATATCCAATCGTTTGGCTAGATAAGACCTTCTTTGGCTGGGATCATTTAGAGCCCACTGAAGCTGCATTTAAACTGCATTTTGGAAGTTTAAACTCACGGGCATCTCAGAAGTCCACTATATGGAGAGAAATAAAATGTTTTCCTCAAAAAACATTATTTCTTTACGAATGAAGAAAGAAAGACATGAACATCTTGGATGACAAGGTGGTGAGTAAATTATCTGTAAATTTTCGTTCTGGAAGTGAACTTCTCCACTAAGGTCTTAGTGAAACTTAATGCAGCGAGGTTTATTCAGTCATAATAAATTCTTAAATAAAGCCAGTTAATTGGAACGTTACCACATGCAGCACATTTTGTTTACCTGCCAAAAAGCTGAATAAACAGTTATTCCATCTTTTTTTTCCCCTTCTCTAACCCAGCTTCACTCTACTTATGTTCTTTTCCCTCGCGAAAGCAGTGTGGGGGGAAACTGACACTCCTATTACCTGCTGGCACTGTTCAGGACACCCCTCTGCCTGGTCCTGTCCTTGGGTTGTGACATTTTTCCTTTTAGCTCCCTGCAGATTTACAGACGGCACTGGATGCTGAGCAGGCCACTCTATAAATACATCTCCTCTCAATTACTGCGGCCGCCTGCCAGCTCGGGTCTTCGCTTGTGTGCGTCTTCATCCCACAGGTCCTGGCGTTGTAGATCAGGGACCCAGACCTGCAAAGGTAAACCTGTTATCAATCTCTGTTATCGCCTCACTATGGCGGCCCACGGCTGACGTTTTCGCTCACCTGATTTGTGGGCATGGTGATTACTTAAGAATATCAAAACACAGGCAAAGGGGTGTTTTCACCTGCGTCTGACTGTGTGTGTGTCTGTGTGTGTGTTGCTAAAGGCCTATATTTGGATTGTTTTTAGCCCAGCTACTGGGTACAGAACAAAATACATGTTGAGCTAACCTGACCATAACCTGAAGTTGGGTTGTTTATTTAACAAAGAATAATGGATTGATTTTTAGTACTAACAGATTTACCCAACCACTAATTTACATTCCATATTCTGTTCTGAGAGACTATGGAATGAGAGAAACTTCCTAAATGAAATTAAAGGGTTACTTCACCCAAAATGAAAATTAGCCTATTATTTACTCACCCTCAAGCCATTCTAGGCGTGTATGACTTCCTTCTTTCAGACGAATACCATCGGAGTTGTATTCAAAAAATGTTCTGAGTCTTTTAAGCTTTATCTTCGCAATAGGCGGGTGTTTCTCTTCAAAAAGTGCCTCACACAGCTCCGAAGGGTAAATAAAGGCCTCCTGTAGCAATATGTTTTTGTAAGAAAAATATCCATATTCAAAACATAATCTAAACACATGGAAGCTGTTCCAGGTGGATGATGTAGGACGTCGATGTTGCGCATGTGCCTGTGAGTCTTGTGAAAACCAGTGTTTGTTTACAGGAGCAAAGGAAGCAACGTTTCCTTACTTTAGCAAAGGAAAACTAGTTTCCTCTTGGTTTATATCGAAATCCTCCGACATTCTTCTTTACAAATCCTCATTTTGTACTTCTAATTTGTGACCGCTGTTTTGTTTTGATCTCTCCACTTTTGCATAAGCATTCTTCACTTCTGAGCGGCGCATGCACAACGCCAACGTCCTACGTCATCCGCCTAGAGCTGCTTTCATGTACAACAGTGAGCACAAGCTAGATTAAAGTGATTATTACGCTTCGCTAGAGAAAGCCTTTATTCACCAGGCAATTTTATTATGAATGGATGCGCTTTATTGGACTTTTTTGACCTATTGAAGAGAAACACTCACCTATTGCCATGATAAAGCTTGAAAGAGCCAGGACATTTTTTTAATATAACTCTGATTGGATTTGTCTGAAAGAAGGAAGTCATATACACCTAGGATGGCTTGAGGGTAAGTAAATAATGGGTTAATTTTCATTTTTGGGTGAACTAACCCTTTAAAGTTTGCATTACATTGTTGTCCTGTCGAATTATTAGCTACTGTATAAATAGGAAAACCATTGTAGTCTCACATTTCATCTTTTTTGTTTACATGTACATCACAACTAATGTCTGATTTTGAATGCTAACCTACACCGGATCTACATTCACTCACTACGCCACTGTTTTTTGCTAGTTTCAACCTGACACAGTTATCATTTTCATGTACAGTGCAACGTTGTTTAAATAGCAAATGCATTTGAGCCCATCTGTTCGCCCATGGTTGTGCTGCTCTGAAAATAAGGTGTGCGCATTGTTAGCACATTGCTATTTTGAAGCATCTGAAAACAATTGCGCTATTGACAAACTAAAACTGTCCCATGACACACCCATGACTCATTAAGAGAATAGGTACAACCAGGCAGACCATTTTTTTCTGTCGTTGAACTAGCAACAGTGTATTCAGACCCGCCGTAAGTGCATCTGCACCATGCGCTTAGATCTTTAAAATAGGGCTCTTAAAGAAACACAAAACTACCAAACGTAAAAAAAAAAAAAAAAAAAAAAATACCTAAAAGCAGGGTTTCTCAAATCTTGCTCTGGAGGGCCAATGCACTGCAGAGTTTAGCTCCAACCCTGATCATACTCACCAACCTGTGGTTTTCTAATGATCCTGAAGACATTGATTAGCATACTCAGTGTTTTTGATGCTAAACTTTGCAGGAAAGTGGATCTTGTGGGCCACATTAAAGGATCCCTCAACTCAGCATTTGAGTTGAAAAATAAATAAATAAATAAATAAAAATAACTATTGTATCGGTCGGAAACATGTGGATACAGTGGCACTGGTTGCCATTAAAAATAGTCATTTCTACCTGATCTCAACTATGTTTACTTTTGTAGATGACCCAAGTGTGGTCAGGTTGGTTCATGCATATTAAACAATATTTGTCAGGTGGCTAAAACTAGTTTGTTTATATGTTACCTGTTTAACACTTCCCATAACACCTGATGGATTCATTGCATCATAAGAAGAATGGCATCTACGCTAATATTAGTCTGTCTCCTGTTTATTCTGAGGTCATAGTTGCCCCTCAGATCCAGTCTGTATCCTGATCAGATTGTCACTGCAGTTCCCTGATCCAGTCTGTATCCAGATGGTGGGTCAGCACCAATAGACGACCTCTACAGGTAAAAATAGCTTATTTGTTGATCAGAGGAGAACTGACCCCCTGACTGAGCCTGGTTTTTCCAAAAGTTTTTTTTTTTTTCTCTGTTTCTGTCAATGATGGAGTTTTGGTTCCTTGCCCCAGTTGGGGACACTTAATTTCCAATGATAATTGAACTGAGCTGGCTGATAGCATCACTAAATTCAATGATTAATTGCCTTTAACTGAAAATTTGTTTGCTTTTTTTTTTTTTTTTGCATTATTGACACATTACCTTCCTATTTGATACTGTAAAGTTGCTTTGACACAATCTGTATTGTAAATAAAGGTGACTTCACTTGACCTGTTGCCTATATTAGTCTGATAACATCTTAAAAATAACTTGCACTACTGTTTATATATATATATATATTTCCCTCTGAATCAAATGAATACTTTTATTCAGTAAGAATGCATTAAATCGATTAAAAAATAACAGTAAAGATATGTTACAAAAATTAATGTTTCTTTTCTTTTGGAGGAGAAAGTGGTTGTATCACAGGCAACAAACATATTTTTCGACAGTGAAACTTTTTTTTATAAAAAGCTGTTCGTAACTGAACACGTGATTGTTGGAATTTAGAGTATCCAGTGCTTGAATGCCAGACTCATCACACCTCCAGTAATTGCTCTTCATTCCTCAGTGGATGAGATAAGCTTTTATATCGATAACAAACATAGGCTTTCTGCCTAACTGAAACTATACTAACAAACGGAGCCAATTAAAGGATTTACTTGGGCTTTTTCAATTGCACCCCACTGCAAATAAGATTAACTACAGCTCCATGAAATCACCTGTCACTGGGGATGTACATAATTGCTGCCAGTGGGCTGTAAGCGGTCCTCTTTACTTATAATGAAACTTTCGTGCTTTTTTCGGTCTTTTATGTTTTTAGAAAATTATAGCTTGCTAAAGTTTGCTAACTGAAGGTTCAATGTAATATTCATTTCTCATGGACATTAATCATATTTTAGTTTCAAGTATGTTTCCACTCATTTCAAGTTGATCTTGAAATGTTTGTGATTTTATAATGATGTATTATTCACTCTATAGGCTGCTTGACACTGCTTGACATTAACTCACAAATATAAATCCTTTATAGTGAATGTTGAGCTTGACTATTCTGTACATTTCTACTGCATTACATTATCTCTCTCTCTCTCTCTCTCTCTCTCTCTCTCTCTCTCTCTCTCTCTCTCTCTCTCTCTCTCTCTCTCTCTCTCTCTCTCTCTCACTCACACACACACGTTGTTTTCATGTTTTATGGGGTCATTCCATAGGCATAATGGTTTTTATACTGTACAAACCATATTTTCTATCACCCGACACCTACCCTACACCTAGACCTAGCCCTCACAGGAGACTGTGCATACTTTTACTTTCTAAAAAAAAAAAAAAAAAGCTAATTCTGTATGATTTATTCACAAATGTCCCCACAAGGTCAAAATTGACTAGTTTTACTCTCCTTGGGACATTTGGTCCCCATGACGTGATAAATACCAGGTACACACACACACACACACACACACGCACACATTCCCATTAATCAAAACCAAAGGCTACCGAAAAAGTGGAAAGGCACTGTTCTGTTTTAAGATGTAAATACAGTATATTTACAGTTGTTAATTCACCCATATGTATATATGTTACATAAAAAAAAAAAAAAAAAAAAAAAAAATCATTGCAGCTCAAATTAATTTGAAACTTTATTATAACATGTTGGTGAAGAAACCTGCGTACATTCTTTCACACACATTTAATTGCAGTTGTTTACTACCTCAGATTTTTAAGTAAATGGAAGTTGTTCTCTATTGTTGTACTGAAGTGTCTAAAAACATTCATTTACTGGTGTGACAAGACAGCCTGTTTCAGACGGCTTCAATACTGTCTGCAAACACTTAAACAAATAAATAAATCTCACCTCTGTAATTTTGTGCCAGCTCAGATACCATCTATTTTGGTCTTTATGTTGAGCTCACACTGTGAAAATGTCTTTTTTTTTTTTTATTGGGTAAGACCCATTTCTCAGAGATGGTTTAACCATCCATGACAAGTAAAGAGAGATAAGATGCCAGTCTTCAATTTCAGGTTTATTCTCACACTTGTGACAATTTATAAGGTACACAGTTTCTAAGTTTTATAGCATTTGTGCCTGTTAAATTTATTTTAAATCTAGTGAATTTAGACATTAATTCAACAGGGTGTGAACTCCTGACATCTCCCTTATTGAGCATTTAAATGTTAAATCCAAGGACATTTTAATAGGAAGTTGGTCCTCCCTTTGCTGCTATAACAGGCTTTCCACTAGATTGTTAGTGTTATGTACTAACAAACGTTACAGTTGGCCCAGTAGATTCAAGCAGGTAGGGTTCTTCTGGCATTGGCCAAATCCATATTCATCCGTCAGAATGCCAGATGGTAATGCGTGATTCATCACTCTAAAGAGCGTGTTTCCACTGTTTCAGAGATCAATAGCGGCACGCTTTACACCATTCCAACTGACGCTCGGCATTGCGCCTGGTGATGAGACACTCACTTGCATCTGTTCAGCCAAAATAATCACGTTAACAAAGGTGACAACAATACGTTTTTGTATTTGTGTTCTTGTGTTTAGAACTCAGTAATGAGTTTCATCTGAGGAAAGGCGTCTTTTAAATGCAACACACTTCATTGTTCGTCTGTGCCATTTTGTGAGCTTGTGTGCTCTACCACATCATGGTTGTACATTATTTTATTATTTTTATGCCACTTTTTTACACTTTCTTGCTGAAGTCAAAAGTTTGCATATACCTCACGTAATCTGCAAAATGTTAAGTATTTTACTAAAATAGTAGGGATCATACAAAATTCATGTTGTTTTTAATTTAGTACTGAATAAGATATTTCACATAAAAATGTACATATAGTCCACAAGAGAAAATAATTGAATTGAATTTATAAAAATGACCCGATTCAAAAGTTTACATACACTTGATTCTTAATACTGTGTTGTTACCTGATCCACAGAAGTTTTTGTTTGTTTGTTTGTTTAGTGATAGTTGTTCATGAGTCCCTTGATTGTCTTGAACAGTTAAAAATTCTGTGTGTGTGTGTGTGTGTTTGTTTTTTTTTTTTTTTTTGTGTGTGTGTATTTGAACACTTTCCAACAATTACTATATGATTTTGAGATCCATCTTTTCACACTGAGGACAACTGAGGGACCCATGTGCAACTTTTACAGAAGATTCAAATGCTCACTGATGTTCCAGAAGGAAAAACAATGCATTAGGAGCCAGGGGTGTAAACTTTTAAACAGAATGAAAATATGTATTTTTTTTTTCTAATTTTCCCTAAATATCATATTATTTTCATTTAGTGCTGCTCTTCAGAAGCTATAAAAGATACATGTTTCCCAGAAGACAAAATAAGTTAATTTTACTCTGATCTTTAAATTAAAAAAAGTTTTCATCCCTGGCTCTTAATGCATTGTGTTTCCTTATGCAGTAATAGTGAGCATTTGAACCTTTTGTAAAATTTGCAAATGAGTCCGTCCCTCAGTTGGCAGTGTGAAAAGATGGATCGCAAAATCATACAGTCATTGCAGGAAAGAGTTTAAATACACAAAAATGCTGAAAAAAACAAAGAATTTGTGGGTCCTGAAGGATTTTTTCTGAAGAACAGCAGGTAGTTTAACTGTTCAGGACAAACAAGTGAAATATCTTTTATGTGAAATATCTTATTCAGGTCAGTACTAAATAAAATAAAATAAAATGAATTTTGAATGATTCCTCTTATTTTGGTAAAATAATTAACATTTTGCAGATTCTGATAGGGGGTGTAAACTTTTGACCTTTTGACTTTTAACTTTTTACATTAAAGATTTTTTATTTTTTTTGCTAATCATCATTATGCCAGAAGTGCTGTTGTTTGAGTTTAATTTGTTTTGTACATGGAATATTCCTTTAAAATAGCCTTACTTATAATACATTACTTTTAATGTCACAGTGGCATAAAGTACCAATGTCAACACAAAGAAGTGTGTATTCATATAAACCAAACATAAAAAATGATCGGAAATTGTTAAAAGGTAAGGTTCCATTAATATCTTTCTGTTTTTATCCTTGTAAGATGTCATACCATTTTTCTGACTGGAGCCATTTGCCCCAAACTAAAGATGAAAAACACTGGGCATAAACCATTATGCTCTCAAAGCACATTAATCATTATTTGATAGAGCACCTGAAGATCTTCAGCCATGCTTCACATCCAGACCGCTCATAATAGGGGCTGTTAACGGCTAAATGGCATCAGTGCATGGACTGTTTAATGGAAGGTTAGTTTTTGGGAAGATTGCTGTACATTGTCTCTAACATTCCTGTTTTTTTCTGTATAGAGTGTGTGTTTTGCGCATATAAATGTCTCTTCGGGTGTATTTGTGCTGTCTCCAGATGCGCTGTTACCTAAAAGCTGGGAAGTGTGCAAGTTTAACCTTAAGGTCAGAACATAGTGTAATTTCTTTGTTCTCTCTTCAAAGGCACAGTAAGAGCCTTAACATTCTCCGTATGTGGAACTGTCCAAAAAAACTGTATAATATTTTTATGGAACAAATAGTTCAAAATCATTTGACTGGTCCAGTGTCACATCAAAGCAAGACACATTTCTTAATGCAGCAATAATTCATCTGCACATGTGTAAACTTTTAAAATATTTATTTTTCTTTTAGCTGTTATGGAGTGTTTTATGATTTGTATTTTATTTTTCAAACTGTCCCCTTGTACAAAACTGTACAATTGCAACAGACATAATGTAATGCTTGATTTTTTTCTAAAACAAATAATCTGATCCTGAAAAGGGACCAGTAAATATGAAAGAATATCTTTTCTCTGAATGGCTTCTTTTATGTTTCTCAGAAGAAAGAAAGCCATACAGGTTTGAAATTAGATGAGGATGAGAAAATGATGAAAGAACTTTTGTTAGGTGAACTACTAATTTAAAATAAATACACAAAGGCAAAAAACAGACTGTATTGAGTATTTACTAGCATGAAAATGTTCTCTCTCCCTCTTCCCAATCTTTTTTGTCTCTCTTGGCCTTTGTTAGAGGATTTCATCTTCAACTAATTCCATTAAACACAAGCAAATCGTTTTTCTCTGCTGACAATATTTCACAGTAACGTGTCTCCAATTAGGTGAATTAAAAGATTTACCACTTCACACATTTCCACAGAATGGGCAAATTTGTCATCATTATGAGAAATTGCATTTTTTTTATTTGTATCATTGCAGGCTTAAAAACAAAAGAAATAGTTTTTCATCAAAACATTTTTATGAATTATTCTGACAGTGAAATAAGCCAGAAATAACCAATTCAATTAAGAAATCAAATTTGCATGGTTTTGGCCAGAGTCACTTGCACTGGGAATTAATATTAGCATCTCACTTAAAATATTTCCAAGTGCAGTATAAAACACATTTTGGTAAATACAACTTTTAACTGGAGAGCTAAAGATCTTGTATAATGAACATATTAAATATTCTGTGATTATGTAAAATATGTCTTTTGAGTGATTTGAACTCTGGGTTTTCACATGGGCTCAGTCAAGTACAAAGTCAAGTTGTTATAAAGACCTGTTACCTACCTGATCGGTCCCTCACTTTTTCTTTTGGTGAAAATCAGTGTAGTTGCTGATTTAGTGTTAAAGAAACATTTCTTTTTATCATCAATGCTGAAAACATTTGTCTAGCCCAGTTTGTACGGAATACAGGATAATCAGACTTCAGACATTAATATGTTTTTAAGATTCTGTAGAAAAAAACAAACAAAAAAAAACACAAATGTCAGGGCATGTCAAAATGTCTTCAGGGCCCCAAAACGCCCTTAGACACCAGAGGGTTAAAGGGGTCGTGAAGTGAGAAATCAAAATTCCCATGACCTTTTGACATATAAGAGGTCATTGTACTATAAAAACATCCTGAAAGTTTCAGAACGCAAACTTTCTTGTTAGTCTACAAACAGCTTATATTGAAGCCAAGTTGCCAATACGACAAAAATGTGCCACTTTATAATGTAATAGTGTGACTAAATACCACCTCTGCAGAAGAAGATCAACACCTGCTTCTACATCACTGCCTGTTTTGCACACCGATTCGCACATGTAGTGGGTAAATAATGAGAGAGGCAAACACAGGTCTACGCAGAAACCAAACGATAAAGAAAGCTCCGAAGACAACAACACTTAAAAATAAAAGTTCCAAAAGGGTGTTTTTGCAGTGATGCCATAGAAGAACCATTTTTGGTTCCCCAAAGAATGGTTCAGTGAACAGTTTCTAAAAGAACCATTTTAAAGAACATTTTAAAAAATCTAAAGTAAATCTAAATTAAAAAATCTTAAGAAACTTTTTCTCCAGAATCTTTCCTGCATTTGAAAGGTTCCATGGATGTTCAAGGTTCTTCATAGAACCATTGATGCCAGTAAAGAACCTTTATATTTTAGACTGAAAGTCATTTGTTCTCTTAATTTTACCATGGATTTGTTTACAAACAAGGCACAATTCGATACAGAATTTTTAGAAAAATATTAAAATAAAAAACATTGCTCTGCTGTGTTGGATACGACAGTAAAGTCATAACGCACAAGTGTGAGTAACTATTTTTATTACATGGTCACTATTGATTTGTCTGTTGTTACAGATCGTTTGATATGTACTAAGTATTTATTCGTTTTAAACCTAAATCACAGCAGCGGTTGAAAGATGTAGGCTGTCAAACATACACAAATGTTAGCCAATCATAGCAGTGGGTGTTTACTTCGGACTCTATAAGGTGACAAGTTTATTCAAACAGAGCGTTAAGATGAGGGGGATCAAAACAGGACAGAAAATAAACCTATTAATTCTAAATTATTATGTTTTTAAATGTAAAAATCTTCATGACATTATAAGTGGACCTCAGAGTACAGTACAAAATAATAAAAAAGGCAGTTCATGACCCCTTAAATATTTTTGTGGAGACTTTGATGGAATCTTTGAATAGAAAATTTAAAATAATGCTTTTCTTTTGACATAGAAATCTTTTTTTTAACATTTTAAATGTCTTTAATTTCATTTTTGATCGGTATAGTGTATCTTTGCTGAATAAAATGATTGATTTCTTAAAAGTTTACTGACCCCAAATGTGCACTTCTGATTACCAGTGTTGTATGTTTTTTTTATTTGTTTGTTTTTTTGTTTTGCTGCAAGATGTAAATTATGTTGTTTATTCAAAATTAAAAAAATGTAATCCGTTTTTCAAACAAAAGCCCATTCAGTTTTGACACTTAATAGATTTACTATGGTGCTGGTCAAAACTCTGGCTAACACAAGGATTTTGTATATTGAAAGAAACAACAACAACGTTTGATTTGCGATCATTTTATCAACCAAGTTTTAGAATTCTAGTATTTTTCAGAACATTCGTTTAATTACCACTGTCTTTTGAGGGCATTAATTATTCTACATTAATTGTGTCAATATGTGCTGTGTATCTATGCAAAGCCTGGCACTCTGCACCATTTCCATAGCAACACTGTTTTCAGCACAACTTTCAGTGATTGATGACTTTAAACTTGTTATTACATGTAAATGTTTAATTAGGCAGAGTACTTAGCAAAACAATTTGTTACTGTTACACAGAATGTTTAGTTGCGGAGAGACATGCCACAGGGAAAGTGTTGGATTTGGTTTTTATTGACCGGAACTGCTGATGTTGCTCCCTATGGCATTCTTAATGCAGCATGGTTTGCTTTTAGAGTAGGACGGACAGCCCTAAACCAGACAGTGACTGATAACATCACTTACCTCTGCAACAGCAATGTAAAATCTGATCTGTGCTGCAGGTTGCCAAAAAAACAAATTTAGTTTGCTATGAATGACTGTTATGACAATCTCAACAAATCTGAGGAATCTGGCTGAAAACGTATATTTCTCCATCTCACTGCTTTACAGACGGTGTTTGTTGATGCTTCATGCCACAGAGGGAGATTTTGTCCCCTAATGTGATTTTGTTCTGTCTCTCCAGGCACAAGCCATTTTACAAGAGAAATAATACCCTCACCTACAGAGTTAATGGAAGCATACAGCAGTCAGGTTTAGTTGTCCATATTCAGCTATGCTTGTCTCAGAACGGTCAGTGCCTTCGGTTTTCCCTCTGTGCATTCAAAATATGCCCTTACAGACTGTAGGAGGAGTAGCAGCTCACCATGGCACAAGGCTATTTTTTTGTTCCTTTTCAAAAGCCTCCACATGGAGCTCTGAATGTATGTTAATATGTCAGTTTCTTAGGCTTTGTTCTTGAAAATCAAGGACTGCAGTTGTTTCTAAGCTGAGTTTTACAATTTAACTATTTGATGCAAATTCAGAGTGATTTAAATAGTACTTATGCATATGAAATTCAGGAGAACAGAATGGGTTTGAAATTGCTTCTTTGTGGAGTAAAAGTAATCAAGAATACATTGGTTTAGAGGAACATAATCAAACCTCAACCCTTTCATAAAGTGCCTAGTAAAATTGATTTTCTGAAAATTTGTCACGCTGTAACATCTAAACAAACTGATTTTATTCAAGTTGAAAATATATTTTAATGAATCAGCCTGACTACAGAAGTTTCTTATACTCACCAAGGCTGATTTTTTCTTATCAAAGATACAGTAAATTTAATATATTTTAAGCTTCAATTTATTTTTGTGGTGGCAAAGTTGAATTTTATTATTACTCAAGTCTTCAGTGTCACATGATCCTTCTGAATCATTCTAATATGCTATTTATATTACAAATGTCAAAAACAAGCTGTGCTGTGTAATATTTTTGTATGTTTTTTAAGGATTCTTTGACTAGAAAGCTCAAAAGAAATGGACATATTATTTTTTTTTGATCGATTTATGGCATTTTACTCTTGAAAAAAAAAAACTGCCTGCTATGTGACCCTGAACCACAAAACCGGTAGGGTATTTTATTTTTTAAGTTGAGGTTTCAAAGTAAGATACATCATCTGAAAACTAAAATAAATAATTTATGGTTTGTTAGGATAGGGCAATATTTGATACAACTATTTGAAAATCTGGATTCTGAGGGTGCAAAAAAAAAAAAATATAAATAAATAAATAAAAATAAAATAAAAAATAAAATAATAATAAGACAAAAACCTTTAAAGTTGTCCAGATGAAGTTCTTACACTGTAAAAAGTTTTCACCAGTTTCAACTTAAAAACTTAAGTTTAGCAGTTGCCTTAACATTTTAAGTTAAACCAACTTAAAAGTACAAGTCATTTTAATTCATTTTATTTTAGTGAGTTGAAATAACTTGTAGTTTTAAGTTGATTTAACTTAACATTTTAAGGCAAACTTCAAATTTAAGGCTGCTAAGTTGAAACTGCTGAATTTTTTTTTACAGTGTAGCAATGGATATTACTAAACTAAAATTAAGTTTTGGTATATTTACGATAGGAAATGTACAAAATATCTTCATGGAACGTGATCTTTACTTAATTTCCTAATGATTTTTGGCATAAAATAAAAATGTATAATTTTGACCCATACAATTTATTTTTGGCTTTTGCTGCAAATAAACCTGTGCTTAAGACTGGTTTTGTTGTCAAAGGTCACATATGGTTTAAGAGACATATATGGATTTGTAAAAATTTGTGATATTGTTCAGTAGAACATGTTATTTGTTTAAAGATAATTTCTAAGCTTTTCATCGATGAACACATCTTTAGGTTAAATATCTCTGCATATGTCCCTGCAAGAGATAATGGTGACAGCTGTTGACACCACATCATCAATCACCTAAGCGCAGCGCTAAGATGATTCCTGTGGGCAGCAGGTTAAGAGTAAAATCAACACAAGGGATGCCAGCAAACAGGCCATCAAAGCTCTGTCCTAGTCAAAACTACTTTTCCCTCATGTATATTTATGGTTAGTTCTGCAGTGTACAAGTACAATCTACCAAATGAAAAGCTTCACATAAACAATATAGGCATGGCATATGCAGTGCAGCCACATTATTGGGAGCTAATTGGGAAATGTGTTAAATTGTTGCAGTGAGTGCAAGTAATGATCCATAAGGAAGGGGCTCAGTAGGTGTGGATGTGGTTGAACGTCCCTCACTCTTCCTGGCTACCCTGTTGAGAAAGTCTGTCACACCAGACGGTGATTACAGAGATGAGCCGGTCCTTTTATCCAAAAACGGTCCCCCTTTTCTTTTGACTTTGAAAAATCCAAAGGAACATTACTTTGAATATTCAGGATGAAAAACAGTATGATAATTATACCTGCAGTGGACTTCTTATAAGCCTTAAAATACAAATAACACATTTCAAAATAATGTGCCAGTATTTTTCTGATGATGCTTTGGTAGAACAGTAATGTGCTGTGCAAAGATTGCCGCATTTGACAAATAATTTGCTATTTGCTGAAATCTCAATGTTTGTGTGCAAGAAGTAAAATATATTTACGAAAGTTTATGCAGGAACATTTGTTTTGACACCCGCATGTATTGGCTTATTTACTTTTTTGTTTCTTGCTTGCTTGCTTACATTCTTTCTAGCTGTCTTTTTGCTGCCTCACAGTTGTTTTATAGTATTTTGTCCTCACACTATTTCTCTATTTTTTCTATTCAATCTGTATAAAGAAATAAAGGTTATAGCGATAGAGCCTACTTTAGATATCTAAACACATGCATAGACAGATCGATAGATAGATTGATAGATAGGTCATTTAATAAAATACAAAAAAATCTGAAAATAATTTAGTTGTTTTATATTTTTCAGAAAGGGAAGTGTTACAAGAGAAATAGACGTTTCATACACTGTGTTGTTGCCTACTAATTTAATGTAATGTAAAGGTGAATATTTCACACTAACTTAATCCTATTTATCTGAAAAAGTAAAGGGGGAAAAAGAAAGAGAGAAAGAGGCAAGAAAAGTGAATGCTGTAAACAAGCTGGCCTGTTAAATCCTGACAGCAGGCCTGACGAGCTGCTTGCCTCAAAGACCATTCAATAACCAGAATGGGAACAATTCCAGTTGTTCATCTTCAGCAGGGAAGCCATTACAAGTTTTGTCTTGTTGGTTTTACAATGTATTCCGGTCGTGGCCTATAAATCAAGGTCACACAAGGCAGCCTTTGGCACAGCATGATGTCACGGATGAAACACTTGAGTATACAAATTACCACAACCTTTTTCTCTCTTTTGGCCTTGGTTGTGCAAAATACAGCAATGCAAAAAATGTACACAGCAAAGACTAAATAAGCCGAACCTGTTGTTTGGATTGTCAGTTAATTGGAGAGGCAAGGTAAGCATTACATTCTACTCCTAATAAGATAAAAACCGACAAAATCAACCAGCAGCTTGTTTGTTCATTATTCCATCTGTTGATGACCTTAATTAAAGTGCTGTCTAAAAAATTACAAAAGATAGTACTGGAAAATGACATACTTTGTAGTCTATTTCATGCTGCATTGAAAATATTCATAGACTGGCTTCCAATTAAAAGAGGTAGTTGAGGGAGGCTGAGACCATTTTTTTTGTAACTGAAGAACAAAATTTCCATACCAAAAAAGGAGGGAAAAGACTATAAAGACACGAGGTACACTCCCTAAAGTCTCATGTGAATTGTGATGCCTTTGAATAATTAGAGGCTACTAATCAATGTTCCGGATCCTCCTTTGTTGTGTGCACAGCAGCGAAAAAGAGGGGGTGGTTACAGAAGCATTCTTTCATTTATTTATTTAAAAATACTGAATGTTGCTCATTACAAATAACTGTTCTACTAACAGATGAAGTAGTACTACAAATTCCTAATAGATAAAAAATATATCTGTTGTGCATCTAACAAGCAGCAGATGCTACAAATGTATTTTAATTTGTCAACTATTTTAATTCAACAATAAATAACTGATCAATTGACAGTTGTAAATATATGCTGTGCACTGTATGAGTACATGCTTTTGCATGTGTGAAACTGCTATGGTGGGTTTTATTCTTTGGTTTAAAAGGGATCATAAGGAAGCTTTATATCTTTCAAATTCTGACTTTTTTTCAAACAATTCTGACTTTTTTCTTAAAATTGTGTGATATAAACTCGCAATTGCAAATTATAATGTTTCTGTCTGTCTATAAATTCGGACTTTTTTCTCAGAATTGTGTGATATAACCTCAATTGTGAGAAATTTGTGAGAAACGCAATTGACTTTTTTTTTTCTCAGTTGTGACTATATCTTTCAAATTCTGACTTTTTCACACAATTTTGACTTTTTTCTTAAAATTGTGTGATATAAACTCGCAATTGCAAATTATAATGTTTCTGTCTGTCTATAAATTCTGACTTTTTTCTCAGAATTGTGTGATATAACCTCAATTTTGAGAAATTTCTGAGAAATGCAATTATTTTTTTTCTCTCATTTGTGACTTTATATCTTTCAAATTCTGACTTTTTTTCTCAGAATTGTGAGATATAAGCTTGCAATTGTGAGTTATAAAGTCCAGATTTAAGAGGAAAAATGACTTTTACACAAAGTAAATGATTTTGATAAAAAATATATAGATGGATTATTTGTACAATGTAAGATCTTTAGTATGCGTTTACACAATAAATAGGATGAATTTAACATTATTCACCTAATCAGTTAATTACTCTTTTTGAAATTACACTTTTTCGAAACACCTGGCTCAACGACACATGAATTCTTAAATGTGTGCTTAAAACCACATTGAAGCTGAAAGAGTTACAAAAAAGACTGTATCTATTAACATTTTACAGTAACCTCTCACTTAGTAATATTAGTTAATGCATTATACATTGCTTACCAAAGAATCCTCTGCAATAAATGACTGTTTTCATAATGAGATTTTAAACAGCTGATAAAACATCACAATAATCCACATGTAATCCATTAACTCAAGTTAATCATTTAATATCTTGTGGAGCAAAAAGCTGAATGTTTGTAATAAACATTCATTATTAAGGTGTTTAACTTTTAAACCATCACTTCTGACAAAAATATGAGTCCATAATCCATAACACTTCCTCCAGTGAAAGCTCTGTCCTCTGTTGTCTCCTCACATCAAAATCCACCAAAATATTTGTTTAGAAATGTTTTGGATTTGTATTCTGAGTTCTTTCCAGTGAGCTTTTATATATATATATATATATATATATATATATATATATATATATATATATATATATATATATATATATTTGTTTTCTTAAAAAAAGTAGTTTTTTTTTTTTTTTTTTTTTTTTTTAAAGGGAAAGAAAAAAAGTATGTTAATTGATGGACTGGAGTTGTGTGGATTAATTACTATTATTACATTTTTCCAGATCTATTCCAATGAAAAAACTAATTGCTACATCTTGGATGGTCTGAGGGTGAGTAAACATTCAACAAATTTGGATTTTAATTTTGGATGTTAAACTATTCCTTTCACATCTTCAGGATACTCCAAAAATTCACCCTTTGTCTTTAAAACACAACATATGGAAAATTATACATTTTTGGATGAAGTAACCCTTTAAAACATAAAAGGGTGATAAGCTTCAGCCTTTTAGTGCACGTTTGGCTTAACATGTCTGCACTGACAGGATGATTTACGTACTGCTTAGAGGATGAAGTGGAGCTGTCCAGATGAACTGGACTGAGAGTGTGGGAATGAATGCGGGCCAGGGAATGCTAGAGACCTGGGAGTCGATTAACTGTGTATCAAACAGAGACCGAGTTCTGCCCCTCTGCTGAAGCTGAGCTACAGAGCTTCAAAACACAGGCCAAAGGAGAGGTCAGGAACAGTCCAGAGAGCCTCCCTCAGCCCTGATGATGGATGTGCACTGTGCTTCTTCTGAAGTCTTCACCAAGTTAAAAGAGAAAGATGCACAAACCCAGTGTAAATGTGTAAATACAGCAGGGTGGGTGGACATTCATCTTGGTGAGAAATTTGCATATATCAGTGAAATATCCCTCAAGCACATCCTCCGTTTATGTCCTAGATTCAGATGATTGTTTTCAGCCCAAACTTCCTCAGTGGAATCTTTAGTTATACTCCAGATATCTTTTTGCGCGCTTCATTAATAAGACGTGTGGACTAAAAACGCTGCCATGTATTCACTGAACCTTTGAACAAAGGCTAAAGATGATCACAGCACAGCTATTTGCAAACAGGCCCTCCTGGCTAGGAGCCCGCAGCTGGGACAAAGTGTTTTATGAGCATTGATAAGAAAATGATTAATTTCAACGCATTCGTAAGCTACAAGTCTCAAATAGCCTGTGCGGAGATAAGATAGCAAGGGACACAATGGTTAAGAAGTAGCATTGCAAAGCTAATTTATCATTTCTCTGACATGCATGCCATAAGGCAAAACAAGCATTTTTAGGATATAAGCGCTCAGAGTCACCGCTAAGTAAGTGAAGAAATTCAGGAGATCCTGGGGTTAGATTTATTAAGAAAAATCTGTAACAGTTTAGTTTTCGTTATTAACTAGCTGCTTGTTAGCATGCATATTACTAGTATATTGGCAGTTTATGAGTACTTATACAACAGTTTTTTTTTTGTTTTTTTTCTGGTCCTCAAATCTGATTAGCTGAGAGGAGTGTGATATTCTAGTGATATGGGGACCGTTTCACCGTTTGTATTACACTTGCGGTATATAGTGGGGGTTGTGGTGAATGCCCAAACCCACAATAATTGCATGAATAATGCTGATTTTGTGTCACGGAATGTAGTTTTAAGAGATTTTAGGCGACAATGTACTTGTTTAGTAAATTTAGTCTTTAGTCTAATTAATCTGTTATTTGTTCCATAGCAAATAGTTTTGGCTGGAGGCAGAATTTCATTATGTTATATTTTTAATGTAAATGTAATGCTGTATATCAGAACCTTTGTACTTTTGACTGAATTGCCTAGCAGCTTTTTTATGATAGATGTTGTTGTTTATTAAATATTAATAGAAATATTATATATTAAATATTAATAGTATTTAGTATTGGGAAACTGTGTGTGTGTGTGTGTTTTCGTGATGGTGATTTTAGTTACATTATTCCACCATTAGATGTCAAAAAGAGACTAAAAGAGTTAAGATGAGTTAGGACTTTTATATTGATTTTGATTATATTGACTAAAAGAGACTGAAACAGTCTTATCAGTGCTGTCATCGAAAATTACCCTTAACTGATGTTTTATTGTGAATAAAAGATTGAGCTGAAGAATGAATGATGTATCAGATACAGGTAATGGCACTCGCTCAGTCCATCTCTCTCTCAAAATACGCTACATAAATCAGTGAACTTTTAATACAGTAATCTTTAAGTTCTAGTTCTAAAGTGAGGTTTTTGAGCTTGGGCTCAGATTTTAAACTGTCAACTTGATATTTGGATACATGGCGGAATGAAGAAGCTCACACAAAAGAGGGTTTTTAAAGACACTCCATTGTTGTCTCCTTTTTATTTACATACATACTGTGGTATAAATGTGAAATCACACGAGTAGCCATGGGATACGGCTGTATATCGGCAGGCTGTGATTACTTATGGGCGAATACAGCCATATCGCACAGCTACTCATGTGATATTACTCATTTATAAAGCACATAATAATGGTTTATACTACATGACCATGTTTGAGATTCTTTAATTCTACTGCATACCTAAACTTAGTTAATAGTGAGAATTGGTTCCCATACTAAAGTGTGACTGTAAAATCTATAATAAATGTCCTGAACATTATCCTGAGAATGTGGCTCTCATTGTTTTGAATCATTGTTTATAACAATATAATGAATATAAAACTACATAATGTATAGAATTGGCACATTAATCACTGTTGTTCTGTGAGAGACTGATCTGATTGAGTTGCACCCCTTCGTTTAGTCACATTCTTTTGTATTTACAGTGAATATGTCACTTATGAGTAACAACTAATTTTGCTTACATTTATTCAATGTATGATAGCTTAATAGAACAGACAAATAATAAGAAAAAGGTCTTAAAAATTGGATGGTTTCTGTGGTTCTGTTTCGTATTCATCAGATTTAAACAAGTGTTTGATAAAAGCCTTGATTGTCATTATGCTTTGGAAAATGTGAAGAAACATCCAGTGAAAGCTTACTCATCCAAACAAATGTTTTATTCATATGGTGTTTCTGGATTGAAAACTCTTGATTGGAGCAGATAGATAAATGTTTTGATGCACATTTTGAAAGTGATATGCCTGTAAGTTTATAGATATAGTTTTATGCAGCAAGAGAGGTTTCACTCTGCAATTTTTAGATTTCTCTTATTGAACCATCTGTTGTTTCTACAGTGTCAGAGAAATTCATATACAGTATGAAGTATACACTTTCCCAGTGTTTAAACAATCCTAAATTGATTATGGTTGATATAAAAAAAATTAAGTCTTTTCTTTTGGATTTTCTATTTATCATATAATCAAGAAAAAAATGTATGACTGTTTCCACTAGCATATTAAACAAAACAACTGATTTCAACATTTAAAATAATAAGAAATCAGCATATCAGAATAATTTCTGAAGGATCATGTGGCACTGAAGACTGAAGTAATGATGCTGAAAATTCAGCTTTATCATCAAAAGGAATTAAACATATTTAAAAATACATTAAATTTTTACTTGGTGAGCATAAGAGATCAAAAACATTGAACAATTCTTACTAATTTCAAACTTTCGAACATTAATTTTGATAGTTAGCAGCATATAGACATGCAAGTCAACAAACTTGTTTCTCTTGCAGATTTTATGATGACAAAAATATAGAACCCAACATATTCCATAGAAATGACATTTTTTTGTATTTTCTTTCAGATCATCTATTATGCATATATCACTGGAGGTTTTGTTGATAAAATGTATTAGCTTCTGTTAAAGCTGCATTATTCTAAATTTACTAATAGAAAACAGTTCTATAATTGCTCATTAGTTCAGAACAAAGATCATTAAGGGGTTGATAGCTGATCGTGTGCTGTGGGGCATAGGGGAACTCTGGTGTGAGAATCACAGTTTATTGTTGTCGGGTTTAATTAAGATTTTATCTTGGTTTAATCCACTTATATAAAGTTGCTCTCACTGTCACTGTCTCTGCAGATGCTATGAAGTGCATAGATGAATATTGTTTGGGGGTGGAGTTGTGGTCAAGAAATGTCTTTGTAGAACTAATGGTAACACTGACAACAAGGCTTGCAGCAACAACAAATCAAACTTACCCAAGAACAACCGTGTTTTACAAATTATATAGTGGCTGACATTATACACTTCTAATGAAAGAAAAGGTTCAGTCAGTGAACAACTGGTTATGCTTTATAAAGTTCAGTGTGACACATAGCCCTGTGAACAGAGACCTCACTCAGTTATGGTCTGTTTACACCTTTAATGTGGCTGTCGTTCCACTAAATAAAATGAGTTGCACATATCTAAACATAGCAGCGCTTCTGTTGAGTCGTATGAGCTGAAGAGTAATATAAAGTCTCTTTGAAGTTTCACCATGGGTGTTACCGTTCTTAGTAATGCCTTGTGTTGTGGTGCAAAATGCGGCATTGCACCTTATTATCATAAACAAAGAAGCAGAGAGCTCAGAGGGTTGAGACTGTAACCATGTTAGCATTAGCATGTGTACAACTAAAGAAGCAGCTTGTAGAATCTTCATTAACAGATGTCATTGTGTTGTGCTGTGGTTGGAGGCAGGGGTTAAATTGGGCCAGAATGATTCTGAACGTTGTTCCGGCAACTTCTGTTCAAAAAATTGTATTTATATCAAGGCTGTCCCCTAGCATGGGGCAGGGTTCAGTGTGAGTTACACCATGTTCTAACTAAGCCAAGGCCTTCCTGTCCTGTTAAGAGTGCCAAGGTCATGGGTTTGATTACTAGGGAAGAGGAAGGACTGAAATCTGAAATAGAATGTAGTGTCACTTCAATGCAGTTTAAGCCACATTTGAAGAAAAAAAAATAAAAATTGCCAAATGGAAAAAAAAAAAAAGTAAATCCGATGCGATTACATATCTCAGCCATTCAAAGAGCGTGTTGGCGGCTTCTCTCAGCAAGTGCACTTCACCCTCGCAAAATGGATGGGCACCTAATGAAATTAATTAAAATAAAATGATTTAAATATTATTTAAAATATTGAATACACTTGCTTGTTTACATCAAGGAAGCAACCTACACTGGTAAAAATGAGTTTGTGGTGAAGTAAATAATACAGGGGCAGCCGTGGCCTAATGGTTAGGGAGTCTGACTTGTAACCAAGAGGTTGCGAGTTCGAGTCCCAGGTCCGGCAGGGATTGACGGAGGGGGGAGTGAATATCCAGCGCTCTCTCCATCGTCAATACCACGACTGAGGTGAGACCCTTGAGCAAGGCACCAAACCCCCAACTGCTCCCCGGGCGCCGCAGCAATGCAATGGCTGCCCACTGCTCCGGGTGTATGTTCACAGTGTGTGTGTGTGTTCACTACTGTGTGTGTGCACTTGGATGGGTTAAATGCAGAGCACAAATTCCTAGTATGGGTCACCATACTTGGCCTCACGTCTCGTCACTTTCACTTTCACTTTCACTTTTCACTTTACAGAAAAATAAATGTAGTTTTTACATTAAATAATTAAGTTCAGGCAAGAATAATAATAATACAAAAAATACTAAATTCAATATTATTACTCAATTTAATCTTGTAGAATTACATTTTTTTTGTAGAGTCGAATTTTAAGTATATTTTACTTAGAATTGTTTGTTATTTGAATTTATTTTTTATTTTTTGCTGTTTTCGAGGTCAACACTGTTTTATGGCTGCTTTTGTTGTTAGGTTAAGTAACTTGCTGTTTTAATAATAAAGAGCCGTATATTTACTTACATACAAGTTTGTAAGTGAACCACATGCTTTAATGGCATTTTTTTTTTCAGTACTATGGTGTTTGAGTAAAGTTTACAAACCATGGCTAAGTGAATTGTACTTGAGGACTGCAGGGTAAACTTAAAATAATTAGGTAGAATTTACTTATTTCCTTTGGTAATTTTACTGAACTTAGTTAAGTAGATTTTACTTAATTCCATACTTAAATTTTACTTTAAAAATGTGCGTTAGAAACTTTCCAAATAAAAATTAAATAAATTTACTTATTTTCAGTGTAGGTATAATTAAAGTATACTTAAATGCACTAAAAAATACTTAAATACAAGGAGGTACATTTGTAGCGCTTTCTTATTTTTTGTGTTAAATAAAACTGTAAAAGTGAAACACTATAAATACACTAATTAAAAGTATAGTATACTGAAAAATTATACTACTACTTAAATTGATTTTTTAGTGCACTGAAATAAAGTATACTACTTGCAAAATATATAGTTTTATTAGTGTGTTTCCTAAAAGTGTGCTTTGTGTACGTTCAATCTTAGTAGACTTTTACATAGTAAACCTAAGTTTAAATTGATTTTATTACAAATAAATTGCTGATGTACTAGTTACAAATACATTTTCCCAAATGTGATACTTAAGTGCACTTAATATAATTGCACTAAGTAGCAATAACACTTAAATCGATTTTAGGTATAGTAAGATGTAGTACACCACCCAGGTGAAAAAAAAAGTGTAAAGTATAAAATACACTTTATTTCAATACACTAGGTACACTTCCATAATGTACTTAAAGTTCTCTATTTTCACACATTAATTTTGTACTAAAAAAATATTATTTAGTACTTCTTAACCCCTTAACTGTCTCCCCCCATTTTTTTTAAATAGTCATGAAAGTGCACTATCCAAACTTTAAGTTGTTGTAATTCATGAACACACTTTTTTTTCAATAAAAAGTATCAAGTTATAGAAGTGTGAATTTACTGTTACAACAGATTTTACCCTAAATTTGCTATAAAATTGAAGCCTTCTGTCTGAACAAGTTATGTTCCAAATTTGCAGTTGATATGAAAAAAAGAGTTTCCTGTGAGTTTATTTAAGGCGTTATACCTCAAACAGCCAACGGGTGCCATCCAATGCATTTTTCTGTCACAAATTTCTACATTTTTCTGTCAATCATAAAATAACCACCAAATATGGAATCCCAAGAATCAGACCTTTCCAATGATATGTTTTTTGTAAAGATTATAAAATGTTTATAAGATTAAAAGGTATGTACGTAATGCATTTTGTAGTATGACACTTTACTACTCCGCTAAGGGGGAAGAGACCGCCAAAAGATTTTAAAATACCATTTCCATGATGTCCGATTTTAAAATGGTTTTCACATGATGATTCTTGTGCTTCTAAGCTTTCACATGATATATAATTTATGATGATTCCTAAAAAAACTGACAACGAAAAAAGAATGCCATAGGTCCCACAGGTGGGATGGTGAAAGTTAAGATTATTTAAGATTATTTAAGATAATCTTAAGAACATCTAAGTGTACTCAACTTTGCTGTTTTTAGACACCATAAATATGTTTTCAGAATTTAATGTTGTCATATGGTCCAAATTTACCATGGTAAGAGCTCAAACAGTGCATGTAATTGAAGACAGTCAAGCATAGAAGGAAACAAAGTGTCAGAAATACACAGATTTTATAGTATATACAAATGAAAAACATTCTGATTTTGTATTGTAATAAGCATTTGAATAATTGTACCTGCTTTGTTTATTTAATGTTTTCATCCACATTTACCATAATAAGGGCTCAAACAGTGGCATGTAGATGAACAATGTACAGACATGAGTCAATGTACAGTATGTATTCATAGATTATGTCAAATTATAAAGGACATCACATCATTCTTTCTACAGTAAAGGTCACAGTAAGAATGATATGTTTTATCGTCTTTCATTATTTAATAAAACCTAAATGTGCAGAAATGAAGGTTAGTAGTTCATTTCTTTAAGCAATGCGGATGTATCAGGTTACTGGTGATAAGTGCCATCTGTTCTACATGTTTATGCTGCTTTGAAGTCTTTTCTATATGCTGCCAAATGAATTCACAACCTTCTATACATTAACAGGAATTTACAAATGCTACAGTGTGAAGTTTGCATCTTAAAACTATACATTTCTATATAAATTTCTATGAGCTATTCATCAAAACCATTGCATTTAGCGTCATGACATACCAACCCACAAAGCTTTAAAATCAGCCTCTCATCAAAGGAAATGTTAGTAAGATTAAGCACTTTGACATAGTACTGTAAGTATGTGAGCTAACTAGCTGAGAAATGTTCTGGGAGAATGTGATATATGATCCGCTGCAGGCTGTCTATATATCTTCCTCTTACCCAGTCTTAGATCTTCAGTGTGGGTGCCTGTCACTTTTCAACGTTTTTTGAGATTTACAATTACACGTAGATTCCTGACATCTCTCGGCTGATAAGTGATCAAAGTGAGAAAGTTTTAGATTTCATAGTTTTCTTTTAACAAGCATTACCTTATTTATCCCCCAAATGCACTCAGTCACATTTGGACATCTATAGTTGTTATTAAATTAAGGGCCTCACAAATTTAATTTCAACTTTTAGAGCTGAAACAAACTAGTTTGCTTATAGATGCATATATGTTCACGATTGTTTTGGTTATCTTTTGTGGTCATTTGAGTTGCAATACATGAACATATTTTCACAGTTTTGGCTTAGTTTCTGAATGTTGTTAAAACACTTAACCACTTGAATTACGTGGTGTTGAGTTCTGATAAATTATCTGGTATATGTCATTGCATGGTCCATTGATGATGTGTGGAGGTGGACTTAGACAGCTGTCAAAACATCTCATGGATATCATGTGCAAGAAAAAATGGCTATGATAATTTTCCGCAGATGTCAGGATAGCTGACATATGGGTCCTTGGTTACACCTGTTCTGCATTTGATGCGATTATTTCACAGCATAGTTTTGCTTCCAATAGACGTGAACAGTATTATGGGAGAGAGGTGTTGTGAATCTTGTTAACAGCTGTTGAATTGTGAGATTATCAGATGCCAAAACATTTTAGGGAAAATTTATTTAAAGATGTGTAAGTAAAACTTTTCAGTGCCCTCAGCCAGATTTCAGAAAGTCCCAATAGACCCATAATATAAATAAAATGCTATCAATTTATTCCAAACGTATCACAGGGGTCATGACATGGATTTTGTTACAATTATTTTAATGTTCCCTGAAGTTTAGTATTAATAGTTGTTTTTTTGTTTTTTTTGTGAAAAAAAAAAATATATTTTCAACCTTCATTCAGGGTTTTAGACAACCCTCTTTGTCTAAAACGTTTTAAGGGGGGTGGGTTCTTTAAGGCGTGTCAGGAATTGGCCACTGTTATGATTGGCTTATGTGCCTCGCTATTGTATGTGAGTGTTTTGACAATGGTCGTTTCTAGACAAAGCATTATAAAATCATTTACTTACCATTTGTGATGCAGCTGTAGTCAGATCTAGTACCACTTCATCTTTCAACAGCTGTATGTGAACTCTCCATGACACTGTGCTTCATTTACAAAACAAAATGCTCCAATCAATTCTCAGACACAACCCAGGATGCCACTAAAAATAAATGATCCACTTGTTCCTTATGCTGGGATCCTTCTGATATTTGTACAAAGACAGAAACTAGCTGTTTAAAGCATACTGTTACATATCTGTAACAGTAGCTGCCTATTACATCTATAGATATATTTAAAATTCTTTCAATTATTTATCTTATTAATTAATTATCTTTCATATTTATAATTTTTTCCTGCTTTTTATTCTTTAATATGCTGTACTTTTTTTTGGACCTCCTCCTGGGTGTAATTCCACTTCAATACGAAGTTTGGAAAGTCAAACTTTAAAAGTGAAAAAAGGAAGAAAACAGGAAACAGTAAAGGAGATGGTTCCTCAACAGTAAATGGGACTTTTAGCCCTACAATCTCCTTCAATGGATTATGAGCTTTGCCTTATCAGTAGATTAAGACACCTTGAGGTGTAGAATTTTAATGAGGATGCCGGGCTGTGTTCTGTCTGTCAGGCTAAAGCACTTGCAGGTTTAAAATAGCTCAACAGTCCCCACAACAGAGGATTTATCTCACAGCAGAAAAAGTATAATATCTAACCATAAATCTCTGCCCTAGCAACACATCTGTGCAGCTTCAAATGCTTGTCCTATTTTATGATGGAAGTTACTAAATATATTACAATACAAACGTAATACTCTTTATTTTCAGACAGTGAGTAAATAAACTATCATTTGCTTCACTTCTTTTCATGAACATTTCCATTAGTGCAAAGTGAAACCATGAATAAATTGATTATGATTAAACTTTCGCAATGATAAAATTGCTTGTTTTTATATCTCTTCAGGTATATAGAACTAGATATAGACAGGGCCAGAAGTGTGTGTAACTCAATTCCATTTGTAGTTTCCATAATGTATAAAAGTTTGGGGTCAGTAAGATGTCTGTTATTTTCACCAAAAATATTTTTATTAGATCAAACATACAATAAGAACAGTTATATTGTGAAGTATTATTACAGTGCAAAATAACTGCTTTCTACTTTTAATATATATATATATATATATATATATATATTTATTTTTTTTTATGTAATTTATTCCTGTGATGGCAAAGATGGACTTTCAGCCTGTATTACTCTAGTCTTCAGTTTCACATGATCCTCCAGAAATCCTTCTAATATGATGATTTGCTGCTTAAGAAGGATTTCTTTTTATTATCAGCATTGAATGATACAGTTGTGCATATATATACACAGTTGTGTATAAAAAATCCAGAAAGAAAAAACACATTCAAAAATGCTTTAAATCAATTTGCATTTTAATTGGTGAAATAAGTATTTGGTCCCCTATCAATCAGCAAGATTTCTGGCTCCCAGGTGTCTTTTTATACAAGTATTGAGCTGAGATTAGGAGCACTCTATTAAAGGGAGTGCTCCCAATCACACACAAGGCTGGAATGGGCTACAAGACCATCGGCAAGCAGCTTGGTGAGAAGGTGACAACAGTTGGTGTGATTATTCGCAAATGGAAGAAACACAAAATAACTGTTAATCTCCCTCAGTCTGGGGCTCCATGCAAGATCTTACCTTGTGGAGTTTCAATGATTATGAGAACGGTGAGGAATCAGCCCAGAACTACACAGGAGGATCTTGTCAATAATCTCAAGGCAGCTGGGACCATAGTCAACAAGAAAACAATTGGACTGAAATCCTGCAGCAACTGCAAGGTCCCCCTGCTCAAGAAGGCACATGTACAGGCCCATCTGAAGTTTGCCAGTGAGAACAAAATTGAGCTTTTTGGCATCAACCATGACCCCAAGAATACCATCCCCACCATCAAACATGGAGGTGAAAACATCATGCTTTTGCGCGTACACCGTTGCCGGAAGTCAGTGATTTGAGTTTATAATTTCAAAAATAGAAATATTTTTGTTACACAAACCCATGGATCCATTTCAGAAGACATGTGCTAACATCCCGGAGGCGTATGAGTTCATTTTCCGACTGATATATGCACTTTTTTCAAAATAATAGCCACTATCCACCACCATGATAAAGCATGGAAGAGCCAGGATAAATTTTAAAACAACTCAGGCTGTGTTTGTCTGGAAGAAGAGAGTCATATACACCTAGGATGGCTTGAGGATGAGTAAATCATGGGGTAATTTTTATTTTTTGGTGAACTATTCCTTTAAGTCTGAGTATGATTTAGTGGGCTGTATAACACTTTTAATTGTCAGGAAATTACTTGTCTTTAAAGGTTTTGGTTCAATATACTTAACTATTGATCAAAAATTGCCTTAAACCTACACTATTTTTATTTTTTTATTTAGTAACTTTCAGGAGGGTGTACTCATGTTTGCAACACAACATTTTTATTGCTTTGATAAGAAAATCTTGTTTTCCTGTATAATTTTGACATTCTTCTTTGGTAAATGATCAAGCAGGCTTGTTGAAACATTATATCTCCAAAGAACCCTAACATGTCTTCTAAGTAAAGAGTAATTGTGGAATTTAAGTTTTAGAGGGGGTTTACTCATTTATGCTGTGCACTGTATATATGCTGACGGCAAACTGGTACCAATACTTTACCAGTACCAGCACTTTACAAACTTTATGATCATTTAAAATAACAGTAATAAAAGTATGTGCACATTTTCATAATAAAGTTCACATTTTAGTCATATTGGCTTCACAGACTCTCCATTACATTGGAATAATTATTATTATTATTTTTTTTTGTAATAATCATTAAAAATCTTTTTATCCTTTTTTTTTTTTTTTTTTTGGTAGAATTCATGTGTTTTGAAGTCATAATAGGTATTCAGCTTGGACACATCTGTAGTTTGCATAACATCTTCATTTAGGTTTGGTTGTTAGAGAAAGTCTAGTCTTCTTTTATTAGTGTCCTGTGTCCAAACATTGGGTCATAATAGCTGTAAAATCCAGGTGTAACTGTTTCAAACAAATGGGCTTGGTTTTTGCAGTTAACAAACATAACAGAGAAACCAACTCTCTCTGTCAGCATCTCATTTAAGCCTGTAGTGTGCTGTGAAATGTTCTCCCCTGGCTTTGCTCTGTCCCGTTAGTGTAGACTGAGGGCACTTCCCACCCACTAGGATCAGGGCCCAGCCAGCGACAAACAATCCTGCAGCTCCGCAGGGCTGGAATGAATGTGGCGGCCTCCTCTAGATCAATGAAGTCTCTTGTTGCAAAGCAAGCGTGCCACTATTACAAATGCCCGTATGACACGTGATGTATACTTCTTCAATGCTAAGGTGAAGAATCGAACACTGGTAGCCTTTTCCTTGACATTTTTTATTTTTCTCTCTCTTCTTGTTCTTGCCGCACACTGGGGGAACATGAAGGGAGGGAGGGGTGAATACTTTACCCTTTTGATAAATGGTGGGACGAATGAGGCTGAGAATGTTACTGCTCTGGACCAGGTCAGAGTTACACCACTGTTGTCTAATCGATCAGCTCAAGGTCTGAGTTATAGTCATTCTGGGAGAGAGCAGGTCTTCCAGACACTAACTGTAAACTCATCGTTTTTCTTACGGTAATATGTTCTGCCAAGTTCTCCACACTTGTGAGGAGATCAAGAAGGTGGAGAAGGATTGCTGACACCTGCTCCTCATGAGATAAATCAATGTAATTCCTCAACCATGTATTACTTTTTAAAATTGTTTTGGTGAGCTGGTGGCTAATTTGAATAAATTTGAATCTCATTTGCATGCTAGTAAATTCTGCTGACGACCGATTAATGGTTTGGTTGTAGGGGTGAACCTTCATGCTTATTTATAAATTTTTTTAAATCTCAAAAATTTCCATATTAATCACATTGTACAAATTCATACATACTAGCCATTCTCATGAGACTGATTTGGATAATTATTTAATGTTATTTACCTGGAAAAATGAGTTCACATACTGTTTATGGAGAAGTGTATTCTGACACTTGTGATTTCCCAAGCCAGTAATAGCAGTCATTTGCCTTTTTAAAAATGTAATCATAGATTAAAAATAACTCCCTGTTTCATATGTGTAATTGTGGAGCAGCTGACACAAGCAGTTTGCATTGTAAGTATTATAATTAACGCTGTTTACAATGCTGGTGCAAATATCAAGCGTTTTAATGTGTTTAAATTACTGAAGCATGAACATTTTTTAACTCATTTATCATGGGTAGATTTTCAGAGGTTGCAATGTCAATGTCGTGTTTTCGCCCCAGCTTTAGTTCCGCCTTGTCCTTATATGGTTTTTCTTTCCGTTTTGAGTTAAGTTATCCCACTTGTTTCCTGTCTGATGTATAAATAACCCATGTTTCCCAGTGTGTAATTCTCTGCTGTTATACATGTTACGTGTTTTTGTGTTGCTATGTTCCAGTTTGCCTTCGTTTGGATTTATTTATCTTCATATAAAGAGTTCATCGCCTCCTCGTTTCCTCGCTTTACTGCACCAGCACATCATGTTACAGAAGCGCAGACCGCTAAAATGCCCACAAGGGACAACACACTAAAACATCCAACAAGGGAAGCGACCATTGGAGGATTATGTGGAGGATTTCCTGAGCGTGTTAGATTAGGTGAGATGTAGCAATTCCATGATAAATGCATGTTTCCGGATGGGACTAAAAGATGATCGGTTGTTTCAAATTCTCACTCCGGATGTTTACTGTAAATCCGTAGTGGATTTTTTGAATTACGTTCTTGATCTAAGTGGTTCCAAGTTCCTAGTCGATGTGGAGGATTGTCATTCCCCTCCCATCCAGAAACATGAACTCGCAACATCTCACCACAAGCCAGAATCCTCCACATGTCTCTCAAATGAGTCCGTTTCCCCAATCCATATCCTCAGCCCAGAACCGCCTGCCATCTTACCGCACTCAAAGCCACCGGCCGACGCACTGCACTCTAGTTCGGTGGCCGCGCTGGAGCGCGATCAAAAGATGGCGGACACTGTGGTGTTTAGGCACGTCATGCCGGCGTGGAGATGTCGGAGGCTGGTCTCCAGCGAGGAGGATCCATCGCTGCTGTCGCCACTGAACAGCACATCATGTTACAACTGGATTGAGATCTGGGGAATTCGGAGGCCAAGCAAACACCTCAAACTCGTTGTTGTGCTCCTCAAACCATTCCTGAAGCATTTTTGCTTTGTGGCAGGGCACATTATCCTGCTAAAAGAGGCCACAGACACCAGGGAATACTGGTTTCCATGAAAGGGTGTACATGGTCTGCAACAATGATTAGGTAGTTGGTATGTGTCAAAGTAACATCCACATGGATGGCAGGACCCAAGGCTTCCCATTCGCCAGCTTGCCTTTTTTTCCATATGCATCCTGGTGCCATGTGTTATTTACGTATCCGGCCATCCACGTGAAAATATGAATCATCAGACCAGGCCACCTTCTTACCTTTCTCCTTGATCCAGTTCTGATGCTCACATGCCCACTGTTGGTGCCTTTGTCAGTGGACAGGGGTCAGCATGGGCACCTAGACTGGTCTGCAGCTATGCAGCCCCATACGCAACAAACTGCGATGCACTGTGTATTCTGACACCTTTCCATCAGAACCAGCATTCTTATCCTGAGCAATTTGAGCTACAGTAGCTTGTCTGTTGGTTTGGACAACACGGGCCAGCCTTCATTGGACCACTTTTGATAGATACTGACCACTGCTGACCAGGAAAACCCCACAAGAGCTGCAGTTTTGGAGATGCTCTGATGCAGTTGTCTAGCCATCACAATTTGACCCTTGTCAAATCCTTACGCTTGCCCATTTTTCCTGCCTCTGGTTTTAGTATGTCTAATTTTTTGATATGCATAGCAACTTTTATTTATTCTTACAATAGCCTTGTGAATTTTTTATTCCCTCAGAAATTCTGTGTTGTGAAATATTGTGCAATTATTTCTTTGAAAAAGAAAGTTTTATTAATTTTTCAACTTTTATTTTGACGGGTTGCCGTGAATACCTGTAACTGACACTTGTTGTGGCTAGATTGGATACAGCTGCAGCTGGAAGCTAACAATAAATTTTTACTCAGATGGAACAGTCAAATACGAATGAAGTGACACTCAGGAGTTTTGGAGATGTTGTTCATGTATTTATGTCCTCATTTATTGAGATGCCAGATGCTGAAATCACCATGAGCGTCATGTATGTGTCAGTATGTATAGTAAACAAAACGCACGTCTGCGCCATTCATAAACACAGAGACACAAGGAACATCCAGGATTCATATTTAAATAGTCTTTTTGCGGCTTAATGTACTAGTTCATATCGCGATTTGATTTAATTTGATGACATACTTTTGATTAATTCCGTGACATTCCGTGTTAAATACTACATTACGTTTTTATGACTGGATTCCGCGATTTTGTCTGCGTTTTCTACATCGCGGAAATCATAGGGCCCTAGAAGTGTCTAAAATGACAAAAAGTCATTGGTGTTTGGTCTGAGCTTTTGGCTCAAGGTCTGCATTTAAAGTGACACCAGAGGTGTTCAGCTGAGATTAGGACTTGGCTTTATGCAGACCAGTCAAGTTCTTCCACACTGACTTCAAATCAAACAAATCAAACATTTGTCTATGAACCTTGCCTTATACACAGATGCATTGTAATGTTAGAATAAAAAAGGGTTCTGTCCAAACTTTTGCTATAAAATTAGGACACAATTCCCTAGAATATCATTATATGCTTAAATATTAAGATTAGTACTCATGGAAATTACTAAAGTAGTCAAACCTGTTAATTAGAAGCAAGTGTCCCAATACATTTGGCAATATAGTGTATCTGTACTCAAGTATGGTTTTCAGGTACTCTTCCCTCTCTGGTGTATGTGCACACACATGCATAGGCAAAACCACTACAAAAAAATACAGATCCTGTTGGCAAGAGGAAACCATCTATCAATACTTTACACATTAAAAATAAATAATTAAAGTAGAAAGAGAATTGATGTTGAAGAAAGAAAGGGTTCAAAAGTAATAATGAAAAAATAAAATATTCACAATATCACAGCAGCTAGCCAAGCCACAGTTAACCTGAATTAGCCCGCTGGGTAATTTTTTTTTAAATTTCAATATCAATTATTTCTTGTCGGGGGCAACCGCACACACGGTATAGATTAGCAGCTGCTCAAATGTATCTCCAGAAGCACTGCAGTAATGCTCTTATAACTAATAGAAAAGAAAATTAAACAGAAATTGTAAAGGAATTGAACTTGAAGTTATGCATAATATGCATCTTTAATGTAAATTAACATGTGCTTTGCAATGTAATATTGTTTTTTCTTTCCTTTTTCTTTTGTCTTTCCTTTTTACATGTTTCCTTTTGATTTCGACTATTGATAAATAATTCATCTTTGGTTGGGGATGGTTGCTTTTCCTACCTTGCAGCAACTAAATATGTGTATATCTGTACCATTTCACCCAGTGGACTCAAAACATATATGAGTAAATAAAACAGACTTTGTGAATGCTGGACTTTGGATGGCTCAGCGCTTGCTTTCTAGCTGCTTTGCGGTCATCCTGTTTACAGGGCTTTGCCTAGTCCAGCTTCTAGCCTCAGGGAAGGTTCAAACTCCTGCCTACATGTCAATACAACCAACTGACAAGTCCATGAAATATTGACCATCTGATCACACACTAGAGATGGCAGAACGTCAAACACGACCAGCCTGACCTGTGTGAAGGGCAATGATGCAGGATCTGTTCATTTATTATTTAAATTGTGCTGAATAATGAGTATATTATCTTCTGTAAAGCTGCTTTAAAGCTAAAATTGAAGAAAAAAATAAACCTTAACTGCCATTTCTGTATTTTACTGTAATGTTGCTTTGAATCAATCTGTGACTGACTAGACTTATTATCCTTCATTTATTTTTAAAGTTCTCATGTTTATTGAACATGTACAGTCCTTGTTCAAGCCTCCAAAATATGATTAAAAGGATTGTTCACTCAAAAATAAAATTCTGTCATCATTTACTCACCCTCATGTCATCCCAAACCTGTTTGAAGAAAATATAATGAAAGTCAGTAGGGTTCAAACAGACCCCACTGACTTTATTTTATGCGCAAAAACAATGAGACATTCTTCTTTTCTTGTTCCACAGAAGAAAGTTTGTCATGCAGATTTGGAACAATATGAGGGTGAGTAGAAGATGACAAATTGAATTTTTTGGGTGATGTATCCCTTCTAAGTCTTCTATTCATAATCCTACTTCATGTGTACTGAAATATGAAACTGAGATGTTGCCATTTCCATAAAAGCTCCTGGAGCTGTTTAATCTGCTTCAAGTGAAGCATTACAGACACCCTGGAAAGCCATTTTACCATTTTATGACCTGGACTGAGGTTAAAAACGGATGGTTAGAGGCAATGAGTAAGGGTCATCCAGCCATGATGGAGATGATGATAAGAAAATATGTTCTTCAAGGCGCGATCTGACTTAACAGCGACTTTCACATTCTTTACTAGACCCATTAATCAGTAGCGAGTCCATCTGCAGTTCTGTCAGTCGTCGAAACGGGCGGTCGATGGTAAAACGAACGAGTCTGTTCAAAGCATAGTCTGCTCAAATAATTACGGGTTGTCAATGCCTACTCTGTTGGTTGGAGTGACTGGTTTAATTGCTTGGACAGAATCTAGAGTGGGGTGAGATTTCAGGACAAGCGGGAGGCCTCTTAAAAGCCATTCACCTTTTCCCCATGAACTGAATAATTATCACAAGTGAGCTTCCCTCGGTGCTCTGCAATCTTCTTCATTCACAGCTTCAAAAACTATTGATTTCAAGAGTTTCTTCTTGCTTCAGCAGAAAAGCTGGAGGCTTGGTGTGTTTTTCAATGCCTGTATGTCAAACCGAAAGGAATTTAAATAAACCCTAATCATGATATTTAGATTGAGCTTCTTAAAGTGTTACCACTGGGTAACACTGGGTATTAAGAATTGTATGGCTTAATATAAAGTAATTGATGTAGTAGAACCTATGCAAGATTTACATTATTTACATTATCACATCATTTTATACTTATTTTGGACTATAGGGGGGCACCATTATTTTGATTACGTAAATCAGTTGCACTCAGTGAGGCACTGGCACTGTTGCTATTTTTACCACAACACAATTCAGAAAAAGCAACTTGTAAAATAAAATACTGATACGATGCCACATTGTGTGACTTTTGGTTGACATATTCAGTCAAAGGGCAACAAGCATGTAAGTCTTCATTGCTTTCCTAGTGATAAGAAGAGGAGAAAAGAATGGGAAGATGCCTGTGGTGAAATATAACATTCTGAACACCCACGTCTTTGCTCCCTTCACTTCAGACTTGATGCCTATGAGGCTTCTAGTAGACCATACGATGTAAACATGCCAATGCTAGTCATGACTCTGCAGCCACCAAAGGAGTTTTTCAGCACTGATTTCACATGATATCCAGGGGCGTTTAGACTCTTTGTGGGGAAAATCGATGGTACGACATTTGGTTTAAGCCTATGGTTATATCCATTGCCACCTATAAGCTCTTTGAGTAGCTGTGTTCATCGTATTATCAAGTTGTGTTGCGGTAAAACTAGCAACAGATAGTGCCAGTAGCTCACAGAGTGCAACTGTTTTACAATATGTAATGAAAATAATGGCGTCCCATAGTCCAAAATACAGTATCTTACAGAAGTGAGTACACCCCTCACATTTTTGTAAATATTTTATTATATATTGAGTTATTTTGAGGGGAAAGCAAATGTACACAAATGCAAATGTTATCAAAATAACTAAACACACAGCCATTTATGTCTAAACCGCTGGCCACAAAAGTAAGTAGAAAATGTCCAAATTGTGCCCAAAGTCCCAAAGACTCAACTTGTTTGGTCGACCATGGCGAGGCCTGTTCTGAGTGGAACCTGTCCTGTTAAACTGCTTATTGGTCTTGGCCACTGTGCTGTAGCTCAGTTTCAGGGACTTGGCAATCTTTTTGTAGCCTACGCCATCTTTATGTAGAGCAACAATTCTTTTTTTCAGATCCTCAGAGAGTTCTTTGCCATGAGGTGCGATGTTGAACTTCCAGTGACCATTATGAGAGAGTGAGAGTGATAACACCAAATTTAACACACCTGCTCCCCATTCACACCTAAGACCTTGTGGAGACATGACACCGGGGAGAGAAAATGGCTAATTGGGCCCAATTTGGACATGTGTGTGGAGTTATTTTGAGGGGACAGCAAATGTACATTGGACTGTTATACAAGCTGTACACTCACTACTTTGCATTGTAGCAAAGTTTCATTTCTTCAGTGTTGTCACATGACAAGATATAATAAAATATTTACAAAAATGTGAGAGGTGTACTCACTTCTGTGAGACTGTACGTATATAATAATGTGGAATTTCTTTTTAAATAATATAAATCTTTCATGGGTTTTCTACTACATATTTCAGTAAGAGACATAATTTACTTATACAAGTCTTAATACCCAGGGTTCCCTTTAAAAGGATAAAAATTCTTACCCTTTAATTCCAAATCTGTGTCTTTCCAATGTGAAAGATGTTTATTTTTGCCTGTTTTTGTCCATATAATAGTACAATAAATGTAAATTAGGTCTAAAACAACACTGATTCTCATTTCTCCTTTGAGAAATAATAATAATAATAATAATACTTGTGAGGAAAAAAACAAAACAAAATAGTATTTTCCATTTCAGCTCGATCTTCCCTTTAAATCTAAAGCATACCAACCGGATATACACTTCTCATTTGTATTTTTGGAATATGTTTATGTTTCTTCTGAACTGAGAAAAACTTTGTATGCATTATGGTGCTTTTGTGTATTTGAATAAGCTGATTAAACGGGCCGATGTTTTAGGCCATAATTCATTTTTAGCTCTGTGCATTGTTATGCAACATAATGGAGTCATTAGATTGAATCGCATTATTTTTCTGTTGAAAAGCAGGCTAGTAGTTGTGTGTGGTGCTCTGAATGATTCAGAGTGGTTCATCAAATGAATCTAAACTAATGAAACGACTAGTTGTTTTGCATGTCAGTAAAAAGGACAAATCTTTCTTTTCACTTACCAGAAAAAAAGCGTACTGCTAGGTACTGTTTTGCTGGTATTGACTCTATTGAAAAGCAACATCTTATTAGACTAGAAATATTTTTAGCAGCTGTAGTGTCCTGTTGAGGTTTGCCAGCATTCATCATGTGAAGTATAAGTGTGTTTCCTCAGCACTTCTGTAAAAGGATGGACTGCATTGTGAAGCTGACAGCATGAGCGAGTCGATCTGAGGTTGGTGCCAGACGACTTGCATGAGGCAATACTTGAGTTACAAGCTTGACTTAATATTTGGTGTGTTTGCAGGTCTTGTTCAACTTTCAGCAATGAACTTCAGAAACTTGAACTTTACTTGGAAGGATACTCTAATAATAGCAATGTAGGAAAAAGAAGAAGAAAAAAAAAACAGCATTTCAAGTATGTTGATATTCGTCAACATACATAATAAATGTATACATTTTATATACTGTGTTTACATTTTAACCAGTGTTTTCTGTTTGCAGAACCTTGCATGTAATCTCTTTAAAAAATTGGAATTGGCATCCATTTTGCAGTCAGTGAAGTATAAATCTAAGAAAGACCATCAAACGAATGTGACAATTAGAAAAAAGCACTGATTTTGTGCTTTCAAATAAAGCTACTGTTTCATATCACATTTGCAATTATTTAATCTAACTTCAGTGACTAAATTTACACAGGAGACTGAACATGAACTGAAATGTTCCATTAAAGGGACAGCTAATCTGCTGAATTTTCATAGAAATGAGAAAAATAGTTATTACTTTTCTTTTCAAGGGCCTATATTAGATATTTCCTGTGATAATAGAACCTGTAAAGCGATATTTACCACTGCGATTCCTATTACGCTTAAATCGTGTCTTGCTTAAATGCTTATTTTAATCCTCTTTGTTCCCAATTGTGTATTCCAAAATTAAATAATTAATTCTAAAAGTAAATGAATTTACTTGAGAAAGAAATGAAAGTAAAGAAAACATTGCACTGAATATGTTTATCCCTTATACTTTTTTGCCTGTTTATAGTTTGTTGGCTGATTTGGGATATTTGGCATCACTCTTCAGACAATTTTTAAACAGTGTAAAGTGTATTTGTGTAAGGTATGTTCAGCAAACCTAAGATTCCTATTAGTATTTCAGTCACCCGAACCAAGAAAAGAAAAATGTGAATCCTTGTAATTTATTTGTCAAAGTGCAAAAACAATGGCGAGTAAACAGCAGCGCACTTTGAGCGATCTGAACAATTCATTGTCATCGGTAGACAGTTGAATTGCATAAAGCATTTCTCAAAAGTATAGTCTCTGTCTGTCATTTCTTGAAAGTTGACATTGGATGACTTTACCAAGTATGAAACTGTTTAAAGTTGCACTGCCCCTAAAAAGTAACAGCGGTTTTTTAACAGCACAGTACAAGTGAGGTGAATTGGATGCTTTCTTCTTACTGTCTTCTGTGGAACACCAAGAGGATATTCATTTTATGGGCATATTTTATATATTTTATGTTTAGTAATAATTTTAACTGAATCTGTTGTGGAATTAACATTACACAGATAAGTCACATGACAGTTACAGCTCAGCTGATTGGCTCAAAAAGGTATGGAAGCCCATTTCCGCCACTGAATAAAAAATAAAAAAGGTTATTGCTTTTTTTTTTTTTTCTCAGAATTGCTTGATACAAACTTGCAATTCTGACTTTTTTTCCTCAGAATTGGGAGATATAAACAAAATTCTGACTTTTTTTTTTTCCTCAGAATTGCGTAAAATAAACATACAATTGTGAATTATAAAGTCAGAATTGCAAGATATAAATTCAATTCTGGCTTTTTTTTTCTCAGAATTGCATGATATAAACAATTGCAAGTTATAAAGTCAGAATTGCAAGATGTAAATTCAACTTTTTTTTTCTCAGAATTGCCTGATTTAAACTTACAATTGTGAGTTATAAATATATATATATATTTTTTACTCGCAAATGCGAGTTTATATCTCACAATTGTGAAAAAAAAAGTCAGAACTGCGAGATGTAAACTTGCAATTGTGAGTTATAAGTCCAATTTTGAGGGGGAAAAACAAATTTTTTCTCAGAATTGCGAGTTAAATCTCTGAAAATTCAAAAATTCTGACTTATTTCGCAATTGCATGTTCTAAAGTCAGAACTGCAAGATATAATCTCACAATTCTGAGAATTGTGAGTTTATATCTGGCAATTCTGACTTTAATTTTTAGAATTGTGATTGTATATGTCACAATTCTGACTTTATAACTTGTGAGTTTTTATCTTACAATTCAGAGAAAAAAAAGTCAGAATTGTAAGATAAAAAGTCTCAATTACCTTTTTTTATTTTTTATTCGGAGGCGGAAATGGGCTTCCATAAAAAGGTCAGTGGTTGCATGAGCAATGATGGCAGATTCAAATTGTGTAATTCCAGGGGGTTTTGCACCAGCTAAGCAATGGTGCTACAATGCTAACAAATAGCTTTTTCCAAGAATTATCATGTTACTCGATCCAGAAAGATTTCAGCTTTTGCTCGAGGAGTCAAAAGCACAGTAGGTGGTGGCCGGACACAGACCTATACTTTTAGTTTTATTACGCTGCAGACAGCGTCTAATGATGGACCGGACCATCTCCCCTTCAGTTATCACCCCATGGAAAATAAGCCGCTTTGGCGGCGTGCTGAGCTTACGGGATTGATGGTCCAAAGTAGTGATGGATCCTGGAACCTGGAGGAGTTTCTGGCTCTATCATCCAGGACCAATAGAGGAGCAATCGGCACACAGCAGCCATGTGCATGGAGTATGATAAGCCATGTGGGTACAATCGTTTCTAGTCAGACTAAAGCGAACAACTCTCAGCGGCCTACAAAGTCACTTCCAAGACTAAACTGTAAAAGCTCTGTCAAATGCATTCAAACACTTTGCCATTAACTTACTTTTTACATTTACAAGCTCTGTGGGTCGTGCTGGATGACTTCTACATATATTTACATATGAATTTGCATCTCACATCTGCGGGGAGCTATTGATTATGAAACAGCCGCATTTATCATCGGTATTCATGCCAAAGCTATTGATGAGCTCTTCTTTCGTACGCTCTCCAGCTAATTTGCATTTAAAATCTCATTTTTATGAAGGTCAAGACCATTTATTTCAGGCAGGATAGGTACTCTTTTATGTATAGGCTTAATGGAATATGAATCATGTTTCCACCTGAGACATGAACGGATGCACTGCTGACATTTCCAGAATCTAGCTTTTGTAATAATGGCATAATTTAGAGTTTGATGAATGGTGTGAGGTTTACAAGGGGGTCAGGAACAACTTGCACATCATTAACTGTTTCTACTGTTAAATTGTCGGCAGTGATTTGGGTTTGATAAATGTACAATTATTGCAACCAGATTTTTTATTTTTTTTTCTGTTGGCTATAACCGACAGATGCTGTATTTCACAGAGTACTCATAGATGACTTTAGATTTATTTTACGTAGTCAAGCAGGCAATTGCAACAATTATGGTTCATCCTTAGTCATCAAGTCTATTGCAACATGCAACAATAATTGTTTTGCAACTTATCTTAATAAGGAGATATTTTTGTATAGCAGTTTAGTCATGATTGAACTAACAGTTTTTCAGGTTAAATGTCCTATTTTATTGGCAATTTTGTAAAATTATATTTATCATTTATATTAAAATGATTATATTATATAAAAAATGATTTCTGAAGAACCATGTGACACTGAAGACTAGAGTAATTGCTGCTGAAAATTCAGCTTTGTCATCACAGGAATAATTAAAATGTTAAAATATATCAAATGGAAAACAGTTATTTTAAACAGTAATAATATTCCACAATTGTTACAATTTTTCATTTTTTTAATCATATAAATCCAGCCTTGGGGAGCTTTGAATGGTAGTGTATACTTCATAGAAAAACAAAATACTGAAATTTAGAAATTTAGATATTTCAAAATTATTTTCTGTTAGGGGGAAAAAACATCCACATATTGAACTGTGGTAAAGGTGCAAGATATAAACAGGACTTTTGTCTAGGTGTCACCTTTTAACCATAAAATGTCATAATTTTCACAACATTTTAGACTAATCAGTAAATCATAATCAGTAAGCCAATGCTGAATGACATCTGGTGAATTGAGATGACTGCAATCCTTGCTACTACGCATCAAAGTAGAAAAGAGCATAATCAAGATCTTCATCTAATCAAGCTAATAATCCTTTTATAGGCTTTGTAAAAGCTCATCCATTAGAGGCCATAATAACCAAAAGCCTCAATCTACTCGCTGTCTTTTCTCTTCCCCTCCCATTTCTGTTAGTTAGTGTGAGGGAGCTTCATTAGTCCTATTTCATTATGCTGCATAATTGAATCATATTCCACTTTCTGAGGCTGTAATGGTGTTTTAGACTCTGTGGTGAAACTCCCTTGTGGAAATGGTCCAGGTAAGGTCATAAAAAGCATGGTGGTGTTTTTACTCTGTTTTTGTCATGTGTTCCAGTGTGAATCTGCAGAATCTGCACTACTGCTCTCTGTTATGTTTTCAGTACATCACATCTTTTATGAAATGCTGTGAATATTTTGGAAACACAATGTTAGTTGTACTTACATTTTAATAGTGTTTTAATGGAACAGTTCATCCAAAAATGAAAAAGACGCTATGATTTACTCACCCTCAAGCCATGCTAGGTATATGACTTTCTTCTTTCAGACGAATACAATCAGCGTTATATATATATATACATAAAAAAAAATTGTCAAGCTTTATAATGGAAGTGAATGGCTGGTGAGATTTTGAAGCAAAATAAAGTGCGTCCATCCATCATAAAAAAGTACTCCACATGGCTCCAGGGGGTTAATAAAGGCCTCCTGAAGTGAATTGATGCATTTGTGTAAGAAAAATATCTATATTTACAACTTATATGGAGGCCTTTATTAGCCCCAGGAACCAAGTACTTTGTATGATAGATGGATGCACTTTATTTTGCTTCTAAATCTCTTTGTCCCTTTAGTAGAACAGAAAATATACAGACTTTTGTACATGTTGAGATCTTGAGGCAGTTTGTCCATACTGGATCAAGAGAGCAGAGACACAAGGCTGAGGATTATGCATCCACATTGCTTTTCTTTAAACACTTAAAATGATTTATATGTGATTTATTTAGTTTTTTCACATTCCACCAAGCCTGAGCACCTGCAAATATAAGATTTGACGATAAGTTGATAAGGGAGAAGCTAAATTACGTTTTGAGAGGAGGTTCTGCTTTGTGTCAGTGTTGAAGTTACATCATTATTTGCATTTATACTTTCTTTGAACTTATTAAGGGATGATTTTAATGATGGATCACATTGCACGTATTGCTTTCAGTTGCCTCACTGTATTAAAAAACAAACTGCCATAAGCCCATTTGTTCTGCGCATGAATATGTAATGCCAACATAAAATTAGAGCCCTGAGTAAATCTTGAACTGTCCATACTTGAGAAGTCTACTTATTAAATATTGATTTCTTAGCCAAACAAATGTTGATGTGCAGCTTGTTTTGAGCTTGAAATTTGGGGATGTTTGAGACGTTTGCTACAAAGGGAACACAACTATTACAGAAAATAATATTCATCTGCGTCTGAATATTTTGTATCATAAGCTATTTGCGTTTATTATCAGCTGTTTTGTTAATTATTAGCTATGAACTGTCTGTCGTCACATAACTGTATAATAATAGATTTTCTTTCTACTGTTCCACATTTTAGTTGAGCTTGATTTTACGCATAGCCCTATAATGTAGTATGAATCATCAGAGAGACTGATACAAACCAGTTTATTCAAGGTAAGAGTGTGAAAGAAAGAAAAAAAACTATATATATATATATATATATATATATATATAATTTTTGATTCATCAGAATATCCACCATTAGAAGCTATTACAGCTTTGCATTATCTGGGCATCTGAGCTGTCAGTTTATTCAAACATTTATTTAATATATTACTTCAAGCCTCCTGAAGGATTGCCCAAAGATGATTCATACTGGTTGGTCACTTCTTACAGACATGACGGTCCAGTTCCTCCCACAGTAGCTCAATTGGGTTGAGGTCAGGTGATTGGGGAGGCCATTCCATGACAGACATGATGGTCTTCAATGATAATGTCAAGTTACTTTAATGTATTTGCACCAAACAATGAAAAGGATTTATGCTGATATCGCCCAAAACCACACTTTGCCTGTCTTTTTTCACAGTGTTCAAATGTCAAAGATAAATCAAAATTTTATCAAAATTTGTGTTTCAATCAAATTTGTGTAAGTTAGTTATCACCCAAAAGTGACAATTCTGTCATCATTTACCCACTCTCAATTTTTTTAAACATAAAACATGTTGAACATAAAACTTATTTTGAAGAATGTGGGTAACCAATCAGTTTCTGCTCCCCAGTTACTTCCATAGTATTTTATTTCTTTTTGGTCACAGGGGATCAGCTACTGTACTGTTATCCACATTCTTCAAAATGTATATTTTTGTGTTTAACATAAGATAAAAAATATTAGAGGTTTGGGACAACAAATAAGTAAGTAGTTTTTTTTTTGTTTTTTTTTTGGTGAACTGTCCCTTTAATGACAATCTGCAACATGTTTAATTCTGTCGCTTTAAGAGCTGCACGCATCTAATATCTACAAGCGCACATCAGTTTTTCTTTCAAATGTTTACTTTCCCTTTAGACATAACCAACTGTGTTTATATGTAATCCTTGTGTGGTTTTGACAGTATTAGCAAATCAGATGTGAAAGATAGCTTAGTCCAGTAATCATGCGCTCTTTGACCGGCTTTTAGCCAGAACTGCGCACGGACGAAAATAACATTTACCGGCAAGACTTATGCAAATAATGTACATTTGTGATTGCGAATAAGTGCAATGTTTCGTAAGTGAATGTATGTCGTGTTCAGTATATTAAGACCAACATGTCCTCCAATTTATACGACCGACTAAAGTCGTTTTCACAAATCCTCAAATACGTCTCTGTAGAGCGTATTCAACATTTGCTCCCTTATCAGTAACAGGTATCAAACACAGCCTTACCATTATGTGTAGGTCAATTAGTAGCGCGTTGCACTACGCAGTGGTATAATAATATGAATACAGGTTCGATTCCAGAGAACGCATATGTTTTCATTGTATGTTTTTTTTTTTTAAATATGCACTAGAAATCATGATTTTGCACTATTTCTGTAAGGGGTAGGTTTAGGGTAGGGTTAGGTGTGGTCATATATACGAATTACACCTAGTAAAACACGTTTAAATTACCCTGAAATCGTATAAAAACTCATACGTCATTCGATGACGTCAGATCCAACGCGACACTGTCATTATTTTTACGACCGCTAGAGGGCGCTTAACTTTAAAACGTAAGAATGGATCGTATTTGGTCGATTCAAAAACGTACAACTGGGACGTATTTTCTTTGAGGACAGTCTCATTAAGACAGAGGCATGCTGTAGCGTGATACTACAATATTTTTTCAAAAGCAGATCGTGGACACATTTTAATTGCCCACAATCAAAAAACGTCATATCGCACACCCTATCAGCTATAAACAGCATGCATATGCATTTTCACAAATTCACATTTGTGTAGTTTACATGGAGTTGATAACGGTATTGTTTTTTAAAACTTTAAAACCCATTTTCAAAAGTTTGTCTGTTGTCCTTGTTGGGACAAAAAAAAAAACAGCATATGCTGGTTAGGTAGGTTTTGAAGCATGGATGCTCGTTTGAACTGGTTTATGCTGGTTATGTGCCAGCTATACATTATCAGCTAAGGACCATCATAAACCAGCACATGACCAGTATAAACCAGCTCAAACCAGTAAACCATGCCTGTTTTTTTGAACAGGGGTTGTTTTAATAAACATCCAGAATGCAAAACAAACAAACAAAAAAAATTCAATATCTCATAACACAAATAGTTGTTTTCTCTAATAGTGGTTTTGTACAATAAATTGGTTTCAAACTACTAGTTTAAGACTAAAATCAGAATAATTTTCTGTTAAGTACTGTCCAGTCTCAGAGACCTTTTTGTTGTTTTTTAGAAAACAAACCATCTCACACCAGACCCTATTTATCATTAGACACATTCTGTCAAGTCGGCTGGTGATTTCTTGACATTTTTAGCTGTTAAAATGCCATGTTTTTGACTTGATATTAGAAGTTGGACAGAATAATGGTGGAATAAAGTAAATGGGAAGGAAAGGTCTGAAACACGGACACAGTGTGAGCGTGAAGGCAGAGTACTACTGCAGACAAAATAGCTTGAAATCTTGACTCAGTAATAAAGGATTTTATTGTCTTGGCAGTGGGATTTTCATAGTCACATTTAGGGTTCACTAAACCACGATGACAGTAGAAAACAATGGCAACTGTTGTTATATGGCTTGGAATTTCATGGAAAGTTGTAGCGTGTCGCTCTAACTATGACTAAACCAAAAGTTCAAATAAACCAGAACTTTATTACATCAGATATTTGACTTTGAGGCTGCCCAAATGATTGTGCTCCCAGTGGCTATGCCTCTAACTGTAATTAAATCTTACCCCGCAGTTTTCCTAGGGCAGGCAGTTCTCAGTCTGGTCCTGGAGTACCCCAACACTACACATTTGGAATATCTCCCATATTTAACACACAATTCATATCGGCAGCTCATTAAGACCTGAACTGGGTGTTTCAGATAAGGCCGACTGCCAAAAGGTGCATTTTTGGAGGATCCTCCAGGACCAGGATTGAGATTTACTGTCCTTGGGCAACTGAGTAAGATGTAGACTATATTCTGGTGAACTGAGAAAATGCACATATATTTTACTACTTGATTTTAATGTTTTATTTAGTAGTTTCCACAAAAAAACAGAACATTAAAAAAAACGTAGAAACAATTTTCAGTCAGAAAATGTTAATACATTTCACAAATAATTTCAAAGAACACACATACCGTATGCAGTATGCTATGTCAGTCAAATGCTTTTCTCAAATGAGCTATATTTATACTCACTAATATGCTCACTGACATGGAATCGAAGGATGTGAGGAAATTAATGTTAAAGTTAATTAGAGTATGAAAGCAATTTATCACTAGAAGAGATAGGGAAATGTAATAAAACTCCAATAATTTGGTGTGAGATATGAGTGGATGTGCAATACTCAAAATATAGTACTGCATGTAGGGGATTGTCATTTCATTTTGTAGTCTATTTACCAAGAAAAACCATTGTTTGCTCAGATTTAACCAAACAAGGGGTGATCTGCAGATTTTGCTTACCCTTTTAGCCCTGTGACTCAAATTGGTGTTCTCAATCTTTAGAGGCCAAATACCATCTTCAGTCAAATTAGAACCAATACTCGAGTCACTGATGTTTACTCTATTTTTTGTTTCTCGATTCGGCAATTAAAATTCTCATTGGACTGAAGAGTATATTTAATTTTGTCCTAACTAGAGAGGATCCATTCCACATCTGTTCCAATAAAGAATCTATCTCATCTACATTTTGGATGGCCTAAGGGTGAGTACATTTTTAGCAAATTATAATTTTGGGTAAACTATTCCTTTAAAGGAAGTGAGTACCATGAACTATTTGTCATTACCTAGGCTTCATGGTTAGAAGCTCAGATATTCCAGTCTAAACATTTCCCAGAACACTATCACAAAACAGCAGGGCCTCTCGTAGCTTATCCATCTCCTGCTGGCAATAGTGATTTATTAGAGATCTCCACAAGCCCTTTAGAGGAGACTCATACATTAGTTTCAGAAACGCTTCTTGCCATCCTCAGAGGAAGGTAAGACTCATGAGCTTGTGGTACTGATTTATCTGTAGGATTTATTATTATTATTTTAATCATGGGTGTCCCATACTTTGTCTCTTGGGTTTTATCTTCATGCAAGGTAGTGAAAAGCATTCATGAATCAAGATCATTGGTGGTGGATTGCGATATTATTCATATTTCAGTGGAAGTGTTTTCTATCGGCCTAAAGAGAGTTAGGACAGATCCGTTAGATGAACACACACTGTAAAATATGAAACTGCACACTTGAAAGCTTAAGAAGATATGTATTCTTATATGCACTTACCTTGAAGATGAAAATCATGTGGGCCATATTTTAAGTACTTAGAGAAAGACATTTTGTTATAATTGCACCGATCTTCTGGGGTCTAAAATGCTTGAGTAATTGTACTTCGTTGCTAAAATCAGTCAATAAAATTATAAACTTCTCTTCCTTTAAAACATAAATAAATAAATACATACATACACACACTTGCACTAAGTAGTCTAAATAGCATCTAACTATTACCTAATGCAAAGAAAATACTGCTATTTTTACATAGTGTAAATAGATTCTTAGACACTTAGTGTTCTTAGGGTAAGAACTTCATTTGAAAAACTTTAAAGGTGATTTTCTCAATGTTTAAATTTTTTTGCACCCTCAAATTCCAGATATTCAAATAGTTGTATCTCGGCCAAATATTGTCCTATCCTAACAAACCATAAATCAATAGAAAGCTTATTTATTCAGGTTATTTATAAATCTCAATTTTGAAAAATGTACACTTATGACTGGTTTTGTGGTCCAGGGTCACATATAGTTAGGGTTAGGATTAGGGTTTGGTTTAGGGTTACTTGCATGTAATTATGGAGAATTGATTGTTATTATAATAGCAAGTAAATGTAATATGTGTAACAAGGACAACTTAAAATAAAGTGTTACCAAAAATAGTTTTAATGGAATCTCCACTATCTTAATTTTAACAGTTAATTAAAAAAAAAAAAAAAAAACCTTTTTATTTCCCAACAAAACATAGTATTGAGAAAAAAGAACATCCACTATTATTATCACTCATAAATGCTTGTAAATTTCACAAATAATTACAGAAAAAATGTTGAACGGTGTGCAGTGATGTTCTGAAATGTGAAGGCAAAGTATTTATAAAGTGTTTATTTTTATTATTATTATATTTTTTTTAATCAAATGTAAATTAATTTCCCAGTTGCATTTTCTTGGATAAATAAACAATATTTACACTATCGAAAAAGAAAGAAATTAAATTAAATTAAATTAAATTAAATTAAATTAAAGCCAAGTCTGAATCTCATTAAGTTATTGTTTCTTAAGTTTGCATTTTACATTTATTGCAAAATAATAACTCAAGGCAGTAACAATTTAAACAATATATTTTATTTGTGAACTTGTTCAGCTATTCTTTTTAATACTTAATTTTGAACTATTTTTGAATTTTTCGGATCATCTGTCATCAAAGCTCTGTAAATATTGGGCACAGACACCAATATTACAGATTTATTTTAAATTTCACATTTCACCAAGCTGATTTCTCACTAAAAACTTCCACAGATCAAGTTTTCATGCCATTTTAAGTCTTATTTTGATGTAACAAAGAGGGTTTTATCTGTGTGAGTTGTTTAAATTAGCCTTTCTATTAACACCATTATATTGTTCTTTCAGACTGATTCGCGAACGTGAAACGCACACAAGAGGCGGGATTTCTCAGATGAACCAATCACAGTCTAACATAACCAGTGAAATCCAATCAGTGGGCCTTTTTCACATTCCGCGTGTCGTCACATCTGACTCTGTTTAGTAGCGTAAAAGAATTTCCTCCTGCATTATTGTCAATAGACAGACGCCAGTTTTGGGAAGAAAATGAAACTAAATTAGTTGGACTTCACAGTAAACATCAGTATTTATTTATACTGATGTCCTACTGTATATTTCATCCTTAATTTTAATGTGTAACATTCTCTGATCAACGCGATTGTCACTGCTGGCGCTGTTGCCCGTCATACGTGAATAGCAGCATACTGCTCAAATTACTCCCAGAGCAATAATCGGACTGATTTAAATTTATTTCTGTTATGACAACTCTCAGAGGGATTGGCATGGTAATGTACATGACAATGTTAATGTATTTGGTCTTGGCGGAATAGATCTGCTACGCTACGGTTACTGCTGCTGCTGCGGCAGAGCAAGTACCATGACTTGCTACTGCCAATAAATTTACAACATGCTGCTGTTTTTGTGCAGTTCTGTAATAAAACAAGGTGGTCAGACTAAAGTACTAAAGTATTGCGCATACACATACAGTACGGTTTGCGCGCTCCCTTTTAACTCACAAGATATACTTTGGAATGTCATGAAACCATCTTCCTTGGTTTCACAATACTCAATTAATGATTGTAAACTAAATTTATTGTTTTTAGAAGGAGTATCTGTGCTGATTTTTGCATAAATAAATCACAACAGTCCTGTGCTGTGGGCACAGCCATTGATAAAGGCTGCAGCGGAAGTTTTTTTTTACGCTACTATTAGAAACTTTCACTCTTCGAATGTGGAAGTGTGCAAAAGGCCCATATCGTGAAGGGGGCATTGCCTCCTCTCATGTGACTTTCCTCCATTCATTCTCAATTACTGTAAAACTGTAGAAACTGTAGAAAACTGTAGAAATCTGTAAAACTCAGTGGGCTCAGGAGAGACACAGACTCCTGCTGTAACTTTACCTGCTAGTGTCACTGTTGGAAAGTTTTATCTAAGAAAAATTAGTTTTATACACTTTTATTATATTTTGTATGACATTAAAATGATATAAAAATGGTGTCCACCTAGAAAATGAATAATAGAGCATCTTCAAATTACTAATGTACAAAAATCATGAAGTTGAAGTCCATGAATTCAGTTAACATTTTTCTTTCTTTACTTATTTTCTTACTTTTTTAATTTACTTAGTTGCTTGCTTTTTTACTTACTATCATTTTTTATTCATTTATTTATTTTAGTTATGCATACTAGGGCTGCACGATACATCGTTTCAGCATCGATATCGCGATGTGCTCATCCGCAATAGTCACATCGCAGGATGTGCGATGTTTAGTAGCCTATACTGATCGTTATATTTATTTATAGGCTACTGATCGTCTTTTCTTTGCTTACACACAGACACCTTGTCTACACCGGACGCGACAGCTGTCGTGTCGCGCTGCCTGTGCCGCAACATCTAAAGTGAAAGTCTGTCTAAACACTGGACGCGACAAAAGCGACTGTTGCATATCATTTGCATTTTGTGTGAGTACACATAAATGGAACGCGGCAGTTTACTTTCGAGTATTTGACGTGCCGCGCCGCATCCAGTGCAGGGAGCATCATTATAATGACTTATACAGTATTTTGTCGCGCCGCTCGCGTCCAGTGCAGACAGCATCACTGATTATAATGTGTTCTACCGCATTTGGCGCGTCGCGACGCTCGCGCCCGGTGTTGACACGGTGAAAGCCACGCAGATGCATGTGAACACGGAATTCCGTTCACTTCCGCTGCTATTTTATGCCTGAAATGACACATACACGCGAAACTATGTCAAAATACAGGTCTCTGCAAGTATCCTTGTAAACACAGTTGCTTAAGTGAAGATAAACAATTGAGAAAGAAAATGGATGTGTAACAGGTTCACAGTTTAATGTTCCTGAGGCTTTCTGTGTCATGAATGTTAATCAAACAGCAAAACACAGAGAAAAATCACTTTTTAGCTTTGACACAGATTTATTAGTTTACATTTATACAGTGAAGAATATGCAGTGCAATTTTACATTTGATTATTCAATTTCTGTAACTGAATACTGTTAGACTATAAAGTGTTTTATTTTATTTGTATCTTTGTTCTATTAACTTTATCTATGTTTGTAATTTGTTTATTTTCAATGCTGATTTACTCAGCTATAAAATCATCCCATTTTTTTCCAAAGAGCTATTCAAGTAATCTGATGATTTTTTATTTTCATATCGCAATATTTATCGCAGAAAAACAAAATATCGCAATGTGAGTTTTTTCCAATATCGTGCAGCCCTAATGCATACTTTCTTAGTATCTTTTACACCACTGCAGATTTTTTTTTTCAAAGACAAGACAAATTTACCATATAGAGCTGAAGAATAAGCTTGTTGCCAGTTGATAGGCATATGTAAATATCCGCCATCAGCCCTTGACTGAGGTATTTTCCCTAATCCTTCAATGCACTTCGTAGGCATCTTGTGTTATCTGAAGTTTGTGCTGGCTTTAAACATATATGCTTTGAACAGCCTGCGCCAGCTTCTGCACAATCGCTGGTGAGCCACCTCGCTAGATCTAAGCTGCTTTTCCTGAACACAAGCGAGCGAGTGACACTCGATTACAATAGCCACTGTCATGCATTGCCAAGAGGGCCCATTTGATAGCGATGACATGTGAAGTCAAACGTGCTCCGCTGCTGATGCTGGGGATGCACAATAGCAGGGAACTGCTGAGTAGTCACAGTAGGAGATGAAATAGTACTGGAAATCATTTGTTCAGATAATGTAAGACGTGACTTTGTTAAGATCTACTTCACTTGCATAGAACATGAAGCCATAAGGATTCAAAGAGTAAAGACAGCCGAAGCCTTTCACATGCATTCGGTAATCGTGTGTTTGTTTTATCTGTTGTTTGTATGTAAGATGTTTCTGCCCGTGTATACACATGTGCACAGGCAACGCACAGATCACATGACCTGCTTGATGGTGTTATTTTTAGCTGATTCAGCAGGAAGTTGCTCCAGCTCTGTGCAGGCCCTATAACCACACAGCCCAATCTAATTCTCCCGCTTCTTTCAAAGAGCTTCAGGCTCTGAGGTTTCAAATATTTCTGTCCTAAAAAGACGCAAATGACACTATCTGTAATATTTAATGAAGTGTGTGCCAAGATTTTTCTGAAAACCACAATAAGAGCTGGAGTGTAGGCAGGATTTACCTTGTGGGTGGGCATGCTAAATATTGCTTGCCCTATAAGCAAATTTAAAATGAGATTTTCAGTGATTTTTTTCCCCCCTTCATATTATAAAAACCTGTGGGGGAAAAAATAGCATCATAAAAACTGAATTTTGTGGTCAGGAACGTTCCAGGCCTGAAAAGCAACTGAATCCAAGTACTTTTTGGAGTTGTAAAGATCTGTCTGTCTGTCTGTCTGTCTGTCTATCTATCTATCTATCTATCTATCGTCTGTCTGACGTCTGTCTGTCGTCTGTCTGTCTCTGCCTGTGATCACTGTATTTTTTATTGTATTTATTTATTTATTTGTTGTTGCTGTTTTCTGTTCCCTGAAAATAATTATAAAAAAAAAAAATTATATTCTTTTATTTTTGAGCAGAGTGAACCTTTTAAAAGCATAATCTAAAACCAAAACAATTTTCTTGGCTCATGAAAATGTGATCCATGCGGAAGTACAGAAAAGTGCGGATCTTTCCTGTGCATTGTGTGTGTAAAGCAGCTTTATTTTACAATACGGTTCTCAGCTGGATTAAAGAGATGAGGCATAATGGGGGATGATGTGTACTGTAGGTGAAGAGATCATACTGTTCTGCTTACTCTTCCTGTTGAGTTTAAGGCTGCAGTGGCTTCAAAATATTATCACAGCTGCTCTGTGAACTTTTGGAGTTTTTATTGGGAGAGAGAAGATCTGGATTGCTGAGAAGATGTTTTCCTTATATAACCACATTCTCTTTTGCCAAATAAATACAAGTTATTCTTTAATTATTTGACATTTTATAAAACCTGAAATAGTTTGTAGAGTAAACATTTCTAAAGTTTCCACATACCTGTGGACTCTCTCCATTCCATATTACAAAGACTATCAGAGAGTATAGTCTTTATAACATGATGGACTAAGCTCACAGCACATTTATGCGCAATGTGCAGCTATTATCATCTTCACACTTGTGTAAAACTCCTTTGCGCTTAATTGATTCTCAATGTCAGACTGTCCCACATTCCCTCGCTTCTTGTGTAATGAGCTCAACAGCTATCACCACATTGGCCTCAAATATCATATCTTGATTTTTACATGATCTATTTGTTTGTTTATATTTAGAACTTTCAGAAACACACTTATTTTATCTTGGCATTGCTTTAATTAATTAAATATGGATTCCTTTTTTGTTGTTGTTGTTTTTGGGTTATTAGGTTAATTTGTCTGCTATTACTTTAAGAACTGCCACCGCTAAGCGTGACACGGTTCTGATGCATATGCTTCGTAGTTTTTGCTCTTTAATATGAAATGATACAGGCTACAGCACACGCCACCACATTTGTGCATGCAATTGAGGCATGCATGCTACAAGCACAGTATAACAGCTGACAGGACAGGTATATTCGTTTTTACTGACATATGGCCTGACAACATCTCATCTGACCGCAATTCACTGAAGCTGCCTCGTCACCTGGACCTTTCCCGCGCTCATTTGACTAGCCTTTGGCGCTGAAGTGAAGTTGGAGTGCGTGTCTGAAAATTTATATATATATATATATATACACACACACACACACACAAAAATGAAATAAGTACATTGCATAAGTATTCATACCTCAGTACTTAGCTGAAGCAAGCTTTGTACATCAGCATATAGCAATTACCTGCCAATCATCACCTTAAATCTTCACCTCTCAAGCTCTTTCAGGTTGGATGGGGCAGACGCACATTTTCAGGTTTCTCCAGAAATGTTTGATTGGGTTCAAGCCCAGACTCTGGCTGGACCACTCAAGGACATTAATGGAATTGTTTAAACCACTCTTTCTGTGTGCTTAGGTGTTATTGTCCTGCTGGAAGGTGAACCTTCTGCCCAGTCTGAGGTTCTGAATGCTCTGGACTGGGTTTTCATTAAGACTGTCTCTATATTTTGCTGTGTTGAGCTTTTCTTTTACTCTGAGTCCCTCAGTCCCTGCTGCTCAAAAAACAGCCTCACAGCATGAGGCTGCTAACAGCACACTTTACTTTTGGGTGGTTTCTTTGGTTTCCTCCGTACGTAATGGTATACAGGTGTTTTTTTGCTAATTTTTTTTGCAAAGTGTGTTTTCATGTGTCTTCACTAAGGATTGAGTCTTGCCACACTGTGCCATAAAGCCTAGATCGATGGAGTGTTGCAGTGATGTTTGTCCTGCTGTAGGTTTCCTATCTTCACATATGATCATGGAGCTCAGCTAGAGTGACTAACTTATCAACTGCTCATTCCAGGAGGCCAGCTCTAGGAAGAGTCTTGGTTGTTTCAAACTTCTTTCATTAAGGATAATGGAGACTACATGCTTCTGTGAACCTTCAGTGCAGCAGATTTTTTTTTCTGGAACTCTTCTCCAGATGTGTGACTTGACTTGATAACCTCAGGACTTGGTTTTTGCTCTTAGATGCATTTTAAGCTATTAGACCTTTTATTAGGATGTGTGTGCCTTTCCAAATCATACCCATTTAATTGAATTTTCCAAAGGTTAACTCCACTTAAAGGTGGGGTACAATGGTGTTTTGTATATTCAGAGTTGTTTACAGTGTTAAAGAGTTGGATTCTCATGCTAAACATGGCCAAAGTTTAAAAAAATAATTTAGACAAATGACAGAGTGTCATTTCTTTGCCGAAAATCTTACTTCTGGGTTGGTACAAGTTTCGGCTGTTTTTTTTCGATCGTGGCTTTAATGACGTAGACGCTGGTGGAACTCCTTATATGAGCATTTTTCCCGGAAAAGCGTGCCCGCGGCGCCCGCACTCACGTCGACTAAACCGTGAGAAAGAGAGCGTGCCCACCAACACGCTTTATTCGTGTTGCAAGGAATGCAAGGGATTCACTCAGGAAGAATGTCTCTAAAGAAGTGTGGTTTTGGTTGTAAGGCAAGGATAACTTTGCTCAGCTTCCTGAAGAACCCAGGGTTATATCAACAGTGGATGCAGTTCCTCTTTCCGGGGCAGCAATTGAGTGTTGCAAGTGTGTGTTTGTTGACGAATGTTTCATATACAAGGCCCAGTTCAACACTGCATTTGCACATTGTTTGATACTGAAAGATGGAGCAGTCCCAGCTATAAAAGATCATGATTCAGAACTGCAGATGATAAGTGAAACGGCATCAAATATCTGTTTTATTGGCAATCACATCGCAAGTGATCACCGAACTTAGCTCTGCCCACGGCGCGCCTCCGGAAGCTTGGCTTTTTCCGGAGAAAAACGGAAAGCTGTATTTTTCTTTTATAAATATGATAAAACTAAAGACTTTTTAGAGATATTAAGGATACAGTACTACTCTATAGGTACTCAGGGTTAACATTTAATTAGGTGAAACTGTGTATGTTATGTACCCTTTAAAGTGTAGTAACATCTACAAGCAATATGAATGCTACTAAGCTAAATTTCAAGTGTTCCAGATAAAGGTCTAAATGCTTATGCAATGGAATATTTTATTTATTTGTAATAAATTTGCAAAGATTTAAAACTTTTTTTTTTTTTTTTTTTTTTTTTTTGCATTATGGCGTATGGAGTGTAGGTTGATGTTTGAAAAATAATTTAAAGCAGTTTAACATAAGGCAGCAACACAACAAAATGTGAAAAAGCAGAGGTGTGAATACTTTTGCAAATATATATATATATATATATATATATATGTTTATATTTGTATGTTTGTATGTACTTTTTTTTTTAAAAGCTTGTGACAGTCTGCCTTCATGGTAGATAGCTGGCCACACAGATTTACAGCGTCTGGGGTTGCAGGACAGGGCTTGATCTTAGATATTGTGAATTTGATTTATGTCTCCTGGTAGGACATATTGTCTGCATAGCACTGAATCCCAGAGGAGTGATCAGTTCACAATCACGCCAAAGTACACACTGCTGGAGTTTTGTGGCCAGTTCAGACATGGTGAGATGTTTGCTAACTACGACCTTTGTTTCCAAAACATTCCACAACTCTAAGATTGGATGTCTGATTATGGAATCTGCCTATTCAAAGCAGAAACAGTCGATTGGTTGTTCTTATCCAGGTGGATTAACTAAATCTTGCAGCAAAATGTTGTTGGCATAAATCTTAGACACAAAACTTTTTCTCTACAGTTAAGAAAATGCCCACATTTATATACAAATATGCAGTGGTATGTTTGTGTCTATCTGTGTGCTTCTTTGAAAACCCCCTACCTTCTTCCTCCTGTCAGAATCATCCTCCCAAATGCAGACGAGTACTGTCATTTAATTTGCTATGCATATATTTACACACCCGTCATCTGAACGCAGTGCAAATATTCAGCTGCTCAGCTGGGGTGTGAGATTTGTTTCTCACTAGTTTGCTTATGGTAAGCTGAAAAATGTATTCCTAATGCTTCTCAAAATGAGCAGAGCATTAAAGAAACCCAGCAAAGTGATGGAATAATTCAAGACAAGCAGATTAATGGAGTGATCTAGAAAAGCTCAGCATGTGCTTTTAGTAAATTTTCTTGAATCGTACAACACTGACCATTTGATTGATTGAAGTTTCCAGACTTTTTTTTAATTATTGAAGTAAAATTTTGTGAGCAAAAGAGGAAGTGTCCAGTCAAATATATTTAGAAATAAGGTACATTCCCTCACTATAGTGTGTGCTAAGTTTATGTTTGCTCTCTGTGTGGGTCATTCAATGTCAAACCTCTGTGGCTGCAACAGGTATATTCTATGCAGTCATTGTGGTAGAATGAAACAAGCTACATTTCTGCTTTAAACATTATTTGTTCTTCAGACATTCCTCCTCTAATACAGGAAGTATTAGCTGTGTGCAAAGTGACCACATTTGGTTTTCAACCATTGAAAATGTGTGAAATTCAACAATACATGGAGTCGCATTGAGTTCCCCATATTTCTGGGAATTAACCATATAGGGATTTAAAAATGTAGATTACAAAATAAATCTTTGTTACGAACCAGGATATTAAGAGCAAAGTATATTAAAAGGGCTAAGAGTATATTAAGATACTGTTCATTGTTCTTGAATTACAGGCATGCAAACTCTAAGGGGAAAAATAAGTGCTTTCTTTTCATTTTTGAACTGTGACCAATGGCATTTAATGCAACAAGGATTGCTAAAGTCAACTGTTTTTACTAGACCTTCCTATCCCTGTGTAAGAATAGCATAATAATGCTGCAAACTTTCTAAGGTAAAGTGTAATTTGGCTCCAAATCTCAGGTGAAAATTGTCATTTTGACCCCCCTCTACACAACAGTGGATTACTCAGTAAATATTCGTCCATTACATTTAATGTTTTGGCTTTCTTCTATGTATTTTGCCAGGGAAAAAATGACCCACATAGAATGACCCATATAAATTTAGGAATAATTATTGGAATAATTTTGATGACTTTAAGTAACTTTAAATGAATGTCCTGTATAAACTGCCTTATACTGTAGCTTGACCTAATTTCTGTTACCTGGAGCTACCCATCTGCATGTCTGTCCTCTTCTGAAAAAAAAAAAAAAAAAAAAAAAAAAAAACCTGATATAACTCTTACACTTGTTTGTTAATATAACCTACAGTAATATATTTTTTGACTCTGCAATATTTACTTGGTTATTTTTTGTATTTTTTACTTAAAATCAGTTAATTTAAACATTATTATTATTATTATTATTATTTTTTTAATTGGCCTGGATTTTACACACAAGCAAATCTATGTTTCTGTGTGTCTGTATATCTGGTCAATTCTTCATGTCTCTTTATAATTCTGGATAAAAACAAGAGAATTCCATCAATAAGAAAACAAATTAATCCAACAGCCATTATGAAAAATTATAGACAGGCACGGCATGCCAATGTTCACATATTCCACATCTTGAACTCTCATTAATAATATATTGATTGAGATTAATGATGTGTGTCCCTCTTGATATTTTAAATCATTACATGGGAAAATGTCAATTATACTGTAATTAAAAAATAGCACAATATAGATTGCTTTATTTATTTATGTATGTATTTATTGTATATATTTTTTTTTTTTTACTGCTGGACTAAATAGCTCCTCTGCAATAATAGAATCACATTCCATTTCTCAGTCAGGAATACTTATAATATTATATATAAAAATATAATGAGACATATTGATATTTTAGCATTCTGCACAATGTGATATGAATATCTATGTAAAAACTCATAATTACAGAGAAATGCTGGAATTATATTAGGTGGAAATCATTTTGGCTGTGCATACAATGACTAAAAATGAGTTTAAATTGAATAGAATTGATTTTAACTACTTGTGCCGCATGCTGTCTTTTTCCTTTTTTTTCAATCTGATTCAGGGTCTCTGAGTCTTGGCAGAGAGACAATGTCCTGAAATGAATGTTAACAGAGGCCATAATTCCCAATTGTCCTTCTCAAGAAACTAATTTCAGCAAATATCATGAATTAGACTAATGCAATGAGATGAGCGTGTCTTTAGCTAAGAGGATATGGCTTTGCAAAGTGTTAAGTACTACCATTAGGGCAGCCTAGCATAGCTAAATTTAAGCCAAGGTTACTCAAGCATGGCACGAGTATAGCTTGACGATTGCTTCCATAGAGAAGGGGAGGTTTCTTTTAAAAAATGAACACCCTTTTCCAAACTTAAGACTGGGCCAGAGGGTGTGCGATATGGAAATGAGAGAAATGAGGCAACAGTAAGCAATAAACATGCTAATTCACGCAAGCGTAGCAACCACTTATCTGTAACCAAGAAGAAAAGAGCAGCGAAAGCTCAGTGTAATTTAACCCTGCCTCAAGAGCCGGACTGTAGACTACATCCACCTGTTGGAGTACGAGGGTCAACTAATCGCAAACCCATGCAAAAAATATCAAAGTATTTTTCTTGCATGCTAATAGGCTTTTTGCAAAGGGTTTGCCTTTTTTTGGTGAAGGAGAAAGACTGTGAAAATTGCATTAGGAGACATGCACATCGGTTGATTTCTTCATCACAATGTGACAGAAGTTTAAAGAGAATAAATGGATCAGCCGGTCACGGTAACGAGATTTCAGTGTTTATCAGGGAAAACAGAGCGATAAAGGACAAGGGAGATTAGCATGAAGAATGCAGGTGTGTAGGAACTTGAATAATATAGACATTGCACTTATGCCAAAATCAGACATCCCAGCCTGGGTCCTCTGAGGATTACAGTTCACTGAAATACAAGACGTAAGAGCAGTGTTTTGTTTTGTAAAGGTATTTTACATGCGTTTCTCTCTGCTTTGTTTTACATTATGTACTGCCTGCTTTATTGTCAGTGATTTAAATTCACAGGACTGTGAGATACAGCACTGTCTTAACCTGCATTTGCATGTCTAATATATTCAAGGCAATTGATTGATTGAGCACGCATCAAACCTGATTATTGACCTGTAAAAACATCCATAAATGTCAGCTCATCCCTCCCCCTTTCATAGTTTATTACTGCTATAACATTAAACTGTTATCTGTGTAACCTATAAGGTTCCTCTTTGGTGCAAGGCCTTTTAATATCAGCATATACTAGAATTTTATTGGCTTTTTAATTCTTGCTATGATTTTCTTCAGCATAAGAAAAATATATCCATTATATACTATATATTCAGATGTTTTTTTTACACTTACACCTTTAAGCAATAGATTGGATTCTTGCTTCTGTCACATTTCAGACTACGATGTTTTGTCACAGTAGTGGTGTGAATTACCTGTTATTGTCGCTATATAGTAATGCACTTTTTTTGCTATTCAGCTTCAGTATTCAGCGTTCCTAGATCAGAAATGTAAGTTAGAAGGTTCTCATTCCATAACTGTGTTAAAGGATAAGTTCACTTTCAGATTTCATATTTCCTGATACTTTATTCACCCCCATTTTATCCAAGATGTTCATGTCTGTCTTTCTTCAGTTGGAAAGAAATTAAGGTTTTTGAGGAAAACATTCCAGGATTTTTTCCATATAGTGGATTTCAGTGAAAGCCAACAAGTTGAAGGTCCAATGCAGCTTCAAAGGGCTTTACACAATCCCAAATAATAAGGGTCTTATAGTGAAATGACTGGTCAAATGCTCCTCACGAGTGACGTAGGTGGAAATACTCACCCGGTGTTTATAAAGCGAACGCGCAAAGAAAGTCAAATGGCCTGTACAAAAAAAAAAAAAAAAAAAGGAAACCAGCAATGTTGGACAATTTTAAATTTGGAGAAGAAAATAAGAAAATACCTTTTTGAACTAGAGTACGCAGACAAAAAAAAACATGCGTGACCTTTCCAACATCATTACGTAATGTGTGAAACAAAGAAAAATATACATTTTTGCTATATTTAAAAAATTAGCTATCGTTTCACTAGAGATTTATTTCTCAGCTGGGATCGTGTAGAGCCCTTTGAAGCTGCATTGAAACTGCAATTTGGACCTTCATCCCGTTGGTCCACTATGGAGAAAAATCCTGGAATGTTTTCCTCAAAACCTTAATTTCTTTTCAAATGAAGAAAGAAAGACATAAACATAAAAAAAAATCTTTATTGTGGAAGTGAACTAATCCTTTTCATCACTGCATTAATGATCCAATCCTAAACTCTTCAGTATTTGCTTATTTAAATCCAAATAGTGACCAGAAAACCTTTTTAAATGCAATATATTGTTTTACTCAAAGATCTTCATGTTTTGTTAGCAGCTGGACAGGTAAAGTTATGCAGAAAGCCCTTATATGGAGTGTGTATTATGCTAATTATTTAAGGTGGGCATGAGTTCCCTAAATGAGAATAATCTGAATTCAATAACATTAGAATAATGTTAGCCATGTGTTAAGTGTCTACAGCAAGTTCAAATGGTGGTGTATAGACAAGTAGAACATGTACCTGAATTAACCTTTATATTGGTCCTGGAAAAAACAATCAATGACCATAAATCTAACCACAACATTAGTGGGAAAGCCCCTAACCACAGCCTCCTGACCACAACTGTGAACTCTCGCTCTCTTGTTGTTTCAGGAGCATGTCCTGGATAAATGTTAAGTGGTTTAGATGGTTGATGTGTTGCATTTCTGTGCCATTTATAAAAAAATGTAATTTCTTGCTGGCCTCTAGCAACCAATAATGTGTATACAGCCTTGTGATGAACTTCTAAAGTACATTACATACTCTACGAGAGAACATCTGTCCTTGAACTCATACAGTCACCCATAGTAAGAGAAGAAAAGGGAATCCATTCATACGGAAAAAAGCAATTCCTTCCAATATCTATGTGGAACTGCACATGTGTTTGTCAAGAAATATCAGGTCACCTAGCAATGGATCACCAGACTAAATCTAACATTAATACTGCATGTTCCACATTGCCATTTGTCATGTGCCACAATAGAACAAACAGAATAAATTGTATATTAATAGATCCAATGAATATAAAAGAAGCCTGTACCTACTACTATATTAGATCATAGCATGACCTATTTTGAATGAATGAAAGAATGTGATGCATGTTCATAGAAATGTATATTCTTTCTAATATTTAATAATACAATAACATAGTTTTACATTTTGTTTGTTGATAAAATAGAAACTGGCTTAAAATCTTCTTCTGTCTCAACAGAAATAATGCTAGCAAGGTAATGAGTTTCTAGGGAACAAGCATAGTGGTAAAATATATAGCCTTAGATGCAGTGTAGGTTGCTTTGGATAGAAAGTAACTGCCAATTGAATTAATGTAGCCAGATAACAGAATGTAGGAAAAAAAACTTGATCACAGGTTTTTAGTATAAATTATTCATGTGTATGTGGGCATAAACTGCAGAGGTTGCATTTGTCTGCTGCAGCTGTGAAAATATATGTCCATTCATTCCACCGCTGTGTCCTCAAGTACGACAGGTGAGTCATTACATTCATTGGATCTGTTATACAACCTGTGAGACAATCTCAATAAATGACACACATGTAGAAGCTCCCAGTCATTAGATTATTCTCACACCCAGCCCCCTTTATTGTAGGATGTCCTGGAATGGATTCTGAAATGGATATTGAATTCTCTCCCCTAGAGATTTTAGATGAAAAAAGAGCCTGGCTGGAAATCGAATCATCTAGAGAAGTGAAAATGCTGTGTAAAACTAGGATTTGTGTGAATTGCAAGACAACATCACACATAGCACACGCACAAAGACCTTTGTGGGAATGCATGAAAGAGAAGGGGTCAAAGCTAACACAACAGTTCTCAAGATAAGATCTGGTGCATGCCATTCTTCCTTCATTGCTCTGAGTAGTCTACACTCTTCTATTTAGTATTCAATGTGGACCCCTGCGTCTGTTTTCAAACTTCTTGTGCTTTTAAATTCCGTCTTTAATGGGAATGATTATGTTTAACATGAAAGATCATAATGTCAATACCATGTTTTAATGTTGTGCTTCATTCAGCATATAAAAGGTGGGATCCAGTCCATACTAGAACATGAAACCTGAAATGTTCTCTAAAAGAATCGATTGAGGTTGATAGTTTTTTTTTTTTTTTTTTTACCTCCAGCCTTACCGGAGAATAAAATGAATTACACAGGAGTGGACTGATTTCTAGTGACGGGGCTTTGAGCTGGAATATGAGGAGTGCGTGCATTATGTGCTTGTGTTCAAGTTCAGAATGGAGCCGCTTGTCTGTGGTTTAAATGGACGGAGGATATGAAAGCAATTGTACTGTACATAGCATTTTTCTTTGTTTACTTCAGACAATTTTGGCAAGGGGCAAAGGTATTTAAAAACTTAGATGAGAAAATAACTGACAAAAAAAGAAAAGAAAACAAAGATGCTTTGGCTTATTTTGGAACTGTTTTTGTTGGCAATGAGGAAATATATATGAACTAAATGGCCAAATTTTGTCTGAAATGTAGTTATTTGATATTAACTTCTTGTTTACAGAACTGCTGTATGAAAGCAATATGTTCTTGCTGGCGTGGAATTGATTTAAACCACCAAATAAAAGCTTGGATGGAAACAGCATTTCTTTCATAAAAGTGAATGAAGGGGTTTATCTCTGAAATGAGAGTTAAAAGTAGTCCGTCAGTGTCTTTCTACTAACCACTAAACTGATTACTGACTGTTTACTTAAAGGAGACCTATTATGAACCCTTTTATAATATGTAATGTAAGTCTTAGGTGTCCCCAGAATGTATCTGTGAAGTTTTAGCTCAAAATACCCCACAGATCATTTGTTATATAATTTTAAAAATGTCTAATTTTAGTGTAAGAAACACGCTGTTTTTGTGCATGTCTCTTTAAATACAAATGAGCTGCTTCTCCCCACCACTTTCCCAGAATAGGGCTGTGCCTTTACAGCTCATTCCTCAGATACTCTGTTAAAAAACATCTGTTTGGATTTGATTATTGTGCTGAAATCATATGTTTTAAACCATATTATTTTAAACTTCTGATATAGGGTTTTCAGAGCGCACACATCTGAATTATGCAGACAGAAAGCAGCTGTCACATGGCATGTGAATAGCCTACTAAACTAAACTGTCTTTCATGTCTTATTGCACTTAAACTATCACTTAAAACTACACAGAAGCTTATGTTAAAAACACATGAGTTACAAAAACAGTTGGTTATTTATGAAGGTAAACAGCTTGGAAAGAAAACAGCATTTTCAAATTTATCCACTTTGCAAAACGTTTTCAAAAAGCTCAGTTTTCCTTGACAAAAATGCCATCTCAGCGTGGATGGAGGGCCAAAACGGAGAGAAAAAGATGCGTTTTCGAATTAGTTTACACTACTATGAATTAGTTTTAAAACTGTGTTGAAAACAATATTTATCTTCACTACACAACCGAATACGGTTTACATTTCTAAATGCCATTCTTTTGAACACTATTCATCGAAGAATCCTGTTTTTTAACATTGAGAATAAGAAATTTCTTGAGCATTAAAACAGTATTAGAATGATTTCTGCAGAATCATGTGACACTGAACACTGGAGTAATGGCCAACACAGGAATAAATGACATTTTAAAACATATTCAACTAGAAAACAGTTGTGTTAAATTGTAACAATATTTCAGAATATTACTGTATTACTGTATTTCTGACCAAAAAAAGCAAGAGAGCAAAAGAGACTTCTTTCAAAAACATAAAGTTTTGAATGTTAAGTACATAAAACAAAAACCTAAAAAGTGAGCCAATTTTTGGAGCTTCAGGTTATGTTTGCAACAATCAATACAAAGTATTTGTTGACTGAAGAAAAATAATAATTGTTATAAGTCATTGTAGACTTTGTTGTGCTTTAGCCCTCTAAATATTTCAGATTATATGGTCTCTTAGCAATCATAACTGTTTGTATGTAAAATGTAGTTGCACTGACAGCATCAAAAACTCTGCGTTTGGCAGATGCTTTCATCTAAAACTAGCATTGCATTCAAGGCACACATTTTTCATTGTAAAATATATATATATTTTTGCTGCTTTTATTTATAATTAAAACAAAATGAAGACAGGAAATGATGATAAATAGAGGGGAGAAAGGGACAACAATAACATATTCAAGAGCCAGATTCAAACTCACACCATTCATGTGAGTGCCAGAGCTCTGACCTCACTAGTTAAAATATGTTTTTTTCTTAAATTGTGAAAGTTTAGACCTTTATTTCACAAAACTGTGCCAGTTTTCTAAATTAGTCTGGTTATGTGTGGTACCACAAGTAGTGCAAATGTACAGTTCAAATGAAATATTTTTGCCTCATTTGGTTTGATGTGAAAGTAGGAATGTTTAAGATCACACGCACTTCTGTCTCTTTTATCAGACAGGTTGATGTTGTTTTCCAATACATTGCCATAATCCCCACTTTGTAGCCTCTTATTCTTAATGTGTACTTGTTATAGCCACCTTTTCATTTTCCATTTCCCGGCACAGGCAAGGACAAACACAGAGGGATATATCTCAGTATTGACATTGGCTTACTCATCAAAAGCCATTGTGTGATCAATAAATGAAGCACAGCCAGAATTACAGATGACGTTTTCAGTTTATTGATACAACTGTAGTTATCTCACCTTCACTAATGCGTCTTGGCTTGGACATCCTCCATTACCCTTCCAAACCAGACATTAACACGGGTCTAGCTATGTTAACGCCCGGTCTTCCTCACAGGGCCGTACAAAGCAGGCAGTGTTAAGCCACCAAGTCAAATATGTAAATAATTAAAGTACTGTGCCAGCAAATGCCTCAGGTTGGAAATGCGGTTGGCAATGAGATGGCCAGTCTTCAAGCGTGCAGAGCGGGATTTTCCAATTTCCTCCTTCTACAAAACCGCACACTTGACATTTCTCTGATCCAATCCCAGAGACATCTTTGAAGAGCATAAAGCCTTCCAGAGACTGTTTCTGTTTCCACCTCATTGATTTGGAAAACGGCAGCGATGAAGGCAGCGGGGTAATTAACAGATTTGCAAGAAGCATTGTAAAGACAGCCAATGAAAGTCTTCTGGCTTATTATCTATAAGTAGATTGGAACTAGTACTGAGGAATTTCAAATTTGCCATTTCGCACTTCAACAAACCCTCTCAGAACAAACTGCTGTGGTAGAAGCATTGATAACAGACTTTGACAATATGAGGATCAATTATAGTCATTTGCAGAACATTTGAAAACATTTAATGAGAAATACATGTTGTTGTTGAAGACTATGAGAATAGCATGCTCCAAATAAATAGCGGTTTAAATAGTTTAATATATGGAGAAAAACACAGATCTCCAGTAACCAGTGATATCCAAAGGCACAGTAACAAAATATGTTTTAGCTGCTTTCTGTTGTTGGTGTTATCATCCTAATGTGCTAACAACATGGTAATCATGCTAAAACATGCTAGCAACATGCTAATCATGTTAGAAATATGTTAACAACATGCTGATCATGCTAGCAACATGTTAACAGCATGCATATCATGCTAAAACATGCTAGAAAAATGTCAACATGCTAATCATATTAAAAACATGTTAGCAACATGCTGGTCATGTTAGAAACAATGTGCAAATCATGCTATAAAATGCTAATCATGTCATAAAATGCTAAACCATGCTAATCATGCTAAGAACATCCTAATGTGCTAACAACATGGTAATAATGTTAAAACATGGTAACAGCATGCTAGTCATGTTAGAAACATGCAAATCATGCAAAAAACATGTTAATTATGGTAAAACATGCTAGCAAAATACAAATAATGTTAAAACGTTAGAAAAATGTCAACATGCTAATCATGCTAAAACATGGTAACAAAATGCTAGTTATGTTAACATGCTACATTTTAACAACATGCTAATTATGCTATAATCATGTTAGCAATATACTAACAACATGCTAATCATGCTAAAAACATGCTAACATGACATAACAAGCTGTTTTTTTTACTAAATCAGCTTGTTTTATTTGGTTAGCTAGATTTTTTTAATTCATGTTAGCAATATGTTAAATCGTGTTAAAACATGTTAATCCTGTTACAAATATGCTAGCAACATGCTAACCAACAATAACATGCAAATCATCCTAAAACATACTAGAAACATGTCAACAACATGCTAGTCATGTTACAACATGTTAACAAAATGCTAATTGTTAAAAACATACTAGCCACATGTTAGCAACATACTTATAATGCTTGTGATCAACATGCTAATAACATCCTAATCATGCTAAAAACATGGTAAGAACATGACAAGCATGATAGAAAAATGCTAATTGTTTTAAAAAACATGCTGGCAACATGTTAATCATGCAAAAATGACAACGTGCTAACAAAATGCTAGTAACATTTTAATCATGCTAACTGCTAGCCAGAAACATGTTAATTAATGATAACTTAAAACATGCTAACAATTGTTGCTAGCATGATTCTTGTAATCATGTAGCAACATGCTAATCATGATAGAAACATTTTAACAACATGATAACAGCATGGTAGTTGCTTGAAAAACATGTAACCAAGATGCTAGCAACATGCTAATCATACTAGCCATATGTTTAATAAACTAAAACAACAACAACAACAATAATAATTTGTAAAAAAAAAATATATATATATATATATATACATATATATATATATATATATATATATATATATATATATATATATATGTATATATATATATATATATATATATATATATATATACATATATATATGTATATATATATATATATATATATATATATATACATATATATATATACATATATATATATATATATATATATATATAATATTTTTAAAAAATTCGACTCAAAACCAAAAGAGAAGAGAAATCTTTTTCCCTCCTCTCACTCCCCCTCTCATCAATAATGCTAGTAACCATAGAAACCTAGAGCCTACTGGAACATAAATAAAATGGAGGACAACCAAATTGTGATGGATAGTTTTGTACTTGTGCATTTATTTATCCATACGTTTCCATTCATTGAGTAAACAATGAAATGATGACTGCAGTGTATATTTACCTTTGTGCTCCACAGCTAGTCAAACACACGACTGAAAACACACACACACACACACACACACACACACACACACACAGATCCACACGCATACATTCCTATAAAATGTATATGGAATCACCACTCTAGGCAAACAAACACTTCTGATCCCTGTACAATATTCTTAGTATCAACCATGGAAATGGAACTGTTTCCATTTTTAAAAATATGCTTTTCACATAAATGAAAGAGGAAACTTTTGTCTGTCAGCAGAAACAGTCTCTCAAAGCATCTAGGAACCAAACAGGTTTGCAAAGATCTATATGCGACTTTTGTCTGTTGCTCTGAAGGCTGCCCTGACTTTAACCTTCACGCCTTACCTTAATGTTAACCTTTAAAATAAAAGCAGCATAGAGTTGATCGAATCCACCTTATTGACTTGTTCAGTAGGGGTGTAATATTGACTTGTTTCTAAGATGATGCTTAAATGGGATACAACAGTGATTACTTCATACTTTGATGACACGCCACACCAGCAATTTATTCCTGCTGGTTTGTTTCCTCACAGAGAAGGGTAAATATAGACCATGCACACAGAAATTGACAGAGCATCATATTTAATGCTGAGACAGGGAATTGTTTCTTGTTTTGCCTCACAGTTGATCACTGGGTTGTAACAGCTGTTGCCCTTAGGGAACCAAAGACACAAGAACAACACAAGTACTATTTAATAAGAGTGATGATTATTCGCAAAAGACATGTAGTCAGCTATGCAGCTAACAAACAATGTGACCTAAGAATGATTTGATAATACTCCCATTAAAGGATTAGTTCACTTTTAGAACAAAAATTTACAGATAATGTATTCACCCCCTTGTCATCCAAGATGTTCATGACTTTCTTTCTTCAGTTGTAAAGAAATTATGTTTTTTGAGGAAAACATTTCAGGATTTCTCTCCATATAATGGATGTATGGTGCCCCCAAGTTTAAACTTCCAAAATGCAGTTTAAATCCAGCTTGAAGGGCTCTAAATGATCCCAGACGATGAAAAAGGGTGTTATTTAGTGAAATGATTGGATATTTTCAAAACAAATTGACAGTTTATATACTTTTTATCCTCAAATGCTGGTCTTGTCTCGTCTTTGCGATGCACATGCGTAGTCTCTGTGATCCGGGTTAATAGAGTTAGAGTATGTCGAAAAACTCCCATCTCGTTTTCATCTTCAACTTCAAAATTGTCCTACAATGCTGTTTTACCTTTGTTTGTAAAAGGTGTTTGATCTTTTTTGTATGCTCACTTTGTAAACACTGGGTTGGTACTTCTGCAGTGATGTAGACAAGACAAGACCAGCATTTGAGGTTAAAAAGTATATAAATTGTCAATTTGTTTTGAAAAAAAAACAAAAAACAAAAAAAACAATCGTCTCGCTAGATAAGACTCTTCTTCATCGGCTCATTTAGAGCCCTTTGAAGCTGCATATAAACTGCATTTTGGAAGTTCAAACTTGGGGACACCATAGAAGTCCATTATATGGAGAGAAATCCTGAAATGTTTTCCTCAAAAAACATAATTTCTTTACAACTGAAGAAAGAAAGACATGAACATCTAGGATGACATGGAGGTGAATACATTATCTGTAAATTTTTGTTCTGAAAGTGAACTAATCCTTTAAGTAACCATACCCCTAAACCCAAAAATTTAGGGTTTAGAGATAAGGTTAGGGTAAATGAATAGAGAATACAGTTTGTACAGTATAAAAATCACTGTATCTATGTTCACATAAAACATCGAAACCCAACATGTTTGTTTGAGTACAAGCATATTGCCTTTTTCTTGTCTATTTGCATTTTCGAAGGATACACAACCTCACTGCTCATTCCTAATTGGAAAAGTTGAGGTGACAAAGTGAAGCTGTTGCCAGTATAAATCATACACATGTGGTACCCTGAGTCGTGATTCATTGAATCCGGTATAAGTCAACAGCAGCATCTCCGAACACATGTGCACTGTGGTTATATTTTACAAAACCTTCAGACAGGCACATCTGACATGCTCCTTGCTCTTAATATCACCAACCTTGTGGAGGAACAACAAAAGTCCTGAAAATCAAACCTTCAGACATTTTGATAAATGTTACAACACATTTCAATGTCAAGAATCAGACAGCTTTTCAGACAGGAATAAAACATACAAGACAAATGATTAGTGCACGTCTAGAGACAGTCGAGTTGTCTTGCCTGATGTTTTCTGCATTAATATAAGATTGCTGCATCCTAAAGTCTTTCTTTAATTAATTTAAATTACTGTATATCATGCTGTAGATTAATAATGTGTGATTTATGAGCTTAATAATGTAAGTTTAGTTAAAAAATGCAGTAGCAAAAAAAAAAAAAAAAAATTCCTTGGTTGATATTGTACTGTAGCTAGTAAAAGTCATGCAAAACAGACAAAATCCCATTGTGAAAACAGTTCTAAAAAGGTAGAGAACATTTATTAAAACACATTTGAGTAATTCTGAAAATGAAAGTTGATAAATAAAAAAAGGGCTCTAAACATTCATGTTCAAAATTATTCAACCCCCAAAAGTCAAATTTGGTGTGGAATCTTTTATTCTTTTAAAACCACCAATAAATGCTGCTGTCACCTCTCAGTTGCAATCTTGGCCCATTCCTTGTTTGGTAATTACCATTAGTGTGTGTGTGTGTGTGTGTGTGTGTGTGTATACACACACACACACACACACACACACACATTTTGTAATTTTAGGAAATCTTTTTTTCTTTATTACATCTTTATTAGTAGTGTGATTATAACACATTTGATTTTGAATAATTAGGCCTGAATAAATATGCGACTTCAAATCTGTTTATGATCCCTAATGACAAACAGTTTTGTCAACAGCACCTGCAATTTGCAAGTATAAATGTGCTGTCATATTTAAGATGTTATTAATACACTTGTACACAAGTCAACTATGATCTTTCCAGCTTTTGCAAACCAAAAGATATTTCAGTTCTCTCAGGCTCAAAAGCCTTGCCCAAGAGATCAAAGGTTGCCATGTGTTTTACTGGGTATTTCACCATTGATAAGTACTGTCTAAATGCTTCAAACTGAAACAAAGATGAGAACAGCCTTTCAAGATCTGTAGCAGGCCTCTTTGAATCAGATCTTAGAGATTCGTACACATATGTAAACACATTTCTGAAATCTTAGATTTTTTGTCTCTGCTATGACCTCATGATTTTTATTGCTTGTTACTTGTATATTAATATACTACTTTTCACACAAACTATTTATAACCTACATGTGCTACTGTGCGCTACCTTTACTCCAACAGAAGGGGCTATAGGAACACGACCACCCTCCAAAACTGCTGAATTTAAGAATCATGTCTTTGAGCCTGAGTGCAGCGGTTGTTTTTGCTTACCCTCACACTATATTTGCATGTGATATTTACTCTCAAGTTGCACTAGACTGCTCAGATCGGAAAATTCTCCTATTTACATGCTTTTGATTTCCTTCTTTTTCATATTTCATTTGCTATTGATTAAAATTACCGTGTGAAAGGAAAACCCATCTATGAAGTTGTCTAACATGATAAATGGGGCCATGTTAGCATGAGAGATGGGAAATGCAAATGATTGATCTATTTAGTGTGTGGATATCTGGGTAGGGAAATACTATGTGTGCGTGTGGGGAATATCCATATCTTCCAAGACAGGAAATACTGATCCCTCATGTGCCTTTGCCCAAGCAAGCATGTTACAACAGGGAATTAAATCTCAACACAGGCCACCTTGGTGTGAAACAATATAGTACAGAGATAAACATTTCTCCTCTTTGAAATGGGGATGTAGGGTTTGGGGAGTTCAGAATTATTCATATTCGCCAGATGAAACAAGCACTTAAAGTGATAGTTCACCCAAAAATTTTAATTCTGCCATCAATTACTCACCCTCATTTCATTCCAAATCTGTAAGACCTTTGTTCATCTTCAGAACACAAATGACCACATTCAAGGCCCATCAGTGGTTCAACTGTAATGTTATGAAGCTACATGAATACTTTTTGTGCACAAAGTAAAGAAAAAAGTCTTTATTCAACAATTTCTTCTCTTCTGTGTCAGTCTTTGGCACGCGCTGACGGGAGTATCATTTACTTACATGTGTCATTTTCACATAGCAGCTTAAAATATGTCTGCATGAACTATTGTCAGGTCTGTATTCAATTTGTGACTGTAACCACAGTGGTCATCGGCTGCAAAACTCACATTTACATGTTGTTTTAACATTAATGTGTGCTGGCAGTGTGTGTACACAACCACCCTACAACGATAAAAATCCACCCAGTGGTATTTTTTTAATCTTTAAAAGTAATATCCCCTTTTTCAAATCAGGTCATTCTCAGTTTCTTGTCGGTGTGCCGAAACACAGACAGAGGCCACTCCCATGATAGTTGATTGACATGGGCATCTTACCTTAGTCCCGCCCTCACTGAGCTGAAACAATCCAACTGCGACCGCCATTGTTTCAATGCCAGAGCAGGGATGTAGACAAGTATGTCTCAGATTGAGCAATTGAGGTGTTCTGTTTACTCCCGACATCTAAGCCGCTGAAGACGCAGAGGATTAACATTACTTTCGCTTTTGAAAGGAAAGCGCAGATCCTGATCTACATATATGCATCTATGTTTGTGCAAATCATTTCTGATGCAGCTTCACCCACAGCAGAAGTATATGCATCATTATGCATCTTTGCAAATCGCCTTTCTTAATAATGTGCTAGTTAGCAAGTTTCACGGCTAAATGAGTTCACGAGTTCACACTTACAGATAATAAACTGCGTAAAAGTTAATGCGTATTTGGCATGCTGTCCGTAAGAGGGCTCCGAGCTTGGTAGTCTTTCCCGAGCCCGGGGCACTCCCTCTGCCCGGGGAGAGGGGTCCGAACTTGGCATTTGGCCCAAACCCAAAGTGCTCCCCCCCAAGAATGGGCTGAAGGTGAGGAAGCGGGGTGGTGAAAAGACTAGAGATAATGAAGGTAGGACTGTTTTGGTTATTTATAGGGATTCTCTCTTGTGCTGATTGGACAGGGAATGTGATTGCTGATGATGAATTGGGCAGGGCAATGAGGGGCAGGGCTAGCAGAGCTCATTAACATTTAAAGGAACATGCAACAGAATGGCTCACTCTAAAAAGGGCTGATTTTGACATGGTGAAAAGCGTGTTTTTTTACACTACCAGAAATTTTACCCAATGTATGTTATAGACTTCTCATTAAGACTCTTTTTTTTCAGTCAAAAGAAATTAAGGTTTTTGAGGAAAACATTCCAGGATTTTTCTCCTTATAGTGGACTTCAATGGTGGCCAACGTCTTGAAGGTCCAAATTGCAGTTTCAATGAAGCTTCAAAGGGCTCTACATGATCCCAGCTGAGGAATAAGAGGTTCATGTCCTTAGTCTGCTTTGTCAAACACAACCTCTGGACATGCACTCAACTTTTTTGGTCGACCAAAAAGGTCGATGACAAGGTCTGTTCTAAATGTGGAACCTGTCCTGTTAAACCGCTGTATGGTCTTGGCCACCATGCTGCAGCTCAGTTTCAGGGTCTTGGCAATCTTCATATAGCCTATGCCATCTTTATGTTCAGTGTCACATGAAAAGATATAATAAATACAAAAATGTGAGGGGTGTACTCACAGATACTGTAGTTCAGCCAAAATGAAAATTTCCACAATTTACTCACTCTCCTTTTGATCCAAGCTTGTATGGAAAGAAAGAAAGAAAGAGACATATAAGTAATGTTCCATATGCCAGAGCATCAGTTATTTTTATGATTTGCACTAGCTTCTTACTTGCCCGTATAATCTGCAGGGACACCGACAAAACTTCTCCATTTCATTAATAGCAACATTGCTCTCACCTTGAAGAAATATGAGACTGGTGGTGATATATAGCTGTCAAAGCATTATATGACAGTCACTTTTATTGAAAGAACACATTAGGCTGGACATTGGACTGACGATAGAAAAGCGCCATATAAATGAACTAATGAACATCAAACTTCAGATAGCTCAGGGTCATATGACCATCACAATCTCAGCTGATTTAAGGAGCAGGAAGATGTGCGTGCTTGAGTTTCACCTCATCCTTATTAAATGCAAGGACAAAAAATCAAAGTGATGCTTAATCGATATGCTAATTTACAGGAAAAAGAGATAAAGAAAGAAAACCAAGAAGAAAGAAACAGTCGGTATATCACTTCTATCTCCAGACCCTGATAAACATTACACTATATAGTCTCTTGAGTCCTTCCAATTGCATAGGTACTATAGTTCATGAGAGCTGCTGACCTGTGCTGTAACCTTCCAGTGAAGACACAATTATCACCTAGCCAGAGGCAGAGAAATGGATTGATCTGGCTGTAGTTAACTGTAATTCATTGGCCTCTGTCTACATTAGGAGTCCTGTGGGGAGGATTAATGTGGCAGAGGACCTGATAAACCAACCTAGTTCTCTAATAATGTCCCAGCTCTCCTGTTGAGAGAGCAGAGTGAACTGTTTGCACTTGAGATAAAAGCACTGAAAACACACATTCAATCTTAATATAGAAGTTTGACTTCTGGATTATTTCCTATCTAGAACAACGTTCAAATATACCTTAGTGTTCCAGTAACCCCTCAGGACCTTTGATTCAATATAACATTGATTTGAATGTGTAGCTGATCTCTTTTAAAAGAAGCGATCATTTGGTTATTACTGAAGTATGGAAGATTAATATTATGTTTAAAGGATCATGAATTGTTTTCTTTCTGTTTGCTGGCCCGTGAAATCAAGCGGGAAGCTTGTATAGCTCGTCTTGTCTCTGATTTTGAATTCTGGAGGAGACAGCCTCAATTAGAGCATGACATCTGAAATATGTTGTCAGAATTAATAAATGCAATTAGGTCTTATTGTTTAGTGAAGTGCATAAATGACAATGTGTGGGCAGTCTCTGAAAGTGAAGTATAATGTTTTAAGACATATTGTAGACTTCAACAGAAGGTTGAACAAATAAATTGTGGAATAAATTGTGGTTTCTAATTAAAAGTTATCCTGATTTGTGGTGTTTATTTCTGTGGCATTTCTATTACACAGCAAAGCTAAATGGATAGAGTGACTGTTTAAAAGTCTGTTTTTTTCCTCAGGAGAGTTCACACAGTTTATAAAACTTTTGGCAACTATTTAGCCAGAAACAATGTGTGTTGCAGGCCCTGGTGGTGTGGCAATAAATAATTATTAATAACTAATAAATAACAACTATTATTAAGATTTCTACTCACAAGTTTAGGCTTAGTAAGATTGATGCCAGTAACAATTATTGGGGTTCAAAGTGTTTTTAAGCATTTAAAGACATGTGAAAAAAGACATTCCATATTATTTAGCAAGCCTGTAACCACCTAAATCAATGATTAAAAAAGCATTTTTGGCAAATTCAGCTAATTTACAATAGAAATATGAATATTTTTTCATTTATGACTGTTATGGCACCACCTATAGTCAGATTGGAGGAATTTGCAAAAGTATATTTTTTTAGGGTAAATATTTAATTTGATCAATTTGATTAACAGCAGTGGTCCTAGAGGAAAAGTTGCTCAGAGTGAGGAGATCCTACGGTAGGAAGATCTAGTGTATGTGAGGAATGTATGAACGATTTGATTGACAGCAGTAGGTCTAGAGGCAAAGTTGTTTGGAATTAGGGGGGCTATCATATGATATGAACATTGTGTGTATGTGTGTAAAAAAAGGCGCAATATACAATAATGCGATACATTTGCAATACATTTTTAAAAAAATTCATACATAAACCTATGAACGGTAGTGTATATTAATTAATACAATTACTTAATTTGACTATTTGATCAAAATGCCTTTATCCACATAAAATCAATGCTTTCGACTAGGGATGTGACAAGATCTGGCGAGATCCGATGTGTCTCGCAAGATCCGACTGGTACATTCGAGCTGCACAATTAGTCCTTAAAAGATTATGATCTTTGTTCAAACACCTACGCAATCTTATTTCTGAATAACAATGATTCAGCGACGTCTATTACGACTATTACATCGCTTCAATGACGCTTACGATGTGAAACAGGTGTTAAAGACATTCAAATCTGTATTCTTGCTGCTGCTGATCCAGAAAGAGCAACACAGTCTTTTCAATCACATAATAATCATTATTTATAGACATTTAAAACAGAAGTACTGGAATAAAAGTTTATAGTTTGGGTATAAACACTTATTTTCTACAGTAGCGATAAAAACGGATGTAGCAATAATGCTTATCCTCTTCCGCCAGGAGGTGGCGACAACTGCACGTTTAAAAAAAGTATTTATAATTGAATCATTCATTCATGAGATTCCAATAGTGACACAAGTCTTTATTAATTGAGACACTGTTTTTTTTTTTTGATCAAATATATTTTTTTAACACTGTGTCAGAACCACTAGTAAATTATGTTATTTTGTTTAGATTTCTAATCTTTTTTTTCCTTCAAAATCGTGACTATATATATATATATATATATATATATATATATATATACGAACCCTGTCTCATGTCTTGTCTCATCTCATGGGATAAGTGTCTCATCTCACCCCTACTTTCTACCTTTTAAATGTAAAGTGTTTAGTTTCTGAACAACAACTTTAGAGCTCTAACCATTAGTTAAGCTTATTTTGTTGTTTCAAGCTGGCCAAGCAGTGCTTTGATAGAAACATAGAGGTACAATTTAGGCCTTTTGACAGCATCAATCTACAACTTCTTCGTCTTCTACTGTCCTGAAAAGGCAAAACACAGTAACTATGCCAACAATGAAAGTGAGAAAATGCTAACAATGAAAGTGAGAAAAAGCATGTGAATTGACAGTCTTTTTTTTCTGAATCTGTCTGTCACAGGACAGATTATAGTCTAGCAGACACAATTTCAGTCAATCCAATTTTTTAAAAAGTGAATAGAGCTAGTTACTGTGTAGTACCTTTGCATGAGTGTATAGTTGTCTATATATTAAGCTATAGTAGGAAAAAGTATTCTAATATTGACAGAAAAAAATGGCGTGTTTCACTTTTATCAGCAGCATTCTCAGAAGTGAGAACTCCAACATCACAGCATGTGTCTCTAATGAAATTCCTGTAATACCAGATAAAAGTGTCACTGCTTTGTTTTGTCATGTTTGTGACTTCGGTTGGGCTGAGAAAATGCCAAGAAGGAGTCCGATGATATGCTCATAAGTCATGACACTGCGCAGTAAATCTGGTGCAGGTGTGGCTTATTGATCTCCCAAGAGAAATATAGTACCTCCACTCTGTTTCTCTTCTGCTGATATACGGCCACACTGACATTGTAAATGAGTCCCAGGGTCGTCCGTGGAGGTTTGGACAAAGGGCATCATTTGAGGCTACAGTATGTGTAAGAAAGAATAGTTATCAAAACGTACTGAAAATCCTTTCTCCCTGAGCTGGCTTAACTACACATTGTTGGTCATACACATTAGCAGAGAAAAGGAAAGAAAGAAGGGAAGAGAAAAGAAAAAGGAGGAGGAAAGAAAGAATGTTACATAGGAAGCAGCTGCAAAAAGAGATCAGTGTAAACAGGCCAAGATGATGTGCAGAGAAGCAATGATGTGATGTTTTTTCCTTCAACACAGAGTAAACAGAGTAGATTGGGGAGAACTTAGGCGAAGGTGTGTGGGTGGATGAATCCAGCGAGTCCAATAAAGAAACACATCGACTGGTGTTTCTCCAGGGGAGCTCCTATGTCTCTGTGTAACTGAGGGGAATATTACATATGGCTCCAGTGTACACCACAGCTCCTTATGTGTGAAATTACAATATCATGGTGACATGTTATACTTGTGTGTTTGTTTTAGCTTTTATCTGGGTAAGACTGGCATTATGCATGTGTTGATTTACAGGAAAAGCATTTAAATATTTTTAGTTATATATATATATATATATATATATCGAGCTTACTAACAAAGGCACTGCATGTAAAGATGCTAATGTGTTGGGTAAATAATTGCATCTTTAGTGGAATTGCAGCATGGAGTGTTTCCTATCTTTTCACCATGGTGAAAAGAGCAATATTTCTGTTCTTATATTTCAGACAATGCAAAAAATGCATTAGGATTGACAAAATTAATAGTTCTTAGAAACTGATGTGCAGGAATGGGCCTTGAAAAATGTATTTTTATTGTACCTAACCATGAATCAAACTTCAATCTTCATTCTAATGTTTTCTAAAGCAGATTAAATGTTTTTTGGTTTTTTTCCCACAGGTCCCAGATTTTACATTGCACATCTAGCGATGATGTGACAGCACAGTACTAAATGTAACCTATTTTTAAAGTAGTCATCCTATTTTCTTTTACTTTGCATAGTTTTTTTTTTTTTTTTTTTTTTTTATGTTTGAGCATATATTACTAATTTGCAATCCAGGCTCATTGGAAAAATGTGATGACACTTCTGTAAAATTATATTATGTTGATTTTTGCACATTTCAAAGCACTTTTGAAGTGAAAAGTGCTGCTAAAATCGCCTCTATTTTGCTTTGAGACAGATGAATATGGTTTCATTATCTTGGTTCTTCTATGGCAGTTTGGAAATAAAATGTCCGGATAGTGGTCCTGTAAGTAGAAGTAATATAGGTACAATGTTGTACCAGGTAAGCTATCGAGCAAGTTAACTACATCAGAAAAGCCATATATATGTAGCTAGTGATGTGATGCAAATATCAAAATGTATTATTTTATGAATCATGCACTATGGCAAAAGTGTTTTAAGATCATGACATAATATCGTGCAAGAAACCATGTGAAAAAGAAGTCTTTATCAATTGAGAATTTGCCCCATAATCATAATTAGTGTGATGAGATATAAAAGTTACTGCAGCTAGTGTAGTACAATGTAAAAAAAAAAAGAGCATAAATGTAAAAATGCTACTGTAAAAACCTGTTAATTGGTTAACAGTAAATTTCTGTACTATATACGGTGCATAACTGTGACATTTAATGTAATAATACAATAAAATACTGTTAAAAAATGTTTTTTTGGAAGTGAAAAAGAACAAGTCATTGTATAATTTACAGTGTAAATTGACATTGTTAAGATTGTAAAAAATTTAATTAAGACTGCGAAACCTAAAATGTTGCTTCCATTTTTTTTAAAGTAAAGTGTAAAAAAAGTCTCATTTTCTTGTAAAAACTTGTTTTGCTGTCATACACAATATGTATGACTTGTGTTTTATTATGACGTGTTTTATTATTTGCATTTAGCATTTTTTCCCCCTGCTGTATGCAAATCTTTTATAACAGACATGAAACCCATTTTTGGGTCGCAATTCACCAGTCAAGAATCCTATAACAACATCAAACGAAGCATTACTCTGTTATGGAAAATAGCTATGTAAGTGTCTTGCTTGTTAGATAGCAAATATTACTCAAAATAATGGACAGTGGATGTTTGCTATAAAGTGAAAAAAGAATGGGGAAAAATAATCATAGGCAGAAAAGAACTTCAAAGAATGCAACAGGTTGAGAGTAGTACTAAAACATTATGACTGCATTCATGTCACGTCATGTTCTCTGATCTTAGAATGTATATATATATATATATATATATATATATATACATATATACGCACACACACACACACACACACAGTATATATATAACCTTTTTTTTTTTTTTTTTTTTTTTTTTTTGCAGATTTACAGGACATCATTTGCCACTATGTGTTTGAGGAATGAGGACAAAGTAGAAAATTCCAGTTTCCAGTAGCTCTACAGTAAGCAGGAAAACCACATGAATTCCAGTCGTCTATGTTTCTTGGCTTGTTTAAATGGGGGATAATATAACCTCTGCTCCATCTATTGGGGACACAAAGTAGAACAACATTTTTCATTCAACGGTTCAGTGTCTGACAGCCAGCAAACTAATATAAATGCATCACAGGACCAGCAGTCAGCAAAATCAAACAAATATGACTTTCAAGCACAGTTAAAATTTAAAGTGCAGATTGCTCTTAATTTAGGCCAAGTGCTTCACAAAACTTCCACAGGGTTCTTTGGCGTGATGCATCAGAGGAACAGATGGAGAACACAGCACAGTGGCAGAGCACAGTTATTATGGTCTCGCACATTTAGGGAAAAAAAAAAAAAAAAAAAAACTTACTGCAACATAATAGAGTCTTTGCCGGATCCGCTTTCCCAAGCCTGTGGAAACACTGATGCAAATGTATATTTTAAAGATCATGATTCGCAGAGAGTTTTGAGCTTTTCCCCTTTGAAGCAGGAGCTCAGGGGCTTTTGGGAGGGTATTGCACTGCTGTGTCCCACTGCTGTTCAGGAAGACAAAAGTAATATTCTCTGGTGAATTAATGCAGTGTCTCTAATTCTGTCTTCCCTGCCTCTCCTCTTTTAGTGCCGTGGGGTTTGAAAAAGCGAATAGAGTAATGAACATGGAAAAAGAGCGACTACTGCCAAAATTCAAAAAGCAGGCAGCTGAAGGAAGGATGGAAGGGTAGAAAAAACACTGAAAAGACTATTCAAATCCCCTACTTCTAGAAGAGGACTCAAAGGATTAAAACAAATCTCTCAAGTAATGCTTAAGAGGGTTCTTTAATGCATTCAAGTATATATTAAATGGACAACAATACACGTTCCACAGGTATAAGGTGGTATATAAATTAAATATAAAATAATAGTCATAAGGCTACCGCATTATTGTCAGAATAGCTGGCAACAAAAGTGAGTACACCTTAAGTGAACTTGTCCAGAGTCTCAATATTTTGTGTTAGCACCACTGTTATCTAGCACTGCCTTAATCATCTTGGGCATGAAATTCACCAGAGCTGCACAGGTTGTTGCTCGGATCCTCTTCCACTCCTCTATAATGACATCATGGAGCTGCTGGATGCTAGACACGTGGTGCTTCTCCGCCTTCCGCTTGAGGATGCCCCACAGGTGCTTAATAGGGTTCAGGTCTGGAGACATACTTGGCAACCCCATCACCTTCAGCTTCCTCAGCAAGGCAGTTGTCATCTTAGTGGTGTGTTTGCTGTCGTTATCATGTTGGTAAACTGCTGTTCTGCCTTGTTTCTGGAGGGAAGGCATCATGTTCTGCTACAGAATGTACAGTACATAATGGAATTCATGTTTCCCTCAATGAACTACAGCTTCACAGTACCAGCAGCACTCATGCAGCCCCTGACCATGATGCTACAAGCACCATGCTTGACTGTAGGCAAGACACAATTTTCTTGGTACTCCTCACCAGGGCATCGCCACACATGCTGGACACCGTCTGAGCCAAACAAGTTTATCTCTTTAACTCTTCAGACCACAGGACACGGTTCCAGTAATTCATGCTCTTGGACAGGTTGTCTTCAGCAAACTGTTTGCGGGCTTTCTTGAGGCTTCCTTCTGGGATGACGCCCATGCAGACCGACTTGTTACAGTGTGTGGCATATGGTCTGAGCACTGACAAGCTGACCTTCTACTTCTGCAACCTTTAAAGCAATGCTAGCAGCACTCATGCATCTTTTTTTTTTTGTTCGTTTTTTGAAGCCAGGTTCTACACCTGACGCACAGAATGAGTACTCAACTTCGGATCCAGTGGGGGCGGCAATCATATTTCAGGGTGACCGTGCCACTCTTTATCACTACATGCGTTCACTGGTGCCCCCTCCAGCTGGTGATGCCCTAGGTGACCACCTAGCTCGCCTATGCCTAGAAACGGTACTGAATGGAGGTGAAGCACTTTTCATATGACTGTGATGACGCGTTTCAACAGTCATCAGCATTGTAAATTCTCAACAGTTTTTTATATTTTGATTTTTTTTTTTAAATGTATGTGCATTTATAACACTATACTTTGCTATTATATTACCTTTGCATCAAATTACAAAAAAAAACAAAACAAAAAAAAAAACTAGTTAACGCTAATGCAAGGGTGTTTCTAGTGCAGTGACTAGGGATGTTAAATTTGACATTGTTCTCTCTTCTGACTTAGTTTCTCTCAATATTTTTTACATTTTTGAAAGTTGTGAAAACACTATCAAGTTTTTCTTTAGCTATTTGAGCAAATGGAAATGTAAAGTATTGCAAAGTTTCGAAGGTAACCCAACTATGATGACTTGTGCTGCTGAGAAACCTGGAAATGTGAAAAGGATCCATAGAAATAAATGGGGAGCCAGTTTTTGAAAACATACATATTAAATTAGATGCTACAGAAATTGCACAAATTCATCATTTATTATCAATGTTCAGCACTTTTAGGGTTTTAGAAGCCACATTGTCATGGCAATCAAGTAAAATGTATGTCACTTTACCTAGATTTTTTTTTTTTTTAACCTATGTTGCATCTTGTTTCTATGGAAGCCCTTTTCTGCCACTGAATAAAAAAATACTAATAAAAATGTTATTGCAACGTTTTATCTTTTAGATATAAACTGACAATTGTGAGAAATAAAGTCAGAATTGTGAGATCAAAAAACTCGTAATTCTGACTTTTTTCTTGCAAATGCGGGTTTGTATTTCGCAATTCTTGCAAATGAAAATTTGTATCTCACAATTCTGACTTTTTTTCTCACAATTCTGACTTTTTTTGTGAGGTAATAAAGTCCAATTTTGAGGGGGAAAAATATGTTCTCATAATTGCAAATTTATATCTCACAATTCTGATTTAACTCGCACTTGCGTGTTGTAAAGTAAGAATTGCAAGATATAAACTCACAATTCAGAGAAAAAAATTATGCTAAAAAATTAATTTTAGCTTCTTTTTTTTTTTCTAAAGAGGGACAAGTGTAAATTATTTTCATCAACATGATTCCACAAATGCTGTTGACTGAGTTTAAGTTGTACTACGCCCTGAATATTGATTGAAGTATTTTGTCAGGAGAGACACCTTTTTTTTTAACTGATATGAATCTTGATGTAAGGTAAATATTACATCTTGCTGCCACTCAATAATTCATATTTCCACATTCTTGTGTGACCATGTGGCACAGTTATTCTGTTTTGCAGTAGAGCACTATAAATGCATTCAGCATTAACATGTCTTATTCATAGATACAACCTGAAAGTACGCATAGAGCTGTCCCTGAAGGTATGAGCTATTATTCTTCACACATGTTACATACAGGAAGAGCAATAAGCCTCTAAAGTACTCCTTGGAGGATTAGGAAAGAGTTTAGGATCCACTTTTTGGATGCTGGTAACCAGCTGTGTCTGATGTGATGTGTATGGAGATGCTCCACTTTATTGTGTATAATTAATTAAATGTCAAATCAAATCTCCAGAGACTGGCAGTTAAATGTGCAGGCCATGTCGGATAAGTATTCACACCAAACTCCATTCACAAGTGAACCAGCCAGCATAAAGATTTAGCTCCTTTTTAGATTAATGAAGGGTATAATGTGGTGTGCTAAATTGACAGCTCGGGTTTGCTTTAAATTGTTTTATATTTTAATGTGGGATTAAAGTACTCCACAGTCTGTCAGTGACTCAAGTATTCAAAGAGATACTGCACAAATTTGCATGTCCATTAAATTAATGGAATTACTAAGTGCAATGAATACTTGTCCCTTAAAAATAGAGATTACTACTAGAATAGCATATGGATTTGTATAGGGGAGACTGCAATGAGTTGTGACATCATACTCTTTTCTGTTTTTTGTTTTTCTCTGTTGGTTGAGAAGACAGGAGGGTTGTTTCCAGAGTACTTTTACTAGACCCACAACTATTGGACAAAATGGGACTTTGTATAGACAATGTATTTTAATACAAAGTTCTGGCATGAAACTGTAGATGGCGAGTCTGATATGTCTAACTCAATCTGGCATAATGACATCATTATCACATGGCACAGCTGATTGGTTCTCTCCTGTATCAGTATCCAATGAGCTCACTTCTCAACATTCAAACATATGACAAGTGCTTGTTGTAGCAGTTGCAGCATGCTTTTAAACCCTCTACCTTCCCCAGCTCCACCTGTATAGATCAGGTGATCCATGTATGCTATATGGGTTATTTCATGTATGTTATATGTGCAGCAGCAGCATTTCTTACATGCTCATAGCAGAATGTTGTGGATGTATTGGTAGTAGCAAGTCTCGGTACTAAGTCATGTACCATGTACCATTGCCATGCCAAACCCTCAGAGAGTTGGTAATATTACATTATAATATTTACCTTTTTGATTAAAGGGATAACTGACCAAAAAACGAACAAAAAAATCTGCTGTCATTTACTTACAACTATCCTCATGACTTTCCAAAACTTTATGTTTTACTTTCTTCTGTTCTGTGGAAAACACATTGGGAATCATATGTTGGGAACCAAACCGTTTTGGTGACCATTGACTTTATTGGTCACTGTGAAAAACAAACATTTCTCAAAATATTTTCTTTTTTATAAGTCATACAAGTTTGGTAACAACATAAGGGTGAACAAATGATGACCTTTGTTTTGGGGGATTTTCACCACAACAAACAAACAAACAAACAAAAAAACATTTGGTTCCATGAACTGTACAAAAACATAATTCTTAAGCTCTTATTTTATGTTTTGAGTCGTTATCTTGTATATACAGTCAAACCAAAAATTATTCAGACACCAGATATAATTTTTACTAGTGTGTGCAGGACACTCTAGTTCATGTAAGTGAGGATAGCAAAATAAAGCAAACTGTGACATATTATACCCAAAAATTCCAGTGGACGACCAGTAAAACTGATTTTTTTCCCAAATTTGGGACAAAAAATTAGATTTGACACTTTGACTTAATCATGTTTTGTTACATACCTTTATGTCAAGATGAATTTGTTGTGATACAGATTAACTTTTACATTTTTATTATTTTTTTTATTTTTTTTACCATTGTCTAAAATATAGCGGATAAACAATCTGAGACATTTGAAGGTGTCTGAGTACATTGTGGTTTGACTGTAATGAACTTGTGATTATTAAGAATAATTTGTTCTGATATTGTTTAACTCTAAGTTCTTGTCATATTTCATTACCATTTTCTAATCTATAGCAAATAAACTGTGATAATGTCATAAATGTAAAAGGTGTCTGAATACATTTTGGTTTGACTGTTTATTTCCAATTATATTTTCTGTTTAAATTAAGACATCTACTATTTGTTTACTTATTATACTTTGAAATGAAACTGTTAATTAATTAAATAAATGTGGCTTTGGGTTGTTGTGGTAGGGGGTTGGAATATTGTTAAATGAATGCATTAAATTAAAATGTTTCAACTGTTGCAACACATCTCACCCAGGTAGTAATGGTAGTAATACTCGTTGTACTTTATTTTAATTTGTAACAGATAAAAATGGGAAGATCACATCAAAGTTTTAGATAAATAGCGCACGTTACGCACAAATTGTTACAGCCATCCCTGGTTTCCCCTACAGGGCCATCCCACTATCTCACCTGCAGAGAGAGAAGAGAGAGTGTGTGATAGATCTGTGATCGGAACGGAGGTCAGAACAGTTAAGCCGCTGTACCTGTTCTACATCAGAGCAAAAAGAGCGTCTTTCCCGGGGCGAAGTGAAATACACTGAGAGTGTCCCACCCATTTGGATTTTGCCGTTCGTTCTGTGTATTGGAGGCTCCAGGGCTGCTGGGGAGGAGCGAGACTCGTCTTTATCAGTAAGACAGCGCCGCTGTTCGAGCGCTACATTGACCGTCTGCCGCGCGCAATCACCGTTTGATCGGGACCCGCGCGGAATCTCTCCGTTATCTCGCCGCGCGCCACTGCAGCAGAAGGGCAAGAGGAACTCCTGAGAGGAACACTTATTTCATCTCCGCTGACCCTTGCTGGAAGAAAAAAAACACGGACTTAACTGACACCTGTCCTGGGAGATACTTAGTCGAAGACCTTTACGTGTAACTCAGTGGAAGACAGAAGTTTTAACCGTCGGTGCCGTTGAACGTTTGTAACCTTGGAACTCGTAGCTGCTGTTCGGTGAGGATGGGACCGTTGCTCGTCTCCATCGCCCTCTGCGTGCACCTCGCTGTCCCGCATCTCGTCAAAGGTGAGTGGCAGAGCGCAGAATCGTTGTTTTTGTGAATGATGTTGTTTAACTTTCAATTCCAGCAGGACAGGGAGACAAAATAAGAACTGTTACAATTCGGCACGTCACAGAATGACCTTAAATGGTTCGTTTACAACAAAATGTTTTTTGTGCGTCTCAACATGTCCCGAAATTAACCTCAAAACGCATGATTAGTTTGCAGCAACTATATCTGTGCACAAGTCAGTTGCGGATATTTGAAATGCCATTCATTATAGCTCATGCTGTTTTTGTTGGTCAAGTGAAGGTAGTAGGGGATACATTATTTACACGCTATCCCATTGACAGCCTGCTACGGCTTTCCTGATCATACTCCCACGGTTTTTACATCTATGGCAAGCTAGTTAACATTAAACTGTAAAAACAGACAAATACCTGGCTTGTTGTACTATTTCTCATGATTTAATTTCTAGTAATCCAGTAGTGACGATTAGCTATATTAATCATATTCACCAGCTATTCCTTAGATACTAGCTAGTACTTATAGCCTGTCAACAGTGGCTAAATAAATAGATACTAGTCTTTATGCTTATTTATTAGTCTTCATATTAGTACTTCATTTATTCAATCAATCAATCAATTAATCAATCGATAGGCTATAATTTTTATAGAGCACAAATAAACACATCAATAATTGGCCAAAGTGCTTATTTATTTTCTGCAAGTCATTATATAAATAATTACTTGTATCTGTCCCAACTTTGTTTTAGTATATTAATGAGACTTTTGTATGTCAATACTTGCATGCCTTGAAAATACATAACTGTAAATGTCAAACTGAAATAGGAGTTACATACTAGTATGTGAATAGTTGATATCTGAATAACAGATAACCATTAAATGAATGCCCAAAAAGCAATTTGTTACTGGTTAAAAATGGAACAGTTGTCTGATAAATAGTTACTTCTAAAAACTGGAAAAAAAAAAAAAATAAATACTAGTCAGTAATGGATTGCTTAAAAGTAGGGTTGCGCCAATATGAAATTTCTCAACTGATTTCTGTTATTCAGGATGATATCTGCCAATACCGATAGTTTGGTTTTCTTAAGGAAAATAAAACTCTCTCCCAACTAATGTTGTAAACTGTACAGGAAACCCTCTCATTTGATACATTAGAGGTTAAAATGAACACTGTTATATTCAATACTGTTTATTTTTAGATAAAATAATCATACTCAAATAAAATGGTAACACGTAAAACGTAAATGTAAACACAACATTAGGTGACATTGTTCACAAGCTTTTTATTTTTTGAGACATGATACATTCCAGTAAGTTGTACTGTATCTTTCAACATACCTTCTGATGTTCATTCACCTTTATTTCACACTACAACTTGTAGTAAAGTTGAAGAGACTCACACTCTGCACTGCTGTTTGCACGAAAGCTGCTGCAGCGATCTGTCACGCAGCATTTAAAAGCATCAAAACAAAATTTCTTGTTTGAATTGTGTAATCAGATGAACAAAATTTTAAATCTGAGACTTTGTTTCTTATCAGAAGTAATAAAGCTTAAAGCTTGTTGTGATAGTTGGATTGGAGGTGCATTATAAATAATGTTTTCTGAAGCCTGCATTAACCATGCTGCGTTAATGCGTTATTATTGCTTTAACCTGGACAGCCAATGGCTGACAGTGCAGATAATTGTTTTTATTGGCCGATAATGCACCACTAATTAAAATGAATAAAAAACTGTTAATAAAGCATAATAGTTTTAAGGAATAAATGTTAAAATAGCTTGCCACATTACATCAGCATTTTGAGAAATAGGAGGAGACTGATCAGTTGTCATGCTGGATGGACTTGGGATCCATTTACCGGAGCTCAGTGGATGTTTCTCCTTCTTATCGATCGGCAATCACTTTCAGTGTTTTCTTCTATAGTAGACACACAAGTGATTCACATCCGTTTGGATTCAAATGTGCTGTCATTGCATTGGAAAAGTGGACAGGTTTCCTGTCTGATAGAGAGATTCATATAAATTGGATTTTTATACTCAATGTTGTTCATAGAGCAGTCACAAATGCTGGATAACATCTTAAAGATAATGTTCAATGCTGTCATGGTCTGTGGCACATCTAAAAAAATGTGTTTTGACATAAAATTGGGCTTTGTAACATGTGTTTTCTGACTTAATTGGCATACTATTTTTAGACTCGTCAGAGATGATTTTGAATATTCAGATCACAATTCTGACTCTCTTGTTAGTAAAAACACAAGCTTTATCCTGCATCTGACATAAATGTAGAAAAGGCTGCTCTTTCATAGTTTGACGGACACTGTGAAAGTCCCTATTTCTTGGCAAATCTAAGTATACTTTGAGACATTAAGATCTCTTCTAAAACCCTAGAGGAAATACAATGGAGATTATTGGGGTTGTTTCCTTCTTGAGAAAACCTGAAAAGTAAAATTCTCGAATGTGCTTTGTATTTAATCTCATTGCAGCCTAGGAGAAACAGTTCTTATATGTGTTTTTGGTCCCCGAGAGGATGAACCTGTTTTCTGAAAGTGTCTCATTGAGGCTGCAAGAGCACTGAAGTATATAGCAAGGATGGAGCATAATTTAAGTGTTCCTTCAAGGGAGAAGTTATCACTTTCTAAGTTTGGATGCTGCTCAAAAGAATGAAGTATAGATGCATCAGTCCAAAACTTCTTCAGCAGACAGATATGTTCCTGAATATGAGTGCAAATAATATTTGATAACAGGCTGAATGCTTATACCCTTGTTTGTAGTTTCCCAGTCTTCTCAGCTTCACAGGTCTGTGATTTTAAGTGTGCTTCCTAGCTGTGCTAGGAGCTATAATTGTAACTGAGCATGGCCTTAGAGCCTCCTGGTGTCAACTGTGCTTCTGCAGCTTGGAGCTGCAGCCTCCTCCTTGAATAATGGATTCTTAGCTACAATACCTCAGGGTGCACTTGTTCCTTGGCTTGGTGAGAGAGTGAAATCATCAGTGGCAGTTCTTCAATTAATCACAGCACATTCAGACGTCACACATTCGACATGCTTCAAGGTGTGATTTGGTGGCATGCCACACTTTCAGTCACGTTTCCTTTGTTTTTATTACACAGCAATTAGGAACTTCATAGAGTTTGTTTTCTATTAGAGTTAAAAGTAAGTAGAGGGGTCGTCAACTCAGAAAATTAAAATTACGTCATCATTTACTTACCTTCATGTTGCTTCAAAACTGTATGACTTTCTTCAGTGAAACATAAAAGAAGATATTTTGAAGAACGTTGGTAATCAGTTTTAGTTCCCATTGACCAAAAATACAATGTGATACAATGGGAAGCTCAACATTCTTCAAATGATCTTCTTTTGTTTTTGCAGAAAATAGGAAAAACAAAATCAAACAGGTTGAGTAAAATAGAGGGTGAGTTAATTTGAGTATTTTATGGGCGAACTAACCCTTTAATTTAACATAATTTAATTGAAACCTTTAATTTAAATGTTTTTTTTTATTTATTTTTTTTATGTTGAAATGCTCTCACAATTTAATGTAGGTTAACATCCAATGGTGCAGTTTAATGTTTATGGAAACGTCTGTAATTTGTGGTTCAGCATTTTATGAAAGCGTCTGCAACATCTTGCAGTATATCATATTTCTCCCATTGTGTGCGAGACTGTGTGGGAGATTTCAGAGGCTGCTTTCATTGATGCATGCAACTGTCGGGGGGCAATTACAAGCAAACACCCTATTCTCAATGTCAGAGGCCACAGCTGCTGGCTTGAGCGAATCGATGCTCCTTAAACATCCTTCGCCTGGAAAGGCTCGCTGTGTATCGTCTCATGTCATTTTGCAATGTATCAGAATGCTGTGTGGCTGATAAAAAGGCATTTTGTTTGTTAAGGTACCGACTGTCTCAGATAGACCGTGAAATAACACTTGCTGATGACAGGGGGCATGTCGCTGTATGTATGTTCTGTGGTGGTGGTGTTTTTTTTTTTCGTTTTATGTGTGGACACCTTTAAACTTGAAGTCTTTGGATTGAAATCATTTTATTTTTGACATGTTGTTGCTCAACTGCTGTATGGAAGTCTGTTTATACGTATAATAGTGTCACATTGTCACATAATGTCCACCGAGTGGCGCTAAAAGTGTGTTCACTGATGAACGTTCATATAGTACGTTTTCTGTAATGTTGGTTTTGTACGTGCCACCACAGTTCTGACTTGAAATGTCTGTTTAATGGCGCTATAAGTCTAATGCTCCGTGACGTTTTAAAATAATGTACCATGTGCACTACACCTAAACCTACCCAATAGTATGAACAAAAGCGAATGTGATGTAAAAATTCAATCGCGTTCAGTGATAAGTACTTACTTAGTGGTAAAAGTTCCACAGGTTAGTTTTTGTCAAGAAATCAGGTAGAGAAATAAATGTACAATTATGAGAAATAAAGTTATAGTTCCAATAAATAAAGCAGCATTTAGAAATATAGTCACATTTTAAGTTATAAAGTCACAATTCCAGAAAATAATCACAGTTATGGGAAGCAAATGCAATTATGTGAAATAAAGCTGCACTTGTGAGACATAAGAACTATGAAAAATAAATTTGCAATTGAGAAAAATTCATTTGCAATCGGTTTGCAAGTGAAAACTGAAGTTGCGGTTCTAACAAATCACATTTGTGGGATATAAAGTCACATTTTGAGTCACAATTAGAGGAAATAATTGCAGTTATGTAAAATAAGCAGTTGTAAGATAAAATTCAAAATTGTGACTTCACAGATATGGGAAACAAACATTATTATTATTATTTTTAAAAGGTTTTAAATTATTTTATCGGCAAATCGGATTCGAAAATGACCATACAAAGGCCAGCCAGGTCGACAATTGGTCAACCCGTAATGAAACTAATGTTTCAGTTGAAAGAGTTGCATTTGTGAGATATAAAGTCTTATTTGAGAGATAAAATCACAATGAAGCATAATTATTTCAATGATGTGAATAAAGACATAAATTAGCATATATAAACGGTCTTACATACCTCAATGTGGTGTACAGATGATGTTCGTTGGTGGCTCATCACAATGTTTTTAGAGACAGCAAACTGTCTAGACATCCTTTACTTATGTATATCTTTGTACTTGCATGTATTTTGTACTGTAAGTAGTGTATCTCTGCACTACAGACTTCAAAAGCTTTATATATCAATATTTATTGCATTATATTTTCCGCTTTGTATTGGCCACTCTGTCCGTGACAGTGTAACTATTTTATCCCAGCTTGAGGACAGGAGTGTGTTTGACAGGGGACCCATGTTGAGAGTGTGAGACAAATTTGTTCTGGTTGGTTGAGCCTGTGGGCCCTTAAGCTCCAGTAGTTCAGGTCTTTATCCCGCACACATGAACTGTGCTGTCAGCGTCAGCTGGCCACTTCATTAGAACGGCTTCCCTGCGTGAGTCCTGCATGCTTTATTTATTGTGTGACATTTGCGATTATATTGTGGAAAAATTCAAAGCAAGCACCTTAGAGAAACAATCCACTGTAGGCTGTCTGACAAGAAAACCATAAGCTGTGTGAAAAATAGATTTGCTTATTAAATAGGCCCAGCTAAGATGTGAAACACAATCAGATTCATTGTTAAACATGTAAATATGACCACAGGTTTTCCTAGAGTGAACTTGTGGAGAAAAATTAGTTAATTGTGATTTTAAACGTTTCTAAGTTTGGATGTTGCTTAAAAGAATGAAGCGGTGACGTTTTCTTTTTCTTTTTTTCTTTTTTTTGATGGAGTGCCCAGTTGGACTGTTTTCTTAGTTAAGCAAATGACTTTCCCCCCTCCGAGAGCAACATGAGGCCGTATTACAAAATCTGATAGGCTCACAAGGCTCATTTTGTAGGTCGCTAGGAGAGGTAGATGGTTTTGTTATTCGTTTTTTTTCTACCATCACTTTCACTATCTCTTTAATGAGTGTACAGAGGCCATTCCTTTCTAGATCATTGGTTTTGATAGGCTCACAGATCACAATTAATCATGAATAGGGCAACATGGCTGCTCTGGTGAAACAGAACTCAATCTTTTCATAATGACCTTCCCGTTCTGATGAGGTGTCATTGAACTTTACTCATTGCCCTTCGTTTCCTTTACGCTGGGGTGTAATTGTGGTCATCACTGTCTGGACTGTACCCATGCAGTCCTGCTAATAATAAAAGATGGATTCATTTTTCACTTGTTTTGACAGACTAATAGCACCATTGGCGTTTGTTGATGAGCAGGACTTGACCTGCATTAGCTCATGGTAGGGCACCTGCATGCTAAACTGTGTGAAGAATAATAAGGGCTCAAGATTTGGCTCTTTAGCATGGCCTTTTTCTATTGATGATAATGTTATTCTGAATATCCCATATAGGCCTATTCTAAATTTTTTGTTGTTGTTGTTTTTGATTATTTACTTATTAGTTTGGGTAGGTAAAAGTGAGACCCGTTTTTTTTTTGCATTTTTATAAATGTTTTAAGTGTATTTCTTTAATGCAATAAAGATGAAAAAGACGAACAAAAATTAAAAGACAAAAAAAAAATAAATAAATAAATAAAATCTAATTACATTCTTCTGGGGAACCCTGTGCCTGAACAGCTGGTATTCAGAAGAAAAGGGAATGTTAACAGATGATTTTTCTAAGTGTTATAGACATCCTTTTAGAATTTTGAGGAATTTGGGGATGCTGTGTTATGGTGTGCCTGTGGGGCTATCATCAAATGCCACTGAGAGATTTAGAGTTTTCTCAATAATGGTGACTATGCAAGATGCCCATACCTGTGGATTTTACTGCCTGTGGGGCATTTTGGGCTTGTCTATGACTATGTGCATCTGAAGGAGGTATTTCAGTAGGGTACTCTTTGTCACTTGCCTTGAGCTATGAGAAAATGCAATAAAAAAGCAAGATTGATTGCTGCAGATAAACTTTTTTCCCCTCTTACCGAATTGCAAAGATATAACAAGAAATGTGAGCTCTTTGTAACAATCCAAGCATGGTATTAAATAAATAGCAGCATGGCATGAGATGAGCAAAGACATTTTTTTTTATCTGACTTAGGGAGTACAACATAGCTTAGCTCTTTGCATAATGTACAATCTACAATTGTACAATGAGTTATACTGATTCATTCCGTAGCCTACAATAATTCATTTTTGTTGATAACAACCTTAACAGCACCCTGGGGCTATTAGAGTCTAAGCTTGAGCTCTGCCAAGCAAAAAAGACAGAGCCCTTGTTATTCTTAATTTTGACATTAATTTTAATTTTTAAACCAGACATATTAATTAGTTTAACATATTGGTTATTGGTCTGAAGTAATCGGTATCAGCCTGAATGATAATCTGAAGATGCTTATCATGGCATTTTTTTAGAACATCTCTGCCTCAAATTACATCATTGCATGTCACTTAATTATCTGCGCCAATATTAAGCATTTTTATGGTTATTGGTATTGGTCATTTTCAAAATCGATTTGCCAATAAAATAATTTAAAACCATTTTTAAAAAAAGTTTTTGTCACAGTTAATTTTCATTTTTATACCAGACATATTTATTAGTTCAAAATATTGGTTATTGGTCTACTTAATCTGAAGTAATCATATCGGCCTGAATGATAATCGGAAAACCATTAAAACAAGTTTTTGTCATAGTCCTTTTTATTCTTTATTTTGACATTAATTTTAATTTTTACACCAGACATATTGGTCTACTGAAGTAATCGGAATCTGCCTGAATGATAATCGGAATATGCCTATCATGGCATTTTTTAGAACATCTCTGCCTCAAATGACATCATGGCATGTCACTTGATTTATAATATATCTGTGCCGATATTAAGCATTTTTATGGTTATTGGTATTGGTCATTTTTAAAATCGATTTGCCAATAAAATAATTTAAAACCATTAAAAAAAAAGTTTTAAATTAATTTTCATTTTTACACCAGACATATTTATTAGTTCAAAATATCATTATTGGTCTACTTAATCTGAAGTAGTATCGGCCTGAATGATAATCGGAAGATGCCTGTCATGGCTTCTTTTAGAACTTGTCTGCCTGACATGGCATCATGGCATCTTACTTGATTATTGGTGCCGATATTAAGCATTTTTATGGTATATATCAGTATTGGTCATTTTCAAAACCAATTTAAAAGCATTTAAAGAAAGTTTTTGTCAGAGCCTTTGTTATTCTTAATTTTGACAATTTTACACCAGACATACAGTATATATTGTTTCAAAATATCGGTTAGTGGTCTACTTCATCTGTAATAATCTGCATCAGCGCTGAAAAAACATATATTAGTTACCCCATATTTCAAAGCCTTGCCTGGTTAGTTTGCAGTGGTTAAAGAGCTCTACTGAAGACTCTAACCGAACAAAAGACAGGTTTTTAATTTTTTCAGCAGCACATCATTTATTACACATCAGGCAAATTATTTTCGGTTCCTTTTGTCATATTTTGTTGGTCTTTATGACCTATGGTGGGTGTAGTGTGTTATCACCGCCTGTGAATGAAAGGACATTCATAATGAGTGATGAATTAGTATAGCAGATGGCAGGAAGTCAGATTGAATAAAGATGATGTCACTCCAAGCAAATAACCCTCTTCTTCTCTATGGGAAACAAATCATCCTCTTTTAGAACTCACATTGCATCTGTTAACAAGGACCACTGCAGTACTTATACCGATGTGGCTAAGAGTGAGGGTGGATTGGATCTGGATTGCTGCATACTTAAACAGTTTTTAAAGCTGTGCTAAAATTACCTGTGTAGCAAGATCTCCTCATGTTCCCCAAGGTCCATAGCACTTTAAAGATATTGGTTTAAAGACTAAAGTTGATTAAAATTGGCCTTGCAAAATTGAGATTTTTACTCTCAGATCTGACATCAACGTTTGCTTGAGCCAGTCATGTTTGATTTATTTATTTGAAATATATGTAGATTATAAAGGTACACTGTACCTATTCAGTTCAGAACTTAATTGAGAATGCATTTTGAAATATATATGACTTCATTTTTAACTAGAAAACTAAAAAATCTCTCAAGACTTTTAATGTTCATTCAACCCGAACTCATTAAGAAATGTTATGGTTTGACCTTTGTTGTAAAAATCCTATTCATTTGTACGGTTTATTTCATATGAAAATGTGTGATTTGTAGGAAACCTAAACCTAACCCTTAATTAGGCGTAAACAGTATTTAACGGCAAAAATGAGATTCATATGAATTTGCTATTAATTGCTAAAATATTTAAGGGATAGTTCTCCCAAATATGAAAATTCTCGAAATAATTACTCACCCTCATGTTGTTCCAAACCTGTAAGACCTTCGCTCATCTTTAAAACACAAATAAAGTTATTCAGAAATCAGAAGGGTCACAAAGCTCTAAGGTTTAATCCAAAATATCGTAAATTTGTGTTGCAAATAGAGAGAGGTTTTTTTGACTGTCTTGACTGTCTTGTTTGAAAGTTGGAAAAGTTGAAAACACTTTCAACAATTTTTTAGTTAGCAAATGTAGTTCAACAAATTAACATGCCTTACCTGTTTTATGTTTCTGTGAATTGCAGTAAATCTCTTCCTTTCCTTCTAATTTAGCTTCCTGTGGTGTGCGACCAGTCCAGTTCAATACAAAAACCAAACACCACACAAGATGCAGCACAAAAGATTATGAATTAAGAAAGAAGGAGCTCGCAGTTTTCATTCCGTAAAATGGAGTATTGAAGTTGAATGTAGCAGAAGACATAATAGCTAACTGATACAAGTGTGTCAAATTCTTTAACATAAACACCTTCTATGTAAGGTGCTGGATGTATGACTGGGACAGGAATTAAGAAGGTCCTAAACATCAGAGAAGATACAATTATTTCATGTCTAGCCAGGTGCCTCATTAGCAAGTAATTTGGAAGTAAACTCAGACGCTTGGCTAGTCTTTCTGCAATACTGGGAGTGGGTGGATTGTTTGGGAATTATTGGCGGAACTCCGGTTGCAATTCTTTAGGGTTCTTTCATATTTTTCTAATTAGATTAGCTCCATCATTCAAACCCTTCAAAAGAGTCTAGACAGACTATAAGGTCTGTCTAAATTCTGCACTGACTGCATCTACACGCTCTCCTGTACAGATATGCTGTGCTTGGCAGTCGTGATCTCTATAGTTCAGCGTATTCCACAAGTACTTTTGGGTATTCACCATCTCTCTCGCCTCCCCGGAGCCATGAATTACATTATTCAGCCTCTTTACTGACATGAGCTGTAATAAGATTCAGATGCCGGTATCAGTGTCATTTATCTGGATCTGTGCGAACTGCATTGAATGAAGGCTCCCCAATTACTCTCAGGCCAAGGTTGATGCTATGACTTGTTTATTGATTATCAAAAGATGGAGGTTTAATTTGATACTCGGATGCAAACCGTCATCTGATTCTATTCTTCATGCACAGCCGTTTTGTTTAACACCACTCGCTGTCTGTCTGATATTGAGGCTTACATCTCCAGTCGTTGGCAAAATGTGCTATGACTTTCACTGCCGTATTCTCTGCTCCCAGACACCCGGTGTTCACAGCATGCCATTGTTAGGCACATTAAGTACATTAACCACAGTCGATATCTGAGGATTTGTCTCTCTTCACTCGGTTCTGTTCTCAGAGCCATCATCTCATGCTCGGTTCAAGGCAATTGCTTTCAGTCGGCTAGTTCTGATTTAATTTGACGTGTGAACACCCTTGAACGTATGTGTGCCTCTGTGAAGGTTCAGGGAAGAATCATGTGTTAGACATGTGTATGCGTGTGTGTGCCCGTATTTTTAACTTTTATTGTGTGTGTGTGTGTGTTGTTCATTAGCGTTCCAGTGCGTTTGTGTGTGTCTACTGTGTGTGCTAAGCAAGTGGATGTGTTTTCTCATAATGAGGTGCTATGTGTGCCATACTCAAAAAGCTTTGAAAGCTAACCCAGAAATGTCATCACATTAATAAGGGCTTCTTCACAAGCCAGAGAAGCTTTTTGAGAAACTTCTACAGCACTTTGTGTGACACCAAGACTCTCTCTGCACACCTACTCATGTTAAACCTGCATGCTCATGTTGCTGTTTATTGACAGTCTTAAATCACTTTTTTTTAATTTCAGTCGATAATGACAAATGTCACGATAAATGTCAAATTTCTATTTCTGTTAAGTTTAACCCTTTCAGTGGTGAGTTTAAAATATTCTATAAAATATCTATCTGACCCCTCAGAGTGAGTTGTTTTTAGGCGACCGTTATTTTAGAATGTTTCCCCTTAATGTTTCCATGGCAATGCGCCATTATTGTCACGTGACACATCGCAGCCACAATAACACTGTATGACAGATGGATCACTTTTATTTAGTTTTTCCATTTTTATTCAAAATATTTACACATTTGCTTACCATGTCATCAACTATCTGACATTTCGATTCACAAATACGTGTAAATTAGTGTGTTTTGTCATTTACAAAACGTTATAAATTATCTGGAACGTGGTCTATAAGGTGAGATGGGCGCTGCCATGTTTGTTCGCGCTCCCGTTCAGAGAGTCCTGTCAGTTGGATTTACAGCACGTAAATTCATCAATTTCTCCTGAAATACGTACAAGTAAGTGGCCGGTGAACTGGGAGAAGAATAGAATGAACTTTAAATTTACTTACTGATATGAACAAAACATATCGGCAAATTATATTTGAATGGATTGTTATTGCTGCTTCCATAGACATCCGTGGGTGTTTTACAAATGTCTAAAACATAAAATAAGCATTATATGGTTAAAAACACTGCATAATTGTGATAATATGTCCAGCCAGCGCGCGAAAGCGCAATTTGGCAGTTGCGTGACGAAGGCAGATTTTTGCTACAATGTAAAAACCAAATAGTTGAATGTGGCTTTAAAATATTCCTTATGGTCAGAACATGACAAACACTTCATGTTTTTGGAATTCTTCACACTTTTTTCAGTCATTTTTCCTTAACAAAATAAGTATCTTAATAGAAAATATTAATTTCTTAATTCTGTTTTAATGAGTAATATTGATTGAAATCAAGAAACAGGTTTGTGTTACTTTATTTATTTTTTATTTTTTATTTATTTTTTAATTAGCCATTGCTCTTCCATAGTATCATGATAATAACAGTTAAAACCACAAATATATCACCTCAATACCATGGTAAAAATGTAATATGGTTAATAAATACATTTATTATAAATGCATAAACTAAGCTGGCAAAAAAATACTAATTATATCCCATTACTCCTCATCAATACATTTAATACATGTCTACATTAATAATACAATAAAACTTGACACAAATATATCCACATTTCTGAGTCAATACCACTGTGCAGTTAGTGCTACTACAGTAAACCTGTGTTAAATGCTGGCGATTTGTAGATTAAAAAGCCTTCTGAGTGTAGCGTTGAGCACAGTGTTTGTCCTGTTTGTCAGTGCTGTTTCATCTTGCTATAAACCGATTCATTTGTGTTCTTCACTGAATTCAAGCGCTTCACACTGGCGCTGTTTAGTGACCGAGACTCAGCAAGTGAAAGCATCTGCTCTAGTAGTAAGTTTGCGCTGTGCTGCCGTTTGAACTTTGATCTGAGTGGATAAGCGCTCTTTTGTTCCGCCTTTGCCGCGTAAACATTATATAGAACATATATCAAACTCTTGTTATCGGTTATCGAGGAAACTCATATCGGGTGATAATTATCGTTATCGTTATTTGATTGTTGCACATTGTCAGTGGACTAATAAAATAATCTGGTGAGTAGGGCTGTCTAAAAAAAATACATATAAAATAGCAATGAGGCAATAATAATTAATTCAAATAAAGTATCAGTAATCATATGGTTTTATTGAACAAAGCTGTTAAAATACATAATGCATTATAAACAATAGAGCTAATTTACATTACGCATTATTACAATTGCCTGCAGAGGGCGCCAATGGCCTGACAATTGTTTTTACACTTTACTGTGCAATCTAATTCTTGTTTAATACTGACTAAACAACCTTTAATTTGAAATTGCGATGAACAGTTAGCATATTGAGAACAATACTAATGTGTTCTCTTATGTTTACACAGGTTTATAAATTATTTATCTTACAAAAAATCTGACAAAAAAGCACGTTGCGTTCCCAGATGAACGTTATAATAAACCCACTTACAACAACATGCAGAGATGGAGTTTGAAATGCTCCACACATGTAAAAGATTTTTTGTATAGCAGCATTTACTATGAACAGAGCCACTCTGACACTCACGTACTGTACGTAACTTACTCGTATGTAAATAATTAAAGTGCATATATTAAACCTGCATTGCATATATTTATTTAAATGAATTGTAGCGTTTGTAAATTCTTAATAGCATTATGCTTAATTATGATTTTTAAATGATTTTAATGTGTAATGCACCACTTCTGATATTTTGTTGATTGCTTGGGCAAAAATGCAATCAATGATTTTAAAAAAATGTTAGACTCGAATAGATTCAAGGTTGATTTAAAGGGGATTTAAAACAAATTTTTACATCCAACATGGTTTGGATATAAATATAATGATAAAATCCTACAATGATAAAAATTCAATCTCTCCAAAAAACCTAAACAGTCTCAGTTATCAAGTTGTTTTGTTTTTTTCCCCACCCACGACCTCTGATGGACTGTCCTGTATTTGCATATTTTTGACCTCAGTTGTATGCTGTCCTCCATTTCCGCATTCAAGTAGCTGTAGTGACAACAATGTTTCATAAGCAATGCTGGTTTGATTTTGATCGTAACTCAACACTACACAAAAAACAACAGAAGAGAGGGGTGGGATGAGCAGAGCTCATTATCATTTAAAGAGACATGCACTGAAACGGGTCGTTGTAAACAGAGCTGTTTTTGAAAAGGTAAAAAGGGTGTTGTTTTACACCACCATTGATGAATTTTTACCAAAGTATGTTGCAGACTTTTTATGAAGACCTAAAGAATCAGAACAACTTGTGGAACATGGACAAGCCCACAGGAACATAGTTGAAGTGTCCATAGTTGAAGAAATACCAAATTAAAAAAAGTTCTTTTAAATTATATCCCAGTGATTCATGAGGACCATGAGTCATGTTGTCACTTGCCATGTGATGCATTAAAGCACCAAAAAAATGTCTGACAAACACAAAAGGGTTCAGTTTGGGTAACGGTTGAGACTGGCGCAATCACAACCCCCGGAGACCTGAGCAGAGAGTTTGTGAAGAGTTGTCCAGCTGTTAGACATTACAGCTCAACCATTCTCATGAGCCGAGACTGTGACACTGTGAAACCATAAGCACTCCTAAAAATGGACTCAAGAAGCGGATGGAGTGGGATAGTTTGGAGTCTTTTGTCTCCGCTGTTGTCCAGATGGGTTTCACACAGTGTGTAATTGGATGAAAGGTTACAGCCTTGCACACCAGCTCATGATAATTAGAGAAATGCTTCAAAAATTCAAACAAGTTGCAGAGGCTTGCTGGAGGGGGTTGGCAGCGTTTCTTTTTGAAGTACCAACAGGTTTTTAGAAAACACCTGTTTCCTTCTGGAGACCGAAACATTTGGCTTTAAAATCAGAAGACTCAATTTTGTAACAGGCAGTGTGTGTTTGTACACCGCTGCATATAAATGCATAAAATTATACATTAATCTTTGTATAAAAAACTAAGTAAGTCTAAAATAAATCTAAATCTAACTCTAAATCTAAAATAACAATGTAGCTCAACATTTCTAAAGATGTTTGCCAATAGATTATGCAACATTACTCAAGGTTATCATCACAATGATTACCTAAACTGTATGAAATCACAGAGGGTGTTTGTATAGTAATACAAAGAGAAATTAATATCATATGCGGCTGAGAGAATAATAATCTCTTGTCTTTGCCAGAAATGCTTTATTTGGAGTGCTTTACAGAGGTTGCATTTAGGTCAGTGTATTTCAGGAACATAATGTTGAATTGAGTGTTTAATTGATCGTGAATCTGTTTGCGGTACTGAATTGGGGATAATTAATTCTTGGTAATTGGAAACTTTTAGCTATGATAGTTAATTAAGAATTCAGGTGAAAGAAACTCAACGCAGTGGCCTTGTTGGAAGTGATACGATGTTATTAAACTCGTTATTTATGATGCATTGGGTCCATCCGCACCCGCTTTCTATTCTGTATTGCCGCTGAGGTTTTAGTACGGGAATGTTTTGGCCGATTTCACCTCGACTACATTTCCATATCCTCTCTCTTTCATTTGCCTAATTAAATGAATAAATATGCATTCAGCTTTCCAACCAGTTTGCAACTCAGGGTTGTTTTCATTTTTCTCAATAGCATACTGCATAAATAAACAAGAGTATCATTTCTACTGCACATTTTATTAATCATACTCTGGGTTTTATGCGAGTGCATTTGTTCTCACGTGCATTTGTGTGCGTGTGTATCAGGAATCTTGATCAGGGTGAATAGGTGAAAACGAGAACCGGTTCTTATTCAGTATTGGAATGATGTTCCATTAATATTTCTAACACATGCATTCTTCTGGAGATTTCACTTCACTGAAATGCTCAGAACTCCCTGTAATTTGCAGAACAGTGTTGTTAGAACTATTACAAATCTATTTTGTAGCTAAAATAAAACAAATTATTTAAATCAAATAAAACAAAAACCACAACTGAATATAATACAGCACAATACAGCATGAATGGAGGAGTTGCACTATTGTTTTTCTTCCTTAAAAATACTAAAAGTATCATTAATCGAGGAGTCAAGAAACTAGAACTGTTAAGATGAATCTAAACTGGAATCAAGTTCTTAAAGATTTCCATACCTCATCTCAAAACCATCAGAAATCATCTGGTGGATTGAATATTTTGAATATTGGCTATTTAGAAACAATATATGTCTTAGAATGTTCGCTCTGCAGAGGAATGGATTTTAAGACTAAGATTGCAGAAGAATTCAGCAAGGAATTTAGCGCTCTTCCAAAATATGTAATGATGGTGTATTGTTAAGGTCATTTAAGCATAGAAGTGGCCAAATTGTTACTGATGACTCTGGGAAAGAACCCACAATGCATGGCGGTACATTCAGACATTAGCTAATCGGAAACCACAGCAGACATTCTTCAGATATGAGTTTATGTGTTTGTGTAGGTGGGTGAGTGGGTTGATGGTTTCGAATGAATAAGCGGGTCCGATAGCTTCTTTCCAGTGATGGTTTTGTATGGCAGGGTCAGACTGGAAGAGCTGGAAAATGCTGGCTTTGTGAAATTCAAACTAAAGAACCTCCATGCACAAAAACAGAGAAAGAACTGAATGCTTGTGTGCTGAACAAGGTCCCTAATGGGATAGCTGTGTTTTACAAAGCAGGTGTCTGGAGCAATATTCTCTCATTTGTTCATTTTGTTTAGTAACATTTGTAAATGAGCAACATCTGCAGAAAAGAATGTACTCTCCTGTAATACATTGTAATACTCTGGCTAATTTAAAGCAGTCATTGTATTCACTGTTATTCCTTTAGGAGTTCTGTATTACAAAGAAAAGAATGTATGTCGGACATTGTTAACCCTGTGTGATCCTGTGTTATTGGTCACATTGAAATATATTTATTTTATTTTGCAGTCTATGTGTTTGTGTTTTCCTACTGCAGTGGCTATAATTCATCCATACACTGTGTTTTTCCCTAGAAATGATTAATTTTGTGTGTGGAATGATGGGAAAAAGACCAATTTATAAACCAGCTGCAGAGTCCATTTGACAGATATAAAGAGGTTACATTTCTCATTACAATTAGTAGACAGCTCATGTTTTCATACTGGTAAATATGTGCTGGTAGTGAGAAGTATGCAAAAGTAACTGCACTTGGCAGTCTGGATTGGTGCTTGTCATCGATGTATCTTACATTTAATCAAAAGATTTTAAGCTGATTATTCAGATTGATTGTGTTTGAATGTGATTGTTGGGATTGTGAGAAACAGGCTAATTCAAACAGACACTTTAGTACACAGTTTTGGCTTGTGCAATGTGCAGCTGTGGTCTGGAAATGACATTATTTTATGGTCACATTTGTGTTGTTACCCGATTTGGAGATGTTTTGTTATATAATATGGTTAATGAATCAGCATCTAAAACAACACATGATGCTTTTAGCAGCCCTAATTCATTCTTAGTGAGTTCCCCCAAGAGTTTACAACACAACAGCCCTGCACATGACATTTAAAAAAAAAAAAAAAAAAAAAAAAGAAAGAAAGAAAAATGTCGTGGCCATGAATTAAAGAGATGAAAATTACCCCCATTCCATCCTAGGAATATATGACTTTCCTCTTTCAGAAGAATACAATCAGAGTTATGTTAAAAGCTTTCAAGCTTTCTAACGGCAGTGAATGGCTGTTGAGATTCAATAGCCCAATAGAAGTCCAACAAAGTGCATCCATCCATCATAAAAAGTGCACCACAGGGAGTTAATAAAGGCCTTCTGAAGCAAATAATTGGGTTTCTATAAGAAAAATGTCTATATTTATGACATTATGAACTGTAATCTCTATCTTCCGCTAACTGTGGTACGTGCTTTTCGCAAGAGAGTGGCGTTCCAGCAGATGATGTAGTGTAAGTGTAATGTAAGTTCCGGTGAGAATATGCTAGTCTCGCGAGAACCAAGTTTTGTTTACAGCAAAGGAAAATCAAGTCTCAAGTCTCCTTTAGGGCTGCAACAAACAATTAGTTTGATAATCAGTTAATCTAAATGATTATTAGAACGATTAATCGAGTAATTGTCAATTATTTCACTGATTAATCATAGACTGATAGATTCTTTAGTTTTTGCAATTAGTTAAAATATTGATTTATACTGCATATTCTAACAAATAAATAATGGTAATCACTTAAATCATATAATTTATTTACAATTATTGTACAACTAAGAAACAAAATAAAGGTAAGGGATAAGACACTTGATTTTTAGATAAACTATTTTATTCACTATTCACTATTTTATATAAATAAATGTGATGTGATGTGACTAGATTTACTGAAGTATTGAACTGCAGAGCTTGTGCAAACATCCACATCGGTGTAGTCAGGTGCTTTCATAACTGCTGCTTTCACACTGCTCAGTTTATTTTTTTGTGTGTTGATTTCATTATTGAGAGGAAAGTGTGCAGCATATATTTACATATTCATCCAAACACCTCAAAGTTTTGGCTGCGTTTGCTCTGATTTGCTGCGTGTCGTCTTCTCTTGAATTGCATCCAGGAGGGCTAAATTACAGTCTTGTGCTACAGCTAGGGGTGTGCGATATTGACAAAAAATAATATCTCAATATTTTCTGGGATTTTATTGATAACGGTAATTAGACTATATTTTCAATGTGTGTTATTGTGCTTAAGGACTTTTGATATTCTTCATATTCTGTGTGGTCAGTTCACAGCAGTGATATCAATTATTCTTTTAAAAATAGTTTTAATAGATTTTTACCTTTTATGGGCATTTTTACCTTTATAAAGCCATGTTTTCTAAAAGTGTACATTATCTTTTGAGTCAAATTCTTACATTTAATCAGTCAATTGTAATAATAATAAATTTCAGCTGTTACCAAACAAATTAAATCAGTATCAACAAAATTATTCTTTGCAGAAGTTGCATATAAAGTGGCATTTAGATGTATTTACACGTCAATTAAACTATTTTAAAAGTGAAAAGATACTGAAAATGTGAAATTAATACCACCAGCAGGCGTCAGTAAGTCGCTGCTAATAAGTGAGTCATTGTGATTGAACCGAATCATTTAAACAATTGATTTATTCATGAACGAATCACCGTCATGTTGCTCAGAGACGCAAAACAGTGCTGTGGCTGTGTTTGGAATGATTTTTGCTGGCGAAATTAAACAAAAACAGAAAATATCCTGTCTAAAATGTAAGTCTTTTAATAACTTCTTATTTATTGAACTGAAGTATAAAATGAACATCACATTTGTAGTCACGCTGATTTTTGAAGGAAAAAACGGCATGCGTCATGATATTAACTATATGAAAATACATTTTCCGCCCCATATCTTGAATAATGTGATCAAAAAGCATTTTAATGACTGAATCATGAAGTGAAAGAATACAATACTAGACGTCATCACGCAACGTGACTTTATGCGTGCACTCTGTAGGTGTGGTTTGTTTATTTTTTGCAATATACTCAATAATGTCAAATCGCACATCGTTAAAATAACAATTACGATATTATCGCAGACGATCGCACACCCCCTGCTGCAGGGACACTCTGGTCATATGAGATGAAATGACTACATGACAACAAAAATATTTGCCGTACATTTTTTATTGTCGCCGTTGTCAAAATGTCGAATAATCGTTTCAGCCCCAGTGACTTTTTTCTTTATGAATCCTTGTTTGTACATCTAATCCATGACCGTTGTTTTTGCTTTTTCCATTGCATAGACGGTTAGTGGAAGCTAGAGATTATGGTTTGTAAAGTTTGAAAAATGTATATTTTAAAAACGCACCGATACATTTAGTTTAGTACAATGCAGCCATGATTTAACTGAAACAAATTAGTAAAACCTTGTCACAAAGTATTATTTTGTGGCCATGATAATTCTTTTTTGTTTTCTGATGCATTCAAATCATGTAAGAATTATTGTCCACTACTGTTCAAAAGGAAATGAAGTTGGCAAGATTTAGAAATTCAATGCTCACAAAGGCTGCATTTATTTGATCAAGCATATAGCAAAACACTAATATTGTGAAGCCATGAGAGAGAATTCTTCATGGGCATGATATCCAATTATTTTCCCACGTCATGTGCGAGGCTTCATAGGAAAATGATGTTGACATAAAACAAAATATTGGCTCTGTCTAACCTTATGCTCGTTAACGAATTGTTTCCATGCCGTCTTTTATAGTATTTGCATACATTTATTGAGCTTTTAAGAGCAAGTGATCCTTATTAAACTCTGTAATATAATCCAGCTTCTAATTTCAGTTTGTTTGGACCAGCAGACTAAATCCACAGACAAGTGATGCATTCACAGATAATAAATTGTGCTTTTATTTGAAAGTTATGAATTATTCAAAAGCATGTTCTATGTTGCCACCTGGCTACAGCATGGGTTTTCTCCAGCCTTCAAGGTACTGAAACATCAACGTGTGTCGATAAAGCTTTAATAAGAACACAGCGACTCATAAAGCCCAAATCTGTCGTCTTCAGCTGGTGACAAAATCTTTGACTGTGCGAGCGCGAGTGTTTGTGTTTGCTCCGATCCATGTGTTTTGAGTGAGTGGCGTTGTTTGATCTCCACCTCGCTCATTGATTGAAACCATGTGAGCGCTGCGCTCATGGCAGCCCACCGTTAGGATCCACGTTTCTCTCCCCTGTGATTTCCAAGCACATTCCCCTTAACATCAGCAAAGCCGGGCGTCTTGTAAAGCTCGCACATGTTTCGGCTCAGAATTCACACTGCTGCTTTGCACAAACTGTGAAATGGACGAGGCCTCATCTGCTAACCAGTTTTTCACAGTAGCACGTGCCTGCTGGTACCAACCCGTGGTCAACTCGGTGGGTGGTTGAGAGGGGGAAAGAATTGGCGGGAGCTCTCGCCGCATCTGTGACATCGATCAGCTTGGCATACCGTCCAGCATAGGAAGGAAGAGTCATCATCAAAAGCTACATCTGTGACAGGCGGCCCTTACGGACTCGGTCAAAAAGGATTTATAGGATGAGGTGGGGGGATGCTGAAGTAGTTCTTATGGATGGGTGACCTAGTTGAACAGGTTATACTTTTTCGAGAAGAAATATAGGAGCCACACAAGAGCTCTGAAAGCTGTGTGAGTTAAGACAAGCGCATGAATAATTTACGTGTTAACACCCACCCTTTTCAAATTCACATCTTCTTCTTTTGACCATCTTTTTTTTTGTTGCACAATCTGTGGACTTCCATGTTCTTTCACCCGCAGTTCAGGCTTGATGATGGCAATTCGTGATGCCTTTAACTTTGCTTTTATTCCCTCAGGTTCCTTTATTGACAACATCGACTGACATTACACATGTAATTTACTTGAGCCTGCCGCTGGTCTCTCCTCTCCCATGACTAATTCAACAGCAGGCTGTAAACAATGTTAAAGAGGACAAACTAGAGTCATAAGTCATTGATGCCTGTTTTTCTCTTATGCCTTTGTGTTGCAGCTCTGTCCTGAGAGACACTTTCTGAGATCTATATTCTATTGTACTTCTAAACGTTCATCAGATTCGCTTTAACAGATTTCCTTTCAGTATTTCTCTTCCAAAAATATTGATGGCTCATCCTGCACTCACATCAGATGCCAACTAGCAAACAGCGATGTGTTTAAGTCATGTCATAATTATTGTACTATTCAACAGTTTGGGATTGGTACATTTATGTTTTTTTAAAGATGTCTCACCAAGGCATTTCTTTGATCAAAAATACAGCAAAAACAGTAATATTGTGAAATATTATTACTACTTAAAATAAATGTATTCTATTTGAATATATTTTAAAATGTCATTTATTCCTGTGATGGCAAATCTTTTTATTTATGGCGAATTTTTTAGCATCATTACTCTGGTCTTCAGTGTCACATGACCAGTGTTGGGAAAGTTACTTTTCAAAGTAATGCATTACAATATTACGTTATTCCCTAAAAAAAAGTAACTAATTACGTTAGTTCCTTTTTTGGAAAGTAATGTGTTATGTTACTTTTGTGTTACTTTTTAAATCTGTGCAGGGCTTGTTAGTTTTTTTAATATAAAAAAGTTATATTTTTGGCAATTGTAAAACCCCTTTCACACCAAAAGCCTCAGGCTGAAGTAGAAGTAAATTCACATCTGTAAGAAGAAAGTTCAACATTCTTTAGCAACAAAAGAAAGAAAAAATAAAACAAATGTTAGTTTATCTTAAGTAATTATTGCTTATGAGTATGATTGATAAATAAAAGGGGGAAAGTAACTGACGTTACTTATTTGAAAAAGTAAGATATTTTCTTGTAAATGAAAAAGAAATGCGTTAGTTGCTTGAAAAAAGTAGTCTGATTACGTAACTGGCATCATTCTAATATGCCGATTTGGTGCTTTGGGAACATTTGTCATTATTATAAGTGTTGAAAAGATATTCTTTGATGAATAGAGAGTTCAAAAGAACAGCATCTATTTGAAATGGATCTCTTTTGTAACATTGTAAATGTCCTTACTGTCATTTTTGATACATTTAATGTGTCCTGCTGAATAAAAGTACTCATTTGTTTCAAAGCACAACTGTTACCATTAATTTGTAATAACTTGTGGGAAACTCTTTTTTTTAGGCTCCTACTTTTTGCTGTTCATTATTTTGCATTAGTGCAAAAAAATCCTCTTACCTTTGTCAGTGAGTGAAAAATGGGAAAAATATGAAATGAAAGTCTATTTTATTCTTGATAACCCCTCCAAAACTTCTTGTTTCATTAGGACAAAAACAGCTCTTAAGTGATTGCATGGTGTCTTGAAGTAAAGTGGGACAAAACAGAAAGTGCAGGCCCTGCAACTGGCTGCTTCAGCTCACCTACTTCCTCTGTCACCTAAAATGAAGTGTTTTTGCTGGTGTAGGTGCAGAAATTTCTCTAGTCTTGGCTTTCTGTGGTGAAATCATAATCATCAATCATCTCAATCATTATCATGACAGCCAGTTCCACTCAAACAGACCTTTAGGCATTCCTCTGCAAGATTCCCGCTCGCTTTACCTGGAGTGTATGTGAGAAATAAATCGACTCATCTTTAGCAAACCCTCTTAGTGACCTGATGTATATGACTCTTATTTGTCACTCTGACAGTATTGGTACAGTATTTGCTGTTTTTGTAGCATTTGCCTGAGCACTTGACTTGCATTTGTAGTTGTGCTGATAACTGCCACATATGCAATATGTCAGCTATGTTTTAGGTTGCTGTTTGACAGTGTCTGCTAAACATAAATATGAAAGCAAATGAGACTTAATCAAACTGAGATCGTTATCATTTCAAAGCCTTAATTAATTAATGTTAATATGTTGTTTTTTAATGCTTTTACTGATAGAAAGCAGGATAACCGGTGGACAATATAATGCAGATACATAACCCTGGACCACAAAACCAGTCTTAAGTACCACAGGTATATTTGTAGCAATAGCCAAAAATTCATTGTATGGGTCAAAATTATCATTTTTTTTTAATGCCAAAAATCATTAGGATGTTAAGTTAAGATCATGTTCCATGAAGATATTTTGTAAATTTCCTACCATAAATATATCAAAACTTAATTTTTGATTAGTAAAATGCATTGCTAAGAACTTCATTTGGACAACTATTGATTTTCTCAATATTTAATTTTTTTGCACCCTCAGATTACAGATTTTCATAGTTGTATCTCGGCCAAATATTGTCCTATCCTAACAAACCATACATCAATGGAAAGCTTATTTATTCAGCTTGACGTATAAATCTCAGTGTCTAAAAATTTACCCTTATGACTGGTTTTGTGGTCCAGGGTCACATATGTGAATATTATGTAGATCTATTGTTTAAATCAAATGTATGCTTTAAAAATCATAGCAGTTTTCATCCATAGTATGTCCGTTTAAACTAGTGCTGTCAAACGATTAATCGCATCCAAAATAAAAGTTCATGTTTACATACTATATATTTGTGTACTGTGTATATTTATTATGTATATATAAATACACACAAATGCATGTATAGATTAATGAAAAATATTTTAGATTTATATCTAAATTCTTTATATTTATTTAGAATCTAAATTGTATACAGGTATAAATATATATACATATAAATATTTTGTTTTAATATATACATGTATGTGTGTGTATTTAAATGTACATAATAAATATACAAAGAGACATATATCACAGATATAGAATGTAAACATAAACTTTTATTTTGGATGCGATTAATCGCGATTAATCGTTTGACAGCCCTAGTTTAAACGTCTGCGTTTAGCTTCAAATGGTGTCTTTGACTGAAGTATTCTATAAAAATTATTTGCATTCAGATTTTGACATCAAAAGGCATCTTGTTTGACATCTTATTCCATGGCTTTATCCGTTTACTTCCACTTGTTACCAGTATTTTTCTGCAACCACTATGCACCTGCAGCTGCAGTTGACACTACTGTGACGTCTACAAAAAAATTGGTCTATATATCGCTCTATCGCAGTATTAATATGCATTTCATATGCGTCATTTTTATATTTTTATCAATATGTTATAAACCAAATTCACCGGTCACTGGAGTATAGGTTTATTTAGTGTGTTCCACGTATAAAAAAGAACAATTTGAAGAAACAAGATAAATGTTTAGGTTCCCATACAGATTTGTATTCTTTTGCTTGACAATGTGGACACTCTCTTAGCATAACAAAGTTGGATTATAGGGCCTGACAGAGATATTTCAACAGAAATTTCAAACAAGAGACCAGGACTGACAGTTAGCCGTCTTAACAGTTTAGAAAGTTATGACAAGGACGACCTACTTGACTAAAAGATTCCATTCCAGGTTGTATTTCACCTTAAGCATGTGGGTGGAATGATGGCTTTTGTTTGAGACGTGGCAAATCTTCAACATGACTACAGATGTCTGTTTTGTCAGATGTAGGAGTGTATTCAGAATGACATAACTTGTGTTTCATGGGACATGTAAAACATTTCAATAAAGTTTCAAAACATGTTTGTTTCGGCCCTTTGAGAAGTGTTCCTTTTCCAAACTAGTTGTCTTTTTTTTTTTTTTTTTTTTACTCTGAACTGAATCTGTTTTCATTATCTACACATCAGCAGAGCAGGTCTTTCTCTCATCATTTTGAAGACTTGAATGCTGTACACAACAAAATGAAAATTTCCTTCTTACTTACAGATTGCAAAGTTTGAAGATACAGCCAGAGTACAGATGGGAACTTTTGACAGCTCATTTTTGGACAGGCATCTCACATGGAGTAGCATAATCTTTAAAAAAATCTTTTTCCAGACAGTCTGCAAGCCATTTTTAGAAGAGGCCCCAGCATGCACTGGCCCTTTTGTGGATTAAAGCACTCACTCGGTCGAGTTATGGACACGCTTACTCACACAATGTCTTTGGAGAAACAAGAGAAAGCACCCTCAAGGGACCTGTGGGATGCACCAAATTGTATCTTCAGATGTGGATTCTCATAGTGGAACGGCTGTTTGTATTTGAACTCTATTGGTTGTGGATGAAACCACCCACCTCGCATAGACGGAGGCCGGTCAGGGTCGTCATGTGGGAGTGAGTGACATCTTTGCAGGTCCTTAGCGTTGTGCTCTTTAATCTTTGTTCGCCAAGCCATCACAGACTCAAATCATGTTTCATCTCCTTGTTTTGAGTTCAGACGCTTTTCTTATTGACGCATACAAATTCACAGACGGGAGACCCTTCGAAAGGACGGGCCCTCAGGGGCCGTAGTCTTCAAAGACTCTTGCGCTGGATTTTCTCGCTGGGATCAGCTCTCCTGAGTCTTTCAGAGGCTAAATGTCTTGCCTTACTGTCTGCTCTACCTGCTATGCCTCTCACTTTGGTAATTTGCATCTTGCTCTTTTTTACTTTTCTCAGGTTTTCTTGTTTAGTCTCCGCTCTCTGAGCTCTTTATCTCCTGGTGTCGGCTTGTTATAACGGCAATTGCCTCTAGCGCAAATGTCTTGCAGTGTGTACGTGTGTGTGTGTTTATCCTCTGTCTTTTTGGCCACCAGTAGCAAATTCCCCCCAGTCATTATATCCAATTAGCAAGAGGCTTTCTTTTCTTCTTTGCCGCTCTTACCTCTCAACACAGAGTGGTAGAGGGGAATTCTGGCTGCATGCTTCTTTGATGAGAACAAATCAAGCTCTGCTCAGCCAATGAGGATTTAAGTGACATTAGAATGCACATTCTGTTGTCTTTCTTTTATGTTTGCCATTCAGGAAAACTGAAGGTATTTCTCTGGACTCTTTACATTACATTTTGACATTTATATTTATTATTTGAGTGCTGTTTTGGTTTGTGTGATGTTTGTTTCAAGACAACCTGCTGTATCATCAGGCGACATTTCTTTTATCAATTGGATTATATAAGTACTGTATTCATTACCAAAACACATTGTCATATTAAAGAAAATTATGCGAAAGTGTCTGCATGCATTATCACTATAGCAAAATGCCTTGACTGACCAATTAGTGTCAAGTAATACAAAGTGCTGGATAATGAGTTGTTTTACTTAAAGGATTAGTTCACTTTCAGAATAAAAATGTCCTGTTAATTTACTCACCCCCATGTTATCGAAGATGTTAATGTCTTTCTTGCTTTAGCTGAAAATAAATTAAGGTTTTTGGGGAAAACATTCCAGGATTTTCAGGCCTCGCAAAATCGCTAGCCCGACTTCCCGGGGCTATTGTGTTTTCCAGTCGGACTACCAAAATTTCATAGCCCGGCGGGCTATCCTAAACACTCCTCAATTTAAGGCCATTAAAAGTTTTAAATATGTTAAATAGTATAAGAAATGTCTTAATTATAATTTTAAGAGGTTTTACTGTTGCACATGGAAAGACAAGAATCGCAATAGGGCTGGATTAAACTTCAAAATCAATGATGTCACTGAATAAATATGCGCGCTGCATGTTGGAAAGTCAAAACGCGGCACGGATGTCTTTATACGAATCTAGGCTATCTGAAACGAACCGACTGTCCTCAGAAATGTGTCACTGGCATTTTCTTACCTGTGATAAAACTATGATTGATTTTTAAAAATTCTGCAGATACCCAGTAAATAGTGACATAAAATTCGTTCCTTGATATTTGTGTATTGAAAATATTTTTGATTGATATTTAGACTCCTTTCTATCTAATTTTCTATTTTAAAAAATGTCTTGTTTATTTGGGCTACCAAAATCTGAAGAGTACCAGCCCGAAGGGCTACCAGAGATTTAGAAATTTTGCGAGCCCTGATTTTTCTCCATATAGTGGACTTCAATTGTGGCCAATGGGTTGAAGGTTCAAATTGAAGTCATCTTCACGCATTAGGGACCATTCACACAGAACACATTTTTCCGTTCCAGTGCGCTACTTTTCCATTGTTTTTCTATGTAAACGCGCTTGACAGATGTGCATGACCGTATAGTTCCTATCCATATCAGCCTGGAAAATCACAACTTTTCATTTTCTGTCGGTCTTAGTACACTATGTAACTAAAGAAGATTCAAGTTTTAAAAAGGAAAAATAGAGAAAATATTTGGTCATTTTTGAACGAGATGCTAATGGTCTAATCAGATTCAATGATTTATGTTAAGCTATGCTAAAAGTGCTACCAGCAGACCTGGAGATCGGCTGAATGGATTCAAAAACGGTAAAACTCATCTGTTTAACTCTAGGTTAGTTAGAAAATTAGTCTATTTTCAAAAAAAAAAACAAAAAACAGTGGAGTGTCCTATTAAGATGCTGTGTCAAGTTAAAAGATTTCAACTTTTACACGCAGCGCCGCTCATCAATGTCAGTTCCAAAGCAGTGGACCAATCAAAAGAACTTTGAGGCGGGGCAACCGTAGCTTCTGTTTACATTAGCAAGTTGGCATGACAACTGTTTTATTTGACGGCAGCATGGCGGAGGAGGCGCTCACAGTGGCTGTGTCCAGATACCCTGAATTATATAACATTTCTTCAAGTGATTATCACAACTTGTTCCTAAAAAAAGGAGCTTAGCGAGAAATATCTAGTCATGTGTGGTTAGTTCTTCTTCTGTGTACGTTTTAATTCAAAAAGGTAGGGTAGGGCGAAAAAATCGATCTAATTTTCTCCTTCAACTTCAAAATTGTCTGAAATTGTTGTTTTGTAAAGGCCATTTGACTTTCTTTGCACATTCGCTTTGTAAACAATGGGTTCGTATGTCCACCTATGTCACTCTTGCGTAAGGCGTAAGGTCCAGCTACACTAGGATTGTGCAGAGCCCTTTTAAGCTGCATTGAAAATGGAATGTGAACCTTCAACCTGTTGGGTCCCATTGAAGTCCTTTACATGGAGAAAAATCCTGGAATGTTTTACTCAAAAACCTTCATTTCTTGTTATTGTTTAGAATCTTCAAACTGTCTTCTTTTGTGTTTTGTAGTGTTGTGGTAAATAGGAGGACAATTAATTTTCATTTCCAAATGAACTTTTCCCAACACATTTAAGAATGCTTTACTGAAACTGCTGCCCGCATAAATGTGTTCAATTTGTTAATATGTTTGTGACCTTCAAATTTCTTCAGCACAAAGCCATTAAATTTAAATCTGTTCAGCATGCTTTGCACTTTTACGGCAAAAGCAAACAGGCCAATCCCAAAACTCCAATTCAGCAACAAAATGTTCAATATTCAAATGAACATGCCGGATACACAGTTGGTCACACTGACTCACTTTGCTGAACAATGCGTCCCCCATTAAATGACTGCTAACCCACACAGTTCCATTTAAACTCTATATGATTTATGTGCAGTGCAGAGCTCTAAGCCTGTGGAATAAGGATGTCCTATGAAAACTACTGCCCGCCCCATGCAACTGACTGCATGTTTTCCATAGTTTGGTTTTCAATTGTGTATTGCACTTTTGGTGTCCTAGTTTTTCACCATCTAAAACTCTCTGAAATGCGAATTTAAGGCGGCAAATAGGTTATATTCAGCACATGTGAATTTACACCGGCTTTTCTCAGTGCTGAGATGAGAATGTGGGTGTTTGCAATTTGCATGTCATTTAAATTAATGCCTCTACGGCGTAATAAAGTATGCTTTTTCTGAGGCAGGTGGTTCTGTTCTGCTTTTGAGTCACTGGTAAGTCATCAGACAGCACTCTGACTGATTCCCTAGCATCCAAATAAGCTACTTTTAGGTGTTGAATGTTTCCTAAGCCTCTTTTCCACTCTAAAGCCTCTTTTCAAACCCAACCCTTGTGAAGAATGGAGGTGCTTGGCTCACTGGGTATTGATGCCTACATTTGTGAGTTTTACTCAGATTTTGCCTAGACCCAGATGTGGATGGTAACTGACATGAAAATCCACAACCATGGAAGTGATGTTTCTTTTTGCTGTCCTGTTAATGGCATGAGTAAATGCAGCATATGGTGAGAAAAGGTCAGACACTCTCAGTACAAAATTCTCATAAATTCACTTAACACTCTTGAGAAATTCTCTAGAAGAGTGTTAACAGGCTGTTCCCTGGCTCAGTTACCAGTCTTGAATTCTAAAAGCTTAGAATTTGCATTTTACAGAGAATATAAGCAATATAACACTTAGAACTCTTTCATGACTAACTTCTGCCTTTAAAGTGTTCAGTTTTTTATGAACTATGTTCATGGTTTAAAAGATTACACAGATCAGATAGTCATATATCACTGGAAATGTCTCAACGTGCATACAACAAGTGCATTGCACAATATCTGTGCCTTATTGGTTATTAGCCAGTCGTAGAGATTTTTTTAATCAGTTGATATAGGATATTAGAATACATTTCACCAACTTAAAGTTAATCTTTAAGAACACTAATAATTTAATGACATTGTTAAATGTGTTTCTTAATTTTTGTGATGTACATGATATTTTGATTATTTTGATGAGTATTTTCTCATCCAATTTTGAGGAGAGGAGACACCGCCTCCCTGCTTCGTTGACCCACTCTCTACCTTTCCTCGCTCAGTTTCTCTCCTTTTTCTGAGCTATTCTATGTGTGCTACTTCCATCCAATGGTCCATGTTTTATTTACACATATGAACACTCACACATGCAGCTCAGCGAGTTATAAAAAAGGCTGTGAATTTGCCCTCTTGCTGGCCCATATGTTCACAATATGCCACCACTGTGATGGTCTAAACACAACTGCTGGAGTTGGGTAATAGAATTAGTCACTATTTCCCACGTGTAATGGCACACACAGAAACTGGGTTCAACTCTTGGACTTGTTCCACACAAAATGATTTAATGAGAACTGCTGAGATGCTAATACGAGCTATATCACCTATCACCACAGATTTGCCACTGCCAAGTTGCTGAACTTTTTATCTGGGGTTGCAAATCGAGTTATGGCTAAGCTTTAGAGTCTGTCTTCAGAGCTTATTTATTTGAGTCATACTGACAGCCATTTCCTGTTGATTCTGTTGTGTAACTTTCGAAAAGATGCAGAAACTTTAAAGCAAACACAGGCTTACAGTGCAGAAGTTCTAACATTGTAAGTTGTTGGGTTAGGGTTGTCAATATCTGATTAGCCAGGGATTGCTCTTGTCGATCACACAAAACCTTTTGCAAATATCCACTGATACTCTGGCATTTGAAATCCATTCACCCTGTTTGTGTTTTTAGTCATAATCCCCAAAGCCAACCGATTCTCAGCTCAGGGTTTGCAGCTCTTGTAGTATTCTGAATTGCATTTCAGATACACCATCTCATTTGGCTGTTTTCTTGCATTTAGCTTTCACATTAGCCGTTTTGCCGCACCCCGCTGAGCAATTTAGCTCTTCATCCTTATTAAGAGGGGTTCAGATAAAGATTCCTCTCTCAGAGAGCTGGAGTTCAGCAGTTAATAAATTATTAAATCAATTTGTTATAATTGTCATTATAATCAATGTGCCAAACTGGTCCCCCTCAATAATGAAAATTACAGAGTCATTCAAAGTAGTGTCAGTACTGTCCACAACATTAAACACAAAAGTAGGCTATTAAGGGATTTGCAATCTTACGTTAACTAATTCTAAACTTACAAATGATTGTGTATTTATATGTTTATATATGTTCAGTTTAGGGGTGTATGATATATATTGTCTATGGTAATATTATAATTGTTGTTTAAATTATATGCAATATGACATTAACAAACAAAAACACACCCAGAGAGTGCACGCATACACTGCATGATGTAGGTTAAAAAATAAATTTAGAATTCCCCCAAAATTCAAGATAAGGGGTCAAAAATGTCCCTGTAAAACTTTTATATGTCTTCTATATTTATATAATCTGATATAGTTAATATCGCACAAGTGATGTTTTTCTCCAAATATCAGCATGATTGCAAACTTGATATTGATTTTACAAACAACTGTTTCGTTACTGAATCAATCAGCCATTTGAGCGAATCTTTTGAAGGAATGACTCAGTCATGCAGTGATTTGTTGGTGAATTTAGGTTTAAATTTATAGTACATTTTCTGTTTTTCCACAAATCGTTTCAAGTGTAGTATTTAACTTTTATAAAAAAAAACATCAAAACATTAATTAAAAACATTAAACATTAAAATCAAAACATTAATGTGACTGAAGGTTAACTGCATTCATGTCTTGCATTTTAAACAGTGATTTAATTTGATTGGTAACAGCCCTATAGTGTATTGCTATTTGATTTTATTGAGTAAATGTAAGAATTAGACACAAAATATGATGCATACATTTAATTAGGTTAGAAAAAATGTCCTTATAAAGATAAAAATGCCCATAAATGGTAAAAATAAATTAAAATGATTGGAAAAGTTCATTTCTGTTACTGCTGCAAACAAATAAAGAATATGAAAAGCTTTGGGAGTCAGCTTGTCTATGGAAGTCCGAAACCTGCCAAAATATCCGAACAATAACATGCTCAGCAAAATATTGTCTAGTTATTGCTAACAACAAAATTCCAGAAAATATTGAGATATAATTGTTTGTTAATATCGCACACCCCTAGTACAATTTATTACAAATTTTGTTTCACAGAAACATTTGACACTCAATAGTTGGCTGAGTTGGGATGCAGATGCAAATTTATTTATTACAGAAATAACATTTGTCCATTCACTGGTGCAGATAATTGGTCCGTGCAGCTTGTGGTTCAGTAGGTAGCACTGTTTTGTTTTGTTTTTGGAGTCTTTGGCTTGTGGTATTTCCATACGCAAGAGGAAAAGTCATAAAAGAAGAGGGCAATTTTGTAGTCACACCTGTGTTGCCTTAAACAAAATATAGCTGCACTGACAGGACAAACGGTTGCAAAAGGTTTGGAGCCCTAGATTATTGTGCAATGTTTTATTTGACAGTAAATTGGACTTTAGTATGCCAATACTTCGAGCTTGACTTTGGAGGTCTGTCACATTTTGATGTGGCTTTCATGATATTATGTGTTGTTGTGGTTAAAGATCTGGGCTTGTATCAAAAATGCTGCAGTTTCAAATCTCACAAGGGTGTTTCAAACACATTAAAGATTATGCCTTTGAGCAGGACTATTTCTCCTGTTTGTCTCTCTGTAATAAGCATTCTGTAAGTCACTTTGGATAAATGACTAACTTAAACGCTCTGATTATGATAAACTTCATTATTAGTTACAAGCCATTGCTTTATTTATTCAAAGCCTATTAAGTCAAAACTAACAAGAAGGCAATGATTCAGTTGTTTCCTAAGTTTCTTTTGAATGTTTCTTATGAAAACCTCAAAGAGCCACTAATTCTGGCTTTAAAGTTAAGCCATGCATAAAAAACACAATAGCACAGCATTATGAGTGTCTGTGATGTACGCAGTGCCCTTTTAAATGCTTAGGTAGTGTAATTTGGATCTCAGAGTGTGTGGAGCTATGTGTGCCAAAGCACAGAGCTAGTGAGTACTGTCCTGCTGATAAGCAATAGGTATTTGGCAGGACACTTGAAAACAGATGTGGAAAACACACTGATTCAAAGCAAAATGTTCCAATAGCCATGGATTGCTTTGGTTAATGTGCCTAAGGCATGGCATAAATGAACATTTGTCTGAACAATAAAGATTTCCTTTGTGCATCGAGGTGGGCTAGAAGAGCCAATTAACATTGAATTGTTGCCTTTTATTTAGAGTACAGATCCCCAACAGGTTTCACATTATGTTGTTCATTTTGCAACTTTTATGGTAGTAAATAGTTTTTTGGATTTTTTTTTTAGAAACTGCACTTTTTTTGTATAGTAAAGAACACTTTGAGAACACTTAGGGTCGTAATTATCCACATGAGAAATCGGAGGTTCTCAGAGCATGTTTTTGCAAGCCTTTTAAACCCCCAAGTCACCACATTGGTGTGTGTTATTGTCCGTGACTTCTATATTCATGCATTTTCTGCTGAGCAGGCAGAACAAAATGAGAATTAACCTGAACTCAGAGGAGCATTGTTGCACTGAAAGACCTAGATTGAAAAGCAGTTAATGATTCATGTTTGTGTTGCATTTATGCATGGACTTAGCTCCATTGTGGGCATGACTATGTTTGTGCCTGAGGGAGGAAGCAATGTAGAAGTGATTAGTGTACATTGTTTGATTGCTGTTGTTTGAAGAATGTGCATCTTAAATACTGAAGATTCCAGGCGGTGACCATTGGCATACAACAAGACCCTTATGGCGTTATGAGGCTATTATACTGTGTTTTATTGTCTTATTATATACAGTTGTATATATAATATGTATGTAAATATTATAAAGTTGTGTATCAAGCCTAATTGTCTATCTGTACTGTATCAGTCAATGCTATGACACTATTCAGGGAGTTCATGTCTTTCTTTCTTCAGTCAAAAAGAAATGAATGTTTTTGCGGAAAATATTCCAGGATTTTTCTCCATATCGTGGACTTCAATGGAGATTAGTGGGTTGAATGTCCAAATTGCAGTTTCAATGCAGCTTCAAAGGTCTCTACACGATCCCCGCCAAGGAATAAGGGTCTTATCTAATGAAACGATCAGTCATTTTATAAAAAAAAATAAAATAACAAATTGTATATACTTTTTAACCACAAATACTTGCCTTGCACTAGCTAGACTTCACGTATTATGAAATCATGTTGGAAAGGTCATGATGCAGGGCAACAACTCCACAAATGCAGTGTTTGTGTTTTGTTTCATATTTATAAATATCACATATCACACGATATCACACTGGCAGCAAGAGCAATATGACACGATTGCTGATTTTGTCCCGATCTATCACAAGCTTAAATGTGATTTTATACAGTTTAGTAAATAAGAAGTTGATATTGTGTTATATTTTAAACACAATATTATATGTTTTTGCTCAGTTTTGCAGAGAACGTTACCTTTGAAGCCATAACGTAGCAACATAGCAGTGTTTAGTTTCTGAATGAATCATGTGAACCAATTTGATTCAAAAGCCAATTCATATAAAGAGAATGAATCAAATGAATGTCTCATAAAGACATTTACTGCCACCTGCTGGCAGATTTAGTTTCTTATATTATTTATTAAAATAATAATAATAAAAGTAAAAACATAAAGGGATCATTTGTTTATTCACCCTCTTGTCATTTTAAACCTTTCTTTTGTGGAACATAAAAGAAGGTATTTTGAAGACTGTTGGTAACAAAGCTGTTTTGATTAACAATGACTTTCATTTCATGAACAAAAAACACTGAGATGTTTCTCAAATTTTATGTTCCATAGTTACGTTGCAGCCTAAATGTTTATGTGTAATTAATTTTATGCTGATAGCTTTATATAATCTTTTGTGAGTATTTTCACCAAATTTAGTTTGCGATTAATTAGATTAATTAATCAATTGTGTGTGTGTCGGTCCAGTGCAAACAAAAACAATGAGTACGTGAATACCAAAACATTTGCAATTGGAACAATTTTCTGAGAGAAGTGTTGCATTTTCTGACAGAATTGCAAGGGTGCCAATATTTTTGGCAGTGACTGTAGAAGATACAGTCCATGCATTGGAATCCTGTGTATAAACCATTATGTAGAAAGAAAGTAGTTTGAAGGGTTATATTGGTATATTGAGTGGTGTGTATATACTTTCATATACTCTTATATGTCATTGACCCATATGCGTCTGTTGATTCTACTATTAGCTTCACAGGCTAACCCTTTTAGTGCATATAATCAGCTTTTGTTGACCCTGCATACGCTTGATCAAGTGATAAAGTCATTTACACACCATTCTGTCTCTAATAGTATCCAGCTGTTGTCTTATAGAGACATAATGATGTGTAAGAGGAAGAGAGCAGATGCGGTCAGCGTTCTGAACTAGCCGTACGCTGTTAATGTTCTGCAGAGACATTTTTGTCTTTCGAGTGGAGAGCTATTGGAACTAATGTATTGTGCAGATATAAAGGTGCCACTTATGAAAGAGAACAAATCATTCCATAATGATGTTCACACATCTTTCTGTCAAGGTTGGTTGGACCTAGCCTTAAGCTTCAGACTAGTCTCAAGTGCTTATGAAGCACATATCTGTGGCACTGATTATTTGCTCTTCAGAAAGGTTCTTCTCATCATTATAGCACTCCTCAGAAGAGTTGGTGTTTGATGTAATTTCACATGAGTGTGTTGGGTATATAATTCCCATTGTGATGTTATGTGGGTGTAGCATTTAATCCAGCAATTCTATATGATGTAACCACCTTCTATCCTTCTGTATATCATTTTACATTCTTGAATATTTTCCCACACATCTGTTTGACCTACCGCTACATCAGTTTTCTCAAGTATGTGAACAGAGGTATATTTTCAAAATTAACATCTTTCTTCTGAGAGGACATGGTAGTATCAAAGCTTGTTTCTGCCATGAGATTAAAATGAAAAGTAGATATAAACTCACATTTCAGAGAATAAAAGTTGGAATTGCGAGATATAAACTTGCAGTTGTGAGAAAAGTTTTCTTTTTTCTTTGGTTGATCATTTTATAGAAATGCAAAAAAAAAAAAAAAAACTGAATGCATGAATGAATAATCTTACCCAAAGCCATTTACTGTACTTTCGAAGTATATGATTTGTCATGATATGATTCATTGGGATTCAAACAGAAAACCTCGCTGGCATCATGCTCTTCCAGCTGCAGGAAAAATGTTGCTTAAACAGAACAACTCGATGTCTGCGTCTGCTTTAGACAAAGACACTCTCAGACTGAATACACCCCCTGAAGCTGCTGTTTAGTGGGAGGTGACAGGCCCGTCACTCGGAATGCCACTGTGCTAAATGCAGATTAGATCCATTACCCAAATCTGCTCTGACCTTGTCACGATCTGTTGGAAGAGAGATGTGGATGCTGCGTATGTGACTCACACAGCACTCAACACTGCATGCCGCTTTCACACATCCGCCATACGCTCATTTAAAGTATGATCATTTAGTAATTAACTTTGTCAAGTCATGAATGCTCTAAGGAGACTACTTGGAAACTGCTTCAAGTTTTCAGATTCATCTTGTTGTGATTCTATGAATTTGTTGAGGAATAATTATTACTTGACAAGCTCTCCTAAAAGGATATGAGCACATTAGAGGATATTTCCAATTCTGCCTTGAAAGTTGAGCATTAGACCATCCAATGACAGTTCATAATGACAAATAATTCATGATGATCAAGTTAATGCAAAATAAATCATTAATAATAATAATAATTTAATGCACCAAGGCTGCATTCATTTTAAATACAGTAAAATCAGTAATATGACAAAGTATTTTTACAATTTAAAATACAGTGGCCAAAATTATTAGAACAGTTTTTTAAAAGTTAAAAAATGGTTTTAAGTCAGTTATTTCTGTTTGCTGTAGTGTGTCAGTAGGAACTATCAGTTTGCATTTCCAAACATTAATTTTGCCATTAATAGTAATAATCCAGTGAATTTGCAAGGAGTCTGACAACAGCCAGCGCTCCACACAGAGATCTTATCTCATCATCATCCAGTCTGTCTGGAATGACATGAAGAAAAAGAACAAACTGAGACTGAGACTAAATCCAGAAGAGAGCTACTTAAGCTACCATCCTCATTTTACAGCATTTTTACAGAAGTGCCTAAAACTTTTAACAGTACTGTTGCTTTGCAGGTAGGTTTCTTGAAACATCTTGGAGACATTGCCACAGTTCTTCTGGATTTAGTCTGTCTCAGTTTGTTCTGTTTCTTCATTTCATTCCAGACAGACTGGATAATGATGAGATCAGATCTCTGTGTGGAGCACTGGCTGTTGTCAGACTCCTTGTGCAAATTCACTGGATTACTACAATTAGTAGCAAAATTAATGTTTAGAAATGTAATCTGATATTTCCTGCTGACACATTACAGCAAAAGATAGAAATAACTGACTTAAAACCTTTTTTAGCTGGTGTTCCAATAATTTTGGCCACCACCGTAACTGTTTTCTACTTAAATATATTTTAAAATGCTGTTTATTCCTTAGATGGTAAAGCTAAATTTTCACCAGCCGCTACTCCAGTCTGTTAACTACAACTTTTGTGTAAATAAACTCCTAAATTGCTGTTGTGGAAGCTTTGTCCACACTAATACGTCCTGTTTTGGAGTCTTGTGCGCACTGAGATGGCATTTTTATCAGTGAGCTTTTTGAAAGTGCTCTTCAAAGTAGATATTTGATTGTGCCAGTTATATGTTATTCATTTTCACACACTTGCTACAGATATGTTACTTTGTACACCCTTCATATCACAGTCCTGAAAAGATGACAGAAAATTTACTTGTGATTGCTGTTTGCAGCAAAACATGAGGGCAGTTGGGTTTTGGATCAAACATATAATGGTGAGTGAGTGCGACCTGGATGTGTCAGAGAATGATATATATATTTTTTTCTAAATAAAATGATCCTGCCAGAAGAATGGCATGAAACGTATAATGTCTGTTCTGTCTATATTGTCTCAGTGAGCTTTTTTGAGGCTTTACGCATAAAGTGAACTTTTGACATTTCAGTGTAGATGAGCAACTTCTGGAAAATGCTAGTGTGGACTGAGAGCATTATAAATGTATTCGGATTATTGTAGATATAGCCTTGGATTAGGTATGGGGTAGGGTTAAAGCATCTAAACAATCTATAATATGGTCATGCAGAATAAGGCATCAATATGTACTTTTTAAGTGTTAATAAACAGACAATATTCTAGCGATGCCTGCTTATAAGCAACTAGTTGATAGTGAGAATTGGTCCTTAAACTGAAGTGTTATCATGTTTTTGCATGTTTTGAGTGCCAAGCACATTTTGAGTGAACTGATTCTTTTAAGAAGTCCTCTCTTTTCTGTTAAAAACAGTTTTTGTTTATGAAGTTAGATTTTATGTGCAACACACATATTTTTTGGCTGTAGTTCTGGGTCCTATTCGACTTTCTTACATCTGACATGAGGCAACAGCTCTCTTTCATATTCCATGAAGATCCAGAAGCCCTCAAATCCTCACTTAACCTAAACCCTCCCCAAGCTTCCCTTTAGCTTCCCTCCTGAATTATCAAACACACCTGGAATTTATATAACTTATTTGTTCTAGTACGTGAGTACCAGCCACGAGTAAAGGCTTTTATTTTTGGCTTAGGCTTGATCTTTTGATATACAATAGATTTTCGGCAATAAAAACGAATGGTGTGACTAAAAGGTGTCTTGCTGGTCGCACAGTGCTGTCTAAAACTGTCTGAAACTAATGCTTTTCACTCAAAGCAGACTGTCATGGATACAGTATATAATTGATAAAAAAAAAAAAAAAAAATTCTTGTTATTTAATGGACCGTAACCAATAACGTTTCATCAGCGTTCCCATAGACCTTTGCGGTTCCTCTGTGCGTGTCACGCTCCCCTATCTTCAGCATGCACCTTTAGGGTGGTATCAGCCTTGTGCTTTCTGTACCTGTTACATTATATTTGGATATTACTTTCTCCAGGATTTCAGTAAGATTAAGTCAATCCGCCCCATGGCTTTACCTTATCACCTCTGGCCGGGATTATCTACATGAGTAGGGACTGCTCTGTAATAAACCACCATCATGTTTCATTTCTTCTTGCCTTTGCTAAACTAGAGTCAAAGAACATGCGTTTGAAATGAAAAGTGTTTTTTTTTTTTTGATGAGAGTCAAATAGACAATAATTGGCCTGTGTGATTGTGTTGTGGAGTCTTGATGTCTGTGTCCATTTAAGACCTTTTGCACCGTCATTCTTTCGCATGTTAGATAAAGTTCTTGGGTGGATCACTCACTGATATTGTGTGTTTTAGTTGGATCCCGATGCCAAGCATCTGACATTTGTTTGGGAAAATATTTGATTCATTTCCCTCTAAAATGAGCTGGCATGGGTGAGAAATGGGATTATAGGGAGATGAAAGGGTTTGTGGGTAATCTGATCGGCTCTTTTCCATTCCATAAATCTCATAGTGCTTTAGAATCGCTGTTGAAGGAGAGTGGACACTCCTTAAACTCCAGAAGAGCATAACACATGTTGAGAACCAACTCTTGAAAACAAAACCAAACTTACACACACACACACACACACACACTTTTCAACCCGTAATGCCATACAGCTGTTGCAGGGACCGGATTATCCAGATGGAAACTCGTAGGGCGAAGAACATTTTTCAAAGCATTTATTGGATTTTAGTACTTTCATTATAGCATGTTACCATGATAAACAAAAGTAAATATCCTTAATACTGTGTGTTTATTTAACATAATGGTCAGAGGTATTTCACTGATTTTTTTTAGGGTTTGGCCATAAATTCCTTCAAAAAGAACTGGCTGGAGAACAAACATAACTTCTCAGCTTTAGCTAACAAATATGTCTTCATAAAATTGATTGAGGGTTACCATTTACAAAATGAAGATAATATTGAGAAATGTAGTTTTAAAGGGCATCTATTATGCAAAATTCACTTTTACATGGTATTTGCACATAATGTATGTTGACAGTGTGTGAACACAGCCATCCTATAATGATAAAAATGCACCTACTTTTTTTTTTAATCCTCATCAATCATAAGCAGTGTCTCCGAACAAGGCAGTTACAGAATCTGTAAAATGACTTCGGATGTGTGTGTTTTGAAAACTGTGTATCAAAAGTTTAAACTGATATGGCTTTAAAACGCATGACTTTAGCACGATAGACATGATAATCAAAACCAAATAAATGCTTTTTTTGGTAGATTATCTGAGGCACAAGCTGTAAAGGCACAGCTCTATTCTGGAAAGGGGGACGGGGAGCAGCAGCTCTTTTGCATTTAAAGAGACATGCAGGAAAACAAGGAAATTGCAGGAAAAAAGCGTATTTCTGCAAAATTAAATAATTAATGGGCTTTGGATTTTGAGCTGAAACATTCTGGGGGAATCTGAGACTTATATTGCATCTTGTAATATAACCTTGTAAGGTGCCCTTTAAGAGTTTTTAGTAAGAATACAGTTATTTAAACTTCAAATTTGTGGTCGATTTTATAAAGATATATTTGAAAATTTGCTCCAACGTTTTTGGAGGTGTGAGGTTTCTCTTTTATTGAACAAGACAGTCTCATTGTACATGTGTTGCACACAGTATTGCTTTGTCAGCTTCTGTGGCTTTTTTCTGTCTGGAAAATTGTCTGCAGCTATATTATTTGCATAAATACATTTAGATAAGACACAATCAAACATGTATGTCGAAATTGTGCCTGGTCATGTGTGGGAAAGCTAGTGGTGCTTGCACTGGTCGGAAATTAACTTGATTTGCCAACTGCGTTTGGATTTGTCGCCGTTTTGCACACAGCGTGCTCTAATATGTCAGGCTGCAGAGCCATGTAATCAAAATCAATCTGAAAGCTGTATTAAAATGATTGACGTGTCTAACCTGGCCTGCGGGCCACCAGGTGAAAAGACCTGCCATACAAGGTCAGTATGGTCTGTGTAGTCGTTCAGAAAAGGCTAATTCAAAAAAGCGTAATCTGTATTTCGAAAGTGTATGAAAGAACCCTTATTTAACCCCTAATAATGTATGATGATCTGTCACAGACCATGTATTATAGCAGTATGACTCATGGCACTTATTTAGAACGCTGTAATTAACTGTCTGTGCATTACAGACTCAAAGTGTGTGATATCTACTATTGACACACTTCCACTTTAGAGAATGGGCTTTTGAACTGATAAAATCCTCATCGGCATTGATTAAATTTGCCTGTGGCTCTGTTTTCTAACTAGCTCTTTAGAAATGGTCATTTAGGAATGCGTTTTAGAGGTGTAGCATCAGTGCAGATGGAAAGAGCTTTGTGAGAAAGGAGTGCTTAGCAAAACAATAAACACCATAAACGTAGAACTCAGTGACTGGACATTATGGCTTAGGGCTGTCTGTGTGCTGAGATAATGTGCATGTCTGGCTTTGTGTGATTACGATTGTATGTATGTGTGCATACATTCACATTAGTCTGCAGACTGCTGTTCAAATGTTTGGGGTTAAAATTTTAACAATATTGCATACACTGTACATTTTTGATAAACGCAGCTGTCTTCTTTGAAAAAATCTTACCGACCTCGAACTTTAGAATGATGCACATTTGAAATCTATAAAAATATTAAGCAGCACAGCTGTTTTCAACATTAATAATAAAAAGAAATTTTTCTTAAGCACCAAATCAGCATATTAGAATGGTTTCTGAAAGATCATGTGACACTGAAGACTGGAGTAATGGCTGATGAAATTTCAGCTGTTCTTCAGAGGAATAAATTACATTTTAAAATATATTATAAATAGGAAATAGAAAAGTTGTTTAAAATTGTAATCATATTTAAAAATATTTACATTTTCCATATTTTCTTTTTTTCTGTAGTGCATATTTGATCAATATATTTATGTAATATTTGGCAATATTAATATGTATTTGTGCATTTTCTTATTTAGACTTTATTGTATATCATTTAATGCTCACTTAGTTTATCTTAAAAAACACCAATAATTTAGTTTTCATACTGTACATAAAATGCTTAATGCCTAAATTCACTTGTAACATTTAAAATGACAAATTTTAGTGTGTTATTTTTATATCTATATATGAAGAGCTCATGCAAAACCCCCTAAAAGCCATCTTGGTCAAAAATGAGTTAATGATACTGAGTGAATGCTCTTGACACGTATTATACATCCATCAAATACTCAGCCCAATCAGAAGTGCTGGCACCAATACATTGGAGCCTGATAAAAATTCATTTTTTAAAGAAAGATGTCAGATGGATTTAGAGGCTTTTGCATCTGAACTCTTCATATCTAGACGAAATAGTACGTAATTTCAGCGTCTACCATTTATCGGTTATCTAAAATAATTGGCCGATTTTGTTAAATACGTTTTATTAATCGCATAAACTTTGTATAGTTTCATATGGGTTGACCTGGATGTGCAGCCATAATGGAGATGTAAACAACAGCATGGATTGCACGGTTTATGTACTGCTGAATATGTTGTTCTGCTAATTTATGCTGTCTAAACCATGAAAAAGTCATAAAAAAAAAACTTAAAAAGCAGGAAAGGAAGTGATATTTTGATAAGTGGTAAAGATATTAGCCTAATATTTCACCTACCTGACCGAAAATGATAAGAACAAACACAAATGTTGTTTTTCCCTAGAAATCCTGATTCAAACTTTTTTTTTCTCAGACAGTTTTTGTACTCTTCTCCTTGATTTGTTAGAACTTTTGGCAGCCTATAGTACTCCAAATGTTTTTCCCTGGTTCGACCAATTAGTACAGCCCAAAACATGGCAATAACTGAATTTTCAGCAGCAATAATGAACAAAATATGCAAGTTTTGTTTGGTTTAGTGGCATTGTTTACGTTCAGCGCCACCAATATGGCTAATTGATGACGTGTCGTGAAAACACTGTTGTAAAATGTTGGTTTCTCAGTGCTGTTGTACTGTCAGGCAGAGCTTTTTAAGAAGAAAAAAAAAATATATATATTATTCAGATTACTTTGAATGCTCAGAGCCATAAAATTGGTTTATCCCTCTAATAGCACACATTTTGTAGAATTGGATAGTCTGTTTTGTTGCCTGCTAAAAACGGGTGATGATTCAAACGCATTTTAAGTCTTTGTGTAGGAGAGTTTTGCACCAAATAAGTTTTATATTGTTTCTGTTTCGCTGTGATGTTAATTACCTTACACAAAATGGCAATGTTATGAAACACTGTACTTACATGCTTGGAGTCTCATAACTATCGGTTAATTGATGACTGAGTTGCCATAAGAACTCGACTTGTTTATGTACACAGTTTTGTATGAATCTACATGCATATTCAGCCTCTGCCATTCAGGAGTAGCTGTCTTTGACCTCATCTGCTTTCATCTTTTCAATGAAGTGGTTCTCTCACATTTTTAATTAACTTAACGATATAAACATACGTTTCTCTTGCTGAATCTTTAAAGCAAGGTTTCTCTCTCGACAGTACAGTAGAGGACCTGGGATGAATATAACGACGGCTGCTAACAACCATTCTGCCTAACTACCATTTCACAGTAATTATATAATGGCCTAGATTTTAAATTCTCTCTTAGACCCAAGGGATGTACAACAGGCTGTGTAAAAAGCCCATTGTCAGATTATATTTTCAGAATGAGTGCTGTTTATCAGGCATTAAATATAGCTGAAATAAAAGAAAGAATTAGCTTTTACATATCTTACTATAGTTACACTGAATTAATCAAAGTGTCAGAAGGACGGGGCGGAACAGATACTACACATCAGTTCCAGCACTAATTGAATGAGTCTGTGACGTCTGGCAGCGATGTCTTTCTTCCTGTAATCAGTTTAGCGAGTCTGTGTTCGAGACTGTGTGGTGCCACGGTTTGGCTCAGATGCTGTTTGCACTGCTTCAGGAGAAGATGATGCCTAATTCTTCACCCAGATGTAAAACACGATCCAGCGTCTGCTGATTTGTATCAGTGTCTATGTGTTCCAACGGAAGCACAACATTATCACAGTGATACAAAATGCTATGATAAAAGCGCAGTGCTGTGATACAGAGATGATATCAGATGGTAATACCCTGGCACTGAATAGGGATGTGCTGAACTACAAATTTACAAAATCTCATATAATTATGGTCTACCTAGTCTTGCGCATCCAGACCTTCATGATGACAGAAAGTCTCAACTCCATAGCAGCTTACATTGACCAGGGACTGCTCGATTATAGTTTGTTTCGTTCAGTGTCCTGTTTAGTGGTACAAATGTAAAGTCAATGTTCCCACAATAACAGACCGACATGCAGGCAATAAATCGTTCATTCAAAAAAGTTGTTTTCAGAGTTTTGCAATGAACTTCAAATACTTTTGAAAATCCACTGTTTGGGTGATCCTGATAAGCGCTCATTGTCACAGTTGTAAACATGACAGCTTTTTTTATTATTATTTCCAGGCAGACCATTAAAGAACCCAACACACACGTCTCCTGGGAAATCCTGTAACCTATGAGAAATAAACTATTTTTAACCTGTTTGGGCATGTTGAAAACTACCTAATTGTCTAGACCAAAACTATTAAGGTAATTTTCTTTAATAATACTGGTCAGGACTTTGAATTTATTCGAAAAGTGCTGCTTTGAAGGTTATAGGGCAGGTTTTTGTGTTTTGACATTTACTAGGTAACTCTAGATAAACTAGTCAATCTTACTAATCAATTAGATATTTTTTCAGTGACTTGTTGACCCTATTTACCAAGTGATTTTGCATGAATACAAGGAAATTGCAAGGAAATGTATAAAAAAAATCTGGTTATTACCATGTGCAAAAAACACGATAACACTACTATTCAAAAGTTTAAGATTATTATTATTTTTTTTTTTTTAATTAGTATTTTTTTTTTTTTTTTGAAATTTGAAAGAAGTTGCTGTATTAATTCAGTAATAATGCATTTGTCAGTTGTAATGTTAAATGGTAAAAGTTATTAAGCAGCACAACTATCAATAATAAGAACTGTTATAGGAGCAGCAAAAATCCATCAAAGAATTTTGATGATCTGTGCCACTGATGATTGGAGTAATAGCTGCTGAAAATTCAGATTGTCATCACTGGAATAAATTACATTTTAACATACAGTTGTGGTCAAAAGTTTGCATGCCCCTTTCAGAATCTGCAAAATGTTAATTATTTTACCAAAATAAGAGGGATCATACAAAATGCATATTGTTTTTTATTTAGTACTGACCTGAAGATATTTCACATAAAAGATGTTTACATATAGTCTACAAGAAAAAATAATAGCTGAATTTACATCCACTTTTACACTTTTTTTTTTTTTTTAGTTGTTCATGAGTACCTTGTTTGTCCTGAACAGTTAAATTGCCTGCTGTTTTTCAGAAAAATCCTTCAGGTCCCACAAATTCTTTGGCTTTCCAGCATTTTTGTGTATTTGAACCCTTTCCAACAGTGACTGTATGATTTTGAGATCGATTTTTTCACACTGAGGACAATTGAGGAACTCGTATGCAACTATTACAGAAGGTTCAAATGTTTGCTGATGCTCCAGATGGAAAAATTATGCATTAAGAGCCAGGGTTGAAAACTTTTGAACAGAATGAAGATTTTTCTTATTTTGCCTAAATATCCTTTTTTTGTATATATATATATTTAGTACTACCCTTTAGAGGCTACAGAAGATAGTTACATATTTTACCCTCTTAATGCATGTTTTTTTTCCCCCTATATAATAGTTGTATGAGTCTCTCAGTTGTCTTCAGTTTGAAAAGATGGATCTCAAAATGATTCAGTCATTGTTGGAAAGGGTTTGGAAATACAAAAAAAAAATAAAAAATCTAGAAAACCAAAGAATTTGTGGAACCTTAAGGACAACAGGCAGTTCAGGACACACAAGGGACTCATGAACAATTATCACTAATTAAAACACACACACACACACACACACACACACACACACACACACACACAGCTGTGGATCATTCAGGTAACAACATAGTATTAAGAATCAAGGGAATGTAAACTTTTAAACTGGGTCATTTTTATAAATTCAACTATTATTTTCTCCTGTAGACTATATGTAAGCATCTTTTATTTGACACATCTTATTCAGGTCAGTAATAAATGAACAATAACATGCATTTTGCATGATCCTTCTTATTTTGGTAAAATAATTAACATTTTGCAGCTTCTGAAAGGAGGATGTTGCTTTTTAAAATAGAAAACAGTTGAGCATAAGATACATTCTTCAAAAATAGTATTAACCCCAAACTTTTAACCAGTAATGTAGATGAATGAATAAATTAATCAAATGATTGATCAATCAATCAATCAATCAATCAATGGTATTACAATGGCACCATGGTAAAACCAAGATCGTTTCTTGTATGTGAAGACCAGTTGCCTTGTGAAGGGCAGTGTGGTTTATAGAGTGGTTTGCAGCTATAGAGAGCCAAAATCACGTTTGGGGTTTCAGGTGGGATGTGTGCAAACTGTAATCACATGCAGTCACATGCACCTTTGCTTTCGAAATCGATCATGTTCAGTGGAGATGGGACATTAGGGGAAGGACACAGTAACTTGTTTGGAGGGACAAGCCCTGCGAATACCCCCTCTTGGTGGCGGCCCTGCTTCAGTACCCATTTTCAAGACAGTGTGTCATGCTGTGACCAAGCACATTTGTGATACATAATTTTTTATTTTTTCCTCACCAAAAACCACATTTCTGCCCAACACACACACACAAATACACACACACACACACACACACACACACACACACACACACACACGTCTCAACAACCTTGTTTTTCATGTTTGGGGCTCCAAGCCAAATCCCCAGTGTGCGGCAGTACGTTTCAGAGAGCAGATAACACAAAACTCAAAGAAGGTTCTAGAAACCAGACCCAGCAGAAAGAGGGGGAGCAAGAAAGTGGGAAGATGTAGCATGGGGACTGGCCCTTTCATGTCTGTGAGCTGTCACTCTGCTCTGTAAGAGAAAGATAGAGTGGCAAAACAGAAGAAAACCACAACAAGATGCAGTTCATAGTGGATAGAGTCAAGAGCCTGGATGTGTGATGTCATATTTGTGTTCATGCAGCTCTTTAAAACACTACACAACTGTATTATGGCTATAAATGGTGTATGTTTTTAAGCAGCGTGTGTTCTTGTGCCTTTGAATTGTTTTATTAACATAAAAGGCGTACTTTGTGCCCTGGTTGTGGATGTGTTTATACTTGCCAGGAAAAGCTGTGTTTGGCATGCGGAAGCTTGTGTATTGTGACTGTGCATGTCTTTGTAGTTAAACTTCTGTCTTGGCTCAGATAATGACTCTTATGGACGCTATAGAGGAGCAGACATTGGCACTCACCCGAGTTGCTATGCTGTTGCTGGGTTGATGCATCCAACTCTCTCTTTCTCCGTCTTCAGCTTGTTTACATGGATTATTGGGGCTTTGACATTCTACATAGTGCTGCATCTGTGTGAAAACACCAAAGGAAGTAGAGTGAAGTTCAGTATTTAAGTGAAAGAGATTTATATACAGTTGAGGTCAAAAGTTTACATACACCTTGCAGAATCTGCAAAATGTTAATTATTTTACCAAAATAATCATACAAAATGCATATTGATTTTTTATTTAGTACTGACCTGAATAAGATATTTTGCATAAAATATATTTACATATACCCCACAAGAGAATATAATAGTTGAATTTATAAAAAATGACGATAACGATGCATTAAGAGCTAGGAGTGTAAACGGGTACATTTTTCTTATTTTGCCAAAATATAATATATATATATTTTTCATTTAGTACTGCCCTTCAGAAGCTATAGGAGGTACTTACTTGTTTCCCAGCATAAGTTAAATTTACCCACATTTTCAATGCAAAAAGTTTTCACCCCCTTAATGCATCGTTTTTCCTTCTGAAGCATCAGTGAACATTTGAACCTTCTGTAATAGTTGTCCTCAGTGTGAAAATATGAATCTCAAAATCATACAGATATTGTTGGAAAGGGTTCAAATACACTGAAAAAAAATGCTGAAAAACAAAAAATCTGTGCATTATTCAGGTAGCAACACAGTATAAGCTTATGTAAGCGTAAGCGTATGTAAACTTTTGAACAGGGTCATTTTTATAAATTCAGCTGTTATTTCCTCTTGTGTACTTGATGTAAACGTTTTTTATGTGAAATATATTTAATAAATTATGTAAAATATCTATAAAAATCAGGTCAGTCCTAAATGAAAAATAACATGCATTTATATGATCCCTCTTATTTTGGTAAAATAATTAACATTTTGCAGAATCTCCAAGGTGTATGTAAACTTTCGACCTCAACTATATATATATATATATATATATATATATGGACTTGGTACAGACCATTAATTGCTTCCAACAACACAGAAAACCAAACAATTCATCACATGCAGCAAATGAGGATAACCTAACCTAAGTTCTGATACTATCAGGACCCAAAAAGAGCTCCTTTCACAGGGAGATGAATAGGATGAAGATAGAGTGAAAGAGAAGAAAAAGGAAAGGGTGCCGGGAGTCTTCTTGCTGGAACATGATCAGGTTGATGGAGGTCGATGATAATGGCTGGAGACAGGTTGGGTTCAACCTTGCCTTTAAGGCCCACAGCACAGCGATTAACAGTCAAACACATGCATGCTCAGCCAGATAATCTGAGAGCTGCTACTGAATGATAAATACGGGCTGGGCTCCGGCTGAGTGAGCGGCAGGGTCAGACGCAACAGCAACGTTTAGATATTGTATTAAAACTTGCCCTATGAGACTGTCCTAATTCCAAAGAGCCCGACCTTCAGGCGATTACGAGAACGGTCATCGGCTACATTCAGACAGCAGCAGCAGACAGCCAGCCCGGTTGGGAGAACTAAAATGAGTAATGAATATGAAAGATAATGACAACTGCATTATATTTCTATAGTATTCCAGACATTTTCAGATGTCACAAATGGATTCTGAGTGTGAGTTCAGCTGATGTGTGCTGTAATAACAGAATGGCAACTGACAGTGTCATGTCATTGATATAAGTATGAAATAGGTGTGTGCTTCCTGGGTTATTCTTCTGCTGTCAGTCACTAATGTATAAGGCCTGTCAGCCTTTCTAAGGTTTGAAAAATGGCAGGGGGAAAAAAAAAACTCTCTGGAGATCTCATATCTATAAGAATGAAAAAAGTGAGTGTCCACTGAAATTGCTGAAACTGAAACATGTATTATTGTTATATTTTATCTTCAGTTTTAGGTATATATATATTGCTGTCTTTTGTTGTTTTTAGCAATGTTTTATTATGATATTTTTGGTGTGAATCAAGTGCACCACCTGTTCAATTGCAAATAGCTTTTGTGTTACAAGAGAGGTTATGTGAAAGAGGATTGACCAAGTCTCTCTCTTTCTCTCCTTCCTCCCCTCCAATTCCTTCATATCCCTCTATAGCAGCAGATGGTGAGGATCCGACTTCAGCAGGTGGGATATATCTAGATATGGTAATTGTTGTGCTCCCCTCATTTGGCTCCTGTATCTCTCTTTGTTGCACTTCCTTCTACTGTTGTCAGTTTTGGCATGTGTGACCTTCCCTGCATGAAATTCACATGTCTATTTCAGAGCTCTTCTCTTACCTGTTTCTTCACACCTTCTCAAGATTCCCCTCTGATGTCACATCGTCCTTGCTGTGTTATTCTGTCTTCTCACCATGACGTTGATGCATAGAGCATCTCAAAACCTGCTGCAGAACCCGCCCTGCTTATGATATATCACCCAGTCTCTTTTCAAATGCTGCTATTCTGATCGCTCACTCGCAGTCGAATTTGGTTGCCACCGCTGTTGACGTATTTTCTTGCTTTCTATAAATTTTGATAGCTTTGCACATTTGGTACTGTGCATTTGCACGCACACATATTCTTGTGACATAAGGTGTTTGCTTTTCTCCACCTCCTCTCAACCTCCTTGGCTCCTCAGTATCCCACCCATTGATCCCTCTCTTCGCGCCTGGTCAGCACTCACTCTCGAGCCTGCTGATCTCTGTGAGCGGAGCTGCTTTGAAGAGCGCTCAGACTCTTCTCTCCTGCCTCGTTGTTTTATCAGGTTCCAAGCTTGCAATAAAACACTCCAGCCCTTCTGTCTTCACATTCACGGGTGTTCCTCTTACACTGTGTACAAGACACACATCTGTTGCTCTCTGTCACCACAGAAAGTGGCAGATCGACTTTTGTGTAAATTTAGATTTTTATGAGGTTGCATAATGATTAAGATGCTCTTTTATAGCTGTTAAAGGAGACGTTCACTTCCAGATTGAAAACTTCCTGATAATTTACTCACTTCCATGTCATCCAAGATGTTCATGTCTGTCTTTCTTCAGACGCAAAGAAATTATGTTACATACATTTTACAAACAGTTCTCACAATACCAAGTTTCAAGTGTTGTTCCAAAACAAGTACAAGCTAGAAAGGGAAGGAATAAAGAGAGAGTTTTTTTTTTTTTTTAAATGATGAAACCAAATAGTGTTGAAAGAGATGAGTTTTCAGATTGAAAGCTTGAATCTTGTCAGGGAATCAGCATTCCACATAGGAGTAGGAAGATTGTTCCACCAGCCAGGAACAGTGAATGAAAATGTTCTGGAAAGTGATAATGAAGACCAGTCGTGCCGCTGCATTCTGAATCATTTGTAGAGGTTTTATTGTGCATGATGGAAGACCAGCCAGAAGAGCAGTGCAGTAGTCCAGCCTGGAAATAACAAGGGCCTGGACAAGAAGTTGTGTAGCCTGCTCTGTTAGAAAGGGTCTGATCTTTCTGATGTTGTGCAATGCAAATCTGCAAGATTGAGCAGTCTTTGCAATTTGGTCTTTAAATGACAATTGGTCATCAAAGATTACACCCAGATTTCTGACAGAGTTTGAGTGGAATTGTGGAAGAACCCAGCTAGATGGTGAAACCATGCTGTAGGGTTGGAGTGCCAAGAAAAACAGGAAGCTCAGTTTTTGCCAAGTTGAGCTGGAGGTGATGTTCTTTCATCCATGTCAAGATGTCCGCCAGGCAGCCTGAGATCCGTGCAGGTACTGTTGGATCATCTGGTTAAAATGAAAGATAGAGTTGTGTGTCATCAGCAGAGAAGTGGTAGGAGAAGCCATGTGTCTCTATGATGGGACCCAGTAATGTAGCGTATGTGGAGAAGAGGAGTGGTCCAAGAACTGATCCCTGTGGAACCCCAGTGGCCAGTTGATGTGCTTTGCATACCTCTCCTCCCCAGGCTACCCTGAATGATCTACCAGTGAGATAGGATTTAAACCAGCGAAGTGGAATCCCTGTGATGCCCAGTGATGAGAGGGTGGACAGGAGGATCTGATGGTTGACAGTGTCAAAAGCAGCAGATAGATCTAGCAGAATAAGAACTGATGATTTAGAAAAAGCTTTTGCAATCTGCAAGGCTTCAGTAACTGACAGTAGCACAGTCTCAGTTGAATGGCCACTTCTGAAACCTGACTGGTTAGCATCCAGTTTGTTGTTCTGTGAAAGAAACAATGATACCTGATTGAAAACAACTCGTTTGAGGGTTTTCGCTATGAATGGAAGGAGAGAGACAGGTCTGTAGCTATCTAGAATGAAGTGTTTAGTGTTCAACAGGTTGAAGGTCTAAACTGCAGTTTCAATGCAGCTTCAAAGTGCAGAGGAATAAAAGAGGGAAAAAAAACACTTTTAACCACAATTGCTCTTCTTGCAAAATCGTTGTGCTTTTTTTTTTGTAAGGTTTTTTTGTGAAGTCATTTGACTTTCTTTGCTTTGCTTTGTAAACACTGTCAGTACTTCCACCTACCTTTCCAATGTGACTACACAATGCGTGAAGTGGTTAAAAAGTATATAAACTTCTTTTTTTGTTGTTGTTGGTTTTTTTTTTGTTTTGTTTTGTTTTGTTTTTTTAGAAAACGACACATCGCTTTGCTAGATAAGAAAGAAAGACATGAACATCTTGGATGACATGACAAATTTTATTTAAAGTGTTAGTTTTCTGAAAAAAAAAAAATAATAATAATAATAAATAAATATTATAATTTACAAACGCTGTTCCAAATCTGTTTTGTCTTCTGTGAAACAAGATATTTTGTGAAAAGTGTGAATGTTTTTTAACTTTTGTTTCTTCTTTTCAGTCTGATGTAGTTAATGAATATGCATGTTAAATAAACACTGATCTTGCAACTGAATGGCAGAACCTCCATTCCTATAGACTTGTTAGTGTTATGGTTTCTTCCATTCATGTTTCTTTGAGTAGGCCATCTCCTCTACCTCAGACAGACTCAAATGCTTTTCTCTAAGAACCACGCTATCTATATTGCAGCTGTCATATCCTATCCAAAAAACCCTGTCATTTCATATTAGTTTAGCATCCAAAGTGGCTTTTTAAGCCTGTTTAGAATTTCAGATTAGTTCTGCTAACTCTTCAGCCAGCCGTGCTTTATGCTGATGCTACCAGCTTCATGCTACTGTGTGTGTTCCATAGTTTATACTTAACAGCATCTATTGGTTTCCTTAAGGAAGTTATGATCTTTGATGCACATATTGCATTTAAATTCTACTTCCCTATATATACTGGGAAATACTGATACTGATACTGCTACTAAATAATGAATGAAAGGATGAAAGTGTGCACCCCACAAAAATTGTCTTCATCAAAATATGGCTTTATGTCATTCTGTTGTCAGTCTGAGTTTCTTAACTGTGTTTTGACAGATTTGAAGAGTGTACATGCATCTCGATCAAGAGTCTCTGCATGTCGACCACATTCAAAAAAAAAATCCACAGAGCAGATGAACTTTAGATTGATATAGTTGTTTGATATAGTTTTGATTGGTTTCAGCTCTAAAGCTTACATATAATCTGGCATTATTTTGGATTATTCTATTTTCCACAATCCACAAGGGTTATAGCAATGACCTCGATGGGCTCTTCAGTCCTGGAGCATTTGCAGCATTGATTTGATTTTTAAACCTAGAATTATGACCTGCTGAAGTCCAAATTATATATTTCAAGGGTAGATAAGTACATGCAGCAATGTTCCTACACGAGTGTTTGTGTGTGATCAATGGATTCATTGGTATACATGTGGTGTGACGCTTGAATCAGTGGCTCTTGCAGTATACTGTTCAATCAAAACACCCCAGGCTGTCAGCTTAATAGTATACTACATGTTTGATATAATTATATAGATTAAACGAGATCAAAAGCATGATTATATAGATAATCATTTATTCCTCCCAAATGCCTTCATTCCTATAACAGCACCCTTATCAAAAGCTATTTGCATTTTATTGTCTTGCCAATTTTAAGAGGTAAATGGGAAGAAGATTTATTTTCATAGCTTCTGATTGTCCCCACATGTCTTTTTTACCGTATTAACTCTAAGTTGCCATAGAGGCAATGATCACAGAAATGCTGGCTCATCTTTGCATTTCAAAGAGAGCAAAAATGAAGCTGTATAAGCTTTTTAGACTGTATGTCCCTCTGTACTTTCATACTCGAGCAAAACGCAGTAGCTATAATTGGTCAAATGAGAGGTGACACTCAGTATGAATACATTTTGGAATTTGAAACACAATCTGAAATCAGCTCTTAGTTTTGCTTTATTGAATCAGAATAGTTCTCTTTTATTTCTTTACTGCGTTACTGTGCTTTCTCTATTCTTTGTTCAATTATGGATTCGATATGTACATTTTATATGCAGCTGGAGAACATTCATCGTAGCCCACTGGGCCCTTATTAGTGTAGTTGCTATGGAGGAGCGTGTTGCATGAATAATACACTTTCTTCTTCCTCCTGGGGAGTTTGAGTGATGGAGCGGGTAACTGCAGCAAACATTAGTATGCCATTATATAACTAAAGGTGGGACTGAGTTCACTGGCCAATATTATGACCCCTCCATCAGACACTGACATGCTAAAAGCTCTCTTTTTTAAATGCCCTCTCTTCGGCCCGAGCACCCATTTTGTAATCCGAGAAACATTATTTCAATTTGCTGTGTAGTGCATTTCAACTTTGAAGTGGACAGAGGTGGCTTCTGTCCTCATGCAGGTCCTGCCATACCTGGTAATTGTTAGCGTCAAACGGCTGGTGATAAATTGAAGGCTTTACTTTAAATGTGGCCTTTTGAAAGGCTCAGCAGGTACAAGTTCAGAATAAAGACATGTTTCATAAGCAGGTTACCAGCATAGCCATGTGTTCTAAAATAAAAGAAAAATGACTGGAGGACATTTGACAAATATTAATCTGTCTTATGAAACATGCAAAACACATTAGCTGGTTTATACAAACTCTATTTTTTAATAATAAGCATCACAGCAGGTAACTAATGAGGATTTGCATTTACATGTACCTTTAATCTTAAAATGAGCTTTGTGTTTGTGAGAAAAAAACAACAACTCATTATTCAACTTTTCAGTATAATGAGCGTAGCTAAATCTTATCTGTCTTGTTGTATCTTTATAAAATATAAATACAGTACATTCCGTATATTCAGATATATCAATATATGAGCAATATCACACTTGTAGCAGTGCAGTATGGCTGTATATAAGCAAGGCTGTGATGCAGCTATAGGTAATCATAGCGTGCCAATATACAGCCATATTGCACTGCTACAAGCTTGATATTGTGTTTCTACAGCAGTTCGACTGCACAAATGTTTAAAATCATATGATATAACAACAGAGTGATTTTAATAAATCCTCTTTTGTGCTAACTACTTCCTTCCACCATGGATTCAACGTTTAACAGCTGAGCCCAAACATCCATTACTAAGCTTAAAGCATAACTTTAGAACTAGTAATGAAGGAATGCTGAGTTGCTTCATTGAAAGCCTATTGCATTACTGTAATAAAACCTCACTGTATTATGTAGAGTAGATGTAAGAGAGATGCACTGAGCGAGTGTGATTATCTGCATCTGATACAGCATTCATTCTTTAGCTCAATCTCATATTCACAATAAAACAGCTTGAATGTCTACTGAGTAAAGACATATGTTGTATCTTTGTTGCACTATCCTTTGATCTATTAAGGATGATTTCCAATGACAGTGCTGTTCAGTGGATTTGTTGGCTGAAGTAAAAATAATTTTGTTCCAATTACAAATTCCAGAAGATCTGGCGAAGGTAAGGCTGATTCATAAGCACTGAATGGCTGCTGATGCCCTGGAGCTCACATCTATGAAAATGTTGAAGCAACTTTTCAAATAGACATTTTCTTTATTAACAAACCAAAAGTTTACCTATATATATAATACAGCAAAAAAAAAAAAAAAGAATATATATATATATATATATATATATATATACAGTTGAAGACCTAATTATTAGCCCCTTATAAAATATTTCATTATTTTTCGAAACTCCCAAGTGTTTAACAGAAAGATGATTTTATCAACACAGCATTTTTAAACATAATACTTTATTCAGGAAGCTTTTAGGGTTTGTAATACAAATAGAAATAAATGTATAACCAAGAATTTTAAAAAGTCTACTGGTCAAAATTATTAGCCCTCTGATGTTAATAGTCAATAGTGTATCCCTTTTGCTTGATAACAGCCTTTAGTCGTTTGCTGTAGTTCTCAACAAGTTGAGAACTCTTCTGGAGTTTGTCTCATTCCTCAGCATGTCTCCTGAGGAATGACAGCCCATTCTTCCTTAGCAGATCTCTCAAGAGGTATGCTTTGGGTCATTATCATGCTGGAAGACAAAATGTCGACTCAAACCAAGTTTTCTTGCAGACTGTCTGAGGTTGTCTTTTAAAATCTTCTTATAGTCTTCCTTTTTCATGTTTCCTTTAACCCTGACGAGATTCCCAGTTCCAAATGCTCTGAAACATCCCCACAGCATTATACTCCCACCACCATGTTTCACTGTGGGAACGGTGTTCTTGGGGTTGAATGCCTCTCCCTTCTTTCTCCAAACAAAGGCAACATCTCTATTTCCAAAAAGCTCTAGTTTTGTCTCATCTGACCAAAGGACATGTTTCCAGTATGCATCACATTCCCCCAGGTTGTCCTTAGCAAACTTCATTCTAGTTTGGGGGTGTCTCTTTTTCAGAAGTGGAGTCTTTCTTGGTCGGCAACCTCACAGTTCATTCCTTTGCAGGGCTCTAGTGACTGTCTTCGTTGAGACATCAATTCCAGACTTGGCTAGGTCATTCACTAGTGTCTTGGCAGTTGTTCTTGGGTCTTTAGAAACCTCTCTCACTAGTTTTTTTTTTAAATCTTTTGCTTCCTGCCTCTGCCCGTCTTGTTTTCCACTGTGTTGGTCTCTTTAAACTTCCTGATAATGCATCTCACTGCAGTTCTTAACACTTGAAAATGCTTTGATAAACGTGTGTATCCTTCTCCATCTTTATGAGCATTAACAATTCTTTCTCTCAAGTCCAAACTATTTTTTTTTTGTCTTTGCCATGATGCATATCATTTTACTAGTTGTTTCGCAAGATACTAATCCTCATCTTAAAGAGCATGAGGATTAGTATCTAATCAGGCAAATTAGGATCATTTGTCAAGTCATTGGACAACAGTGGTTTTTCTATAGCTAATCAAACTAATAATTTCTTAAGGGGGCTAATAATATTGACCTTAGCAGTTTTTTATTTGTTTATTGTTTAATAATTTTGTTCAAGCAACTATAAGAAATCAGACTTTCTCTAGAAGAAAAAAAATAATAGGAAATAATGTGAAAACATTATCTTGCTCTGTTAAACATCACTTGGGAAATATTCTAAAAAAAATAAAAAAATTCACAGGGGGGCTAATAATTTTGTCTTCAACTGTATATATAGCTCTGTATATAAGGTTGGCTGTGTAAGTATGTCAAACTTTGTCTGCATACATACAGAGAGGGCGACAGATACTATATAGCAAATCTCAACTGCCTGATTGCTTGTGTTGTTGCAGAATGTAAACTATATTATTGCCAAGCTCTAATCTGCTAGATGTGACTATAAGGCATGAAGATATTATAAACATTATCAGCATTTTCTGCAAAGCTGCGTTGTGTTATGAAACTTCTATACAAATAAATTTGACTTGACTTATCTGACTTTTTTTTCATGAATCACAATATTGCTTCAGAAATGCAATTATGTCTTTCTAAAGCTTGCAAAATAAGCACCCAAATCGGTTGGTCTATCCAAAGTAAACTGTTGCAGGAGTTTTCATTTGGACATGTCTGTTCTTATCAGCCCTGCATTCTCGGATGGATGTGAGTTGACAGGAGAGCATCTCTGGCCTGTTCTTTTCCTGCCAGACTGCTATCATGGTGACATTTCCATGGCATTTCCTGCCTCCCTCTTACACCCTCACCTTCCATATCCGAAAGACTTTCCAAGGTGAGCTTGAACTTACTTTGGCTCCCCTAAGAGATTTCGCTCCCTTGGCGGAGAGCTGAATGGCCACTGATTTATTTCTTTTGCCTCTGTTCTGTTTTTTTCTTTAACTCGTCGTTGCATCTGTTCAGTTTAGTCAGCATGTCTTGTCATATAGCGTGCACGGCGGGATTTAGAGACAGGGCAGACGGCTCTAAAAGCTAGAAGTGAGTGCTTTTCTCTGCCGGCCGTAGTTCTTAGTGGGAGAGGCGAGTGTACTGGGCAGGAGGCAGTGAACTGGTAGGAGGCTGATACTGCACTCCCCGTAAAGAATGAAGACAGAATTAGGCCACGTACGAGCTGTGTAAGCTCTTACCCTGCAAACTCTGCGAGCTGAACATCTCTTTTAATGTGCCTGCATAGGCATTAATGCAAAGGTGTGGTTTTTCTGTGGTACAATGATTCTCGATTAAGGACACAGTGCTCTAAATTACAGCATACTGACATTTCCTCCCACTGAGGGCAGATAAAATGTGTTCATTCAACTTTGAAATTTAAAGACATGCAAGTCATCATTTTAAGTTCTAACATTTTACAATAAAAAGTCTTAAACCTTTTTTTTTCTTTGTAAAGCCATTTGATTGCGTTACTTGTTTAAAATTGTAGTCATATTACTTTTTTATTTGAATTAATTTCAGTTAGACTTACTTGCATTCAAATCTGAATAGCAAATCTGCATCCTGTTTTTTTATTATCTAAATTTGAACTCAGGCTTTTAATAGTTATTTTAAAGGGTAAACTAGAGAAAGTTTTGTATTCTTTTCTAATTCAATAGAAACAATTCCCTTATATGTTATATTAACATCATAAATTGTGTCAAAAGCGGAACAGAAACTCTCAGAACGTCTTAGCATTTGTGTTGTCCTCCTGCTTCAATGAGAGCAGCACTTAAGCTGTGTGAAATTAATTACATTTTTGTATCTATGGACCTTTTTCACATTTCCGAGTTTCTCTGCAGCAGAAGTTGTCATAGTTTAACTTTGAGAGCAGTAAATGGGAGAGTACCACAAATATATATTTTTGCATTCCGATTTGCTCTAATAGCAAAAGTAAAAACTCCATGATAGTGTTTTCATGACTTTCAAAAAAAAATAAATAAATAAATTGAGAGAGACTGATATCGGCAATCAGAACGGGGAATGATGTCAAATTTACGTCTCTCCCATAGATGCTGCATTACAAACACCTTTGCATTACCGTTAATTATTATTATTTTTTTGGTAATTTGATGCATAGGTGATTTAATACAAAGTATAATGTCATAAATGTTCATAGATTTAAAAAAAAAATCCAAATATAAAAAACTTTTGAGGATTTACAATGCAGATTACCGTTGAAATGCATCATCACAGCCCTGTGAAAAGGGTCCATTATTTTTCAAATATTTTTGTATTCAGTAACAGTATGAGATGACCCAGTGGGCATTTTGAAGAACATCTGATTGTAATCTGAAGTGATCAAAAAAATTGACATAATTTAATCTAAAACAGGAAGATTTCATTTTTACTGAGCTGCTGAGCTCAGTAAAGCCACATTTGACAGCGTATGACAGCCACAGTCTAATAGATTACCCTTTTAGATTCAATATGAAACTGTTACTAAAGCAAAACAGTGATTATAATGAGGCTGAGGATGTGTAGTTAAAAAGTGCATTCTCTCTTCTGCTCATCAGTACTGTTTATCTAACTGTTTCTCTGTCTAACCTCTTCTACATCGCTATGAAGTAGTATTCAGTGTAGAATTCAAATGGATCCGGTAAGTTTTGATGTCTGCGCTGATTTGCACATATGGGGCCCTTGTTTTACAATCTAAGCACATCTAAATCCACTTTTGCTAGTTTAATGATGGGAAAAATGGTTGGCGTGCCTGGTGCATGGTCTAATAGGATTGTACCTATAGATTCTCATCTCCCATTCCCTTTAAAAAACAGTTGTATTCGCACCATGGCAGATTCGCTATTTACACAGTGGAATTTGCAAGTACAAAGACAGAATGCTTCTCCAGAGAGCAGGGCCTCCAAAAAGTTACTGTGCACCCTCTTTCCATGCTGAACGTTTTTGAAGGCGAAAGTGAAACCGAAAAAACAGCGCATATAAGACTATCCATTATGACATGTAGGCGTTTTTTATATTTATGTACACAATAATAATCTTTTACATTTTTAATATTTGGCATGTTTGTGTGCTGTGTGTAATAAGCAGAATGTATGTGCATTGTGCATCTGCCTGTAGATGCATTTTACTAACATAACAGTACAGTAAATAACAAAAAATATCTTGCGCTATTAACTTTAGACCAGGTTTCAGTTGGTCAATGGCACAGTCTATTTCAGCTGCCTTAAAATAGCAAAACGACAAAAATACACCTAAACACCTGCAGGACATAAAAATGATAACTGTGTCGGGCTAAAACTAGCAAAAAACACTTGTGGCACACCGCATTGCGCCTGGTGTATGATAGGGCCCAAGATCTTGATGTGCAGTTGTGCTCTTGAGGACTTACAATGGCCACTGCATATCCTTTAAGTCAACAAGTCATCATATTAAATTTCAGAAGGGTGCTTGCGAGTGCCCCACTTTGTGGCCGCTATGCACCCTCAGTGTGCACTTCTGTCTAGCCCGCATTGAGGTGAGCACAGCGGCAGACAATCGAAGTGGCATTAACTGGCAGAAGTTTGGACTTAGAGGAAGAATACGAGGGTTTAGGGTGCGAATTGGGACAGAGCCATCGTGTCTCTGGACTAGAGCAGACTGTGTGCGCACTGCGGCGGTTCACATAAGAAAGCGCAAAACCCTAATGGGAAAATAATAGTGCACTACATGCCATTCACCGTACAGAACTCTTTGAACAAGTAAGCGATTTCAGCCGCAGCTTCAGCACCTATTTATAGTATGGGGGCGGGGCGCTTCAGAGTCTAGAGAGCATTTGATTGGACAGAAAGTTTGCTGAGAAGCTGAAGTGCAGGGTAATGTCATCAAAATCATTGATCCTTATTGGCGGAAGTTTATATTTTGGAAATGCAAAATGTGTCATTGTTCTGGAGCAAATCTAGCTGATAGATAATCTTAAGGCTAACATAAACATAGCACAAGCCAAAAAACGTCAATTTGAATTGTTAAACTTGGTTTCCAAGTTTAAATGGGGGAAAAAGGTCAGTTTTGCAATGTGTGCTCAGTCTGTTGGACTTTACTGTTTAGATGAATGCCTGGCTACTGTTGCTCTGTGCTGGTGCTGTGCTTGATTTTACTTTACAGGAAGCCTGATTTGAGCTCCAGCTGCCCGCTTGCTCACCTCCCTAGCTCCCAAACGCTCGGCTCAATCTGTCCATGATAACTCAGACACGGAGAGGCTGTCTGTGCCCCTCTCACCTCCATCACCTTCACCTAGAGATCATTTGAGGGAACAGTAATTAAAACACCTACATTACTTCCTCTGCATGCCAAGGTGCAATTATCTAGTGGGCTGTTTGTTATATATGATGCTGTATAGACGGTGCGGTGTGTAATTATCATGGACAGATTGCTTTATTTAGTGACAGCATTATTTGCATGGACTCTGCAGAAGTCAAAAATAGGTGAATCAATCAATGGCTGAAAGGTTTGTTCAATGAAAACCTGCACAGGTTCAGACGTCAAAGCTGTGATTATTATAATCCAACCAAGTGATCACCATATCTCCATATTAATGCGTTAGGATTTCCATACCATCCAAGTCACATTACCCACAATCTGCATAAATGAATACATTAGCGGGTGTAACATATTTGGGTCGCTTACCTGTCTCACCTCAATGACGTTTGAGTTGATTCGTATAAGCGAGGAACTAAAATGAATTCACTTTTGGGAATTTAGTAGGGAGCATCCATCAGAGAGTGATTAATTGCACAGGAAGCATCGGCCGATTTGCTGTGTTTAACCACCGCTGAGGTTTTTACTATGCTGCATTGAAACCAGGCTCTTCTGATAGATTGGCTTCCATTGTGACTTGTCGGAAAATCGGGATGCGTGCGCCAGCCAACATCAATTACTTTCCTGCCACAATCACGAGCCGCCCAACAACGGCTGACATTCTTGTTGATCCCCCTGACTTGCGCCACAAAAGGGAACAGCACAGAGGACAAAGCTTTGTTTCATCGGCCACAATGCCTGGCGATGTCTCTCAGGAACGTGTGCAAATGTGGCATACGTCCCCCCCTCCGTTCTTTCTCCCGCTCCCTTTTCTCCTTCTCTCCATTGCTGTCTTGCTCTCGCTCTTCTGACTTCCATCTCTCTGGAGAAAGAGAGGGGGCTGTCACAAAGCTTTGTGCAGTTATAGATCGTCATGTCAGAATGCAGGCATAGCTGTCACCCTCTCCTTTAGGATGCAGAGGACTTTTAATAGAGTTCTGGCAAGGTTATTACATGGTGTGTCCCCTTAATTAGCTACTAGTCTCATTATAGCTGAGATGCAGAACTGGAATTCACAAATGTTGATAGGGTTACCCTCTGTGGCACTTTTTTTTTTTTGAGTTTTTTTTTTTTATATGTATTTTGTCAAAGAATGACACTAACTTGTACCTTTATAACAAACTGGCCTGAGCTCACATAATGCGTACGTTTGTAAAACCATGGAATACGTTTTACGTCTCTTATGATCACTGAGGCTGCATTTATGTCACCAAAATACAGTAAAAACAGTAATAATGTGTAATGTTGTTACAAGTTTAAATTAAGTTATCTGTTTTAATACATTTTAAAATGTAATTTGTTTCAAAGTTGCATTTTCTGCAGGCATTACTCCAGTTTTCAGTGTCTTCATGATCCTTTAGAAATCATTCGCATATGCTTACTTGCTGCTTAAACTTTACTTATTATTATTATTATTATTATTATTAATGTTGAAAACAGTTGTGCTGCTTAATAATTTTGTGAAAAACATGACATGATAATTGAAATGATCAGTGTCACATGATTACAGTATTATTTTAGTATCAATGATATACTATTTTAGTTTTTTTTATTGAATTCTATTTTTTTTTCACTTTAAGTTAAGCTTATTTTTTTTTTATATTAGTTAAATGTGTGTAGTTATTATATTTTTTTATTAGTTTTAATTTATTTAGTTTTTAGTTATTGTAGTACTCAAGTTGAACAAAATTAAAGTTAGAAATATTGTCTTGACAGCTAGCTAAAAATATATAATATGCTGATTTGGTGCTCAAGATTTTTATTATTATTATTATTATATATTATATGTATTATATGTAAAACATTTGTGCTTTGTAGTATTTTTGTGAAAACCATGGTATTTTTTTTTCAGGATCCTTTAAATAGAAATTTTGGTAACACTTTACAGTAAGGTTCATTAGTTAATATTAGTTAACTACTTTAGTTAACATGAACTAAGAATGAACAGTACTTCTACATAATTGATTAATCTTAGTTAATGTTAATTTCAGCATTTACTAATTATTAAAATCAAAAGTTCTGCTTATTAACATTAATTAATGCACTGTTAATTAACATGAACAAATATTAATAATTACTGTAATAAATGTATTGTTCATTGTTTGTTCATGTTAGTTAATACAGTACCTAACATAAACTACTGGAACCTTATTGTAAAGTATTACCGAAAAATCAATTGCAGTTTAAGAACAGAATTTATTTGAAATGTATGTATTTATTTGTTTGTTTGTTATAAATGTTTTTACTGACACTTCTGATCAAGTTCATGCATTCTTGCAAAATAACACTATTGAAATCAATCAGTCAGTCAGTCAGTCAGTCAGTCAGTCAGTCAGTCAATCAATCAACCAATCAATCAATCTTACTGACCCCAGTTTTTTGAACGATAGTGTATCTCTCAAAGATCATACTTTGTCACAGAATCAAACATTTTCAAGACTCTGATCCAGTGCTTGTCTGCTTAGGACCCAGTATGGAATGTGTGTCTTCTGAACAATATACATTTAAAGTCTGTTTTTGCACTTAAGAGAACATTGATCATATCTCTGTAATACGTCTCTCTACTCCACCCATGCCCTCCTGTAGAACTTGCTGCTGATATTTTGAAAGATTAAACTGACTGCCCTGCAATTTCATCAAGCAACTTTTGACAGCATGCAACCCGATGCAGGCACTCTAATGTTTTAAACATCAGTATGGTATTGATAGGCCATGAGATATGGGCCCTCCGGGGGTTCTTATGAAGTTGACTTGCTTGCAAATGCAGGATTTGAGAAGACTAAGAGATTAGAAACTACTCCAGAACAATCAGTCCAGTGCCTGAATGTTGTTTTAAAAGCTTTTAGTGAAATCAGCATTTTGATTGGTCATTCATGACTTCACACATTGTTTTTTGTTTATTTTTGTATTTATAATTTTTATTTTTGTAAGGCAGTAGATAAAATCAAAGCAGTTTCCCATTTGAAGTAGAGACACTATGAAGATCACTCAAAAATAAATTAATTCAAACCATTTTTACAATTCATATTGTATAAAATTACTGTCGCCCCATATATTTTTAGACTTTCCATTTTAGTAATCAATTTAGACTAGATTGTAAGATTCTTTTGTTCTTTTACCTAAAATAATTCATAAATTATTACAAACACTGCATTAACACTTTGCTCTCCATGACATGTACACTACAGTTCAAAAGTTTGGGGCCAGTATTGTTTTTCTTAACTTTTATTAAAAAAAAAAAAAGAATACTTTTACTGAGCAAACACATACATCGATCAAAAGGAGCAACGTATAATGTTACACACACACACGCACACACACAATCTATTTCAAATCAATTTTTTTGCAAAAAAATGCTTTTCTTGCTTAGATTTTTTGTCTTGTTTTCAGCCAAAATATATAAAAAACCTTAAATCAAGAAGGATTTTCTAGACAAGTAAAAATTAATGTCTTGTTTTCAGAAAAAAAAAGAAGTTAAAATTAAGCGAGTTTTTGATTGAAACAAGCAAAATAATCTGCCAATGGGGTAAGCAAAATAATCTAGTTTTCTGCTTGAAGTAAGATTATTTTGTTTACCTCATTGGCAAATTACTCACTTAATTGTGACTTATTTTTTCTGAAAACAAGACAATATTTTTACTTGTCTAGAAAATCCTTCTTGATTTAGGAATGATTAGATGTTTTGGCTGAAAACAAGACAATATTTTTACTTGTCTAGAAAATCCTTCTTGATTTAGGAATGATTAGATGTTTGGCTGAAAACAAGACAAAAAAAATCTAAGTAAGAAAAGCATTAAAAGCATTTTTTGCAGTGTGCTGTTCAGACACCAGATATGATTTTTGATATTTATTTTACTAGTGGGTGCAGGACACTATAGTTCATTTATGTAAGTGAAGATAGCAAAATGCTATAAACTGTGACATATTATACCCAAAAATTCTTCATACAGTGGACTACCAGTAAAACTGACAAAAAATAAAAACCTTGAGAGGAAGCAGAATCAGCTGGAGGAGACAATCTTCTTGTCAAGGCAAATTACAATAAATGTACATATGCCAGATATTATCTAGCTACATAATATATGCCATTTGTGTCATACATTTACTGAATCCATCTTTCACTAAAATGTCATTAAACTGGCATCCTGTCAAAGAGCATTGCTCCCATAACCTTACTTTGACCTTTTCACATACTCATCTATTAATTTTTGCTCCGATTTAACTCTCAGACTGATTATAATGATTGAGTGAAATGCCAGCACTTATTCTTTCACTTTCTATTGCTCTCTCCCTGTCTTTGGCTCGCTCTTTCTCTCTCTGTCTGTGTGTTGACACAGTGCCAGGAGAAGTAATACAGTGCCCATGATAGCATTTATCCCTCAAGCTGCCCCATGGTGACCTCAGCAAGTGATGCTTATACTTACATTTCTCTCTTTCTCTCTGTGACTCTGTCTCGTTTCATCCTTTCCTTCGGTGTGTTCAATCATTTATCTTTTTTTTTCCCCTCTGTATGTCACAGGAGTTGTTACTTGAACCACTGTACACAAGAGATGCAAGTGCTTACACTGCAGGCTGTGTTATAAACTGCTGATGTCTGTTTCTAACACATCTGTTTATCTAACCCATCATGTGGGTTGTGAACACTTACATATATCAAAACCACTTCAGCCTGCCTGCTTATTTCTATTTTGTCTAAATTACAGGACCCTGCCATCCAAACCCTTGTCACAATGGAGGCACCTGTGAAATCAGTGAAACGTTCAGGGGCGACACATTCATTGGATATGTCTGCAAGTGCCCATCAGGCTTCAACGGAATCCACTGCCAACACAGTAAGTTTATATAGTGACTGTACAGTGCTGTTTCTGCTTGATTTTTAATTAGGTATGGGATGCTGGATGAGTACTGTAGTTGCATTCATTTGAAACTTATTGTGCTCTACTTTTTTGTACACATGATTGCATCTTATGTAAACACGTCAAATTTCAGATGGCTCTGAAACCAGCCTAACGGTGTGTTTACTCTGCTCCGAATGTGTTTAATCTGTTTTTTTTGTTGTTGTTTTTTTGTTTTGTTTTTTCAGCACACTATCTATCATATATACACACAATTACAGCTGGAAAGATGCTAGCATTCTTCCTGAATGCCCAAAGTAAATATACAGTGCCAATTTAGAAACTTTTAACTAAAAAAAAAAAAAAAATACTTTTGTTAACCCAGCTACAATAAAAGTGGTAAAACTGAAATATTTAACATGAAATTGCAAAGCGTCCAAAATGTAAACAATACTATTTATGCACTAAATTCAGCACACAATCAAACAAAATCATTTTTCTTTTATGCCAAAAATCATTAGGATATTAAGTAAAGGAAAATGTTCTATGAAAATATTTAGTGAATTTCCTACCGTAAAAATATAAAAATGTATTTTTTTATTAGTAATATGCATTGCTAAGAACTTCATTTGCTTCATTTCATTGGCAACAACTTTAAAGGCAATTTTTTTTAATTTGTATTTTTTTGCACCCTCAGATTCTAGATATTCAAATAGTTGTATCTTGGCCAAATAATCTTATATCCTAACAAACCGTACATCAACAAAAAGCTTAAATTCCTTCAAAAAAAAAAAAAAAAAAGACCCTTTGAGCAAAATGTGTTGTTTTTCCTTTTTTCTGTTGTTTTCTATTAGAAGTTAATGAATAATTCACAAAAAATGAAAATTCTGTCATTAATTACTCAATAATTATTCATTACCCTTATGTTATAATTGGCATCTCCTGCATCAGCAGCACCACACACATGCATCATGATATTCTTGTGAACACGTGTCGAAGACTGACACATGGGGAGAAGAACATTTTGAATAAAGTCATTGTTTTTATTTTCTTTGTGCACAAAAAGTATTCTTGTAGCTTCATAACATTATGGTTGAACCACTGTCACATGGACTATTTTATCGATGTCTTTACTATCTTTCTGGGTCTCGAACGTGTCAGTTGTGCTGCTGTCTATGCAGGGTCACAAAGCTCTCTGCAAATCCAGCGTCGACCTGGGCCTTGTTTATAAAACATTCATCAGGAACACACAAACACACTTGCTACACTCCGTTGCTGCCCCGGAAAAACAAACTGCATCCACTGTTCACGTAACGCTGGGTTCTTTGGGAAGCTGAACACGGTAAACTTTCCCTCACATCCAAAAACACACTTATTTGGAGACATTCTCAAACAAATCTTATTCAGCGCTACCGACGATTTCCCAGTGAAACGACTTTGTCTTTAATGTCTTTACTATCTTTCTGGGCCTCGAACGTGTCAGTTGCACTGCTGTCTATGCAGGTTCAGAAAGCTCTCGGATTTCATCCAAAATATCTTAAAGGGTACATAACAATCTCATGTTAATCTTGAGTACCTATAGTGTAGTACTGCATCTTTAATATTTCCAAAAAGTCTTTAGTTTAGGCATATTTATAAAAGAAAACTACAGCTTCTGGAGGCGTGCCGTGGGCAGAGCTATAGAGTCAAGCTGATTTCCATAAAAGACAGAAATCTGATGCAGTTGTACTTACATGACGGGGATCTTTTATCACTGGGACCGCTCCATGTTTTAATAGCAAACAATGTGCAAATCCAGCGTCGACCTGGACCTTGTTTATGAAACATTCGTCACTGAAATGACGGGAACACACAAATGCACTTGCTACACTCCGTTGCTGCCCCGGAAAAACATACTGCATCCACTGTTCACGTAACGCTGGGTTCTTTGGGAAGCTGAACACAGTAAACTTTCCCTCACATCCAAAAACACACTTATTTGGAGACATTCTCTAACAAATCCTATGCAGCGCTACCAACAATTTCCGAATGAAACGTGTTGATGGGCGCGGTCTCGCTCACCTCTGGTCGGCGTGTGTGTGGGCGCGCTTTACAGAGAGAAATGCTCATATAAGGAGTTCCATCATCGTCTACTTCATTAGATCCACGATCGAAAAAAAAACAGCCAAAACTTGTACCAACCCGGAAGTAAGATTTTCAGCACAGAAATTCTCCATCATTTGTCCAAATTAATTTTGGCCATTTTTAGCATGAGAATCCAACTCTTTAACACTCTAAACAACTCTGAATACACAAAACACCTAACCCTAACACCATAAGCCTAATGCAATTTGTGTTTGTATTTATGTGCACTCAAATGCAAGTGCACACACATTACGTTATGCTGTGATTATTGCAAACAGAGACATGTTATTACATGATTTATTTTTACTTGAATTTTTTTTTAAATGTTCCTCCTCTGCTGAACATAGGGTCAGAAGCAGTCTGATCTTTTGCCACTCCAGCAGAAAAAAAGGCAGATAAATCAACATTTACCTATTGCATATTAAGCATGTGTATGATTGTGTGTGGATACAAGCTGGAGGATAAACCAGAGATGAAAGGGGATTTGAATATAAGCTCCTTAACTGTTCTACTACTGTAACTCACAGTGTTTCTGTCTTACGCTCTAATCTTAAAATTATCTCAGTAATAATTGTTTAACCCAGGGCTTTCTTTCTTTTGTCTCCTGTATATTCTAATCAATTAGCATATGGGAGATTTTCCAGTTGGAATGTATGGAAAGCATTAAATGCTGTAGTAGCATTGAGATCATATTCTTTATATTTATTAATCATTTCTGTCAGTTTTTGTTTTCATTATTTTAGTTGCTTGTGAGTGGGTATCACAAAATAGAGGCTGAGAAAATAATTGTTACACTGTTAATATTGTGGTTTGGTAGCAAATGTCCCAACAGTTGCATTTCCAGCAGGCTTACAGAAGTTAATGCAGCATAACAAAACAAAGTTAGATTTAAAGATTTTTATGTTGGCATGTTTAAGAAGTCACACTGTTGGAATTTTCCTGAAAAAAAAAAAACAAAAAAAAAAAAACGTGTTTTTAGAATGACTAATGCACTGTTAACATTATAGCAAAAAACTAACAAGAAATACTGATTAACGAATCAGTAATAGTGCAAAGCTGAAAGGGTAGTTCACTATTAGCTAATCAGTAACTATTTGTTTTTTTCATATCTCCCAGAAAATTACTAAGAACTACTATATACAGGTTTCTAATTAATGTGAATGATGCAAAATGTATTCAGTATTCTAAAGTGCAGATCATGATAACTCACTAGTAATGACTGAAATCATTGTAAGCTTTCGAGGCATATGTAAAGTTTTGGATAGTAATAACTCAAGTGTTACTACATCCTTCTAAAGGAATTACTAATTATTTGGATCAGTATTCTAAAGTTAAGATCATGGTAACCCACTAGTAACGACTTAAGTGTTACTAAAGCCATCAGAAGTATTAATATCCAGAACCTAACAAAAACCTCAGTAGTTTTTAAAGGAACAATTTAAAAACTAATTTTCCAACTCCCCTAGAGTTAAACAGATGAGTTTTACCATTTTTGAATCCATTCAGCTGATTGAACAGAGGAGTCAAGTCTAAAATAGGAAAAATATCAAAAATCTTTGGTCATTTTTGAACAAGCTAATGGTCTAATCTGATTCAGTGATTTATGCTAAGCTATGCTAAAAGTGCTAACGGCAGACCTATTTAAAAAAAAAAAAAAAAAAAAAAAGTAGAGTGTTCCTATAATGACTTTAGTCATTACTAGGGAGTTATCATGATCTTCACTTTAGAATATTGATCCAAATAAATAGTAATTCTTTCCGACGGATTTGGTAATACCTGAATCATTACAAGTGCGTTACCATGATCGTCACTTTAGAATTAATTATACATTTTGCATTATTCACATTAATTATAAATGTATATAGTAGTTCTATATAGAGATATATCTAAAAAAAAATGTAGTTACTGATTAGGTAATAGTGAACTACCACATTCAACTACTGTACTGTTACTTACTGATTCGTTAATCAGAGTTTTTTGTAAGTTAACAGTAGTTACTAGACTGTTAATAGTGCATTAGTAAGTTGTTCCTGTGTAGTTATTCATTAATGATGCAAGAGTATTCTAAAGTGTTACCAAAAACCTTGTGTCCACTTATCAGTGTTCATAAAAATTTAGGTCAGTGATAAAGATGCTTTTATATTTCACATGTAATCATACTTAATTGGATTCATAAGCTCACATTTGTAAAATCACACATCCTGAGTGTCACAATAAAACCATAAGTGTTTCAAGAGAAGTGATTGCTGTGTGCAGTTGCGCCATCATAGAAAATAATAGCTATTTTCAGAAATAGCTGAATAAATAGCATTAATTATTGTGCAACATTTTTGTCAGTATTGGTTTTTGGGAACATTTTATCTTCTTTCTTTCTTTCTTTCTGACATCTAGAAATGTGTTTGCAGATTCTGTAGAGATACTGTTTAGATTTACAAGTAATTATTGCTAAAACTGAAACAAAGGCTATGTTTCCTATAATATATTGAATATTTTTCACTTTTATTTGAAGTTTTATTTTAAGAACCAATTCTCACTATTAATTAGCTGTTTATTAGCATGCATATTACTAGCATATTCGTTGTTTATTACTGCATATTAACACATATTAATGCCTTATTCTGTATGACCATATTCTAGATCCCTTAATCCTACCACATACCTAAACTTAACATTTACCTTACTATCTATTAATAGACTGAAAATTGTGAATGTACTGAAGTGAAAGTCATAGTTTATGTTTAATTAGTAGTGAGAACTGGATCTTTAAATAAAGTGTGAACTGACATGCTCTATGCTTTGTGTGATATTAGCATATAGAAATAAATAAAAAAAAAAAACTGTTAAAGCTCGTGGCAAAGTGACTTTAGATGTGACTTTTGATGCGATTTACTTTTACTTGAAAACTTAACACTTACTTCTTCTGGAGAAGTTCATGTCCTCAAACTGGACTCTGTTATTATTGTAATAGAGTAGGATGCAAGCATAGGTTATGGCTGCTGCTGGATGAAAGTCACGATACTGATAATGGCAGATGGAGCACAGGTGAGGGGATGGTGGTGGCCAAGAGTGGGCAGATCTGGACAGAAGCTTGTAAACATTGGTGTGGACATCCAAAGGTGTGGGTGGAGAAATAGAATAAAAAAGAGATTAGCACTCTAAGGAAAGGATGATTAAAGTAGTGAAAAAAGGAAACGGTAAACTGATGCGTGCAACCTCATTTTAAACTGTTTCTCCAGTGCCAAATCCATCCGTCAAAATACAATAACAATTTACTTGACCAAACGTGGCTGTTTGACATTTTAGTAGAATTGATGGATTGTTTAGACCTGTGACTCATTCATTTTATGTAATGTTGTAGATGCTTGAAATTTACCAGGTTTTGTGTGTTTACAAGATGTCCCTTGTGTACAGTCATAAACATTCTTGAAAAGATGCAAACGTTTCTTGAAAAGGAGACGGTGTATCTTATCAAAGCCAGCTTTGAAAGATTCGTGTCATCAGCCTGGTGTGATTAGCTTCAGTTAAGCTGAGTAAAGCTCAGCTCTGTCAGTACGTTTGTTAAATCTCAAAACAACTGAAAGTCTATAACGGCATCTGATTTCTTTTTCACTCGTGGAAATGGATTGGCACATATACTGTATCTAAAGACATTAGGTAACCAAATCTAGTGTCTGGATAATTCCTGCAATTAAATGATAAAAGGAAAGTGATAATAGAGCTTCAAGAATGACAGCTTAGTGGGCTTTGTTGCAGCCATGTGCAGGCTTTGTAATTGCTGACAGGCTTAATAGGACTGATAAAATTGAGTTAGAGGGATTTTATCAGCAAGAATAAACCCTGTGCTGAATGTTGGTCCTTTGTTACAAATGGAAATGACTTTGGAATCAGCGTGGAAATGGGAAAAGCACTGTCAGTGAAGCATAAAACATGAAAAGAAATCTATATTACCTCAGGTTAATTGACCAACAGACAAAACCCAAAACAGCTGCAGAATTTATCCCTTAAGATACATATTGCCACTGCCCTTTGTTTTAGTGGTCAGTCTGCTCTGTTCTCAAGGTAATTGATTTGATTTTTACTTTTAGACACGCTCAAACGCCCAAGCAACAATTAGTGCTAATTCAGTGGATATAAAATGCAATTTTAAAGAAGCAGATAAAATTAGTGGCCGTGACTGAAATATATAGCAAAATTGCTTAGTTTTCTTGAGTATTTCATGCGGTTGACCTTGTGGAAGTGCTCTTTAATAGAAACGCTGTATGTGAACATCAAGTCTATGAAGTTGTATTTCAGTTTCTAGATTCTATGTATAGTTTGCAAACTGACATGTTAAAACTATATGTTAAATCCCTAAATACGCATTTTAATACATTGAAACTTTATATCTCTAATAAAATTTTTAATACACTGGAGATTTTTTTTTACATTTCCTTCGTATTTGCATGTGTAAATTTAGCAACATTCTAATCAAATTAATGCATTATTCAAAATTAAATTTAAACACCATAGGGACATTCACAGGTTTTTTTTTGTTTTGTTTTGTTTTTTGTTAAATGAAGAGTTCACCCACAAATGAAAGTTCTGTCATGATGTATACACCCTCATGTTGTTCCAAACCTGTAAAACCTTTGTTTATCTTCGGAAGACAAATTAAGATAGTTTTGACAAAATCAGAGAGCTCTCAGATTTCATCAAAAATATCTTACTTGTGTTCCGAAATGAACAAAGGTCTTACGGGTTTGGAACGACATGAGGGTGAGTAATTAATGACAGAATTTTCATTTTTGAGTGAACTATCCCTTTAAACATCATTCTCTTCTCTGTAATCCATCATCAGCATCTTCTGTTGATGCTCAAAATGTTCTCAGACATTGTTAGCAGGCTAGTAATGCAATTTCATTTTCCTAGCGTGTCACAGGTATTTTCAGCCTACATCTAAATACATGGCTCATTTGAACTGTGAGCATCAAGAGCAATTTCACAGCTGTGCGCATTATCTTTAGCACTGCCACCCAATGCAACCTTGCTATTCAGAGCAGTCAGAGCCAACATTACTGGACAAAGAAGATAATAATGCCTGTTTCATAAGCATTGTTATGGATTGAAATGTTGAGGTCGGATTCAATTACTGGTTGGAATCTACAATATGTACAGTCAGCTGGTCATTATCACAAAATATATCCTAAAGGGGTTTATTAAAACAGTAAGCCCTGCAGGCTTGTGTTATATGTGTTATAGTGATTTTATCTCGGATAAAGGGTGTTCTTAGTCTCAATATGAAGCGGACAAACCTTAGAGATAATGACCAGCGGAGTGTACACTGTCTCGCTCATTACACAGCTACTTGGCAAATAAATAAATAAATAGACATGAAATATTGATTTTTGAAAAAAGTTTCAATTATTTTAATACACTCTCAGGAAAACAACAACAGCCACGCATACATTTTCATAGATGCTGAAACGTAAAATATTTACAGTTTAAAAACAAGACTAAACGTTAAAAGAAGTCAATAGTTAAGGGATAGTTCACCCAGAAATGAAAATTCTGTCATTAATTACTCACCCTCATGTTGTTCTAAACCCCTTTGTTCATCTTCAAGACAAAAATGAAGATATTTTTGATGAAATCCGAGAGCTTTCTGACCTTGCATAGAAAACAACATAACTGATACATTCAAGGTCCAGAAAGGTAGTAAGGACATTGTTAAAATAGTCCATGTGAACTTGTGGGTTTGGAACAACATGAGGGTGAGTAATTAATGACAGAATTTTCATTTTTTGGGGAACTATCCCGTTAAAATAAAAAACATTTATGTAATTGTTTAACCTTCGTTTATCTTTGTTATCTTTAACAAAATTGTAAATAATATCTGACCACAAGAGAAAATGATTGGCCAATCAGGATCAAGTATTCCTGTGAGATGTATAATAATGTTTGGATATTGCTGGATTACTTTTGATTGGTTGGTTGTTGTTGTATTTTTTTTATTATTATTATTATTATTTATTTTTTTTTTGTACCTGACAGCTCTATATAATAGTTCACCCAAAAATGAGAAATTTTGTATAAGATACTTTGTAAAATGTCTCCAGGTTTTGAAAACATCATTCAAAATAACTTTTTACACACACACGCACAAAACCCTTTGAACAGTATTTCAAATTTTGTCCTAACTCAAACACATTCATACATTCAGATCTTAGTTGTCAGTTGAGAATTGTGTGAAACTTTGCACTTAGTTAGCGTCCTTTCCTGTGAACTCTCTGGGATGATGAGGCCCACTGGTGGTTAGCTCTATTACCATCATTATTACTGGTGAAATCCAGCTTAAATATCTGCTGTGTTGTCATTACTGGAATGATGGGCTGCCATGCTCCCACTGTGTCAATGGGCAGATTGGCAGGCCAACCGGGGATGGAGAGCGAACGGCCAATTATTATAATGGCATGTCACGACAAGCTATTGGCAGGCGGAAAAGCATGTGGATATTGTCAGGCTGGAAAAGGAGGAGAGGGGAATCAGAGTGCATTTGCTATTATTACCGGTATTGGTTATAATGCTAACAAGCCCCAAATCATGTCTTGGAACACAATGACTACAAGCCTTTGATGCGATATGCCACATACTGCATTGTTCATGTCGTCACCAAAAGCTCCTTGGATTCAAATGTGTTTACTTCTCCACTCAGCCAGCTCTCATTCGCACTTGTGCAAGCCTAAACACTCCTCCTGTTTAGAACAGTAAACAGTTCAATGCTACGATAAACAGTATTAATATTATTTAAACATTCATCTGTGTACTGTTAACCGGGCAAGATTCCAACAACAGCACAAGAACAATCTCTCTTTGTTTCACATTTCATTGATTTCTTAGTTCTTATTTTTTTACTAATTTTTTTAAAATAAAATGGAGAGGACAAATGATAGCTTTTTTATTATTTATTATTTGTGCATTGGTGCTTTAGATATACATGAAAAAGACTGAAAGGAAAAATAAAGACATTTAAAAGTCACAATTAACCATTTATGGACATAAAATGAATTGAATTTAAATGGGACTACTGTTGAGACACAGTGTGTTATTTGTTTTGAATATTTTTAACATGAATGGCCAAGAGCTAGATTATCTGTTCTGCGCTGTTATCCACAAAACAATTAATGATAGCTTTGTTCTGTTTCTGTCAAGGTTATTACATCTAAAGAGCTTCAGCATGCAGAACTGTATTTTTAGCTTTGTTTGTTAATGATTGAAGATTGTGTTTGCAGAAAGTTCATCAAATCCAATACAAGCCAAATATGTGGGATGTATGTTTTTTTTTTTAAGAAATGCATACAAGAGGAGATAATAAAGCCAGGTTAAAAAGCTCTTCACGCAGAGGCATCTTGAGTGGGTTGGGCTATGCTTTGGCTAATACTCAAAAGACGGCAGCACTTTTATATCTTAGCAAGAAGTCTTTTGGGTGATTTAATTTGATCAATAAGCAATCTTCGGCTTCTTACGAAATATTCCAGCTGTTGCTGTGATTGATTTGGATTGAGGGTACATGTGCAAGGTTTTTGGACTTGATCTGTATTTGATTAAATATTGACAGGAGCTTGTGTGGCTTGTTTTCTTGGCCGCCTGGTGGGTTTAAAAGAAATACAGTGTGTGTCTGTAGGGAATGTGCTAGCGAATATGTTTTTATACAGTTTGCAGATGATGGAACCAGATCATGCCGCCTCTCAGTCTCAGAAGCTTTAAAACAATCTTTGCTAATCCTACACAAATGCAAACAACAAGTTCTGTAAATACATGCTGTGAGCTTCTCACTTTGATGTTTAAGTTAAGCAGATGGGTACGGCTGCAACCAGCACATCCCTTTGCTCTCTTCATTTAATCTCATCAATCTTTTTAATACCCTAAACTGTGCAGATAATGGCTGGGCTGGGCTGGATAATACTGTGCCACATGCATTACTGACGGTTTTCAGAGCCACATCTGCCAGAATGTGTGGGAATGTTTACCTGGATCCACATTTCCATTGTGATTGTGACTGAGAGCGTACGGAGTGGAGATATGCAGGTATGTCTGTGAGAGTTTGTCCTCACACAGCTCTCAGCTCAGCCTCTACCTCATCACCCCCTCAGAGCCCGACACAAACTGCTCCCTCTGCTCCAGTAATAAATAGGATCATGCCTGTAGGCACCACTCTGAGGGACAGACAGAGAGAAGGGTGGGTGTGTGTTTGTGTCTGTCTGTCTGTGTTACTGTGTGTACTTTTCACTGGCTGTTCTAGAAACTCAAAGGTTACCATTATTACTAGACTTTCTTTAAAGGTGAAGTGTCTCATTTTTTTTTTTTTTTTTCAGTGTTGAAATACTTTCTTCGATCCCAGCCTAATAAGCAAAGACAACCATAAAACTGTAAGTTTTAAATAAATTTACCTGAACCATACAAGGTTTCTGATTTGTAAGGCACTTGGTCACTTATCAGCTGGTCAGGCTGGGAAATATAAAAATATTTTTAGTAACCCAGTGTATTACAAATGACTGTTACCATGCAGTGTTCGAACTGTGTCAGCTCTTGGGGGTCCCCCTAACCAGACACCCCAACATTATTTTGTTAACATTGAGAAAAAAAATGAAGATAAAAAGCTTATTTTACAATGATTAGTGAATTAAGTGAATTAGATGTAGACTACCAAACAATCACTAAGCAAAAAATAAATAAATATCTAGCTGGGGAAATTTATATTTTCCAACAAGTTTAAAGTTTTTATGGGCATTTTTTACCTCTAGCTATTCTTTTTTTTCTGAAAGTGTGCATTAACTTTTGTGTCAAATTTTTACATTTAATCAATAAAGTCACTTATAATAAGACATTTTAGGCTGTTACCACGCAAATAAAATCATTATCAACAAAATTAATCTTTTCAGTTGACATTTAGATGTATTTACCCACAGGACATGAATGCATTTAACCTGCAGTTACAAATGCATAAATAATGTTTTGATATTTTAATCCCAAAATGCTGAATGCTGATATTGCAAAGGTACTTTAAATGTGAAATTAAAACAAGCTTGTCATTGCGATTGAACCGACTCATTTAAACGGTTTATTAATTCAGGAACGAAGCACTCTCAAATTGTTTAGAGATGGAAAACAGTGCTGTGGCTGTGTTTGGAAAAATTGTTGTTGGTGAAATAGAGCAAAAATAGGCATTATGGTGTCTAAAACGTCTCTTAATATTAACTTCTAGTTTCTGAATCAATATCACATTTGTGATTTTCGTGATTCAGTCCTAAAACCAAAATAATACTTGTTCTTGTCTAGGACAACTTTGATGAACTTTTTTGATCCACTTCAAATGTTGACTACTGTATTACCTCATAAAGTAAATCTTAAGTTACCTAAAACAACAATTTATGCAGTAAACTTTATTCAACCTTCCGACAAAAAAAAAAAAAAAAAGGTGCAGAGTAGAACCTCTGCTAATTAAAAGCAGCACCCAAGTGTTAGTCATTGAGCCTGATGTCTGTTTTTATATAGTTATTTTATAGATTTTTTATTTATTTATGGTTGGGTAAATTTGCTTTAATTGGGACATTCGTTTAAAAATATAAATATATAAGTTATAGTGGGATTTATAGGCTTTTGTTCAATGCTTGAAATGGTATGGTGTCTACTTTATTCACAAAATTATAGACAATTTCCTGTTCACAGGGAAACACCTTTTCCTCAGTCTCATAATTGAGAGTCTGGTGGATAAAGCCTATGTCCTTCACATAATTTTCTCCCACAGAGACCTTTGGTTGAAGTGCGCTTTTGTGCTGAAATTACACTCTTCTTTTTGCATGAACCCAAGCTTTGGACTCAATACTTTAGAAGTGCTTCACCAATGATTACCGCTGTCAATTAAATACGGAAGCTCAGTCTTGACATACTTGTCATATTAATGTAAACAGCGTTTTATTATTAAAAAGTATTATTTAAACATAAGCAGTACACCAACAACCCTTATTCTTACCACAGCTCTCTCACAGTCTGGGTGGCCTTTCCACAGAGCTCAGTGATCCAGCGCTATGTGGAAGACCAACTCATCTGGAGATTCAGATTATGATTCCATTCCTGAACCCACAGCCCACACACATCACAACCCACTAACACAATGGAAAACCAGGAAAACAAAGACAGTTAAACCCTTGACAGCACACAAAACATTAACTGGAGATGGACCATACTATTCATATTTCCTGTTCTGTACTGTGTGTAATACACACAGTGCCTTACAAATGCATGTGAGATGTCTGTGAATGAGCATATTATCTGGAAAGTGCCGGGCACTGTTTCACATGTCATATTTAAGTACAAACACCTAATTAAAAAAGGGTATTGACATGCATTCTAAATTATAAAACTCCTAAAACATCTGAACAAATCCTAAGAATGACATCTAGATAATGAATACACATATGGAATAGATGCATCAGTGACATGTGCGCTATAAGTGTAGAGATTTATATTTAGCATATTTGGTGTAAACATGATGATGAAAAACATGGAGAAATACTGAAGCTCCTGTTGATCACAGATGCTTCTGATTATAGACTTCTTGGAAGGTATATGTTTAGCCCTGTAAACTAAAAAGAGAACCAACTTAAACTTAATCTCTCACACGTGCACATTCTTAAAACAACGAAAAAAAACAAAAAAAACAAGAATGTGTTCTGCCATGTTAGTAAGCCTAATGCAAATCAGGACTGATAATAATAATCTGCTGTTCTTGTCCGACAAGAATAGCCTATACTATGGGTCAGTTGTTTGGAATAATTCAGATTTTTAGTGGTTTTGAAAGAAGTCTGCTCTCTAATGGGTTTATTTGATCAAAAACAGCAATATTGTTAAATAATATTACAGTTTAAAATTTATTTTTTATCACTGTGATGGCAAAGCTGAATTTTCACCAGCTATTACTCCAATCTTCAGTGTCACTTTTTATTTGTTCATTTAAAAACTGTGATTTTTTTCCTCAAGATTCTTTGATGAATAAAACGTTCAAAAGTTTAACATAAAAAAACAAAAAATCTGATTATTTTTTATTAATAAATATTTATTTCAAACTTAAAAATAAATAAAATAAATAAAATTACCAAAAAAAAAAAAAGTTTTCAACACTGATAATAAGTAGTAATTCTTGAGCACCAAATCAGCATATTACAATGATTTCTGAAGGATCATGTGACACTGAAGTCTGAAAATTGAGCTTTTCCGGTACATGGAGAAAAAAAAAAAAAAACATTTTAACTAGGGCTGTCAAGCGATTAATCGTGATTAATCGCATCCAAAATAAAAGTTTATGCTTACATACTATATATGTGTTTACTCTGTATATTTATTATGTACATATAAATACACACACATACATGTATATATTTAAAATATATATATATTTATATGTATATATATATATATATATATATATCTGTATACAATTTCGATTATAAATAAATATAAATATTTTAGATATAAATCTAAAATATTTTTCCTTAATATGTGCATGCATGTGTGTGCATTTATATATACATAATAAATATGCACAGTACACAGACATATAGTATGTAAACATAAACTTTTATTTTGGATGTGATTAATCGTGATTAATCGTTTGACAACATTAATTTTAACATATATTAAAATAGAAAACCGTTACCTTGCAGATTCCTTCTGATGACACCATGATTTTTCAGGTAATTTTTACCAAGAATGTCTATTCCATTTGTGTATTTTCAGATGAAAGTTGAACTATTCATGTTGTATTGGTTTTGAGTGTTTGTTTGTAATGGTTCTGAGGGTTCTTTTCATTTTTTTTTTTTTTTTAATTAATGCTTTTGTTTCATCTTCAATTCAAGTCTTCAATTGTTGTTTATCATCTGTTGCTTGATCCTTCCTGTCGTTTGTTCCCATGTGTTTCTTGTTTGTTAATTCTTGTATATCGAGGGGGTCTATAATACCTGGAGAAAGCTAACTATTCCCATTAATCTAACTGCCATAAATTTACAGCATTTTTTCTAACAGGGTCATGCTAACCAGTCCAAACTTGGCCCCTTGGTCATAACCTCATGTTTGCCTTTGTCTTTATTAGATCTTGTCCTTGCCCTTGTCCTTGTCCTTTGGGGCTGTGTTTTGTTTTTGCTAAAATAAAGCATTTACCTCCACTACATTTGATCTCAAGTAGCTCTACATTATATGGATTTTCAGCAACACATCTCTAAAATGTTCCCTGTGATTATTAGAATGAGAAGCAGATGTGGCATATTTTATCAGATGTTTGTACACAAATATGACATATTAAATAAAAGGTGATTTTTCCCATAAGATTCGCTCTTTCGTTGTTTCAGTGATGAGATACATTAAGAATTTTCCTTAATTACTTCTTCTAAACACACTTTATGAAGCCCATTTTGTCCTTCTTTATTCCTGCTTTCTAAAGGAAAAAAGAAACATGAGTAATTCAAAAGATATTTCATCACTGGCTAGGTAAACATGCAAATATGTTTTTTTTTTTTTTTTTCTCACTACGATAACGAGAGCTTGCTAATGAAAGTTTATTTGACTGGACGAAGAGTAGCTGGAAGCAAATACTTAATGGGGTTGCTGTGAATGATCAGCAGTACTTTGTATCTCCACCCTCAAGCTCAGACAATGAATTATTTAAAATAACCTGCAGCTACACTAAGTGGCAATACAAGAAGAAAGAGAAAAGCAAGAAAGGGGTTTTGTTCTTCAGGCAGTCTGGTGAGAATAGTCCTAACAAATAAGAGTGAGAAAAACAGGTTGTGCACATGCATGAGGACATTTTTTATTTATTTGCTTGTTTATCTGAGATGTAATCTGTGAAGTTTCAGCTCAAGATATCCCACAGATAAATCATTATACCCTTTTGAAAACACCTAATTGACAAGACAGGTTGTTTTCGTGCATGTGTCTTTAAATGCAAATGAGCTGCTGCTCCCTCCCACTTTTCCAGAGTAGAGCTGTGCCTTTACAGCTTGTACCTAAGATATTCTGCCAAAAAACATCTGTTTGTTTTTAGTATCATGTCTATCACACTAAAAAACTTGTTTAAATCCATGTCAGTTTACATTTCTGACATTTCTGGTTTTCTGAGCGCGCACATCTAAAGCACAGAAAGCGACTGTCACACTGCATGTGAGTACTAAACTAAAGTTCTCTTTCATGTCTTATTGCACCTTAACTGTCAAATACACACAAGTTTCTAAGTTTAAAAACACACATGAGTCGCAAAAACAGTTGGTTATGTCTGTGAACTTTTGCCATGGTGTTAGAACTGGTACACCGTTATCGCTTGTGAAAATAACATGCCGGTGTTGTGGAGACATGCAGATTAAGGAGTGGTAATATTACTACATCACAGGGGGAGCGAAATCTGAACGACTTGTTTTTTCACATGCTTGCAGAAAAGGGCTTAACAAAACATTACTGGCTTGTCCTTTGTCATGTGTTCTGAGTTGGTAGATGCACTGGACCAGATTATAGCCCTTAAATACAGAAAAGGTCAGACTTTCCTTGTATGTCACCTTTAAAGGGTTCATAATAGTACCATAAGAGTTGCTTATTGCTAGAATTACTACCTTAAAGGTATATATTACTACTCTGAGGCACCAATATGCAACCTTTAGGAGTAAAGAAGGTACAAAGGTGTACAAATAAGCTGTTTACCCCAAAAGGTACAGATTTGGTCCTGTGCCACATTCAAATTGACAGAATATATAGAAACAGAGTATAAATATCAAAGTAACAAGCACTGTAACATAATGTACTAAAACTAATTGTAAACAGTTTGCAGGAGACTAAACCAATTGCCTATTGCCCATTAATCTCATTCTGTAGGAGAAACTATTAACATATAGTATTACAGTTCTCATTAACTGTATGATTTTTCTTTCCTGTAGACATATACTCAGTGTACTGAGGGAGAACAGATTGCTTCAAAATAAGCTTGCAGGCCACACTTCCTCCCAGCCATCTGATTCTGTCGTGTCTGGAGCTGCTGTTATCTCTGAGCTGTCTAAAGGCATCAGGGAAAACAAACAGCAGGGATAAAGCCTGAATCAGAGAGTTTCATGGGTTGGTGATCCTGGTTTCCAACATCAGTCCTCGTCCAGAAGTCTTGTTCTGCCTAGCCGGCAAACACACGTCCCGTAGATCACTGCTGACCTTTTCATTTTCCATGTGAATGTTTGGCAGGCTGGACAACGCAGGTGAACATCACTCATGCAATGCTACAGTGTACTTGTCAATCATGTTGGTGTGTCTAGAAGCTGACAGTAACACAAGCTGAAGGATTGGGGAGGAGGAGGGCTCTCTTTTTTTTTTTTTTTTTTTGCATACACTGACACTGCAGAGCAAGTGATACCAGCTGGTTTGACATCCACATCTTAACATATTTCATACATGGATGTAGATTTGAGTAATAGTAGGGATATGTACTATTAATAATCCCTGCTGAATATGTTTCTAGTGATCAGTTGACTGAAGGTGAAAAAATAGCAACCTGATCTAATGACGAAAATGTAACTGTGGGGATTTCGTGACATATTCAATGTGAAATTTCCACTGTGAGTGGCAATAAAAGAGTGTTTGTTTTTTTTCCCCCAGAACAGATGACTTAAAATGTCATTAAGTGGCACTGTAACTCTATTGCTCTGTAACGTTGTAAAATAACGTACCATCTGCACTACAGCTAAACCTACTTAACCTTCTGGGGTCTGAGGTGATTTTGGGGCCCTTGAGGTATGTTGACATGCCCTGACATTTGTGCTTCAGCTACTTATAACATACTATTTGCCCATATGTATTTTTTTTTGTATTCAGCACAAACTGTGCTACAATAACATGTGAGAAAGATGGATGTACATGTTTGCATTTTGTAGAAAAAAAATATTATGCGTGGTTAGCACATTTTAGGAAAAAACATTTCTCTAAAACATGGCCTTAAAACATATACTGAATAGTTCTGACGAAATAATTTGAGTAATCAGTATGAACAAAAGCAAATGCAATGTAAAAACACGATCTTATGCATGCTGTTTTAGCTTGTTTTTCAATCTCTTTCATCGTGAGTTTTTCTCAGGATTCATACCAAAGGATACCGCATCCCAAGTCAAATTCTGTGCCGGCTGAGCTACCGTTGAAGCTTGTTACATCTGGTGTTGTGCCCATTTTCAACCCCCTGGCAAATTATTACCCTCTCTCTACATGATTGACTTGGGGCGTAGTAATCTGACGGGGATCATAATTCGGTAAAACACCAGAAAGTGAAACATATGAAGCAGTAATCATAAAACATTTACAAGTGCTCACTGTTTTACCGCCTCAAGTGTTCATTTCTGTCGGAAACTGCAGGGATATTGGTGTGTACTTATTGGTACATATTTCACATCTTCCGAAAAAAGTTCTCACAAGTGCGTTTTCATCATGAGATCAGATGCATCTATCATGTTTTCTTTAGTAAAAACATTTTTACAATATTCCTTTCTGCATTTAAGAATTTTTAGATATTCTGGCTGGAAACAAGACAAAAAAATCTAAGATAGAAAAGCATTTTTTTTTTTGCAGCGCACCCTTTTTTAACAGATTTGCTAGTGAAAAGTGTTAATATATCTTCACATTTTTAGCACTGCAAGCAAGGCACAACACTTTTCCACATAGAGGAATTACAATAAAATAGATGAAAATCTTTGAGCATTCTCACATTCTTTCTTCACAGCACTCCAACTTGATAGGCGAACATTAGCTTTGATGGGGGGAACATTAGCCATTGTGGGAGTGTCTTTTGTCTCTCCTTGTGTGAATTACATGAATATTCAGAGCTATTAACACTCCCATGAATATGGCAATGCTGGCCAAAAAACTTACTTTCAAAATTCTAATTATTATATCTTTGTTTGTGATGAAGTGGTTGGAATGATTCTCACATCATTGTGAAGTAAATATTCTAGCTTACAAGACTGATTACTCAAATGATTTCGTCAGAACTATTCAGTAGGTTTTTTTAGGCCATATTTTAGATGAATGTTTTTTCCTAAAATGTGCTAACCACGCATAATATTTTTTTTCTACAAAATGCAAACATGTACATCCATCTTTCTCATATATTATTGTAGCACAGTTTGTGCTGAATACAAGAAAAATACATATGGGCAAATAGTATGTTATAAGTAGCTGAAATAAGCACAGATGTCAGGGCATGTCAGCACACCTCAAGGGCCCCAAAATCACCTCAGACCCCAGAGGGTTAAACTAACAGTTGCAATCTATGTAGGAGTTTTAACACTTTGGTAATTTTTATTCTGAGTACAAGGTATTAGGCAAAGTCCTTGAGATTGAATTGTGTAGTTGTTGCCTTGCTGAGTGGAATTATAATAAACTTACTTTTCAAATAGGTTTCCAAAACATTTTCCTAATCTGCCATTGGTCAAAAAAAACATTAAACCACACCCCAGACTCACTCCATTGGTCGAGCCAGTGTTGCTATGTCAGATTGGTCAAATAAACAGAGTACTGTTTTGAAAACAGCCCAGAGACACAGTCTTTATGAAGTATTTTAACATAAAACAATGACAGAAATAACAGATTCAAAATTAGAGACAGACACAGTGAGAGCAAAAGTACTTTAACAGAACAATGACACACTTTAGTTTCAGAAACTTTTTCAAAATAAGAAAAACTGATCATTTGCAAGACAGATTCACAGCCAAAACCACATGATGTATTATAATAAATAAACTCAGTCCTTGATGTACCCAATGAGGAATTGCTTGAGTTGTAATTCATTTTATTCATAATTAATCTGTTCTACACATCTACAGTAAATTCATCTCTCTGGCATGACCTAGATATAGTCAGGAACGGTATTGTCACACCACCTGACAATTCTAGCTGCAATAGGTAACCTAGTTTTGTGTGTAGAAAGTGTTTGTTAGTTTTCTTCCCGCTTTGAAATCGCGCTATCCAAAACATCAATTGATATAGTGCTTTTTAGCGACAAAGCCTCATTGAAAGAGCAAAGTGTAGAGACATTGTATTGTTCTTCCTATTGTTCTACAATCCCATCGAGACAGTGTTCCACTCTGTGTCCCCCGGTGCTGCCACATTGCCTACCTCTTGACGGTTTTCCCTGTTTTCCTGTCCTCTTCTTCTTTTTTCTCCATTTCCATCTGACCCCAGTACTCTTCTCATTTCTTTCTCTTTTTCTTGAATCCCCAATACTTCTCTCACCACCCTCAGCTTTCCCTCTTTTCATCTCATCTCTGTCATTTTCTTCCCTCTCTACTCTCCTGCCTTTTTTCACCATCTCTCCTCCTTCACTGAAGGTTTATGTGCTTCCTTTGCCTCTTTGTGCTGCAGCCGAGCCTTCATCTCTGCTGCCGGAGCTCCATTGGCAGGCTGCCAAAGCCTGTTAGTACAGAAACCTGCCCATTCCTCAAACACTATCCACTGCACTTGCATTAGGACTCAGCCCGTCGTTACAGCCAGGCCATCACACTGGAATCATCCCATCAGCTTTTTAAAATACTGAAGGGTGAATTCACTAAACAGTTGTGACACTAGAATTTCACCACAGAAGCCTGATAAACTGCAGGCCACACAGTATTTGCTCTGGTGTAGTACTGCAGCAGGAATATTTAAATGAAGCCATTGTCATTATTTTAAGCCCAAACATGCCAACTTTTCACAAAAATTTGTGCTACCTACCTGGTAGAACTAATGTTGTGCTAGTATCTACCTGATATCATGATGAAAATGTACCTGTGGGAACTTTTCCACAAGACGCAAAATACGTATCAATAAGCACATATCACTATAGTTTCCAACAAAAATTAACACTAGAGGCGATGAAACAGGGAACACTTGTAATCGTTTTTATACACAGTTATTATGACCAAGGCAGTAATTTGGGCATTTTTAAATTCTGCAATGAGATCAGAAATGTATTTTATCCAAAAGTGATGTGTGGTGAACATTTTGTAGTGACCATGTTGGCAGTAATTGATCAAATCCAATTCACTTGAGTCAATCACAGACATGTTGGTTGATCTCTTGAGCACATTGACCAATCAAAGATGTTAAAGTTAGTCAGACTCTTCTCAAAATGACTCAAAACATCTGAGTTCTGCACGCTTGTGAAACTTTGCAAAGACATTCATTGTGCAGTGTAGACAGCTTTACTGACTGAACAGACGTTTTTGTGCAGCAGAACTCATGAACTGGAATAACAGATTTTAGTGACTATGAAGGGAGTGCTCCTTGCATGCTTTCAATATATAATCCATTTAGAATGTGAATACAAGTTTTGTGTCTGATGTTGTTAAGAAGACATTTAAATGTGGGATTCACACTCGTAATTGCAATGATTGACAGTAATAATCATAGCAAAAAATAGATGTGCATTAAGCAATGCTTTAAGCTTATACATTCCATCTTCACTTTACTAAAGCATCCCATCTAATTTCAAAAGCACCTTAGCGATTTGATTCTGGAAGCAGGCCTGCCTCAAGATAACTTTCATACATGACAGATGTTTGGTGTGACACACAGGATGTAATTAAACTCGGGGGTCTGCTAGTGCCATGAAAGATCCCGACCCCCAACTGCTCTAGGCACCTGTTAAACAAAAGATGGCTGGGAGTAAATGTGCCTGTTGGTAATAAACCAAAGCCTTGCGATAAACACATTCAGTTCCTTACATCATCCAGAGAGCTCTTATAGTAATACAGTAGCTCATATAGATGGCCTCAACCTTAATAGACATGGACTTAAAACCACAAAACTCTCATTTTGATTTCATGGGGTGTGTAATAAGTTTAGTCTTGAGGGAGGAGCTCTTAAGAAGTCATTTAAATGAAGTAATATATATCAGGTTGTATTAAAAGTGTCAAGCTAACTAAATTCATTTCTCTCAAAAAAAAAAAAAAAACTTAATAGAACATCTGAATTAGCCTTGTCGTGTTTCATGTTCATTCAATTATATTTAATGGATGCACTGAATATATGGACTGTATTCAGGTGAAATACACCCAGTATTGAGTTATTGCAAAAGAGGTATCATAAAAAAAGTGTATAAAACAGACCAAGTTTCACTATTTTAAACAGCCACTTAGTAAATCATAGCAGTCTGGGCTAAGATGAAACTTAACAAAGTGTCATTTTTATGTCTTAAACCAGAATGCCACAGCTTAGCGTCTGCTATTTCTTTCCCACTGAGCTGAGCAGAAGATAAGCTGATAAACTAATGATATACTCTCAGTATGGTTTCAGTCAGCAAACAAATTGCACTTGTCTGTGCTCAGGGCAACAGTAAAAATGAACTGTGTATTTTTACAGCTGTTTATTGAGACCTCTGAGTAACGATCCCTTTTGCATCAGCCGGATGTTTGATAGGTATGAACTGCATGAATTAATGTAATGCCTACGACTGTTACATTTTCATTTCAGTTACTGAATCATCACTTGGTGAAGGTCCTTGGAGACTTCACGCTTCAGCTATTATAGATCTCATATAGTGCTGGATCTCATCTGGTGTAATCCTCAGAAAAGAACAGTGAGATTCAGAACTTTCATCTGCTATTGTTAAACAGCAAATTCAATCATAGTAGTGGTGCACCAGTAGTAGCTCTCACACTGGAAAGGGAATTGAAAACCATTTAAAGATCCAACAGTATGAAGTTTTAGATTTAGTTGTAAAGACTGCATTTTATACTGACCTTCATCAGCTTTACATCTACTATTGGCATATTAAGTACATTCAGTTGGAAAGCAGGCAGGTAAAAATGGAGCGCTATGCAAAATAAATGTGGGTTTGTGGCCAAGGGAGTGAACTCTGGCAAAACATCTCCAAAATACTTGCACTGTCTCCTTTTTTTTCCATTTGGATAAAATATAGCCAATAAAATGCATAAAAACAAGTAGTACTGAAATAATATGAACCTAAAAAGGGATAGTTCATCCAAAAATGAAAATTCTGTCATTAATTATTCACCCTCATGTCGTTCCAAACCCATAAGACCTTCATCTCCAGAACACAAACTGAGAAATACGTACTGTCATGTACATTTTGTCACATATTCATTGTGAAATGTCCACTGAGTGGCACTAAAGGAGTGTTTTTTGTTTGTTTTTTGTTTTCCGAACAGATGAATGCACTTATGGTAATATATATATATATATGACACTGGTTTTATAAGTATCACTGCAGTTCTGACTTGAAATGTTCATTGAGTAGCACTATAACTCTAATGCTCTGTGACATTTTAAAATAACATATCATCTGCATTACATCTAAACCTACTCGATAGTATGAACAAACTTGAATGTGACATAAAAACACAATCGCAGGCATGCCGTTTTAGCTTGTTTTTTGACCTCTCATCTTTCAGCTGTTTCATCATAAGTCATGTTTTTCACAGGATTCGTCCCCAAAGATTCCACATCTTAAATCTAATTGCGTGCCGGCTGCGCTACAGAGCAAGCCTGTTACATCTGAAAAGCAAATCATACGGAGCTGTAATGATAACTGAAAGTGCTCGCTGTTTTACAGCCTGTAGTGTTCATTTCTTTTGGAAACTGCAGTGATACGTACTAATTGGTCAGTTTTTGTCATGAGATCAGGTAATAAAATACCGTATTGACCCAAATAAAGGCCGACCCTGGTTATAGGACGACCCCATTTTTCAAGATGAACCTTTTGGAAAAGGCTGTTTGAAAACCAAATCTTGTTTTTATTATTATTTTCTTTTTTATTATTATTTTCATATTGCATGTTTTTCCTTTTTTAGTTTTTGTTTTGAAAGTATGCTAAATACTAGTAAAATACACCAACATTACACTACAAATTTCTTGGCATACTCTTTTTACACAAATTTGGCGCCACCTATAGTTGTGGGTGTATTATTGACGTCAAAGTCTAGACCTTGAATTTAAGACAAATTTTTCAGATGTATTTCCAAGAAAAAAACCTTATATTTGGGTCAATACGGTAGTCTGTGTGACATCAGTGGTTCAACTGTAATTTTATGAAGCTATAAGAACCCTTGAATACGAGAATAATGCTCATTCGTGGTACTCGAATGAGCGTTATTGTGAATGGCGGAGGGGAATGACACGGAAGAGAAGAATCTCTATTACCCCCTAGATTTAATATGAAACTCGAACTAAACCAAATAGTTATCATAATCATGCTGAGGCTGTGTAGTTTTTAAAAGTTTAAATACAGTATATGGCAGCTTGTGTATATGATCCGTTGCGTGCTATCGTGTCTCTGGACTGGTGTCAAAGTCCGGAGTAAACTGTGCGCGCTGCTGCGGTTCGCGTGACACATCGTAAATCCAGACCTCATTTGTCTCAGTCGAAAGCATATTCCGACATGCCATTCACCATACAAAAAATACTAATACTGTGAACAAGTGACCAATCTCAGCTGTAGCTTCAACATTTATTTATAGTGTAGGGGGTGGGATGCTTCGGATTCTAGAGAGCATTGATTGGACAGAAAGCCTGATGAGGCGCTGAAGTGCATGGTGATGTCATCAAAATCGTTGATTCATATTGGCGGAAGTGAGAGACTGTAAGTGCTTATGTCTTGCAAACTCGAGTTTTGTCGTTGTTTTGGAGCACACTAGATTCTAGATAATCTTAAGGGTAACATAATCATACTAAAAGCCAAAAAACTTTTTGATTTCATGGGGACTTTAAATATATTTAAACAATTTATTGTTTCCTTGTTGAATAATTTTTACTGACCATAACATTTTGAACAGTAGTGTGCATTGGAAACTTTTCGCAAACTGTTCATATCTAGAATGACATAGAGTTGATGCACTAATGTATTATTCAACAGTTAGTTCCTGTTCTTCAATTTGACTGGATGGGCAACATTCCAAGAGTGCTGATATGAAGTCTAACCAGCTATTAGTGCTGAATCATTCTGATAAGGGTCATTCTTACGTGCTCTTTTACGGTAATTCAGATGGATTGTTAAATATTTATGAGGCTCATTGTTGAGGTGGACACAATGTAAACATTATAGAAAACCTGAAATATTGTTTGGATGCAATCTCCCTACACATATTGATGAGCCATAATGTTGATACTATTCTTTTTTGCCTTGGCAAGCAATAGCAGTTGCCTCTTGAATTTACATTAATCCCCATTTTCCTTTTCTTGTATAGTAACAGACTGAGCTGCACTAAGAACAGTTCAGTCTTTTTTGATATATATCGTACACCTCCAGCCTCTGTAGCCTCCCCATCTCCCACTGCACCCATCTCCTCTGTTCTTCTGCACGGTTACTCTTTATCCGAGTGTCTCAGAGCAGCACCAGAGCAGGTGTCCTCGCAGTAGGGGTCACTGCTGCCTACTGGAAAGGCCATTTCACCGCTCCCTCGGCTCTCTCCCTGGATGTATGGCTACCAATTTAGCGCTTACCGTTACAGCCTTTCATGCCGAAGTGCTATTCATCTCTCTCATTATCCCCCAACTGAGAACTGCTTTGAGCCCAACAGAAAAAAGGTCACGAGACTGTCGTCCACAGCCAATCAGAGTTTGGCCTCAAGCTAACTTTAACAGCAGATGTTGTTAAAGGCCTGATAAAGGGTTAGGAGGTAGTTATAAGGGAGTGTGGCACACTTGGAAGATTTTTACAAATCCTTCGGTAGTGGAGAAAGCGAGAGATTCTGGAGTTATTTTCGGTTCTGGGAGACGCATGGCGATGAATGTGGATTGGGGGAAGGCTGGAAGCTTAAGAGACATGTATACACGCATGCACCACTGTCACACACACACACGCTGCACCTCCATCCCCTCGCTCTGTGGAAATGGCCCTATGTGCTCTGAACACTAAATCAGGTTAAGCCTCCACTGTCTCCCAGCTAGCAGAGCACTTCATCACTCACACGGCAGACAATGCCACAGCAAAGGACAATCCCTCCTCTCTGTCTGCCTCTGCGTGTGCATACTAATAGATATGAGTTGTAAAATCCTTCCAACATTTTTGTGTCTCTGTTTGATCTTTACAAAAACACCTGGTGCAGGTTTGAAATGAATTTCACATATGTAGTGTTCAGAAAAACACGTTTTTGTACAGTTTTGCTTCGCATACCATGCCTTGAATGCTAATTTCATCTGAACGTTTGCAATGTAACCCTTATGCTCTGCTTAGATTGACTTTAATGCCTGTATGTTTAGGATTTTAGAGATGCCACATTACACATGTTCTTCTGACCCAATCAAAAGCCCTTAGACAGATATTATTAACCATATAAAGTCTACAGTATTATATTTGATGCATATCTAAGGCCTTAAAGGGTTAGTTTAACCAAAAATGAAAATTCTGTCACTAGTTTTGTTCATCTACCTTTGTTCATCTTCAGAACACAAAAGATATTTTTGATGAAATCAGAGAGCTTTCTGACACTCCATAGACAGCAAGGGTCCTTCCACGTTCAAGGTTCAGAAAGGTAGTAAGGACATCGTTAGTCCATGTGGCACCAGTGGGGTAACACTTTATAATAACGTTCAGTTGTAAGTCATTTATAAGTGATTAGTTAATGATGAAATAATCATTTACAAAACATTTAGAAACCATTAATAAGTGATATGCTAACAATTTATGTATGTTTTGTTAATTAATTTACAAGTAATTAGTTAATGATGAACCAATTATTTACAAAACATGACTATGCATTCATAAATGATTAATAAATTATATGCTAACAATTTACAAATCTGTCATGTTATCTTAAAAAATAACATATCATGAAATAATCAAACAGATCCTTAGTAAATGGTTAATACGTTACTAGTCAATATATTATTAAACAATTATAAATAATTGAAATGTCAGTCATTGAAATGTTTATCCTCCACTGAAGATCGCATAATGAATAACTCATTTACACATCTTTCTGCATCCCCTATTCTAAAGTGTAAACAATTCATCAGTTGTAAATGTTTTACTCATCATTTGTAGATCTTTCCCCCCAGTGTGTATACCCGCACAACCTGTAACCAGCAGGTTTATAAAACATTTACAACTAATGAGTAGTTTACACTTTAGATTAGGAGATGCAGAAAGGGTTGTAAATGCCTTGTATCCACCAGATCATTTTTAACATATAAGAAAGATCTACAAATGATGTGTAACACATTTACAAGTGATGAATTGTTTACACTTTAGATTAGGGGATGCAGAAATATTTGTAAATTATTTACTCATGCATTTACACAACAGGTTTGAATAATTTGTAGTGTGTAATGCAATGTAAGGGCTGACTGGTGAAAGTAAAGATGTCTTCTGTGACACACATTTAGCACTGTGCACCTGGTGTGATCTTCATTGGAGGGTAAACTGGTTTACATTATCACTAGATCCAACACACTCCACACAGAAAGTCTGTGCTGATGAGAGAAAGGGTTTACATGTTTATTCACTTGACAGCAAATAATTTATTATTATTTAAAAAAGAAAATAGTTTTAGAATAATTGCATTTTTGCACTTTTTTAACATAGCACTTATTAATCATTTATAAACACATAGGCATGTTTTGTAAACGATTAGTTTATCATTAAGTAATTACTTGTAAATGAACTTGTAATTGACTTGCAAATGAATTAACAAAACATACACAAATTGTTAGCATATCAGTTATTAATCATTTGTGAATGTTTTATAAAAGATTATTTCATCATTAACTAATCATGTATAAATGACTTACAGCTGAACGTTATTATAAAGTGTTACCTATATATATATATATATATATACTCAGGCTTTATAGGGTTAAAGCATTATCCTTTAGTTTTACCCCAGAGTACAAATGCACTTAAAAAAAAAATAATAATAATACAAATAAAAATTTGTATCATTCTGTAACATTATTTCCTTATGAACCTTCATATTCTGATGAAATTAAATGCTTTGAATATAAGTGATATAATTTATTTAGCAGGTGCTATCGGCTGCAGTGTGTACATCAGTCTGAGAATGAGAAAATTCATTGCATTTATTCATGGACATTTTTCTGGATAAATATGAAAGCCCTGAAGTACAAGATGGGGGAAATGTGTGTTGTAGTTTTTTTCTAAAGAACTAATTTTTGAAGGCCATATAGAATTTTAGAGAGTGTTTTGTGTCAAGTTAAAAAAAAAAAGAAAAGAAAAACATGAAGAATCACCCGATGCTTAAATATTAATTATGTTTTCAAGCCCGTTGGGTCTCCCAAAACTCAAGCAGAAAAACATGAATTTAACAGGTTCACACATGTGCACACATGTAATTAGAGCATTCACATGTGAAATTTATGAGGTTTTCCTTAAGGGATTACATCTTCATGTTATTCTGTACGATTAGAGCTTACATGCATTCTGGAAAAGTGTGAGTTTTATAATATTTATGATCATATTCATTCAGTATTCCTCGTGTCTATGGGTAGCACAGCTCACATGAGAGCCTTTGGTCAGTGAGCAGGAGTTCATTGACTCTGATGGCTTCTAGTTGAGGGATCTTGATGTCAGGTATGGCAGAGTTTTGTTTACCTGACCTTGAGCCTCTCAGTGTCTGTGTCTCCCTGACTGTGTGGATTAGCTACTCTTCCCCAGAGGTAATCCTCTCTCTCCCGCTCTCCCGCACGCGCTCTGACAAGTGTACACGCACACACATACACACTCTCGCTCGCTGACAATCTCACACTCACACGCACACAACAGATTTAATTGCCCCTCACTGATATAAAGTCTCACTCCTTAAGCTGCCTTTCAATCCAGGGTGGCTGCACCATCTCAAAAGGACCTCCACTCTTGCCAGGTTGGATTTGTCTCCATGTTCATCTGACGTCCCAAATGCCACCTGATCATCTATCTGTTTGTCCTGAATGCTTCTGTGAACACAATGGAACAAAGAGCAGGAGTTCTTCCAATAGAGAAGGAGCTGAGACGCTTCTGTCATTAAATGCCCACTGCAGGTGCAAGGTCTAATTGTAGCAAATTACAATGAATGTTCAGTGCAAACCGCACTGCGACGCACCATCACCACAGCCCACGCTCTCACGTTCATTTGAGCGAATGATAAAGCTTTTAATACTTTCTGCAAAGATAGACGGTACCATAATTTGAGTGTTTTTTGAAGATTTTCTGCTATTGAAAGGTTAAATGAGTGTATTTTGTGGTCACTGAACAATTCATGTCATGATTTGAATTGAACTGAAGGCACAGAGACCCATATTCACTCATTTACTATACTGGTAAGTCTGAAAAGTTTTATCAGAAAGCATTTGATCCAGTTTGCCATTCAAACTTTATCCATCTGTTTAGGTTTTTTCAGAAGAATGTGCAGAGCAGATATTTGGTAACATTAGTTACCATGAACTAAGAATAAACAGTATTTCTACAGGACTTATTAGTCTTAGGTAATGTTAATTTCAGCATTTACAAATGCAATATTAAAATCACAAATTGTGCTTGTTAACATTAGTTAATGCACTGTGAACTAACATGAACAAACATTTAACAACTGTATTTTTAACTAACATTAACAAAGATTAATAAAGTGTAATAAATGTATTGTTCATGTTACTTAATACATTAACGGATGATCCAATATGTTATCCAAAAATGCAATATGATCTGAACTGTGAGTTTTGTGATCCGCTGAACCACTAAGAGACTCTGTTCTTTTGTTTAATATATTCACTTTTAATATTTATAGAACAAACTATTCAGTAACACTTTACAATAAGGTTTCATTTGTTAGCATTAGTTAATGTATAAAGTGACATGAAGAATACATTTATTGCACTATTTATTAATCTTTGTTAATGTTAGTTAATAAAAATACAGTTGTTCATTGTTTGTTAAAGTTAGTTCACAGTGCATTAGCGATGTTAACACAACTTGTGATTGTAATAATGCATTAGTAAATGCTGAAATTAACATTAAGAGTAATAAACGCTATAGAAGACTTAATTCAGTCTTCAGTCTTAGTTAATTATAAACCTTAATGTAAAGTGTTAGTAATGTAACTTTGCTCTCCGTTTCTTACTTAATACTTATTCGATACCCCAGCAAAAACTACTAGCTTTGATAAATACAATATAACCATAACATAAAAAAAGGTCCAACAGTAGTACATTTAGGTACAGAAATTAAATAATTAGGCATATAATAACACTGCATAATGTTTACTGTAGGAATTAAATTTTGATTAATCTTTGTTAAAACTGTTTTGTGTTGATTAACATTGACATATAGAAAGCACCACGTATTTATAGGCTGTTGTCCCTTTAAGAGTGACTGCATGGAAGTAGTATAATAATCTATGTCAGATTTCTTTATTAGCAATTTTTGTTTACTAAATACATAACTGATCGTGTTTACAAGAATAATTTACATAATTCTGCATTTATATGTTTGTTCAAACACCAGGAGATGCGTAAGGCAAATCAACTCGGTGCTTGTAATGAATCAAGTTCTCTTTCGCCTCTTCTAATGCTTGAAAGGTTTAAAATTACTTTAATGTGTAAACTGGCATACGAATGATAAATAATCTGTGAAACGGTATGGATCATGGATCAACTACGAGCCTCTGTTTTTAAACAAAACAAAAAAATACATTTATTGTTGCTTCATTCATTCTTTTTTAGCAACACTTTAATGTGGGTAAGGTCAAATCTAAAAACATTTCAAATAATAGGCTAAGAAAATATATATATTTTTTGTCAAGTACTGTATCTAAATCAAATTCAGAATGATGATTAAAACATAAATTATTGAACACCTTCAAAGCTTTCACACTCGTATAACCATTCGTAGGTGTCATTTGTCTCTTCAGCATCAGGAAGTTTGATTTGTATGCTGTTGAATGTTTGGTGGTCATGTTATTTGCGTGAGCACAAACAACTTCTATCCACTCCTTTTGATTACACAGATCTTTTTTGCTTGTTTTTTGGATTCAGAAATTGTGTACTATATTTAGAAGATCCGTTAGCAGTGTCTCCTACAGTATAACACTGCAAACACAGATTGCCAGAATAAACTGTCAATGGTGGGAAGCGCCGTGTTGGAAATATTGGTGTGGAAAAAGTTAAGGATTAGCAGAAACCCATCTATCATATCACATTCTCTCTATCCAGCCTCTATCACGTCACTTGGTGGGACACATGTCTGAGCCTCAAATAAGTAGTGTTGAAGTATAAACTTGTGTAGTTTTATGTTCATGTTTCTGCTTTCTGATATCAGAAAGCCAAGAATTTCACAGTGAGATGTTATTGCAGTTCAGTTTTCCTTTAAGGAAGTTTTGAGTTATTTGAGTAACAGTATGTTTTCATAATAGATTGAACTCTAATCTACTGTATAAAGATTAAGGAAATTTTGATTTTGAATGATATGTTCCCTTTTATCGAATCAGCAGATTTGTGAAATATATAAGCAAACATTAGAGCCTAATTTTGATTTTGAAGTAGCTATTAACGTAATGATAATTTGCCCTTGTCGTTGTCAGCAGTGTGCTCTCAGGTCTTTGTTTGTCAAGTTAATGATCGTTAATGAGAGCGTTAAGCCTCTCTCACTTGAATTAATTAAAACATAATCCTTGTGATTGTGACAATCTCCCGCTATGACGATGGCACTATGTCTGACAAGGGCTTGTTTGTGCACCCATGCTAATAAAGCACTTGTTCGGAGAGGAGTGCTTAGAGCATAGTTTTCTAATTTGAAGTTGCATGGTCATTAAGATGTTTGAAGTAATGAAGTAATTGTTGTGGGTTTTGTTTTGCTCCAATACAAGTGGTTCAGAATTTGTGTGTTTAAGACAAACTGATATCAAGTGTGAAACATGCAGTATTCAGGCGTGAGTTGTTTTGTGTAATGTGTGATCTACAAGTGATTTTAAATGTATAAGTTACATGAGCATTGGCACTGACTTTGTTCAAAGGATGTATTAATCTTAAGCCAAACCCTAGATCAGAAAAATAAAATATTTAGGGACTTAGGGATTTATTTTACATATGCATTCAATGTCCGAAAATACCAGCAGGATTTAATGTCTTTGATTTATTAAGGCCAGATAAGTTAAGCAAAAATCAAGGCTGCTGTTGAATGGAAGCTTATCCTCCAAACATCAAAGCTAAGTCCTTCAGCTCTGTGATGGCTGCTTATAACGTTTTCTGCCTTTGCGAATTTATTCAGTTCTGTGAAATCTTTCAGGATCACCATTAAGGCTTATTTCCACAGATCATGTCTTCAAACACATCAACACACAACACACATTTACTTGTTGAATGGTTTGCTCCAGTTTATTTCTAATGGTTTACCATGGAAAAGTTTAGTTCAAATAAGGTCTAACCACCTTTGACGCAAACCTCTAAACCACTATCATCACGGAAAAGAAATGCAAGGACAGTGACTACCAGCATGAAAATGTGTACTTTCCTACTATACGTTGTGGAAAAATATGTCATATATAAGATAAAATAAGGGAATTAGAATTTATTTAAGTACCCCCTTTTTACAAAATGTAATATAAGTCTCTGGTGTCCCCAGAATGTGTCTGTGAAGTTTCATCTCAAAGTACCCCTAAATAAAAGTATATTTTATTTTATACTACAGGGCCATTGAATGCTTGAATCTGATTGTCTGACAAACATTCTGAAGGTGTACATTATTTTCAGGGAAACACACAGTAAACGTAGTTCCAGACAGCTCCTGAACGCATTACATGTCTAAATCACTTCGCCACACTATTTCAGTTATTTCAAAGGTCCTTACAGCCTAAAACAGCAAAATAAACAAAACCCACCATGACACTGGCCAAACAAATAAATACAGTAAACAACAGGATAAAAACAACAGATTATTTACACGTTTTGCCACAAAATTATGTGTTAATATGTACAGAAAGCACATACTCTATTTCTCCCACGCTCTGACGATTAACAACTTAAAAACTACATGACATTTCTCACAAGCGAGGTAACAACGACGCTGTTCCTGTAGAAAATTAACTTAGAGTTTCACTATAAGTAGAGACGATGCTGCTGATGACTTCTGAGAGAAACTCACAGAGGTAATTCACAAGCTTAATCTCTCTCTTTCTCTCTTTTTTCGTCTGTCTGCCTGACAGTCTGTCTGTCTAAATTACATTATTAATTGCGCAGTCTGCTATCAACGGCTCTTGCGTCATTACTAGGTCTAAAATGACGTTTTGGAATTAGCGACGAATGCATTGGATCAGCTGCGTAAGAAATGAATCTTACTAGCGTTTTAAGGACAAAAACTGGACAAATGCTTTGAAATATATCATCTGATCGATGTCCTGAGGTGTGGTAACCATAGTATAAGCGGAATAATTGACTTCGGTCTGTTGAATTCCTAGAAAATAATGCACACTCGAGGCATAACGGCCACTCAGCTTCCGCTTTGCATCACTACCTCGGGTGTGCATTATTTTCTAGGAATTCAACGGCCTGTCGTCAATTATTCCTTACATAATATTTGTCAAATGTCCCCTTCTTTGGGTGTGAGCAAACACACACCAATTTCTTGTGCACCTTTAAATGCAAATGAGCTGCTGCTTCTGCCCGCTTTCCAGAAGAGGGCAGAGCCTTTACAGCTTGCACTTTGGATAGTCCATCAACAACAAAACTGGAGAATCTCACACAGCCAGAATGTCAGAAATTATTTAAATTTGCAGACACTGATCATTTTTCAGGATAAAACTATTGACATAGGTTTGCTCTCTGTAAATGCAGTCAGAGACAGTGGTAATTAGAGCCACATTAGCTGTACATAATGCTAACAAGCACATCCGGAAATGCAATTTGGAAACATTCAGAAAACAAGAGGCAAGTATTACTTGTTCTGGATATGATGTTTAATCATGAACAGCAAGTATTGACCTATTTTTTTTTAAATCAGCTTCTGGGAAAATCCTGTGTTGAACTGACCCTTGTTTCCAAAGTAGTCCAGCATAAACAACATGATCTCATAACGAAAATGTACCTGTGGGAACTTTTTCACAAGGCATATTTGATGTGAAATGTCCAGTGAGTGGCGCTAAAAGAGTGTTATACACTATAGGAGCTATAGTGATTATATAAACATGGCAGATTATGTACGATTCAATCATGACGCTGTTAGTGCAAGTAGGGCGGATCGTCACTAATAATGGGCAGGGCTTACTTTATTTTCAGACACTGCTTCTGATTTATGGGGATTATTAAAAAAGTATTGGTGGATTTTTACCACACAGTGTTTTTAGCACACAGATTTTTAGCACACAGTGTGTGCTGGTTGTTTATGCACACACTGTGGACACACATCAGTGTTTACATTATAAGCCATATAAAAGTGATTTTTTCTTTAAATACAGATGTTATCTATAGATCTGTCTAAAGGGAATTGTAGTGCACTTGCAGTGTGACAGTAGGTGCATGCAGTTTAATAAAATTAAGTTTAATTATGTATGTGTCAAGTAGATGCTTTTGTATCCCATGAGGCCACAGGGGCTATAGTCACCAGATTAAACAACACTAAACCTGACTGACATTTTTTTGTATGAGCAAAAAGACTTTTTCAAAATGTCAAACAATACCAAATACCAAACAAGTCATACAGTTGTCATTTGGAGTGACATGAGGGTGAGCAAATGATGACAGAATTGAACTTTAACATCGAAAAAGTTACACAATCAAGCTTTCTTCTTTAGCCAGACTTGCCTGGTCTCCTGGCATTTGTTCTTAAAGAGCTGAGGGCTTCCTTAGACCACACTGCTGGATTATTGTGACTGCTCTTTCACTGAAAGTGGCTGTCTATAGCCTGTTAGTCTAACCACAGAGGAATAAAGACAGAGGTGTGCTTTTCATCAGGCTAATTTGTGGTGAAACCTCAGGATGATAGACTTGAATTTCAATGTCTTGCGCTGCGGTAGACTCTAAAGTGATGACACCCAATCACCGGAGAGCTTGGTATGTCTTGAAACAGATCCTTTTCTATCTTTTTTTTTTTTTTTTGGTCTGTCTAGATTTCAGTTTCTTTCAGAAGCAGGTTGCAGCTCACTGTTCAAACATTCTGAGGGGCTCATGATGTGGGCTGAGGCAAAGGTCTAGTAGCTTATCATGTGTCAGTGTAAACACGTGTTATTAAAAGAAAAGGATGTACTCCCAACAAAGCAGTGTTCGTTGTTCAGCAAGGGAATTGTGTGGGATTTCACATTAATTTACATTGGCATTTACATTTATATTGATTTTCTTGGCAGGTGTTTTCTTTAACTATATACAATAAACAGTCACTTCAACAGAAAGTTAATGGTACAAATTGCTTATTGAAATTAATTCCACCAGTGTTGATACTAACCTCAGGTTGCTTTGATGCTGCTGGGTCTTTTTAAGTATACTTTATGAATATAATTTTAGAATGAACAAGATGTGGGTCCTGGACCTATGTGTGGGCGAAGCAAGTTTGAATCTGGTTTGGATCATTTCCAAATCCCACCATCCACTTCTCTTTATTGTTCCTGTAGATTTATCCATAGTAAAATTGGCATATTAGAATGATTTCTAAGGGATCATGTGACACTGACAACTGGAGAAATTGCTTTAAAAAAATATATGTATATATTTTATGCCTTGTAAATATTAGAAGTGTTTGTGCATTCCTACAGTTTCTGCCCTAGTTTTCATTTCTTGTCATACTCTTTTGTCTCTTTTGTGTTTATAAATGTTTAATTCATCAAGGAACTTGCTAGCAAGGGGGTGTTATTGCTTTATCATCAATAGTCACCATTTTCAATCACTATAATTTGATTACATGGCTGGGGTGTTCTTCTAAGCTGTGAGAAGAGAAACAAATCTAAAATAACAAACAGTACAAACCCAATAAACGGCCTCTACCAGTGAATTTAAATGAGAGACGTTCCAGTAATTGCCTTTAAACCTGAAATAACCAATTCCTTTTTTTCCTTTTTTCTGTAGATGTTAATGAATGCGAAAGAAGCCCCTGTAGAAATGGAGGGATCTGCACAGATCTGGTTGCGAACTATTCCTGTGAATGCCCAGGGGAATATATGGGAAGAAACTGCCAGTACAGTAAGTACATGTTCTTGTTTTTATAGATGCTTCCTTCCCTGTCCCATTTCTTCTTTCTCGGCCCATCCAGTTGGGCTTTGTAATAAGTGAATCTTGTGACAGTTCAGAGCATCTGTTTCACCAGGTCCATGGAGAAGCACACAAGAACAGCTGAGAACAGACAGTTAAACCCACACATAAGACACATTGTGTCAGGGTGAACGGAGACGGCACAGTGGGTGTGGCGTGAGGCCTCGGAGAGGGATTTATTTGAAATAAACCATAAATAAACTATTAAAATAGAAGGTGAAGTATTCTTTGGGAATACTGTTATGTAATGAAAGGGGGCGAGGTGTTTCATGGGACCTGACAACCATAAAAAGATGAAGTGTTCATTGGGAACATGACCACTATGGCTCATGCTCTAAATATATTGCTTACTCACTTCTCACTTCGCGTAAGGATACCATCATGCATTCACAAGGGAATAGGCATTGATCTGTGCATATTTCTCTTCCAGTATAAAAATTTCCTGATAATTTACTCACATTCTTGTCATCCAATATCATGTTTTTCTTTCTTCAGTTGATAAGAAATAATGTTTCTTGAGGAAAACTTTGAGGATAATTTCAGGAATTATCTCCATATAGTGGACGTCAGTGGTGGCCCTACGTTAGAACTTCCAAAATGCAGTTTAAATGCAGCTTCAAATGCCTCTAAACGATCCCACCTGAAGAAGAAAGGTCTTATCTAGCACAACAATCAGTCATTTTCTAAACAAATTGACAATTTATATACTTTTTAATCTCAAATGCTTGTCTTTTGTTGTTTTGTTTTTTTCCGGGTCAATACAGTTAGGGTATGTCAAAAAACTCCCATCTTGTTTTCTTCCCCAACTTTAAAATCACCCTACATCACTGCAGAAGCACCAACCCAGTGTTTACAAAGTGTACGTGCAAAGAAGATCAAACGGCCTTTAAAAAAAAGGTCAAACAGCAATGTAGGATGATTTTGGCATTGAAGAAGAAAACAAGATGGGAGTTTTTCGACCTACCCTATCTGTATTGACACGGATTACACAGACTACGCGTGCGCACCGCAGAGACCAGACAAGATGAGCATTTGAGGTTAAAAAGTATATAAATTGTCAATTTGTTTTAAAAATGACCACAATTTGCGAAATTCAAAATTTCACTAGACCCTTCTTCCTTGGCTGGGATAGTTTAGAGCCATTTAAAGTTGCTTATAGATTTTTAACCACAAATGCTCGTCTTGCACTAACTCCGGGATGCGTATGGGTGACTTCACGCATTATGCAATCACGTTGGAAAGGTTCTCTCTCTGTGCTCTGGTTCAAAAAGGCAGGGAAGGGTGAAAATCTAATTTTCTCCTCCAACTTCAAAATCATCCTGGAATGTTTTACTTACCTTAATTTCTTTTTGACTGAGGAAAGAAGGACATGAACGTCTTGGATGAAATAGGGTGATTAAATTACGATGAAACTTTTCTTCTGGAACTGAACTAATCCTTTAACAGTTTTAAATCCAGATTTGTTTCTTACAAACATGTAGCTTTTGATTTTACAAGTCGTTAATTGATAGACTGGAGTCATGTCCATTCATTGTGGATTATTGCGATGTTTTCATATCTCATTTTAACGGCACCCGTTCACTGCAGAGGATCCACTGATAAGAAAGTGATGAAATGCTGTTTCAGTGGAGAAACAAACTCATCTACATCTTGGGTAGCCTGAGGGTGAGCAAATTGTCATTTTTGGGTGAGCTATTCCTTTAATGGCAACAAGGTGACAAGGTGGCGACTTTGGATCTGTCAGACATCTCATACTATTCAAACTGGAATCATATGTCATTTAACCTTCCCTCCACACTTCAGTAGTCAACGCTGATGTACCAGGCTGATATTTTAACATAAGCTGTATGAAAGGACTAAAACACTTTGATTTAGGTATGATCAAACGCTTTGATGAAATAGCATTTCATCACCTTTCATCACCATTTTTGCTATATTATCTAAATCATTTATATTGCTGCTGCTATTTTTTGAATAAATGGCCAGTGAGACCAAGAGAAAGATGCAGACAGATGGAGTGTGACTGAATAACACACACGGAGAGAGAGGCAAGAGACAGAAAATGTCATTTGTTCACACTAGATATGCCTTATCGCCATGAATCAAAAGGGATATTAGTTTTCTCAGGGTTATTTGAGATATCTCAAGACATTTATTAAATAGACAAACACCTCTATCATCCTCGGTTTTCACGGTTATTACTTTAAACACCAGCAATTTATATCAGCTTCCAAAATAATGATCAGTAAAAAATAAATAAATGGGAACAATTCAAATAATGTTGGATTAATTTGGCGTGCTTAATTATATATTTAAAAAAACAACACAATTAATTCTTCAATTGTAATATCCTTCTAAAAAAAAAATAAATAAAAAAAAAGCTGGACGGAGCCCAACAAAATGGAATAGAATGCTTTCATCTGTGACAACAATGTCATTTTTAATTATTTTCTTTTTTTATGTTTATATGTGGACAACAATACACAAATTAACAAATAATTTGTGCATGATTTGTCTTCGTTTGGGGCTTTAATTCTTCAGAAGATTTGTGGGATTAATTCTGATTCATTTGATTAATCAACATATGTCATAAATCCAATTAAAATTTTTCAGTGGTTGACAACCCTAATAATAGCACACACACAAAAACTGGCAGTCATGTTTTTTAAAAAAAAAAAGAAATAAAAAAATGCTCTTACATACCAAGCCCAGGAAGATGTGTCACAACCTTCCTTGAATGAGTTTGACCAAAGCCCTGTCAGAAAGCCTTCAGTCACGTCTTCCCACACTGCTAAAATCGATTGCTGCTAAATTCCTCCAGTCGTCTGACTGACAGTTTCGCTCTATTCATTTCACCTTTTTGTCATGTTGAATCACTGCCACCTCCTTTGCTTTATTATGTGTGGCAAGCTGGCACACTGCAAATCATTTGCATGTTGAAAGTTTAAGGTTCCTCTCTCTCTCTCTCTCTCTTTCTCACTCTCTCTTTGGATTAGGAATGCTGCTATAATAATAATAAAATAAATCTATTCAGTAAAAATCAATTACACTAAGCTCAAAAAGAGTATGTGGACACAGAAGTTACATTAATTGGCATTGCTGTATTTCTTTATTTCTTCATTATTTTTTTCCAAATTCACTGAAATTTCTATAAAAGTGGGTTCAAAAACTTTTGGAGGCCATTTTAGATCAGGAGACCTCATACAGTAAATTACAAAACAAATTCTGCAAGTATGTTGAGAAATTTTAATGAACTGAATTCTGGATGAACTTGTGTTTGCTGACATATTCAGACTGCATGTTCTTGCACAACAAAGTCTCTTATGCATATAGCAGTGAATGAGCAGAATATCAATGAAACGTGTAGTTGACTAATGACAGGATTTTTCACTGTTTAAAATGACAACGCATGGAGCTCAAAGCATATCAACATCAAGTCATCATGCTACAAGGATCTCAGACTGTATGACAAGTCATCTTGATGAGCTGTCAGAGTCAAATCAAAAGGCCAATCTTTATACTGTGCTGTATTACATTCCTGTGTGTAACCATAGACAGCAGCTATTGGCTCAAGTGTTGGAGGCGTTAATTGAAGTCTGCTGCAGCGTTTTTCCCCAATGAGAAAATGTTCCCACAGTTTGCTTTGACATTTACTTGTGTGCTTGCTTACCATCTCAAATTGACATATTGTCAGGATGTTTGCATGTTTGCAGTTGCCCCCATGTTGACAAAAACACTCTGTGAATTGACGGTTACATCTCTGTTGTACTCAGTGGCTCAGTGTTTTAAATGACTAAAAGATGTTGAGTAACTAGACTTGTTAAAAGCTAAAACAGAACAAATCAATAGAGTCAAACGGGGGCATTTAATTACATTTCCAAGAGTCAGTCTTCAATTTCTTTTCTTTCCAACAAAGTTACCAAAAAAAAAAAAGTAATTACAGAAGTCATTATTTCATTGGTTATGAAATTAAATAAGCAGTATATTCTTTCTTTCTTTCTTTCTTTCTTTCTTTCTTTCTTTCATCTCATTCCTCATTTCAGGAAAAATGGCTCCCATTATACCATAACACAATAAAAATAACATATCTTACATTTTTAAAATACTTCTGATTTCTGATTTATTCAGAATGCAGCTTCAAATAATTAATTCAGATTCAATTCAATTTTTTATTGTAGAGTGCTTTTCACAAGGCAAGTCATCAATACAAATGTTTTCAAAAGGAAACCCTTTTATTCAGGATAAGAAAATGTTCTGATGTTTCAGAACAATTATGTTGGTAAAAGAGGTTGCAAAAAAGGTATAATTGCGACTTTTTATCTTACCATTATGTTACAACATTTTCTCTGAATTTTGTGACATAAACGCGCAAATGCGAGTTATAAAGAATTGTGAGATATAAACTTACAGTTGCAAGTTATAAAGTCAGAATTGTGGGATATAAACTCACAATTCTGACTTTTTTTTCTCAGACTTGTGAGATATAAACACAATTACAAATGAATTGCGAGATATTCACAATTGCAAGCTCTAAAGTCAGAATTGTGGGATATAAACTAACAATTATGCCTTTTTTCTCAGAATTGCATGATATAAACTCACAATTATGAGTTATAAAGGCAGAATTGCGAGATATAAACTCACATTTGCAAGTTCTAAAGTCAGTATTGTGGGATATAAACTAACGATTCTGACTTTATTCTTAGAATTGCATGATATAATCTCACAACTTTGAGAAAACTGACTTTTCTGACTTTCTGACTTTTTTCTTGCAAATGCGAGTTTGTATCTCACAATTCTGACTTTTTTTTTCTTGCAGTTGCAAGTTTATTTGACTTTATAACTCACAATAGATAAAGTCACAATAACCTTTTTTATTTTTATTCAGTGGTGGAAATGGGCTTCCATAGAAAACAGTTGTCAATGGAATTGGAGGAAAAAAAACAGTTGTCAGTGGCATGAATGAAAGTTTCTTGTGGACAACGGCACAGTCAGATAATCCATCTCTTGAGAGAACATCCATCATTTTCATCAGAGTTTTGAAATCAATATTTGGCAGCTTATTTATTCCAGAAGGAGCTCCTTCAGCTTCATAAACATTTATTTTCTGTCCAACCATTAGTCAGTATAGAGTGCCAGTGAATGCATGAAGACAGGGCCGTCACTAAAATTCATGGGGCCCCGAGACAAAATGTTTATGGATGGGTGCCTATTTCCAGAGGCTTAATAAGTGGACTGTAACATAGAGGACTGTAGTGAGCCCAGGACAACCCATGACAAATATGTAGGGTAAAATGTGTTTTTGAAAAAAGGATATATTTATTTTATGGTCATCATGTATTTAATTATGCTGTTCTATATTTAATATGCTGATAAAGCTTTTGGATACTTAGGACATTTGCACATGGGGACAGGCACACTTGTGTGTCTTTGTATATGTTGAGAGAAAGTGTAGGAAAAAAGGGGGGAAAAAAATCAAGTCTAGCAAGGAGCCAATCTGATTAAATGGCAAATCTTAAAAATGACAAAATATTAAGGGATCCTTGTGAAGACTCATGTTCTTGCTTTACCTCATGCAGAGAGATATAAAGATTTGAAATGAAGTTCTGAAGACCTCATATTTTTGTCAAAGGACTTGTATTTGCAATAAAAGTAACAGATAGAAATTACAGTGTTCAAAGAACTTGCTAGTTGCAATAGATAAAATATAGATGTCTCAAATGGGAAGTGGCAAATTAGAATAAATGGAGACATTATTGATTTAACAGAAAGCACATCAGGACGTTACAGGCAGTAGTGCAATCTTTACCTGCTACAAATGGAAATCGCATAATAAATGTGCATTTTTAAGAGCACTTTGATGTACTTTTATAATGACATTCAGCTTCATTCATTCATTTTTTTTTTCACAAGCTTCAGTTTTAGAGGTTAAGTTCTGCTTCAACCTTTCAGAATTATACTTTAACATGTAACTCATGTATTAAACCAAACCATGAATGATTAAAACTGATTTCTGGTGTTGTGCTTGTGGCTGTATCGCTTTTAATCTTGATAAGGAGGAGCTAACTTCCCAGTTCTTCCTCGTTAGCACCAACGCCAAAGATTGTGGTGGATTTTAACTCAATATATGGATTATATAAGTAGGCCTGCTGCGAAATGGATTCAGCTGTCAGGCCGCTGTGGCTGTAGGATTACTGATGGCCACTGTCTGTTATGCTGGAAGGTCAGTATAGAAGAGCTTCACGCTGCTGCGGTGGGTGGCTGGCAGGCAACTCATTCAAGATGGTAGATCACACGCCATGCCTTGTGTCATCTCAAGTCATAACTCCGCCAGAGAGAAAATCTGAAAGAGAGAGGAATCCACTGATGCTCATACAATGATAGACAGAATATCTCTGCTGCCAGTTGTCTTTATGCTGCCAGTAGTCCTTATGCTTCACAAAGCCAAATTGAATGTTGTGTATCAGTGTTTATAGGACTAACCCAGTGGTTATGTTATTTTTTTTTTCTTTTTTTTTTTGTCGCTAATCTTTAATTGTTCATCCATGAAACACCAAAGGAGATGGAAAAGAGATGAAAGTATGATGACTGTAACTGTGAAGCTTTAAAAAACACATCATAATGTGTCATAAAAATAGCTCATACTGTATGATTCACAGATCACATTTTATGTTATTAGTCACAGAAGTTCTTTAAAGCAGCCCTTTAGAACTGCATTAAACATGCCTTTTAAATTCCAAATCAGTTCTTGAATTTGAATTGCAAACAGGATACAGAATTGTTCTTTGATTTGAAATATGTATGGATCCACAGACAGATGGATGGATGGATGGATGGAAAATTGATGGATGAATGCATGGATGGAAGCATGGGTGGATGAATGGATGAGTAGATGAATAGTTGGGTGGACAGACAGATGGGTGGGCAGATGGATGGATGAATGGATGAATGGATAAATGAAATAATAGATAGATGGATGGATGGACATACTGACAGGCAGACAGATGGAAGAATGGACGGATGGATGGATAGACAGAGAGACAGACGGGTGGGTGGAGGTATAGATAGACAGATGGAAGGAGAGACTGATGAATAGATGGATGGATAGACAGTAGGATGGATGAATGTACAGAGGGACGGAGGTATTGATCAATGGATGGACAGATGAATGACAGATGGACGGAAGTGACAGTCACAAGCACACACAAGCACAATATGCTTAAGTTTTCAACCCCTGACTTGCATGCACAGTGTTTCCTTCATCTACATCTACAGTGAATATTTTTACTGTGTGAAAATATGGTTCTCAAAATCATACAGTCAGTTTAAAAAGCTGCAGATATGCAGAATCATCTGAAAACAAAAGAATATGCTGGAAACAGATGGATGGATGGATGGATGAATTGATGGATAGATGGATGGATGGATGGATAGACAGAACAGTTGAAAGGTGAATGGATGGATAGATAGATGGATGAATAGAGAGAAAGGATGGATGGAAGAATAGATGATGGATGGACAGAGGGACAGATGGGTGGGGTGAAGGGATGGATAAACAGATGGAAGGAGGGGATCGATGGATAGATAGACAGTAAGATGGATGGATGGATGGATGGATGGATGGATGACAGACAGACGGAAGTGACAGTCACAAGTATAGACAAGCACAATGTGCTGAAGTTTACAACCCCGGACTTGTATGTATTCCTTCGTCAGCATTAGTGAATATTTGGATGGATGGATGGACAGATGGACAGAATAGTTGATGAATGGATAGATGCATGCGTAGACAGTAAGATGGATGAATGGATGGATGGAAGGACTGGATGGATGGATGGATGGATGAAAGCATTGATGGATAGATGGATGATGATAGATGGACAGAAAGATAGATGGACAGGGACAGACAGGTGGGTGGGTGGTTGGATGGATAGACAGGTGGAAGGAGGGACAGGTCTATAATTGGATGGATGGACAGATAGCCTAAAGAAGCACAAGGTGCATTTCCTTTACAGATTTGCACAAAACTTTGGCAATATTTTATAAATATTGATTATTGCGAAAATGACGGCGTTTCCATTAACTGATGTTACGTGACTAAAACATATTTTTTCCTCGCGCGATAAGTCATGTCAATGGATTTTGGCTATATTTAATCAAAGAAGGCATATACTTGTATCTTTACATAAGGAGCGTGGAGAGCCGATTCAAACGTATGCGGCCGGCTGGCGTAAAAACACAAGCATTGACTAGAGTGTCCGAGACCAGCTCCGGTGGCCGTGTCAGAGACGCAGACATGTACAGTGTGAATGGTCTAAGCATTAATGGCAGGGAAAGCCCTATATTTGACAGCTGCCACGTATTTAATGTTTCTTAGAAGTTATAGTACACTGAAGAATGATCATATGACTATTTACGTACGCCATGTGACCTGTAAATGTGAAAAAAATGTTTTGCTAAATATTCCTTTTTCGAATTACCTGAAAACCCCCCTCATGCGAGCGTAAAAACTTGTTTGCGATATATGGGCAATTTACGCATTTCCATTAGGCTTATTTTTTATTCGCAATTTCAATTTGCGCAATTTAAAGGGTAATGGAAACACAGCTACAGATGGATAGATGGATCAATAGAATCTCATAGTTTGCTTCTGAGTAAATCAAAGCAATCTTTGGTACTATATATTGCAGGGAAAGTGTCATCCCAACCCTTCTGGAGCAATGGGGCTATGTGCGTATAGCACACAGGCACAATGGTGATTGAAGACTGGCATAATTCCCAACCCCCTTTTGAGGTTTGAACCAATAAGCTTCAGCTAAGTAACCGGATTTTTAACCGCTAAGCGGATAAAATAAGATAAAATATATGTGCTGTTTCTCAGAGGAATCACATATATCAGTTTAGTCCTATACCATTGTGCTTGCAGTCTCCACTGGGCTTAAATTAATACCCCACAGAGGAACAACAGATCCAGAATGATAAAAGATCTGTATGGCATTTGTGAAACACATCTCTTTGATGTTAAAATAGTGAAAATAATAAAATCGGTACGGTATAAAAAAAGACATGGTGAGAGAGAAAAAAAGGAGAGACGATAAGCTTTGAGTTTTTTTGTTTTGACATAATTGAACTCTGAATCCATGGATTCTCAGCGAACAGAAATCTGTTGTGACTGTAGGTGTCATAAGTTTACTCTTGTGATGTGCCTGTTCTTTGATTCCTCACAAAACTGTCTTTGTGATTGAGGGATAAAAAGGGAAGAGGCAAAACAGAAACTTCTGACTCCTTCAAAGAGCACCAGGCAATTGAGATGAATCAATCGGGAGCTATGGAGTGCCAAGCCTGGGTAAATATTAGTATTGAGCACCCGGGGTAAAGAAAAGGCACCGGAAATGTCAGAGCCCAAATTGAATTGGAGATGTATATCAACACAGTGTCCTATGCGCATTTCTAAACAATCAGTTCAACGCTAGGAAAGTATTTGCTATGCGGGAGAAGATAGATCCTGAAAAATATTAATAGATGTATTTGTGGGGTTACAACCCCAGCAACATTGTTAAATTACACAGAAATGGAGTGGAAAATGAGGGTGCCTGTGTTGGTATTGTGTGGTGATTCTGTGCATTCAGAACAGGCCGTAGGCGGTCACCATGCTCAATTCATCAGCTTATTGTTTGATTTTTAGAACAGTTTTGATCAGATAAGAGACATAAACATGTTTTTTTTTTTTTGTCATTGTTGTTCATGTATTATTATTGGTGGAAAGTTTGAAACTGACAGAATGGGAATCATGGAAGTATGCTGATGTTTCAAAAGTATGTGAACCCATTGGAATTAATTGTTTTTTACATTAATTGGTCATAAAAGTTTATCTAATCTTCACAAAGAAGTATAGACAAGCACAATATGCTTAAGTTTACAACCCCCAACTCTTATGCACTCTTTTTTCCTTTATCAGCATCAGTGAATATTTTCACTGTGTCAAAATATGGTTCTCAAAATCATAGTCACTGTTATAAAGACTGCAGATATGCTGTCATAAATATGCAATTGTCTAACTTATGATCAAAAGTTCAATCTAAAGATTCTGATGGTAATTACATACACCCCTCAACCTTTTGTTCTCATTCATAACCTCATCCATCCATTTCAGAATGATGTAGATCAGATTTATACAGTTTTATTTAAAGACAAACTTTCTGACATTTAAAACTCTTTGAGCCATATGTTACAGATTGTATTGTCTTCCATATGTGGTGAAATAGCAGCCACACAGTAGATAGATTTTCTGCATCGTTCATCTTTTAAAAGATTTCCTTTTATTTTCTCTCTCTGGAAAACAGTAGGTTGTATAGCAGCAGGCGTGCTATGTTTCTCACAACACTGCATTTATCTTCCTCCACAGTTTGGTTTTATTTCTCTGTTTTGATCTTCTGCATATAACTTCTTTTTAAAATGCATGCACATTAAGTTTGTTTACCAAAAAAAGAAAAAGAAAAAAAACCTATTACTTGAGTTTATATTTTTTTTTTTATTGTCTTTGCACATCTCGATGTTAAGTGAACAAACTCGCAAACAACCTTTCTTTCCCAGAAGGGTTGGAGGAAGTTCATCTTAAGGATGATGATTCAGCATTCCGGTATTGATTTGTTAGATGGGTGACTAATTACTGGAACCTTTTTAAATGGAAATGGACAAGGTTCAGTTGTAAGCAGCATAAAGAGGGATGTTTGTTGTAACGATGTAAGGGCTAAAGAGGCTCTGAGTGTCTTAGTAATTCCAGTGGGACAAAAGAGAGGGATGTAGGTTTATAGTGCACAAATAGGTTTACCACATATACTAGTGGTCAAAAAAAAGTATGTATGTATATATATATATATATATATATATATAGTAAGAACAAATAAAGAAACACAATTATTTTATTTAACAAGGATGCATTAAATTAACAGTAAAGACATTTATATTGTTACAAAAGTTTTATATTTCAAATAAATGTTGATTTGATCTTCCTGTTCATCAAATAATCCTAAAAATGTATCACCAATTCCACAAAAATATATCAGCTCAACTGATTTCAACATTGATAATAATAAAAATGTTATTAAGCAGCAAATCTGCATAGTAGAATAATTTCTGAGGATCATATGACACTGAGTAATTCATGTATGTATGCATATATTACTTCAGTCTTCAATGTCACAATTAACTGTTGTTGTTGTTGTTGTTGTTGTTATTATTAATATTGTTTGAATTGCAATAATGTTTCACAGTATTATTGTTTTACTGTATTTTTAATCAAATAAATGGAGCATCAGTGAGCTTCTTTCAAAAACACACAAACAAAAAATGTGCCAACCCCGAAGGATATGTTGCCAATAAACAGCTTCTTATAGGCTTTTCAGCTAAATTTAAACAGTAAAAGCTAAAATATTGAAGCGTTGATTTGGCAATTATTGAAATTTGACCTATTACACCAATTTACATGCATATTTATTCAGTTTTTAGATCAAACCCAATTACAATTTAGCGAGTGTGCACATCTTACAATTAAAAATACGTGCTCTGGTTAAAGGTCTTTAGTTGTTGAGGTTGTTACCAATACTTCAATTTTGAAAGATGTAGATATGTTTTCCCAGAGAGAGACAGCGACAGATGAGAAAAAGGGGATGCCTTTGAGGCAAGATGCCAAAATAAGCTAAAAGTGAACCAAAATAAAACGTTTCTGAGTCTTTCTGACACTTGTAGAATATCTAATTGCATTACATTTCCATGGAAATCATGCTTCTCCAATTAAATGTTCACACAGCTAGGTATTTAAGTGCAAGCAGGCGTGCAGCCTGTGAAAACACCATGCTGACTTTTAAAAATAAGAGACATGCCCCTGAAACACTGTTTTTGGAAAAAGCCTTGAGAAGAAACAAATCATACCTTTCAAGGATTAAGATTGCAAGCACATGGAAACATGATCACTTACAGTGTGGATCGTTATGTGCTTTAGTATTTTGAAAATGAGAACACCAAGGCCAATATTGCCCTTAATGAAAACAACATGCAAAACGGGATTCCTGCGGGTGGAATCGTGTCTCCAGGTGGGACGATGAAAATCAGCTCTTGAGGCTAAATGAAAGGAAATACATTTTTTTGTAAAGGAAGAGGAAGAAGACAATGTGTCCAATGCAGAGATCTCAGAGGAGCATACAAGCAAGGATAGTGATTCCCAGAGTGATTTCACAAGGACGCAGACTCTGGAATGGGCCAAGAAGGCGTCACAGACAGCTTTGAGGCTTTGTTTGATACATAAATGGCCATGTACTTTTAGTGTTTTAGACACGTTCATGTTCATATTCAAGTTTATGGATTATAGATTCCCTACAAATAAACCTAGCATTTTTAGTCTACATCTAATATACTTTTTTTTTTCTTTTTTTTTTTTTTGTATTTCTTATTTTGTATTGTCAAAAGTTTGGAATAATCACAATTATTATTATTATTATTATTATTAATCTCACCAAGGCTGCATTTATTTGAGTAAAAATACAGTAAAACTGTAATATTTTCAAATATTATTACAATTTAAAATATATTTTCTATTTTAATATGTTTAAAAATGTAATTTATTCCTGTGATGGAAAAGCTGCATTTTCAGAAGTCATTACTACAGTCTTCAGTGTCACATGGTCCTTCAGAAATCATTTTAATTTGCTGATTTAGTGTTCTGTGATTTATTTATTTATTTTTTTACTTTTTTTTTATCTTCATTATAAATACAGAGTTCTGGCATGAAACTCTAGAATGCAGTGTGATGGGTCTAACTCAGTTTGACAACATGACATCATAATCACATGACACAGCCGATTGGTTCTCTCCTGTATAAGTAGTCAATGAGCTCACTACTCAACATTCAACTACATGACTAGTGCTAAATGTAGCAGTTTGCAGCCTGCTTCAGAAACCCTCCACCTCCCCCAGCTCCACCTTTATAGATCTGCTACGAGGTGATTCATGCATGCTATGGGGGTTATCAAATATGTTATATGTGCAGCAGCAGTATTTCTTACATGCTTACAGCAGCATGTTGTGGATGTATTGGCAGTATCAAGTCTCGGTCTATTCCACCAAGACCAAATACATTAACATTGTCATGTACTTTACTATGCCAATCCATCCGAGTGTTGTCATGACAGAAATGTCATTACTGTCACTTTTCATTTAATTTAATGTGCCGTTGCTGAATAAGTGAAATAATGGCTGCTGAAAATTCAGCTTTGCCATCACAGATATAAATTGCCTTTTACAATATATTAAAATAGAAAACAGCTCTTTTAAGTTGTTTTAATATTTTACAGTATTCAAATTTTACTGTATTTTTAATCTAATAAATTTAGATTAATTTAATCTAATAAATCACATTATATGTTTTTTGCAGCCTGGGCTCATGACGAAAATGTACCTGTGGGACCGTTTTCACAAGATGCTAAATACGTACCAATAAGTACATATTACTGCAGTTTCCAGCAGAAATGAACAGTAGAGACGGTAAAACAGTGAGTACTTCTCACACAGTTATGATTACAGCTCCATATGTTTCGCTTTGGAGATGTAACAAGCTTGTGTAACTCACCTGACATGAAATTGGACTTAAGATGCAGAATCTTTGGGTACGAATCCCATGAAAAAAATTACTTATGATGAAAGAGCTAAAACATTGAAAGATTGAAAAACAAGCTAAAACGGCATGTTTGCGATTGCATTTTTATGTCACATTCGCTTTAGTTTAGGTTTAGATGTAGTTCAGAACATATGTTATTTTGAAACGTCACAGAGCATTAGGGTTATAGCGCCACTCAAAGGACATTTCAAGTAAGAACTGCAGTGACATGTCGGTGCCGATAGCCTCGTGGGCAGTGCACCGACATATAGTGCTGTTGCGCTACGGGCGTCCCGAGTTCGAATCCTGGCTCGAGGACCTTTCCCAACCCTACCCCCTTCTCTCTCTCCCACTTCACTTCCTGTCAATAATGATCTGTCCTATCTTAATAAAGCCAAAAAGGCCAAAAATAAATCTTTAAAAAAAAAAAAAAGAACTGCAGTGACATTCATCTGGGGGAAAAACAGTGCCACTGAGTGGACATTTCTGTTGGAAACTGAAGTGATATGTATTTATTGGTAAGTATTTTGCATCTTGCGAAAACGTTGCCACAGGTAAGTTTTCACAGTGACGTCAGGTTTCTTTTTTTTTTAACTTTTGACCAGTTGCATATGATACCTTCACATAAAATATAAAATAATGATGTGAAAGTTTCTACTGAGAGTTGTTGTCACTTGTCAAAACCTTGTGATCTGAAAAGTTGAGTCATGATTGTGTTTGTCTGTGCCCTGTAACTCTAACCTCTCCATTTGTGTGTCATTTTTGTGTATTGAGCAGAATGCTCCGGTCCACTGGGCATGGAGGGTGGAATTATCTCCAACCAGCAGATAACGGCCTCCTCTACTCACCGAGCTCTCTTCGGCCTGCAGAAATGGTACCCCTACTTTGCCCGGCTGAATAAGAAGGGTCTTGTGAATGCCTGGACCGCAGCCGAGAATGACAGATGGCCCTGGATTCAGGTAACAGATTGACATGGGCAGATTAAGTCTGGATGAAGATCCATCAACAGTGAATAAACCTGTAGTTGGCAGGAATATTTTCTTCCTGTCAGCCTGTTTATCTGAAAATGATGATCATTGATAGAGAGTTTTGTTGTTGTTGTTTAACATACTTTAGGAGATATTGCCAAAAGCATTGCAGAAATAGAAATATAAAACTTTAAAGAGAAGTAATAATGGTACAATAAGGTTCATTAGTGGATGACTACATTAGTTAGCATGAAATCAGAATGAATACTTCAACAGCATTTTTAATCTTAGTTAATGTTCATTTCTGTATTTACTAATCCATTATTAAAATCACAAGTTGTGTTTGTTAACATTAGTTAATGCAATGTGAACTGACATGAACAAACAATGAACAACAGTGTTTTCATTGTCTAACATTAACAATGGTTAATAAATTGTGTAATAAATCTACTGTTCATTTTTCATTCATTTTAGTTAATACATTAACTAATGTTAACAAATTACATCATTGTAAAATAATACCGTAATAATAATAATAATAATAATAATAACAATGATGGTCACATTTTATTTTTCAGTCCTACAATGTACTTATTATAGCAATTACAATAACTAAGTAATAACTAGGTACTAACCCTGAACTTACCCCTAAACCTAGCCCTTCCCTATTATATTACCAGTACTTCCTTAGGTAGGTACAGTGTCAATACACTGTAAGAACATGTACTTTCAAGCAAAGTGCAACCATAATGATAATGAAAAACAATCATATTTGATAATAGTTTAGCCCCAAATTATTTCTGAACGATCATGTGAAAATGAACACTGGTAATGGCTTCTGAAATTTAAATTACATTTTAAAATATATATGCTGCTTTAATTTATGCTGGTTAGTGCTGGACGACCAGCAGGCCTGTGTTGTTTACTAAGTAACATTTAGCTGCCAAGATTGGTTAACTGGAATCTTTTCTTCTTTATTTTTGTCTTTCTCGTTGTTTTTATGGTGTTACTGGTTGCTTAAAAGAGATTAATCCAGTCACGAAGCCTTCTTGAAATACCAACACACCATAAAACATAACATGCTGGTGACAATTTGTGCTGTTTTGGTTGCTGTTGTTTTGTTTTCTTCAGCAGGGAAGCTCTGAATTTAGCAGGATCTCTCCGTTATCCGCTCTAGAAATCAAAACAGTTGCTTTTCGAGTAAATTCCCTCCTTGGCTGCAGCACTGTCAGTATTCAGAAATGTTTCAAAGCATTGCCCATTCACAGAACCGCTTCATGTTAGTCCATTACCATTGATTGATGGCAATGGCAGACTCGCATCTTTGTGTATCAATCCATTTCTTTGAGTTTCTTCGGTGGATGGTTTAGTATTCATATGCAGTTTCTTCAGCAGAGTACATTTGATTGATAATGCAGACAATCACAGTGGATGGAAGTCTCAGTCCATTTACCTCTAGTTTTACGATGAGTAGCCTCATGTCAACCTCAGATTTATTCTTTAAATGCCTGCTTGTAAAAGAAAGAGAGACTGAATTGGATCCTTCATTGCATTGATATTCAGCATGTAGTCCAGGCAGCAGCGTAGTGTAAAACTCTGACCTCTGTGAGGAGCTGAGATGAAATTCGGCTGAAGAAAGAAATGATAGGGAGAGTCTGACTCCAGAATTGTGAGCGTAACAAGTTAACCACTGTTTGTGCACCGGCAGCTGCTCACAGGTAAAGAGTGAGGATTATAGGTGGAGAGAGAGCTAGAAAGGGAGACAGAGAGACGAAAGTAGTAAAAAGGGAGAAATCTAAAGTATTTAGGGAGTTTGTTTGACTTTAATGATGCCTCTAGGGATGAAGCTTTTGGTGCTGTGGAGCTGCTGGGGTAGAACACAGAGAGGTGTGTTGGAAATACCAGATTGGCTTAAGGCGATATGCTGTGGTAGTTGCCATGACCTCCCTTCAGCTCTAGTCACTGAAATAAGAAGCGACATCCAGTGTATCTGTTTGTCTGTCTCTCGTTAACATCCTTTTTCTTCACTGTCATTCTTTCCTGTCATTTCTACCTCAGTTTCTTACCGTCTATAAGATATCAGCTGCTGTGGTTGTGAATAAAATGCAAATACTAGCGTCATTTAGGGTGGGGGTGATGGGGACATGTCACAATGACTGGATTAGAACCCAAAAAATTGTTATCTGTAAACCAGTGATTCATCTTTAAGATTAAGCTGTTGATCCATGGATATCCACTGAGCTATAAAATCCTAAGACTGACAGCAGCAGATTTTGGAATAAAATTCCATTCCAGAGTTAATTTAAGAGCTTAAACTGATGAAAGTGAGCACTCGCTTAAATAACTGGGTAACAAGGATTTTAAATTGTGTAATGTGTTCAATTTTAATCTAATTTAATCTCCAATTAATATTATAGTTTAAATTTCATTTTTGGCTTGGATCTAATGCTATTCATGGGTTCTGGACATTAAATAGACTTTTTCTTGTTCTTGTTAAAGGCTGGATTACACAACACAACTTTTCAAAATCTGAACAGATTTTTCTTACCTTTTTATAATCTGAAGAACCTTCTTTCGCCACAAAGAACCTGTTGTGAAACAGAAAATTTACTTTGTAAAAACTGACAGAGGAAAACTGGCCATCATACACTACAGGACTGATGATCATACGCTACCAGACTTTAAAGCAAAAATTGTGAAGTGTATTCCGGACTTTGACTCTTTAACTGTCACTTCCATTTTTGAACAGATGTGAAAATGCACAAAAAAAAAAAAAAGTAAAATGCACTGTGGATGAATTACTTGATCAAAAATACAGTAATATTAACAGTAATATTGTGAAACTAATATCTGTGATGGCCAGTCTTCAGTGCCACATGATTCTTAAAAAAATCATTTTAATATACTGATTTGGTGCTACATGTTGAAATAAGTTGTGCTGTCTATTTTTGTGGAAAATGAATAGCATTTATTTAAAAATAGCCATCTTTTATAGCTTTTAATGTTTTTAGTATCACTTTTGATCAAACCTTGCTTAAAAATTGTATATTTGTTTATAAAAAATATAGGAAGAAAGAGCTAGAGGTAAACATGGATTTTTGTGAGGGTAGAAGTAGCAGATTTGTCAGTAGCACTTGCATCTTGACTTTCTCAGTTGTGTGAAATTGCTTTGTGACACACTGGGGAAATTTCTTTAAGCCCATAGTGGACAAAGGCGTGAGATTTCATAACTGAAGAAGTGGCACTTTTGGACATGAAGGAAGTGGAATACTCAGCAGCGTGCTTTATTCTTTTATTTATTTCATTTCTTGAGGGGGATCAGGATTTGGCACGTCTCTTCAATATCCTGAATCTCACCATTCATTTAAGTTCTGGATGTTACGTCCAAGGCTTTCATTAGAAAATATCAGCACTTATCCTTGCCAGGTATGTTTTAGTATAACCTGTCAGAGTTGATTTATGTAGTTTATCCTCCGTTTATCTTTTCAAATATTGCAAGCCACGACAAAGTCAAGTATGTCAAGGTACAAATTTTTAACTGCTGTCAGTTTTGAATGTATTAACTACATTGCCAATAGCACTCACACTCATTTGATTCATTGTCAAGGCCAGAAATCTGCAAGTGCGTGAATCCTGATGAAATTGGATAGACCAGTGTGCCTATTGTCAAATTTTATTGAGTTTAATGATTTTTTTTCCCCTTTCCTTAGTGTTTATGAAACTATATTTGACTATTCTACATAACCTACTTAACTCTACAAGTAACTGAACAAGTTACAATCTACTTTAAAAGGTAATCCTGATATCTGAGGTGCTAGAGACAGGGTTAGGGTTCCCGGCATGCACTGTAGCATGCTTTACTCTTTACTGTTTACAGTATTATTTGCTGTGGTGTTAACTGCATCAGTGCTTATATGTCAAGTATATGGTTAGTGAGTAATTGTGGTTTGTGTGTGGGATGATAAGTATCACATCACAGAATTTGTAACTTGGTTTCAGGCTATGGTTTATTCTGCAAAGACATCACACTATCTAGATTATAGTTACCTAAGCACATATAACATTAATTAAATGCAAAATACAACACTGTTTCAGGAAGTCTTAATGTGAAAATTCCAAAAGGTGATACAAAAGCACATAGCATGGACCAATTATCCGCATGGCACAATGATAATGTCTTTAAAGTCACCATAATCTGAAATTAATGAACCTATTTCAAGCTACACTAGTGTTCAATTAGTGTCAGCTTTTTTTTTTTTTTTTTTTTTAAGAAGCTAGTATTTACAAGCATGCATTAAAATGATAAAAAAGTAACAATAAACGCTTTTATAATGTTACAAAGCACTTCCATAAAGATTTCTATTTCAGATAAATGCTGTTCTTTTGAATTGAAAAAAAAAAGTTTTCACAAAAATATTAAACAGCAAAACTAATTTCAATTAGTTTTAACAATAAAAAAAAATGTTTTTAAGTGCCAAATCATATTAGAATGATTTCTGAATGTTCATGTGACACCAAAGACTGAAGTAAAGGCTGCTGAAATTTCAGCTTTTCGTTACTGGAATGAATTACATTTTTAATATACATTAAAATAATAATAATAATAACAATAATAATAATAATAATAATAATAATAATTATTATTATTATTATTTCAAAAATCTATAGAAAAACTTTCTATTCAGCCAAAAATTCTGAAAAAATCATAGTTTCCACAAAAATATTAAACAGCAAAACTAATATACATTAAAAAAAATAGTACAAAATTGTAATATTTCATAACATTACTGTTTTTACTATATTTTACATCAAAAGAGATATATGAAAGTCTTTCATAAACACCACAAAACAGTTATGTGTTGATTTATAGATTTATACATACATTACAGATTTCAAAATAATATTGGAAATACTGAGAAAACCGCATTGAAAGTTGTCCAAATGAAGTTCTAGCAATACATATTATTAATCAAAAATGAAGTTTTAAGATATTTGTAAAATAGCTTCATGGAACATGATCTTTACTTAATATTCCAATGATTTTTGGCATAAAAGAAAAATGTGTAATTTTGACCCATACAATGTATTTTTGGCTATTGCTACACATATACCCGTGCTACTTGTGACTGGTTTTGTGGTCCAGGGTCATATATATACAAATGAAATATGATAAAATGCAGTGATGATGGGATTATGAGTTAGGATTATTTCCTGTGTGTCAAAATACACTTTCCCCTCTCTCTCTCTAAACTATTAATATGTTCTTCCATCTTTGACAATGTGGACAAGCTATCAATCTGGGTTGACCAGAGCTACTCTAGTACTTATGTGGCCCCTGTCACTCTTTGGTCTATGAGTTTGACCCAAACTCAACGTAGCTGAACAGCCCAAAATAAAAAAATCCACTAACTCCAGACAGTTTACTCACTTGCCTGTAGCATATTGCTGTCTGGCGTCTGTCTCACAGTACAGAAATTCTGATACAAAATTTGGATTAAATTTGAGTCATATCTGTCTCTTCTTCTTTCTCGCTTGGCATTTCAACCAGACTCTGCACCCTGCAGTCAACTTTTTTTAACACTGTTCTAAAAACATTGTTGAAAAATTAAAGTGAAAATCATGGTTGCATGACATTAATATTACCTAAAATCTGTTTTTCACCCGACACTAAAAGGTTTAAATACAGAGCATTAAAGTGAATAGTTTCTGATTTGCAACATGTTTCTCATACAAAAAAAAAAAAAACCATATGGTGTTTCCTTTTTGTCTGCAGATCATCCCTGCAGACACCAGTGACTAAATCCTGAGGGATGATACTGTTGGTAAAAAAGGTAGCACTTCGTGATATCTTTAGAAATGTGCTCACCACAGCAGAAAGCCTGAATATTTGAGGTGGGATAATTATGGCTGTGCGTGACTCAGCAGATTGTGTCATAGTATAGACTTAATAGGCTGGTTAACCACTTTTGAAGTGGTGGAGTTCACTCCTGCAAGCATGTTCCTGTGTAAGATGAGTCATAGTTCATTACGAGTTAATGAGCAAGGCTGTAAGCCATGCCACTGTCTAGATGGAAGACAGTTGTGTTAAGCATTCACACAGCAATGGAATACCACACTCAGTGCTATATATACACTGTCAGTCAAAAGTTTGGGATCAGTATGATTTTGAATGTTTTAAAGAAGTCTTTTATGCTTATCAAAGTTCAATTTAATTAATCAAAAATACAGAAAAAAGTAATATTATGAGTAAAAAGTAATATTCCAGTCTTCAGTGTCACATGATCCTTCAGAAATAATTCTTAGATGCTGATTTGTTATCAATGTTGGAAACAGTTGTGCTGCTTAATATTTTTTTGGAACCTGTGATACTTTTTTACAGGGTTCTTTGATGAATAAAAAGTTAAAAAGAACAACATTTATTCAAAATAGAAATATTTTCTATAGTGATCTTTACTATCACTTTTATCAATTTAACACATCCTTGGTGAATTAAAGTAAAAATACTGACTCCAAACTTTGAATAGAAGTGTATATTGTTACAGAAGGTTTATATTTTAAATAAATGCTGTTCTTTTTAATGTTTTATTCATTAAAGAATCCTGAAAAAAGTAGCACACGTTCCAAAAAATATTAAGCAGCACAACTGTTTCAAACATTGATAATAAATCAGCATTTTAGAATGATTTCTGAAGGATCATGTGACACTGAAGACTGGAGTAATGGTGCTGAAATTCAGCTTTGCATCACAGGAAAAAATTCTATTTTAAGTACAGTCAATTAGAAAACCACTATTTTAAATTGCAATAATATATTACTCTGTTTTTTCTGTATTTTTAATCATATAAACACAGCCTTGATGAGCAAAATGGACTTCTTTAAAAAAAAAGATTAAAAATGAACGCCAGTATATATATACAACCCAAACATACAATACAATTTAAAAGTTTGCCAAAGTCTATTATTCTCACTCAGGCTGCATTTATTTGATCCAAAATACAGCAAAAACATTAACGTTGTGAAATATTATTACAGTTTAAAAAGCTATTTTCTATGTTAATACATTTTAAAATGTATTTTTTGTTCCTGTAATGGCAAGGATGAATTTACTGTAGCAATTACTCCGGTCTACAGTGTCACATGATCTTTCATTTTGCATTTCTAACTTGATTATACGTGATTATATAATATGGTGCCAATAAAATTGATATAGTCTTCATAATAAATGATGAACATGTTGCTCACATAATTTAAGTTGTGAAAAAAAAGCAATGTGAACCCCAATATTAAAAGTTAATGGAAGACTCATTTACAGACTATTTACAGGGGAATGAATAAATAAATAAATAAATAAACAAACAAACAAACCATGTTTTAGGTGTTATTGAACCAACCTCTGATGTGTTCATGAAGGCAGATATGTTTTATTACTGAAGTCAGTGCAGTCTGCATTGGTGTGTGTGTGTGTGTGTGTGTGTGTGTGTGTGTGTGTGTCTGTTAATGTCTGTGCTGGACTCTCATTCTCCTACCACCCACCACAACAACTTAAAAACCCTGTCAGTGGCTGGAGAATTGAGACCATGATTGGTAAACGACTCTTGCGTGATTGGGTGTCAGACTGATAAACGGCCTTTGGGAATTACAGCCATTTGATGTCCGCCGTCCGCAACCGAATCCATTTCCGCAAAACTGACAAATATTGCCATGCCAGATGTTTCCAGTGTCCCCTCCACACATGGCGCCAGAGTGCATCTTCATTAGATGGAGTGACTCCAGCATCTGTGGCCATTATGAGCATGAAGTATCACCCAGTCATGGCCTTTTAGTCACGCAGCTTTAATTGGTCACCCCTGTTTTTGTCTTGTGCGAATCTATGAAAGAATAGATTGAGATTAATTGGTGTATAATTAACATTAAGGGTGGGCTATGTGACCAGAATATTATATTACAGTAGGACTAATTTTATATCACAGTAACGTTATGTGGAACTAGATTTTCTTGTGAATTACACATATAATAGATAACCATGTGAAGATTCATTCATTCATTCATTCATTCATTCATTCATTCATTTATTCATTCATTCATTCATTCCAATGAATAAAATATTATGTGATGGACAACAACTGAAAGATAATATTATCCATAGCAAATAATGATAAATCTGTCATCAGAATTATTATTATTATTATTATTATTATTATTACAGTTGCTGTTTAAATCAGCCATGTTCTATTTATTTTGATTGTTTATATGTTGACCTGCATTCTATGTAGCAAAGTATTATTATTATTGTTGTTGTTGTTGTTGTTGTTGTTAACTTTATTAGCATAATTATTAATACAAGAGTACAAATAAGTAGTAGTAGTAGTAGTAATACACAAGTAAAACAAGTATTATTATTATTATTATTATTATTATTAATACAAGATTAAAAACAAGACTATGTTATTGTTATTATTATTAATTGTTATTATTAGTATTATTAATACAAGAATAAAAAAAGACTATTATAATTATTACTATTAATTGTTATTACTAATAATGCTATTGTTTATGTTTTTATCAGACTTGTTTTATTTGTTTTGATTGTTTATATGTTGAGCTGCATGTTATGTATCCAAAATAAATTATTATTATTATTATTATTATTATTAATACAAGAGTAAAAAATAAGATTATTATTAGTAGTAGTAGTAGCAGTAGCAGTAGTAATAATACAAGAGTAAAACAAGTATTATTATTATTATTATTATTATTATTATTATTATTATTTCCTTTTTTTAATTATGTATTTTTGTCATTTTTGCTGATGTTTTTATCAGCCTTGTTTTATTTGTTTTGATTATATTTATATGTTGAGCTGCATTTTATGTATCCAAAAATACATTATTATTATTATTATTATTATTATTATTATTATTAACTGTTATTACTATTATTTTATATATATATATATATATATATATATTTTTTTTTTTTTTTTTTTTTTTTTTTTTAATTATGTATATTTGTTGTTGTTGTTGTTGTTGTTGTTGTTGTTGTTGTTGATGTTTTATTATTGAATATATACATTTTACACATACGGTATGGTATATATATCCCAGCCCTAATTAACATTTAAGAACAATACTCAAGTTGTTGAATCAAAGACTGTTTTGAATATTTAAAGTTGAATTTCTTGAGTTACACAAGTGAAGTTCTGTGAGTAATGTGCAAATTGCTGTTACAGTTATTTCTAATTACAAGCCCGCAAGCATTTCGAATGACAGGATTGCCCAACAGCACTGTAGAAATTCAGAAAGTGATTGTTCTTTCAAAATCTTGACGTGTTCTCCCAGCGTGCGCTGTAGCCGCTGTCAGTGGTTTAGTGAGTTTTTGATACATCTTCAGAGAGACTTAAAGGCTAGGAGAACGAATTCAGCTAGTGATTTGTGTGGCCCCTCAAAATCCCAGCCCATTGCTCACACACAGTAGGATGGTGAATTAGCTGTCATCAAGTGTAGCTGACTGTGAAGCAACACGCACGCACGTGCACACACACACACACACACACACACACTCTCCCCACTCAGCGATAACAAATCATTTTAAACCCTGTATTATGACTATTACTTTTCCCCCATTTCATGGCTGTCTGTCTACGAGCTTGAGCTGTCTTCCTCTTCCCTTCCACACTCTGAGCACTCAGCTTCGCTTCTCCACGCCCCGTCCCTCAGGAGCCTCGCAGACAGCTTTTTACCTCTGGGGAAAACAAAGACTTGACTGACTGCTCTCACTCGCCGTTTGAAGGCTGACTAAATGCCTTAACTTAGTCTTGAGTCTCCAAGCGTTTCTCCATTAGTTAGACAGAGGAGTTATGCTGAGAAAGAGTGTGGGAGTTATTTTGAAAGGCTCATTACGTGCAGATCACCTCTTTGCTCAACGATGGCGGTTTATGTGTACATATGTAGAGTGTGATGGATGGGGTTGTGCCATATGTGCGCAAGCGTATGCATTAATACATGTGTACGCATTCAGACAGCAGGAACACAGGCTGTGAGTTGAGCATCAGCATGCGCTCATTTCCATATTGCTCTCGGTCTCCCCCCTGTCATGAAGCCATGCAAGAAGGACATTAGTGCTTCTCTCTCTCTCTCTCTCTCTCTCTCTGGTGCGTGCTGGAAGTGTGGAGTGTGTAGGAGGGAGCTGAGTTGAAATTTCTTTATTTTAATTTAGTCTTTTGCATTCCACTGCATATATTTGCTACATCAGTGGTTCTCAGCTGGTAGGTCATGACCCCAAAAATGGCTGTCAGGTTTAGTCTGATAGGGTCACAGACAGCAGGGAAGGGAAACAATGCTGGATGCAAAATATAATTGTAACAAACCATATAATCATGCATGGTTAGGATAGCAAAAAAAGTGGCTTTAAAAGAGAGAAAGAAAACATGGCTATTAGTAGTGTTAAAACACAGTTAAGTTAAATTAAATTACCCAGAAGGCCATTTTTCACCCAGTGCTGGGATGTTTTAACCCAGCATTTTATAATTATTTTAATATTAGGTAATATTAATCAATTGTATTGTTTTGAGGACATTTTGTTGTTTATTGTATCCAATAAAACTAGGGCTGTCACCAATTATTATTTTGGTAATCAAGTATTCGGTCGATTATTCTGGCGATTAATCGAGTAATCGGATTACTATAATAATGGTTTGTAGTAAGTATCTTCTGCGATAATACTGTAAGTGTTGTTGATGTGCTATCAAGTAGGCTATATTACCAAATCACACACAGAGTGCACGCACGTTGATTTATTACTCTATTAAAACTCCTGAAAAATGCCTGAAACTGAAAAAGTTTCAGGCATTTTAAATTGTAGATAGCAAAAATGCTTTGTAATGCCTTTATATTTATATAATATAATGTAGTTAACTTAATCTGCATCACACAAAGTGTACCATTTTTCTGCAGATATCAGCATGATAACACATTTAATAAAATGAAATAAAATCATTTTATACAAGTTTAGTAAAGCAATAAGTGACTTACATGTAAGACATAATACTGTTTGTTTTTGCTCAATTTTGCAACGAAAATAGTTCCAAACAAAGATCACAGCACTGTTTTCCGCCTCTGAGCAATAGACAGTGTTTACTTAAATGATTTAGCCGTTTGAATGAATCGATTGAATCTCAATGATTCGCTCAGTCTCTTGCTGCCACCTACTGGCGGTTTTAGTTTCATATTTAACTATTTTTTTCATGTCTGAAATTATTTTAAATATAAGTATTCAACATTTTATGGTGAAAACAAAACATTAGGCCTACTTATGCATCTGTAACTGCATTTTAAATGCATTCATGTCCCCTCTGAGATACATTAAATTGTGTAAATATATCAGATACAGATTCCAGAAATGTTTATTATTATTATTATTATTATTATTATTGTGTTGGAATGAAAAACACTAAGTACTGGATGAATTATTATTCTTACCCAAAAATACAAAATGGAAGTAAGAGCTAAAACAGAACACAATCTTGCTACTTAAGCTGTGTATGAACATTTTATATATACAGGTGAAAAAGTAATTTTTTTATTGTAACTTAATTTAAAAAAAAAAAAAATGAAACTTTCATATATTCTAGATTCATTACATGTAAAGTAAAACATTTCAAAAGTTTTTTATTTTATTTTTTTTTTTTAAGGATTAGAGCGTACAGCTCATGAAAGTCAAAAATCCAGTATCTCAAAAATATTACAACATTTACATTTGAGTTCCATTATATGACCATCCCTACCATATAAATTCTGGGTATCTCTTGTTCTTTGAAACCACACTAATGGGGAAGACTGCAGAAGGTCACAGAAGGTCATTACTGAATGGGGTGGCTGTTTACAGAGTGATGTATCAAAGCATGTTAAATGTAAAGTTGACTGGAAGGAAGAAATTGGGTAGGCAAAGGTGCACAAGCAACAGGGATGACCGCAAGCTTGAGAATACTGACAAGTAAAGCCGATTCAAACACATGGGAGCGCTTTACAAGAAGTAGAATGAAGCCGGAGTCAGCACATCAAGAATCACCACACTCAGACGTCTTCAGGAAAAGGACTACCAAGCCACTTCTGAAACAGAAACAACGTCAAAAGCATCTTACCTGGGCTAAGGAGAAAGAGAACTGGACTGTTGCTCGGTGGTCCAAAGTCCTCTTTTCAGACAAAAGTCAATTTTGCATTTCATGTTGAAATCATGGTCCCAGAGTCTGAAGGAAGACTGGCGAGACACAGAATCCAAGCTGCTTGAAGTCCAATGTGAAGTTTCTGAAGTCAGTAATGATTTGGGGTGCCGTGACGTCTGCTGGTGTTGGTCTGTTGTGTTTTATCAAGTGCAAAGTCAATGCAGCCATCTACCAGGAGATTTTGGAGCACTTTATGCTCCCATCTGCTGACAAGATTTATAGAGATGCTGATTTCCTTTTCCAGCAGGACTTTAGCACCTGCCCACAGTGCAACAACCACTTGCAAGTGGTTTGCTGACCATGATATTACTGTGCTTTATTGGCCAGCCAACATGCCTGACCTGAACCCCATTGAGAATCTATGGAATATTTTCAAGAGAAAGATGAGAAACAGTCGATCCAACAATATACAGACAATCTGAAGGCTCAATAGTGCCTCAGCAGTGCCATTGGCTGATCACTTCCATGCTACACTACACTGGTGCTGTAATTGTGCTGGGAGCAAGTCATTTGCTGTAATATGTGCTGCTGAAGTATTGAGTGCATAAATGAACATACTTTAAAGACATACTTGAACTTTTCTGTTTTGCAAATCTGTTTTTTGATTGATCTTAGGAAATATTCTAATATTTTGAGATACTGGATTTTTGACTTTTGTGAGCTGTAAGCTCTAATCATCAAAATTAAACCAAAATGTATCCATTTAAGATGCTTAACAGTTTGTGTGGAGCAGCATTTACTGTGAAAGGAGCCACGTAACCTACATGCATGTAAAAATGTAAAGTGCATATACTAAATGTAACGAAGCGTCAGAGGCGTTTGGATCCATAAGCAGCTTTATTAAGGGGTGGTCAGACAGACAGGGGTCAATAGCCAGCATCAGCAATATAAGAGGCAAGACAGTACCGTAAACAGAGACAGGCAAAGTTCGGGGCAGGCTGATAACAATCACAATCCAGTAGACAATCCAAGTCGGGGGGCACAGAGAAGAATCACAGGTCGAAATACAGTCCAGGTCACAACAGGTAATCAAACAATAGAAAAACGCTCAGAAATGATAGCCGGGGCAAGATCAAGACTTCGCGAAAGTCTGAGCGTGAGCATGGCTTTTATGCAGTGAGTTGATGAGGAGTGATTGAGTGCAGGTGTGTGTGTGGGTGTGGTCAGCCCCAGGTAAGAGGGAGTATGGGAGATTGAGTCCGAATGGATGTCAAAACTCCGGTGAAGGTTCCCTCTGGTGGTGCAGAGGAGAACGTGCGGAAGCTTCCGTTGTAACAGAGCCCCCCCCCTGCGAGCGGCTCCTGACGCGAGGAGGCACACGGCGCCGGGGTCTTCCACGAGGACGAGGGGCCGGTCTCCCCGGATGCGCTCTGTGAAACTCGTCTGTGAGAGTGGGGTCAAGGATATCACCTGCATTAACCCAAGAACGTTCCTCCGGGCCGTACCCCTCCCAGTCTACCAGGTATTGTAGCGTGCCGCCCCGGCGCCTGGAGTCGAGCAGCTCGTGCACTTGATAGGCCTCCTCGCCGTCGATCATGATGGGGGGAGGCTGCGGAAGATCTCCTTCCTCCGGGTCTCCTCTCGGACCACCAGCGGGTTTCAGGAGCGACATGTGGAAAGTGGGAGAGATGCGGTAATTAGCAGGTAACTCTAAACGAAAAGATACTGGAGTGATTTGTTTAATGATTTTGAATGGACCTACATACCTAGGGCTGAGCTTGCGACATGGGAGTCGGAGACGGAGATCTTTGGTGGACAGCCATACCCACTGCCCTGGGGCGAGAGAGGGACCAGCGCGACGATGTTGATTAGCTTGATGAGTTTGATGTCTGACGGCATGTAGCAGATGGGTGTGAGCTCGGTCCCAGGTCTCTTCGCTACGTTGTAGCCAGGCAGTTACTGAGGGGAGATCGGAGGGTTCACCTGACCAAGGAAACAAGGGCGGTTGATAGCCAAGGATGCATTTGAAGGGTGTGAGACCAGTGGCGGGCTTGACTAGGGAGTTCTGGGCATATTCTGCCCACATAAGGAACCGACTCCAGTCGGTCTGATGTTGCTGGCAGTAGGCTCGGAGGAACCGAATGATCTCTTGGTTGAGGCGTTCAGATTGGCCGTTGGACTGAGGGTGGTAGCCTGAGGTTAAACTGATGTTCACACCGAGCAGGTTGAAGAAGGAAGCCCAGACTCTGGAGGTGAATTGGGGTCCACGATCGGAAACTATGTCATCTGGCAAGCCATAGAAGCGGAAGACGTGGTTGCACAGTAATTCAGCAGCTTCGAATGCAGTGGGGAGTTTGGGTAGTGGCAGCAAGCGGCAGGCTTTGGAGAAGCGATCGACGATGGTGAATATGGTGGTGTTACCTTGAGAGTTGGGGAGATCAGTGATGAAGTCGATTGCGATGTGTGACCAAGGACGTTGGGGTGTAGGTAGGGGTTGCAAGAGACCAGCAGGGAGATGCCTGGGTGACTTTGAGGTTTGACAGGTGGAGCAGTTACGGATGAAGCGGATGGCGTCTGCGGTGAGTGTGGGCCACCAGAACCGGTTTTTTAGCAGGTGAATGGTTGCGGTCATGCCGGGGTGCCCTGAGCTGGGAGTTTCGTGGACCTGTGTCAAGACTCTGTCCCTGAAGGGTTGTGGAACAAACAGGAAGTTGGGAGGACAGTCGGTGGGTGGCGGATTGTGTTGGTTGAATTGCGTGATTTCTGTGATCATGTCCCATAGCACAGGAGCCAGCAGCAGATTATTGGGCAGGATGTTTTCTTGGACCTCGGGTCTGCATGGTGTCTCCTCCTGGCGAGATAGAGCATCTGCCTTAGCGTTCTTGGTTCCGGGCCGGTAAGAGACTGTAAATTGGAAGCGAGTGAAGAAAAGTGCCCATCTAGCCTGTCTCGGGTTTAATCGTTTGGCGGCACGGAGATATTCCAGATTTTTGTGGTCCGTAAGGATGATGAATGGGTGAGTGGCTCCCTCCAACCAGTGCCGCCATTCCTCCAGAGCCAGTTTCATGGCCAAAAGCTCGCGGTTGCCCACATCATAGTTCCGTTCTGCAGCGGTGAGTTTACGGGAGAAGAATGCACAGGGGTACATTTTGGCAGGGGTACCGTGACGTTGGGAGAGAATAGCGCCCACGCCCGTGCTGGAGGCGTCAACTTCCACGATAAATGGACGATCAGGATCTGGGTGGTGGAGAATGGGCGCGGTGGTAAACCGTTTCTTCAGATCCTCGAACGATCTCCTAGCTTCTGGGGACCAAATTAGTCGTGTGGCACGTTGCTTAGTCATGGAGGTTAGGGGGGCTGCCACCGTGCTGAAGTTTCGGATGAAGCGTCTGTAGAAATTAGCGAACCCCAAAAAGCGCTGCAGTTCCTTGAGGGTTTGAGGCTGCGGCCACCTCAGTACTGCCTCCACCTTCTTCTCGTCCATAGCCACCCCCTCCTGGCTGATGACATACCCCAAGAATGAAGTGCGTGTGCAGTGGAATTCACATTTCTCAAACTTGGCGTAGAGGTGGTTCTGAACAAGGCGGTGTAGGACAGCCCGGACATGTTGGATGTGTTCTTGCAGAGAGTTTGAATAGATCAGTATATCGTCAATATAAACGATCACCCATCTGTCTAGCATATCACGGAAGACGTCATTCATAAAGGATTGAAAGACAGACGGGCAGTTCGCTAGGCCGAAGGGCATTACCAAGTACTCATAGTGCCCACTAGTGGTGGAAAAGGCAGTCTTCCATTCGTCCCCCTCACGAATGCGGACTAGATTGTATGCACAGCGGAGGTCTAATTTGGTGTAGAATTTGGCTTGTCTAAGCTGTTCTAATGCTGCTGGAATCAAAGGAAGGGGGTATTTGAATTTGATAGTTACGTCGTTAAGGCCGCGATAGTCAATGCATGGACGAAGCCCACCATCCTTCTTCTTAACGAAGAAAAACCCCGCTGAAGCTGGTGAGGTTGATGGTCGAATAAATCCTTTAGCCAACTCCTCTTGTATGTATGTCTTCATAGCTTCAGATTCGGGTTGAGATAACGGAAAGATCCTTCCCTTGGGAGGAAAGGCGCCTGGCAGAAGATCAATGGCACAATCGACAGAACGGTGTTCAGGGAGTTGGGAAGCTTTAACTTTGCTGAAGGCCTCGGCCAAGTCTTTATATTCTGGTGGCAGATCGGGAACATCGGGGTTTGACTTTGACACCGAGGCTTCGGAGAAGAGGGGTCGTGTAACGGTGTTTAGGCAGTTCTGCTGGCAAGTTGCACTCCACTGAGTGATTTGTCCCTCCTTCCAGGAGATGTGTGGTTCGTGTGTACGCAGCCAAGGAAGACCCAGAATTATTGCGTGATGAGGAGAATGAATGGTGTAGAACTGGATACGTTCGGTGTGAAGGGCTCCAATGTGCATGGTTACTTTTTCAGTTGTGTGATGAATTGACCCCTCGCCGAGAGGCCGGCCGTCTAGCGCCTCCACTGCCAGAGAGAGATCACACGGGGTGAGAATAATGTCATGTTGTTGAGCGAATTCAAGTGATATGAAATTCCCGGCTGCTCCAGAGTCTATTAGGGCTGTTGTAGAGACTTGCTTATCACGTATGGTTACTTGGACGGGTAATTTGATAACGGAGTCAGCACGGGAAGAAAGGGAGTTCAAACTCACCGCACGCGGACCGCTGGGAGGCCGCACCGGGCAGGTGGCTATCAGATGACCGGCTTCCCCGCAGTAGAGACAGAGATGGTTCTGTAAACGGCGGTGGCGTTCCTCTGCAGTGAGGTGAGTGGCTCCGAGCTGCATGGGTTCAGCTGTTGCGCCCTCCTGTGGCGTGGCGCGTGGCAGCGCGCGAATGGGACGGCGAGAACGAATTAGATTGTCCACCTGAATTGCCAGCTCGATGAATTCGGCGAGGGTCCTTCCCTCATCCCGACAGGCGAGCTCCGATTGCAGTTCTTGACAAAGACCCCGGCGAAACAGGAGCTTCAGCGTGTCCTCCACCCATGAGGTTTGCGCGGCCAGGGTTCGGAAGGACAACGCATATTCGGCGGCTGGTCTACTTCCCTGAGTGAGCGTAAGTAGCTGGTCACCGGCGCTCTTTCCTTCGGCGGGATGATCGAAAACCTCCCGGAACTGCTGGAGGAAGCCTTCGAAAGTCGGGAAAGCAGGTCTGTCATGTCGCCAGATGGCTGTAGCCCAATCCAAAGCTTTCCCGGTGAGAAGTGAGCAAACAAACGCTATGCGGCTCGAATCTGTGGGATATAAAGCAGGTTGTTGTGAAACAAATAGGGAACATTGTAGCAAAAATCCCTTACATCTTGCGGCATCTCCGTTGAACTTTTCAGGAAAAGCTAGGCGTGGGCTGACAGTGGGAGGAGGTTCGGGTGCCGCGTGGGCTGACAGAGATGGCGGCACAACGGCGGGTGAGGGAACCGACAGCTGGAGAGACTGAAGAGCTTTTACCAGTTCCTCCGTGAGCGTGGTTAGACGGTTCAGCTGGTGCTGTTGCATGGCTATCTGCGAAGCCTGAGCAGAAAGCTCGGAGGACAGTTGCATGACGGCTGCTGGATCGCTTTGTGGCGAAGTCTTCTGTAACGAAGCGTCAGAGGCGTTTGGATCCATAAGCAGCTTTATTAAGGGGTGGTCAGACAGACAGGGGTCAATAGCCAGCATCAGCAATATAAGAGGCAAGACAGTACCGTAAACAGAGACAGGCAAAGTTCGGGGCAGGCTGATAACAATCACAATCCAGTAGACAATCCAAGTCGGGGGGCACAGAGAAGAATCACAGGTCGAAATACAGTCCAGGTCACAACAGGTAATCAAACAATAGAAAAACGCTCAGAAATGATAGCCGGGGCAAGATCAAGACTTCGCGAAAGTCTGAGCGTGAGCATGGCTTTTATGCAGTGAGTTGATGAGGAGTGATTGAGTGCAGGTGTGTGTGTGGGTGTGGTCAGCCCCAGGTAAGAGGGAGTATGGGAGATTGAGTCCGAATGGATGTCAAAACTCCGGTGAAGGTTCCCTCTGGTGGTGCAGAGGAGAACGTGCGGAAGCTTCCGTTGTAACACTAAACCTGCATCGCATATATTTATTTATTTAATTGAATTGTAGAGTTTGTGAATTCACAAGAGCTTTATGCTTTATTATGATTTTAAAATGGGTTTAAAATGTCATGAAACCTTGGAAAATGGTCTAATAATGTGTTTTATGGATTCTGGTCAGTGGAATGTGCCCCTTCCAGTATGTTGACGGTTACTCAACACAGGCAAAATGCGCCAAAATCATGACAGCCCTAAATAAAAACATTTGTAGTGTTATTGGGTTGCCATCTGATGTCCAGTGAAAGTTCTAGGTCCTGAAGCAAAAGTGGTTGAGAATCACTGTTTTACATAATCTTATCTTAGATTTTATTTCTTGTTCTCCCACTAAGCACTTAAATTTGAGTGATAGTGTCTGTTAGAGCAGAGCTGTGCTGCACTGAGTCGTGACCTACACAACAGTTTGGCTTGGCATGGTGTCAGTCCCTGTGGGCACGTCCTTCCTCCCACAGCAGGTTCAGTTGTACTTCAGATTAACGCTAACATTGAGGATGTGCCCTGCCGTGGAAGAGCAAACTGACAATGGTAGCACGAAGTGAAGATGCTGGGGTGAAGTTATGAGCCAATTATGTTATGGTTAAACTTGTCTGTCTGGTGCCATTTTACTCTGCATAGAAGCCGCATTGATGCGGCAAAAGACTGACATAGTGTTAGACATAAGTGTATTTACACTACAATCAAAGCGTATCACACACTCTAATGTTGATTATTGATTTATGTGCACAGTGGACTGAATACTCTATGCAGGTTGATTGACATGACAGAGTGGCAGTGGAAAAACACAGTAGGAGTCTTTGCCAGTCCAGCTGCTTTCTTGTGATGTGAAAGACAGGTTTTAGAGTTGAATCACACAGTTGGTTCCCTCAGTGTTTACTGTTCAGATTTCACTTTTACTTTCTCAACAATGCATACTCTTGTTTGCCTGTATGTCTGTTTGCTTTTACAATAAAGAAAGCCACAATAAATCAAGTGAGCAAAATATTTTGCTTGTTTTAAATGACATAAATATAGTCTAATTGCCCTAAAATAAAATGATTGTTTCTCTCCAACAAATACATCAGTCCCAGTAAAGCTAGAAATATTTCAGTCAAGGTCAAATGTTTACATCCCCTTTGCAGAATCTGCAAAATGTTTATTATTTTGCCAAAATAAGAAGGACCATACAAAATGCATATTATTGTAATGCTCAAATGCTCACTGATGAAAACGCGGTATAAACTTTTGAACAAAACGGAGATATGTAAATTTTCTTAATTTACCTAAGTATCATATATATATAGTACTGCCCTTCAGATTCCAAAGAAGATAGTTCCATGTTTCCCAAAAGACAAAATAAGTTAAATTGACCCTGATCTTTAAATTTTCAAATTTGTACACCCTTACTCTTAATGCATGGTTTTTCCTTCTGGAGCATCAGTGAGCGTTTGAACCTTCTGGAAAAAATGCTGGAAAACTAAAGAATTTGTGGGACCTGAAGGATTTGAAGAACAGAAGGAAGTATTCAGGGCAAACAAGGGACTCATGATCAACTATCACTAAACAAAAAAACACAGCTGTGGATTATTCAGGTAACGTCACAGTATTAAGAATCAAGGGGATGTAAACTTTTAAACTTATTAAAAAAAATATATATTTTCTGTTGTGGACTATATGTAAATGTTTCACATTGTACTTAAAATATCTGCATGTAATTACATCTGTAATTATTTTCTGTAAATCAATGCTGACCTATCCCTTACATCTTAGTTAATGCCACCTAATACAAGTGGGACCAGTTATTTATTTCCTCCACACTGTTTTTAATTTAATTTTAAATAAAAAAGATTATAGTAGTATGTGTTACAAGAAAATACCAATTATGTTTTTCTACTTCAGAGTTTCTTGTTTAATTTAATGTGTTACTTGCTATTTCTTTGTAATTTTTAAATTGAGTAGCTATTTCTAAGCGAAAATTGTTTTATACATTTTTTTTCAACACTTGTTATGAAAGCAGTTGGGATCCGTTGTGCTTGCCGTTTACCTGTGGTATTTTAGAAAAAGATCAGAAAAAAATTATTTGATATTCTACAGGCTAGCAACAAAACTAAGAAACTCCCAGAAGGCTGTCAGTTTGTGTGGTCTACTTTAAAACCAGAGGCCTGTAGCCAGGGGCGATTCTAGGATTTTCATTTTAGGGGGGCTCAGCCCCCAATGAGGGTATAATAATAATAAATATATAAATACAAAAAAATGTTTGACTAATAGGGGTGGTTTACTAAGCTAATTGCAGTATTTCACTGTATTGCCTAGATATGTATAACATTTAAAGAGTTCAGATGCAAAACCCCCTAAATCTCAGTCAAAAATGAGATAATTGATACTGAGTGAATGCTCTCGACACATATTATATGTCCATCAAATACTTGAACTTAAAACTTGCTAAAACCCAGCCTCAGCCCAATCAGAGGTACCACTACTTATAGAGCGGTACTTCTAGAAACCTATACATCGGAGCCTGTATGCATGCATTTTTTAAAGAAAGATGTCAGATGGATTTAGGGGCTTTTGCATCTGAACTCTTAATTTGATACTGAATAAGCCAAATTTAATTTTATTTCTAGTACAAACCTCATTCTTTAGTTTAAGTAGCTATGCACACCTCTTTGTCACATGCACTGTAATATGTATTATATTGAAAGTACAATTTTCAAATGAAAATAGCAACATGATCGTTTTATAAAGTATGCGTTCATATGTGGTAAGGGCTTCATTTTCGCTGGAGAAAACAGCTGTGGTGTGACGAGGGGTGAGCGCAGTGAATACTTTACAGTAGATGGGGAGCCGACTGCTCCCCCATGATATTTTGTAAACTGTATTTATGAGAAAGAATTGGACAGATGCAGACATTATATCAATCTATCAATAAACACACACCTTATCCTCTTTTTCTTACTCTATACCGCCGCAATCTGTGGATTGAATAACGTGCTGAAAGATAGGGAGGAGCCGAGCCGAAGTCTGTCGCCGTTTTCGTATACAATTTAAAGGGGGCTGAGGCGATCACGAATTTGTGTACAGTTTATGGATCTGATGGCTATAGCCCCCCTAAAAAAGGCCTAGTGATGTCCATGCCTGTAGCTATTCAATGTGCAAAGCTCAGAATACTGAAAATGCATCTCAAGTAGAATCAGCAATTCATATTACATAACAAATAACAAAAAATATGTATGGCAGTTTTATTTTCAATGGGGGACATATCGTTTTTACAAAAAGGTCTGCTTTGTAGTTTTTCAGTAGAGCCCTGCTTGAAAGATAAACTGCAAAGCTATGTGGATATGCATGTGATATTACAGCTGTAGTTTGTCAAACACAATGCATTCAAAAATTCCAAGGATGCTCTGTGGATATATGTCAAAGCTTAATCAGCCAGATCTGTTCCTAGCGTAGAAGTGTTTTCTCTGTTTTCTTAGGCTTCCTCGGAATGTATAATGGAACAGGGCTTGGCTTTAACAGCCAGCAGTGTACTTTAGAAAGAGAGACTGTGAAATCAAGAACTGGGAGTTTCTGGTGGAAACAGTTTTTGGCAGGTTGTCTAAATGGAAATTCTGGCTATAGGACTTCCACGACTACTGGTATGGAAGAGTGGTAGACTGGTCAGGCCTAGTCAGTTTTTTCCTTATATAAATGACTCTCGTCTTGCAGTATAAGCGATCTCTGTCATCATTTCTGCACTGATGAAGAGGCTGTGTGAGATCAGAGATGTCTGAATATCTCCATTACCAGGTTCATGCCATTTGTGTTGTCATAAACAGTGCAAAAACAGTCCTGTCCTACTCGCTTACGGTTTCTGTCAGCGTCTGGCCGACACTTGATTAGTTTTAGGGTTGTTTGCAAGAATTTAGGCTTGTGTGTGAATGCTCTAAATTAACTCCTTGCCTGGTGTACGTGCTTTGTGTGTGCAAAATGTTCTGGGTCGACTTTATATTCACGTCTGCATAATTACAAATTCACATGCCCATTACAGGTCATATTAATGTCACGCAAAAACACAGTTTATGTGTTTAGAGGATTTAGTAAACTGCTTTCTATAGACTACGGAAGTAAAGCTGCATAATTTGGGTGACAGAAATCAAATTGTGATTTTTCTGATAAATAATATTAATATTAAAATATTAACAATATAAGAAATATTACTATTGAAATATATCACTGTAAAATTTGAGCATTTTAGAAACACAGAGCACATATATTTATTCAATTAAATCTCACCCTTTGTGATTTGATAAGCCATAAAGCAATTTTGGTTTTATTTTGATTAATCGGGCAGCCCTACACTAAACTTATTCCTTTAAATTATTTATTTTATTAATATTTTTAACAAGATTTAGTTAAGAGCAGATATTGTTTAGTTGTCTACAGAGGTGCCAAAACATACATACATAGGATACATAAATAAATAAAATGTTAATTGTTTTACCAAAGTAAAAAGGATCATACGAAATTCATATTATTTTTTTATTTAGTACTTACCTGAATAAGATATTTCATATAAAATATGTTTACATATAATCCACAAGAAAAAAATAATAGTTGAATAGTTTAGTAATAGTTTCCTTCTGAAGCATCAGTGACTGTACATTAGAAATGATATGTTTCATTGGCTGTTTTTCTCACTCTTGTGAAATGGCATGACAGGCCAATTGTTTGATTGATAGGTGATCTGGCTGATCATAATGCTGAGTCTGGCTTTTTTTGTTTAACAAACAAAGAGTAGAGACAGGAGAGTAGATTATTGTTGTTGCACTTGAAAAATAGTGTGAAACAAGATACCTTCTGATGTTCATTCATGTTTATTTCGTGCTATAACTAGTAAAGAGGAAGAGATGACTGGTTCACGTGCCGCTTGAACTGAGGCACTACGGTGATCTGTCATGACCCATGAAAGAGCCACAAAATGGTATTTATTGTTTGAATTTCTTTACAAAATTACAAAATTTTAAGCATGAGACTTTGTTTCATACCTAAAGTAGCCTGCTCTGTCTTGTCTGTCACTGCGTTATCAGTTTTCGCTTTGCTCCGCAATTTATTTTTTTACTAAGGTTATACAGAGCTTGTCAACTTGGCTATTGGTGGACAGATGAGGGGTTCACACACTTTGTACAAGGCTGGATATACAGTAGGATCCTGGACAAGACTTGTCTTTTTATTGCCATTAAAAGGAAGAGCATTGGACAGGCTCACAGTGTATTGTATTCTGGACATGTGGCAGACTCATTCTTTGCAAGGGAAAGGGAAGGTATACCAGGTGAGCGGCTGTTTTAAATAGTGTGTAGTCAAGTCTTTGCATTCACTGAGTGATGTAGAATGCAATTCAGATGCAACTTCTGTGCCACCTCTGCAGTGCAAAGTTGGATTTTGTTGATTTCATTTGCATATCATATCAATCCACACTTTGGTGGTGGAAAAGGCAATATTTAGCATCTATATTTGACTTCTGTCCACCACGCACCCAAGGTTGAATTCCCGATGAGCCTGTGGGAGTTTTCACTGCCTTCTTGCTTTTCTTGTCAATGAAGGAGTCAACAGCAAGTATGTCATCCCACTCATCTCAGCGTTCAGAGTAGGAGATTGTAGGCAGTGGCCACCTTTCTTAGGACTATTGTCTAACTGGCTCACCAGCTTTTCAAAACCCATCATTCCACATGCACTACAGTCCACCTCCTCATCCCAAATAACAGTAGAAACTTCATCGGCATCAGACTTAGAATCTGCTCGCAAAGAGAAAAGACTCAACCATTTTGGCAACGTTGGGTACCCACAGTTCACATTCATTCTCAGAACTGTGTCTAACAGGATGCTGAATCAGTCTTCTACAGCTCCTCTGCTTCTCAACTCTTATTTCTGGAGCTGGCTTTTTCTCATCAGTCCAGTCTATAACTTCATCCCACTTGTTCCGTGACAGCCAGAAGTCGTTGTCTGCCTATGAGACAGAGGACTGTAAGCTGTTTTTCTTCACCATATCCATTTCTATCTTCAGAACTTCACAGGTGTGAAACTCAGATATCAGTCATGAAGACAAAAGAATGATCTGACAGTCACAATGATCTAATAGTCACATTGGAAACTCTCTCTGTGTAACAATTAACTGATTTTACATTACAAACATCTGGTTTATTTTTTGATGTGCTATCATATTGACGGACGTTTATGATAAAACTAATAACATCTCACACCCCTGGCTATTAATGCATTGTTTTTCCTTCCGGGGCATCAGTGAGTGAGGGCATCTGTAATAGTTGTATATGAGTGCGGAAAAAATGGATCTCAAAATCATCATTCAGGTAACAACACAGTATTAAGAATCAAGTGTATGTAAACTTTTGAATGGGGTCATTTTTATGAATTCAACTATTATTTTCTCTTGTGGACTGTATGTAAAACATCCTATTCAGGTCAATACTAAATAAAAAGCAACATGCATTTTGTATGATCCCTCTTATTTTGGTAAAATAATTAACATTTAGCAGATTACCTGGTATGTAACTTTTGATCTCAACTGTATGAGAATATTAGTTGAATCTGAGATTTAGAAATATAGTACAACAAAACAAGAGTTACAAAATGTGTTTCAAACCAATCAATAATACAGTTTCATTGTGTGCAGTTTCAAGATGTCGCCTGATGTTGTCAAATTGTGCTTTAATAATGCCAGCAAGATTTTGCTAATGTGACTGCACCTTAAGTCACTAAAGGGTAAACCTAAGATCATAAAATTTTCAGTGACTCTTTCTGCATGTTAGATTATTATACCTATAGGTGGCGACACATGAATGTCCTGACAGGTGAGTCAGCAAATCATTTTATACAAGGATTGTTAAAAAACGCTGACTCATTCTGAGACAAAGCAATGTTTGTTATGCTCTGTGTTCGGCGGTTCTGCTTGCTTGGCGGAGTAACAGACAAAGTCACAGGCAATGTTGTGTCTGAAATGTGAACTTCTTCGTATTGACTTCTTGTACTGTTATATAAAAGCAATGTCATGCTGCTTCATTTTTACACCAATAACTTCTCAGAAACTGCCCAAGGCGTGGGTTCCAGAAATTGTTTTTGGGACTTTTTTTTTCATTTTTCCTTATTTACATACTTCTCTAAATAATTAAACTTAATATAAAAAACAATTGCACTTGCAAAATGTATTGTGGTGGTGTTTCAGCATGTTTGTGATTATCAGCGACCATAACATGTTGTTATTGTATTTCTTTATTGTGTAATTAGACATCTTGGCCTGTCTTATTTTTTGAGTACTAAATTCACTAACCTAACAAAATTACTAACCTAAATAAATAATATTAAGATAACACTAAAGAAGATTCTTTCTCTCTGTTTCTGTTCCTCTCTCTCTCTCTTTTGTTCTGTCACAGATTAACCTACAGAGGAGAATGCGGGTCACAGGAGTGATAACCCAAGGAGCCAAGCGCATCGGGAGTCCAGAATATGTTAAGTCGTACAAAGTGGCCTACAGCGATGACGGAAAGACCTGGAGGACGTACAAAGTCAAGGGCACGGACGAAGATATAGTGAGACATTTTTTAATTAGTGAAAAAGAGACACATCAGTCACTCAGCATGTGCTTTTGCTTCTCTCTCCGCCATACGCACTTTGAGTCTGGATTTTGAGGAGATTGATGAGAGCTGTCGAGGCCTCAGATGACATGCGACGTCCATCATCTTAGATGCCATCTTTTTTACTTTTAAAAGAGTGTCCAGATTTCTTCTAGTTGACTTTGAGTAGTGGCTATTTTGATAATTTTAGACACTGTTTATTATTTGGTTGTATACATTATATTTTGTAGTCTTATCCATTCAGTGAGACTGCCATCTAAATATTTACATAGTAATTTGTGATCATTTTTTTTTAATCTATTTTGCATGCTTAATTGTGATTGGGTTTATTTTTATTTCATTTGTTCAGAACTTGAGCTTGCTCAAAACTTAAAACATGTCTACTTTTGCTGTCTTGCAAGCATTGATATTTCCTGTGAGAAATGCAAACCAAGTCCAGTCTCATCTAGTTTTGACCTTTTTACCTCAAACATTTTTCACAAATGACTTCAATTTGGTGTTAGTAAATACTCTTTTGATTAAAAGCCGGTATAATAAATTGGGGTGAGTGTAACGTAGAAGCGCTGACCTTCTCTTTGCTCTTTCGTGTCTTGTGAAATCTCCCCACGTTCTTCCTCCAGATCTTCCGTGGGAATATTGATAACAACACTCCATTTGCCAACTCCTTCACCCCTCCTATCGAGGCTCAGTATGTGAGGATCTACCCGCAGGTGTGCAGGAGACATTGCACTCTTCGTATGGAGCTCCTGGGTTGTGAGCTCACGGGTAAGTCACCTCAATATAGACAGCATACATCATTCTGAGAGCAAGTCCAAAGGCGACTTTAGAAGTGTGTTATACCTCTGAAACATTGTCAGGACTGTCAATAAAGCACGAAACAACAAGGTTGAAGCTGGTTTTATTTTCTCCTAGCAAGTTTAAGGGATTTATTTTTTACAGCTTAACAATAAGGATTTCGATTTTGGACAAATTATTTTTTAGGTTTTTAATAGTTTTTTAATTTAAAGACTAGATGGAAATCCTACAGGTGAAACTTTATGACAGCTATAAATTCATACATTTCTTCCAAGACTTTCACATGTCAAACAATTACAACAAAACCTCAGCCAGGTAACTTCCTTTGAAGTCATTGTTAACCTGCATCCCCTGCAAAAAAAGTACAGTTGAAATCAAAAGTTTACATACACCTTGCTGAATCAGCAAAATGTTAATTATTTTACCAAAATAAGAGGGATCATATAAAATACATGTTATTTTTATTTAGTACTGGCCTGAATAAAAGATATTTACATATAGTCCACAAGAGAAAATTGATAAATTTCTAAAAATCACCCTGTTCAAAAGTTTACATACACTTGATTCTTTATAGCTGTTTTTTTGTTTGTTTGCTTTCTTGCTTGTTTGTTTGTTTAGTGATAGTTGTTCACGAGTCGCTTGTTTGGCCTGAACAGTTAAGTCCTTCAGGTCCCACAGATTCTTTGTCCCACAGTTTTTCAGCATTTTTGTGTATTTGAACCCTTTCCAACAATGACTGTATGATTTTGTTGGAAATTAAATTAAATTAAATTTACCCTGATCTTCAAATTCAAAAAGTTTTCAATTTTTCTTTCTGAAGCATCGGTGAGTCCCCCAGTTGTCCTCAGTGTGAAAAGATGGATGTCAAAATCAAACAGTCATTGATGGAAAGGGTTCAAATACACAAAAATGCTGAAAAACCAAATCATTTGTGAGACCTTAAGGATTTTTCTTAAGAACAGTGGGCAGTTTAACTGTTTAGGACAAACACGGAACTCATAAACAACTATCACTAAACAAAACAAACAAACAAAAAACATTCAGGTAACAACACAGTATTAAGAATCAAGTGTATGTAAACTTTCGAACAGGGTAATTTTTTGTAAATTCAACTATTATTTTCTCTTGTTGACTATAAGTAAACGTCTTTTATGAGAAATATCATATTAGTTAGTACTAAATAAAAACGAACATGATTTTGTATGATCCCTCTCATTTTGGTCAATTCCGCAAGGTGTATGTAAACATTTGACATTAACTGTAAATTGATTTGAGTGTAATACGGTTTTAAGCTAATGACATGCCTTTGAATATTTCAGGGTGTTCGGAGCCAATGGGCATGAAATCTGGCCATATTCAGGACTACCAAATCACAGCCTCCAGCATCTTCAGGACTCTTAACATGGACATGTTCACCTGGGAACCTGGGAAAGCAAGACTGGATAAACAAGGCAAGGTCAATGCCTGGACGTCTGGACACAGTGACCAGTCTCAGTGGCTGCAGGTAGGGTTTATTATAAATGTCCTTATTTTCTTAAGGACAGTTATTGTACTGTTATTGTGTCTGTTATTGGCTACAGAATGCCTGTGAATGGTTAAATGTAAAGTTGAAATGTGTTGTAATGAAACATTAAACAACATTAAGAGTTCAGATGATCCCTAACACAGAACCTTAACAGTGATCGAAGCTTTATCGTGATTCCTACTATTTAACTCCTAGAATCAGAGTTTCAACGAAATCCCAGTTATCCCTTCTCCCTAGAGACTCTCTTTTTTGCTCACTCACTCACTGTTCATTAAGGTAACCGATCACCTTACTTCAGGCTTCAGGCAGGAGCTATTTGCCATCATTCAAGCCAAGCATCTTAATACCACATCACTTCATGTTTAACCATATTTCACTTTAAGCCTGGGTATAAAATCACTCGCTCAGGTTTTTCTTTTTATTTAAATTAACTATTATTAATTAATTTGGTTTATTTTCATTTTTGTAATAGTTTATAAGGAGTCTTTTATGGTCATCAAAACTGAGCATTCATTTAAAAAATCAATTTGAATATATTTTAAAATGTAATTTATCCCTATGATGAATTGTCAGTGGCCATTACTCATGATGATTTGATGCTCAAGAAATATTTAATGTTATTATCAGTGTTGAAAACAGTGCTGCTTTATTTTTTGTTGAAACCTTGATACATTTTTCAGTATTCTTTGATCAATAGAAACCTCAAAAGAACAGCATTAGTAGATAATTTCCTTCTTTATGTAACATTATAAATGTCTTTTCTTGTTATTTTTTTATCAATTTAATGCATCCTAGCTGAATAAAAGTATATTTATTTCCTTAAAACTTTTTACAGACCCCAGACCTTTGTACAAGTGTTTTTAGCTAAATTAAAATATTAAAATAATTCTGGAAAAAAAAAACACAACACAAAAAAGCTAAATGAACTGTACAAAAAAGTAAAACTAAAAAAATATTGTACTTAAGTGGTAAAAAAAATATATATATATATATATATATATATATATTTTGCAGCTTGCACCAACACATTATGAATGTTATCATTTACTAGCTGAAGTTTCTTTTGTTATGTTTGATAGACAGCTTTGTAATAGACAGTTCTATGCCATTATTCAAAGGACATGGACTGTTGTTCATGTCATCACACCTGAATAATTTTGTAGCATGTGAGGCATTAAAAGTGATTAATATCCTGAGATTACTGAATAAATGCTCCAGTGCAACCACAGAAACTGAGCGAATGTGAGACACAGTTGGGCACATTTCAAACACTAGTTGCCATGGTGAACTGTGAGCTTCTGCAGTGGTTGCCCCAATGGAATAATCAATACCAGTGGCATCACAGAATGACTTTAGGCTTAATAGATTAATGGGATTAATCAAGCTTAATGACAAATTAAGTATTCTAATTAATCAAGACAATTGCAATGCTGCAGAGGCAAGAAATACCTCCCAAACTGCAGTAACGTCAGAGACATTTTGACCGAACGAAGCACATCTCAAGGATCTGCCAGTGATGTGCTTAATCACACTGCATCAGAATTGTCAGTGTCTCAGTGGTTCAGTTGCATGTTTTGATTGGGAGTCATTTATTTGTATGTCCATTGATTTTGCCGAAAACAAAGCTTCTGTTACTCGCAGCCCTTTATTTGGAACTTTTTAATGATCTTGGTACTTTCAGTCTGTTAAATGGTTTGGTCTCTGGATGCTGACATGTTCAGTCAAGCAGATATTTTACATGCCGCATGCACACGTCAATATTGACTAAGACTCCAAGTGAAAAGTTCATTTGCCTACATTCATTAGGCTGGCTTAGGAACTGCATCGAATTGATGCAAATCAAGTCTTATATTGCGGGGCGGTTTGTTTTAGTGAATTAAAATACAGGCGGGAGTCAAACTGAGTCACAAACAACATTATCTTTTACATCTGTGGCAAAGTTTCCCTCCATTAACCAATCAAAAGAACAAATCATGCTGCTTTTCAAGGGACTTCTAAGGTCAAACAAACCACTCACATTAAAATGCATATAAATTCCATTGACAGGTTTTGGAGCTGTTTGAATGAACCAATTTCTCGCCAGCCCTTCAAATACACTGCAAGTCAGCTCTTTTTCGTCTGTTTGGACTCCACAGCAAGAAGGCCTCTTGAAGTTTCTGTTGATTGCTTCCAAACATGCTGAATCGACCGAGAGACAGTGAGGAGACGCCTATCCTCCTCTTCTCACATCTGTCTGGGTCTGTCTCTGGCTTTTCTCCCCTTGAATTTTGAAAAATTGCCTTTTCAACTCGTTCCTCTCCCTCCTCTTTGTGTGTAATGAATCGATTTAGTGTCCTCATTTGTGGTTTCCTGTGTCTTCGCCACTGCTCAAACAGAGATGTGACCTCAGTCCCACAGAGGGAACTTTTAGCCTTCATCAGGGAAGCATGAGACGACCACTTGCATTCATTATGGATCTTAAGTCTGCTCATTACGGACTATATGCATGGACAGTTTGAGAAATCTTAGCAGTGGTTTTCTAAAGACGAGGACTAGAATTTATAGCAACTTTTATCTAAGTCAGCATTTCTCGAACCGGGGTCCGTCTCAAATAGCCAGGGGGTCCGTGGAAAATTTCTGAATTGAGAACAAAAATCTTTCTGCAAAGCCTTGACAAGCAATATGAGATGGTTCACTTTTTTTAGCAGCCTGAGTTCTGGGGGTATTTTTTCCATTCATTTTCTTCATATAGACTTTTCAAAACATTTTTAAGTGAGTCTTAAACCAACCCATGGCTCCAAAATGTCACATTAAAACATCTGATTTTACATGGTGTTTGCATATAAATGTGTCTTAGCAGTTTGTGGACAACCACCCCACAATGATAAAAATCCATTCACTCATTTTTTTTAAAATTCCTAAAAAAAATGAAACGGTCTCTCCACACAAAGCCAGAGCTTACCCTATCCGATCGTTTTTTTTTTCCTTGTTCTAACAAAAAACACCATAAACACTGCGTTGTCTTAAGAGATAATGTGTACGCACGAAACCACTGAAAATGACTCAAAACAATGTAGTATACATTCTAGACCAGTATGTGGCACTGTAATTCTGCCACAGATACACTAAAAATGGAGAAGATGACTTTTTGGAGCATGTCATTCATTTTAAGCATTAGTCAACTATTAGTTGCACATTTATTAAGAAACCATATAAATCATAATGAGACTTTAATTGCCTACATAGCCTAATAAGCGTTCAAGCGCGCCACAGTGCACCGGCAGATATAATAATTATGAATGTGTCTGCATTAACGTTTTAATAATTTGTTGATAAACTAGCGCTTTTTTTTCAGCTTAAGAGATGTAGTTGGCGACACTGACTCGTCATCTCCGCGGTAGTGGATGCCTGTATGTTTCATATGGATTACTTAATCTGAGAATATTGTTTTCCATTTGAATTGGTTTATTTGAAAGTAGACATATCACTCTCTATAGATATATTATCAGATTTGCGTTCAAGTTCACAGAGACCGAGATGGCAGAAAGCGCATCCTGTTTATTTTATTATTTATTTATTATTTTACAAAAGTACAACATTTCGTTGTCATTCTGCATGCACACAAATAAACGTAGAGTCTTTACAGATTTGAAAGATCAATTTTCTGTATGAGTAAAAATTCATATTTAAAGAGCAAGTGACCACACCGGTGCCTCCTTCTGTTGTGCAGTAAGTGTGACTGTTCAGCTTCCACACTCCGCACAGACACTTAAATAGTGTAAATTTTTCTACGTTAGCATTAGATTTGCTATATTTGAGGTCGATGAATAATAGGTGAGCGTTTGGATGTCTTGCCCAATGTACTATTTTACCACATTTACCAGCCGTTAACGATCTCTCCGTCACGGATTATGTGGCTTTGTCACTTCCAACTAAGCAACTAATAAAACTTTAATAACGGTTAGTTGACTATTAGAGGGTAGCCCTATTTATTACACTATTTATCAATCTTTGTTATTGTTAGTTACAGTTGTTTATTGATTGTTCATTGTGTTGTTGCTGTTACGTGTTACACGGTGTCTGACTAGGGTAGAGACATGGGGTGATGACATCATCGTTTCACAAAATATATGAATTGCCTGTACACACAAAAACGCAAGGGCATCATTTTCAGATTTATTCACTCTGGAACCCGGTTTTGAAAAAATAGCGTTTTCAGGTTTTCACAAAAAGCCGGATCCGTCTAGACGAAATACCTATATGATACTAGTTTTTTACGCATACAACTAAACACATCTCTGTGCGGACAGACCCTATTATCAAGCTATTTAGAATTTCTGAGCACTATGACATCATAACCGCTGATGAACTGTCCTGTATTAGCATATTTCTGCCCTGTCTGCCATTTTTTCCGCGTTTGAGCACCTGTAATGACAACAATGTCTTGTAAGCAATGCAGGTTTTTTGTAGTTGGATATAAAAGTGAACATAGAAGTCTTAATTTTCTCCCGACACAGTAGTGGATTAGCTTTATTTTTGATAGTAATGCACCACCAAATACACATAAAATTTAAGAGAGGGGTGGAGTAAGCAGTAGCTCATTATCATTTAAAGAGACAAGCCCCGAAACGTGTCGCTGTGAACAAAGCTGTTTTTGACAAGGTAAAAAGAGTGTTGTTTTTACGACCACTGAGGAATTTTAACCAAAGTAGGACATTGCGGACATTTCATTAAGACCCTAAAGAATTATACCAACTTGTGGAAAATGTGCATCCGATGTCCCCTTTAAATTTCAACAGAATTTAAATAATGGTACAAGATTGTGAAAGTATATCTGATCATTTATATGATAAAATCTGCAATGATGATACAGTATAAAACTATTGATTAAAGCGTATTAATGTGTTTAGTTATTTTGTCATGGTAGCCCAGCTATCAGTCTCTCAGTATTAGATTTAGGGGCCTCTTCTTTGTACTCTATTTAAAAGCATTTATAACCTTCAATGGGCTGTTATCTCTGTCTCAAGCTCTTCACATTATTAAGAGCACATTTATCATTACCAGACTCCAGAGGGTCTTTCTTTTCAATAGAACGACTTCATACTAACATAGATGTAAAAGAAGCATGACTTTGTATGTTAATTATAGCTTGAAAGTGTCATTTCACAGACATATTGCAAAATAATTTATTTCATTTTAAGTCAAGTAGGAATATGTTAACGTCATGTTAGTTTTGCTAGAGGTCACATATGTCTTTTGAATTAATTCCTTTGTACTGCAGCCTCATAAGAATTTGACTTTGTATTTCATTTGGCCCGAGGTCATTTTAGACAAATTGTTACATGCTAATTGATTATAATATAGAAGACATTGTCAGATACTGTATCATTCAATAGTGTTTTTTTGTTTTGTTTTTTATTTTTTTGAATATATAAATTAATACTTATATCCAACAAGGATGCTACCGAGTAAACCTACTGAATTAGAAAAAAGTTGTTGGAGTTGTACTGCCTCTAGGGTTTATTTTAACTCTAAATTGCAGTGATTTGTACATATAGGTGTGTTTCTTTTACAATGAACCTAAACTGGAAGATTGGAGTATTGGCTTCACAGAAATATAGGTGTATATATATATATATATATATATATTATTTTTATTTATTTATTTATTTTGTGGTGTGATGCTCTACAGTCAGAGTGAAGTATAACAAATCGTGTTAGTCTGCTTCTTCCTTTACAGCCACGCATTTTAAACCGCTGTGCTAGAAGAGAAATTTCACTGTGCAAATTGTGCACAGCACACATTTTGTTAGCAACGATACCTGATTTGCATAATTCCTTTAGGAAATTGGGTGCTAAAACAGCACAGTCTGCATGTGCAAATAAACAGAGTAATCAGCGAGCATAATTCATTCGTAGTTAATTCCCTCCTTAATCTCTTAATCAGGGAATTTAACGCACCTCCACCTTGTTTCAGAGTTACAGACCTTTTAGTTTTCCCATTTCCTTCCTGGCAACTGACCAACCTGTTGGATTGTTCTGTGCATTGGCTGGCCTCCCCTGATTCCGCAGGCAGTGTTTTAGTACTAGATACAAAGTCACTGTAGCCTAAGTATTTATACTGTGCTTGATATTTGATGTCGGTAAGGGTTATGAGAGGGCAGGATTTAAATATTAACCCAAAAACTGACCTCCCTGGATTTGTTAGAATATTTATTCAGAGTCTAGAAATGGCTGTAATATGATGGTCTGTGTTTTGTGATTGCTTGTGTTTCCTTCATCCTAGAAGTATTTAAATGCTCTACAATTTTTTCATCTATTCTGAATTTCAATTGCATTAATATGAACTTTTTAGACCGATTAGACATCCTCAGACACAGTGTTCTGGAATGCAGAAAGAAGCTTCACAGTGGCAAAGATGGGACTGAGATTAGAAGCTCTCTCCCTGGAAGATGCTTGAAGATGAGTTGGTGAAATCTTCAGAAGCAAACAGTGAATATGCTTGGTTCCAGCTGGCAGAGGCTTATTAGTTAATTATGCATATCAACAGGCTAACCGCATAACACGGAGAGCCTGCCAGAGTGCACTTGGCTGTTTTTTAGAACTTCCTTATTACAGAATTATTGCAGCAATGCAAGCATATGCTAAATGTAGTGCTGACCCTGCTAGTGCAACAGCTACTACAAAAACCACAAAAGAAACCACACGCAAGAATCACATTAGCACTTTTTTATATATTAAAATGACCTTAGAAACCAACCTGCTAATTTATTAATTTTCTTGCAAAATAGAAATATTAGATATAACACCATATTAGACATGTTAGAAATAGTTGTGGCTGTCAAAGTTAATTGCATATGTCACTACATGCAATTGGGTATTCAGTTGCTGCATTTATGCATTCTGTAACTGTTTCATTCTTTCTGTCTGATTTCTAGTCTGATCTTTGTTTGTGCACTTGCAAAGATCCCCTAGTTCAGTATGTATGGACAGACAGATAAAATTCCCATATAGCAAAAATCCTAGTTTATTAGTAAATGATAGAGAAAAGCCTGTTTAATGGCTTATATATGTAGAATTGTAATATTATTTAATCAAATGCCAATGGGATGTTTAAACAACAAAATGGGCAGCAATGATGTGAGTGAAGCATGTTATATCTTTATCCAAAGATTAAAACTATTATGCACTGGCACTCACAGATGTATTATAAAAGAATTTAGTTGAAGTCTGTTCAAGCCTGCATTTATTTGATCCAAAGTACAGCAAAAACAGTAATATTTTGAAATTGTTTTACTGTTTTAACTGTTTTCTATTAGAATATGTTTTTAAAATGTAATTTATTTTCAAAGCTGACTTTTCAGCATCATTACTCCAGAAATGATCTGTCCTTCAGAAATAATTCTGAAGAATAATTCTAAAAAATTGTATTGTGTACATAAATGGTTTTACATTGTACTTACATTTTAAAATGCCTGCATGTAATTACATCTGTAATTAATTCCTGTAATTACATTATAATTACACTGTTTACCCATCCTTACACCTAAACTTGCATAGTAGTACATAGTAGTTAAGGCCACCTAATATAAAGTAGGATCATAATATCATGTTAGTTTTGTTAGGGGTTGTCACATCTGTATTTTAAATGTTCTTTTTAGGTTGCAGCCTGACAACATTTCAGTTTGGTATTTTATTTAACTAAAATAACTCATCTGGCAGAGGACCTTGTTGAATCTGGTGTGGCACGTAATACATTAACAGCACGCTGAGAAATATTTATTTACAGCATGATGGATGCTTTAGTATTTTCTCTTTTTTTTAATGCAGTTTGTTTTAAAATGCATGAAATTTGCATAAAACAGTAATTTGATAGATTTAATCAATGCAGTGTTTTAGTTACTAGCTTTTTCTGGCATTAACATGTTTACCAATAACATTTCAAGCAGTGCTCACAGTTAAATCATTTGTAGTGGTTCAAGCATCACTTTCCATTTTGGTGGAGTTTCTTTACAACACATGAAATGTACAGTTGAAGACAAAATTATTAGCCCCTTATAAAATATTGAATTATTTTTCAAATAACTCTCAAGTGTTGTTTAACAGAAAGATGATTTTATCAACACAGCATTTTTAAACATAATACTTTATTCAGGAAGCTTTTAGGGTTTGTAATACAAATAGAAATAAATGTATAACCAAGAATTTTAAAAAGTCTACTGGTCAAAATTATTAGCCCTCTGATGTTAATAGTCAATAGTGTATCCCTTTTGCTTGATAACAGCCTTTAGTTGTTTGCTGTAGTTCTCAAAATGTTTCAAGCATGTCTCCTGAGGAATGACAGCCCATTCTTCCTTAGCAAATCTCTCAGATTTGTTGGTCTTCTGGCACAAACTCTGGACTTTAGTGTGCCCCACAGATTTTCTATTGGATTCAAGTCTGGGCTTTGTGCAGGCCAGTCAAGTACACTCACTTTGCTCATTTGGAGGTATTTCTTCACCAGAAGTGAGGTATGCTTTGGGTCGTTATCATGCTGGAAGACAAAATGTCGACCCAAACCAAGTTTTCTTGCAGACTGTCTGAGGTTGTCTTTCAAAATCTTCTTATAGTCTTCCTTTTTCATGTTTCCTTCAACCCTGACGAGATTCCCAGTTCCAAACGCACTGAAATATCCTCACAGCATTATACTCCCACCACCATGTTTCACTGTGGGAACGGTGTTCCTGGGGTTGAATGCCTCTCCCTTCTTTCTCCAAACATAGGCAACATCTCGATGGCCAAACAGCTCTAGTTTTGTCTTATCTGACCAAAGGACATGTTTCCAGTATGCATCACATTCCCCCAGGTTGTCCTTAGCAAACTTCATTCTAGCTTGGAGGTGTCTCTTCTTCAGAAGTGGAGTCTTTCTTGGTCGGCAACCTCGCAGTTCATTCCTGTGCAGGGCTCTAGTGACTGTCTTCGTTAAGACATCAATTCCAGACTTGGCTAGGTCATTCACTAGTGTCTTGGCAGTTGTTCTTTGGTCTTTAGAAACCTCTCTCACTAGTTTTCTTTCCAAAATTTTTGAAATCTTTCGCTTCCTGCCTCTGCCCTTCTTGTTCTCCACTTTGTTGGTATCTTTACACTTCTTGGTAATGCATCTCACTGCAGTTCTTGGTTTGTTCTATAGCTAATCAAACTAAATTTCTTAAGGGGGCTAATAATATTGACCTTAGCAGTTTTTTTATTTATTTATTTTTTAAATTCTTTTATTCAAGCATCTATAAGAAATCAGACTTTCTCTAGAAGAAAAAAAAAATAGGAAATAATGTGAAACATTATCTTGCTCTGTTAAACATCACTTGGGAAATATTCTAAAAAAAAATTAAAATTTCACAGGGGGGCTAATAATTTTCTCTTCAACTGTATACTGTTCAGCCACTGATGTTAAAAATCACCTCCTGAAGACCTGTTTCTCACTCCATGTGAACTCAACAGCCTAGGCATCTCATAAATAAAGCTATTTCCAGGTTCTGACACTCTTTTTTAATCTGATAGGCATGTGTTTTCTCAGTTAATTATCTCCTGTGCTTTGATAACTATGCCTGTTGCTACAATTAATTAAGAGCATCTCTAGCCTTCTCTTCTCGCATACTATAGGAGAACTTCAGAAGATGCCATGTTCTCTGATTAACAAGTGCTCTGGCTGAACAAGGCTCTCATTACAAAGCAGCAGCGAAACAGCAGTGGACTTGCTATTTAATATGTCCCCCAGTGCTTGGCATAAATCACTGTAGATGTCATTAAGGCAAACTTTTTTTGGTGTAGGATAAGACCACTTATCATGATAAGCTGCCTGTACGGGTCTTAATTTACTGATCTTTAATGAGCACATGGCAAATCATTCACAGCCATTTTTTAATCATTCATCGTAAACACTGTCATTATGAGTAGCACAGCAAAAACAAATTCTAGATATCAGGATTAAGTGACAGTTCACCTCAACATAGCCTTTGATATTTTTTATTAACACTCTCATGCATTCAGGTTTTTGTTGTGTGTTGCGCTGTAGGGAATGTTACGGTTGTCTCGGATGTAACAGAAGCTTCTTAACAGTGTGAATTGTGATATTGACAGTGGATTAGGGAAAATGCAACCATTAGAATCCAAAAGTTGAGAAATGCTTAACTTTATGCAAATGCCAAGTGAAAAACGGTAGCCAACAGCCAATCGCAGTAAGAAGTAGGTAGTGCTGTTTTTCGTAAGTTTTATATATATATATATAAATGTCAGAAAGTAAGCAAGTTGTTATAAAGAATGCATATTATATTTGATCCTGAAGTAGCATGTGTACTTTTTTTTTTTTTTTTTTTTGGCAACCTTAGTTTCCGGATTAGTGTTGTCCAAATATTGCTTAGATTTTCAACTTTCAGATGACGTATAAATCTCAGTTTCAAAAAATTGACCCGTATGACTGGTTTTGTGTTACAGTATCACATACAGAGGTTGGACAATGAAACTGAAACACTTGGTTTTAGACCACAATTAGTACAGTGTTGGGCCTCCTTTTGTGGCCAATACAGCATCATTTCGTTTTGGGATTGACAAATACATGTCATGCACAGTAGCCAGAAGGATTTTGAGCCATTCTTTTTATAGAACAGTGGCCAGGTCACTATGTGATTCTGGTGTAGGAAAATGTTTCCTGACTCGCTCCTCCAAAACATCCCAAAGTGCCTCAATAATATTCAGATCTGGTGACTGTGCAGGCCATGGGAGATGTTCAACTTTACTTTCATGTTCATCAAAGCTCTCTGTCACCAGTCTTGCTGTGTGTATTAGTGCATTATCATCCTTATACATGGCACCACCTTTAGGGTACAATGTCTGAACAATTGGGTGCACATAGTCACACTTTGCTCTTACTGGTGGAATGTGCAAAAAGTGAAGATTGGCCACCAGGCTGCGCAAATATAGCCATGAAACCTCCAACACTATATTGGCCAGTGTTTCAGGTTTATTGACCAACCCCTCTATAACACTTGGTATTTTATTGAAAAGAGGACCATGTTCTTGTTTTTCTTTAAGAAGTTGTTTTATTTAATTTTGGGACATGTTATGTGTCTGAGCAGTTAAATCTGTGTCTATATTGCATGTTCATATTACCAGCTTAATAGATGTTTTCTCCTGGAATATATAATGAGTTTGGATATTTTAGAGAAATGCTTAATAAATGCATTACACTTTACACTTTAGCTGACTAAATATACTGGAGTAATGGCTGATAAAAATTCAGCTTTGCATCACAGAAATAAATTATATTTTAAAGTATATTAAAATAGAGAATATCTCGGTTATGTATGTAACCCTCGGAATGATCCCATTCATCAGTCACCGACGTGACTCGGAGTGATTGACTGATGGAGAACGTTTCGGTTACGTATGCAACCCTCGTTCCCTGAAGGAAGGAACAGAGACATCACGTTGGTGACTAACAAATGGGATCTCATTTGCTGGTCACCGATGTGACTCAGAGTGACCGACAGATAGGGAACTATTATTTGAATTTGTAATAATATTTTACAATATTACAGTTTTTTTTTTTCTGAATTTTTGATTAAATACCTAGCTCTGCCATGAAACTCTAGATGACACAGGCTGACGGTTGTTAACTGATGAGATTCAGAGAGTATACAACTTGGCACAAGCCGATTGGTTCATGTTGCATACTCAACCAATGAGCTTGCGGCTTCACATTTAAATGGCTGGTAGTATTCACTTGGGCATTTGGCAGCGCACTTTCAAAGTTCCTCTGAAACCCTCCATCTTCCCCAGCTCCACTTGTATAGATCTGCTACAGGTTATTTTGTATGCTATTTGTGCAGCAGCAGTATGTCTTAAATACTCAGCACCGTATCGCCATATGCTTTGGCAGTAGCAAGTTCCTGTACAACTACAGCAATAACCAACAGCAGCAGCAATTCAGCAATAGCGTAGCAGATCTATTCCATTAACATTTTCATATCCATTACCATGCTAAACCCTTCCGAGAGTTGTCATGACACAAATAAATGCAGCCTTGATGAACAGAAGAGACTTATTTATAAAAATAATTCTAAATTTTACTGATCCCAAACTTTTAACTGGCAGTGTATATAATCATTATATTGGTTATGTACTATGAAAAAAAAAAAAAAAAAAAAATATATATATATATGTTAAACACACTCGCTACAGACACAACCTAAAACGAATGTGTTGTAGAGCAGATAACGGAGCAGAGTTTCGGTGCTGCAGTGTAAATACATTGTAAGCCTACCTGTGCCTATGAATGTCAAACTGTTTCACTGACACCACATAGACGTGAGGCCAATCTAAAGAGACTAGTGATCTGTCTACGCTTGAACAAATTGCTCAAGTGGAGGAGCCTGGGCGTGGGACAGTAATTAGGAGTAATGCAAGATTGATTCGTACTCAGCGGCAATGCCTTGATTAATGTCAGGCTCTCTGCAAACAGAAACATGTGTTTGTGTTAATCAGAAGGTCTGGAATAATTGCTCTGTGTTTGGACGGCTGTTTTGGTATGTAACCTGGTGGATGCTTCTGGCATTGAAAACGGGGTGCCTTAGTCAACAGCACCGGGTGCATCTTGTCTTGTCCACAGCTCAAAGCTGCTACTTGCGTGTTGATTAAATTTCTGGTCTGTCGCAGTTGTTTATTATGTACACACTTCAAAAATGGAATGTGTCACCGCCCAAGACAACATATCTGAGAAAACTGCTGCCTTGGAAAAATGAGGGAATCGACATGACAGAAGTTGAGAGGAATTGTAATTGTCTCCTAGAGCAGTAATGATGACTAGCTAAATAAAGGCTGGGGCTACTGCTGTTTTGATTAAATGTCACACATGAAAAATGAAGCTCAACAAACGGCCGTCAGTGCTCATGGAAAGAAGGATCTACAATATGCCCTGGGATTTACCATTCATGGGATCAGAACACCCCACAAATATATTCTGGCTCACCAAAATGTCTAAAATATGTTGGTAAGTGGGGTTCTTGTAGTGTAGCCACTTGTTTTTAACCTTCCTCAGGCTATTAAATTCATAAGTATGGCTGGTTGACATGCATTGCTTCATGCTGAATGGAATAGCTTTTTAATGTTATTTGTCTTATTACCCAGCCTTGTCAAGGAATCAATAGAAACGCTACCTGAAGCCATGTTGTCTCACTGAACTAATTGTGAGTTGGAAACAAAGTCTTCAGAATTCCAATACAATTATTGAACAGACGAAAAATAGCATTTTCATGATTCTTGGTTCCAATCCAGAGTCGAATCCCATTTGAGCTTTGGGGAAATAAGCCTTTATTTCACACAAAAAAGAATATTCTACACATTCCCTTTAGTTTTTAGTTATGCAATGTACACTCATGAATGATATTACTTTTTCACGGTTTATTCTAATTGGCCAGTCATAACATAATGTGATCAATTGTATCATTTCCACTAGCATTTCCAAACACATTTGCCAAAATTGGTGCCCATTGGTAAGATAAACAGGTAGTCGTCAGCAAGAAGTTTTTATTGCAGATCATTCTAACACTATCAGAGCCACATTGTACACTCTTTGCAGAAATCAAATTACAGATGGATAACTTGTGGTGTTCTTTGCTCATTAAACTGAGCTAGGAAAACGTGTTCTACCATTAAATATTGTTCTCTTCACCTTTAACACCTTACTGTTTTTCTATCAAGTTGTTTGCTGAAAGAATGAGAATGCAACAGATGTCTATGTTCATGTGCCAAGAAAAGGTGCTTTCTGTTTTTTTTTTTTTAATGTGTGATGTGTGCAGGTGTGAGAAGTTGAAGGGCAGGAGCACTTTCAGATGCATCGAGGGCTTTTTGTAGGCAGATGGTGCTGATGTGCTCACCAGGGAAGCAGCTAAAGCAGGGGAACAGTCAGTGAGCTATGAAAGCCCACTTCTGCCACTGAATAAAAAATATAAAAAATTGTATTGTGACTTTTTATCTCACAATTCTATCTTGTTTCCAGAATTGTGATATCAGAATTGGAAGATAAAAACGTGCAATTCTGATATTTTTTCTCACAATTTTCTCAGAATTGTGATATAAACTTATATACAATAATAAAGTCAATTTTTAGGGGAAAAAGACTTTTCAGAATTGCATTTCTGACTTTTTTTTCAGAATTGCATGATATAAACTTACAATTCAGAAAAAAAGGTTGCAAAGTAAAGTCAGAATTCTGACATATAAACTCACAATTCTGACTTTTTTTCTTAGAATTGCCTGTTTATATCTCTCAGTTGTGACTCTTTTTCTCAGAAAAGTCTGAATTGTGTGAGAAAAAGTCACAGTTACCTTTTCTCACAATTCTGACTTTTTTCTCAGAATCGTGGGATACAAACTCAAACAATTACGAGTTGAAATCCAATTTTGAGGGGTTGGGCAAGTTTATATCTCACAATTCTGGCTTAAAAGCACACACTTGCAATTCTGACTCTGAATTGCAACTTTATTTCTCAGAATTGCTAGTTTATATCTCACAATTCTAAGTAAAACAGTGAGAATTGCAAGTTTGTATCATGCAATTCTGAGAAAAAAAAGTCATAACTGTAAGAGAAAAAGTCTCAATTACCTTTTTTATTTTTTATTCAATACGAGAAACAGGCTTCCATAGTGGGCAAACACCAGGTGCTGGGTGAAATAAAAGAAGACTGTGTCTCATTCACTAATAACTGCATAGATTTTAATATGCACAGGACAACTTCTCATGAAACAATTCCACCTAACTCACACATGAATTTATGAACATATGAATTTATTCATAACCTCATTCTAATATTAATGCATTCGGAGGATTCTAAATGAGCAACCTGGTTAGTAATTTGCATAAAACACGCCCAAAGCATCTCCATATAAGACTTTCAACACAACCTTTCCTTTACAGCCTTTTGTCATTGTCAGCAACGTTTAGTGTCAAACATTTATAGTACATTTTAGTACAAAAGTTTTGATGAAACATTGTTTGTGATAATGTTTGTACTTGTAGAATGAGGCCCATTATTCGTTATTCCATGACCTTGAGTGGCTTTTGTCCTCAATTTCCTTGGTTCAGGTGTTTTATTATATCTGCCGTGTGACTGTTCTTTGCTCCATTTCCATGCCATGGAAGCACTGGAGTGATGCTGATCAGTGTCACTCTCACATTTATCTTGGAACTTGGTTTGAACTAAACTTGCTGAATTGTAGCATTGAAGAAAATCTGCCGGCAAGCTTCAGCTTAGCTTGTTTTCAACATTTTTCAGCATTCAACATTTTTTTTCTTTCTTTCTTTCGAGTGTTTTCGACAAACATCAAGTATGTGGGTGGTTGTTTACGTACTTTGGGGACTTTCTCCCCTCTCTCCTCCAGAACTGAAAGTCATGTAAATGTTAACTCGGTGTTTGCAAATGATCTTGGAATTAGCTAATCTAATTTAAGAGTTCTTCTAATCCTCATCACAGACCCTCTGTTAGATGAAGGCCAATGAAACTTTCACTTTACCCAATTTGAGTTGATTTCCCTGAGTGTCAGCGTAAATTTGATTAGTCGATAAATGGTGTTACTGCAGGAAGAGAGGAGATGCATCTAATGCCGCAATACACTTAACATTCTTCAATCATTGCATCTATCTGCTTTTAGGATTATCAGCGCGAAGCTGTGCACTTCACTTGTATGTATAATGGGCTGATGGTCTTATTTACTAAACCCTATGTATTTCCCACCTGTTGGAAATGGCAGGAAATTATCTTATAGCTTGAGGCTCTAGACTGTTAGCACATAAATATTCATAGTAAATTAATGAAATACCTTTTTATTTCTGCTGAAAGTTTTAAGATCAAACTATTTAAACTGTTCAGAATGGATTAGAACGTTTTGAAGTAAGGAAAATGAAAAATACATTCTAAATTCAAGTGAATTTGGATACATTGGAACATTTGAGACAATTGTACTTTTAGAAATAAGGCAAAAAACAGTGACATTTGTAACATTAACCATCCCATTTTGAAACTCCACAATGGCAGTTTTATCCGTGGGTCTTTTAAGTAATTGCATGACTCTTCAATCAGCGCATATCCTACGCTTTGTGACAACACAACAAAGAAACGATCAGCACATGACCTGATAAATATCTAAGCTGCTATCTTGTCCTTTCACAGATGAGCAAAACTGATTCCCAACACGTCTGCCGGCTGGGAGCTGCATTTGTCACCTTAAGAATGTCCTTAGTTCTTAACTGGATTTGAAGCATGGATGGCTAAAGAAATTGATTTCCTCCAGGGAGTAATTTTTTTAAATGATCTATAGCTATGTTAGAATTGATGAATGCAGTGATGGAATTTATTTATTTATTTATTTTAATAGCTGTGTTAAGGCCTTAGGCCTTAAAGATACAAGAGCAGTCATATTCAGCTTACATGCAGATGTTTACCAAAACACATGCTTTGTTTTCAAAGGGGCTCTTAATTGATTGAATGCACTTTATCTTTGTAATTCTCACAAAGGTGTTTTTCTGCATAAAAAAGTCATTTTTTATGTTTCTGTGTCGAACTCTTAGATGAGGTTTGGTGGTGTGAATTATGCATGCAGAGCAAGCGCACTCTGAATTGAGAAGCTGTCAGGTCTGTTCGAATCTGGACGCTTGCTATGAATTGGAGATGCTTCTTCTCATGAAAATGTTGTGCCTCTCCTCTTCTCTCTCTTTCATTTTCCCTCAACCGGAGGTATTCCATTTTCCAGGTCTGATTTGTATGCAGTTTGTTAAGCAGTGGAACTAATTAATGTAATGGGATGAAAAGAAGCGATTTAAGTGCGAATCTGTACAGATGAAGAATGATCCAGGCTTGAAGGAACTGAGTGGAGCAATGAAATATTCACGCAAGGGACTAATTTGCTCGCAGACTTGTCTGCTTTAAGGGCCTCATATTCACTTTTTTGTTGTTTTCTTATTGAGCTAACAGATTGGATCTATTTTTATGTGTGCTTTTATCTAAAATAGATGACACAGATACAATGATGAAAATGTTACATTTTTGAATGAAGTTCCAAATGAAAGAGATCTGTATATACCTACCTGTATTAAGCTATCAGTACAGGCAGTTGCTAATTTGGTTCAGATCTTTAAAACAGATTTGCTAACTAGCTGTAAACTCTTTGATATATGACAGCATTATGCTTTAAACTAAGCCGTAAGTGTGCCAGGCCGCGAGTTTACCAAAACTCTTATGATGTACCTTGTTCAGCAGCTTTTTTAAAAGCCTCTATTTGATTCATGTGAAGGGGACCACAGGGAGAAATCCTGGAACTGAATGTACTTTGTGTTCAAAAATATATATAATATCCAAGAATGACTTTCTTTGTTCATTCTAGAGCCAAAAAGCCACAAGAGGCAATCATCAGGGTCCAATCAGTTTGGAAAATTGTACAAAAATTGCCAAAATGTGACAAACCAGAGCCTGTGAGTGCTGCAACACAGTTGTTTTGGTGGAAAATGGCAAATATTGCACAGCTTAGATTTTATTTTCTTTAGTTATAGCACCCCCTAGCATTAGAAATAGATAGCATCCTTCATCAGATTGTCCTTTCTGTACCAGTTTGTATAAAGGTATTTACATGAGCTCACAAGATTTAGATCAAATCACTATGAGCCAAACAACCCCAAACAGTTTAATGAATATAATTTATTTATTATTTGTTTGTAAATGATACATACCAAATTTTGTACAAATCAGACAAATATTAATTGACCATCAAACTGAACAAATACAACAGTGTGCCATTATTTGTTACCTGTTTTTCAAGATGGACAATGATGATGGAAAAAGCATAAAAGTGTTTCTACTTATATCTATAACCTGAGCACTCTGGTTTTGTGTACACAGTGCAGGAACTGCTGTCTTTTTGACTGGATGTTATATGTTCTTGTGGAGCAGACATTCCTCATGTCTTTACCCCCATGTGTACCTTTTCATCTGACTTTCCAGTAGGCATGAAAGTGGGTCAGAGAATTCAAGGAAATGTAAATTAAAGGGGTTTTCAGTATAGAACTAATTTAGCCCAGCCACAGGGACCCTAATATCGCCTTGGTGCGACCATGTGAAGTCTGTTTAATTTGATTTCTTTAATGTGCCAGCATTTCACAAAAAGCTGTATTTCTATGTAAACTGACTGGGCAGTGTGCAAAGCTAGTATGTGCCAGATTACCATAGGTTGATTATGAATACATTTGCTTGTGGGTGTTAGAGTAATAGAATGAAGGGACAATAAAATATATCAGGACTGTAGAAGGTGTTTCCTAAATCTAGATCCGCCCGAGGAAAAATACTGTAAATAAATAACAGCTGACTTTTTGTTAAGCATTGCCCAAAAGCAAATCTTCAGTCAGTCTTGCCTGAATGACTTCAAACTCACTGTCTGTGTGAAGGTTAAACACATTGAGGTGAATGCAATAAGCAGTATTTTAGCACAAAAACACATTTACTCAATAACTTGGGGCTTTTAACCACACACTATTTTCTGTATCAGTTATAGTCATTCTTGTCAGCACAAACACACCTTTCTATGTTAATTGGGCTTATAGATTGAGCCTTACTTACAAAAGTCAGTGCTATTTGGCTGGTGCAATTAACATTGGGCTATTTACCATACTCAGAAACAGTGGAATCGACTCACTAAATGATAGAGAAGAACATTATAGCCAGGCATATATCTTGCATGCTGTAGACAAGCATACTTTTGGCATTTTAAAAAGCCGATTTAAGTGATTTGGGCCAATTTACGGCATTACCTGATTTGCATAATTTCTTTATTGAATTGTGCATTAAAACAATGCGGACAGCATGCATGTGCAAATAAACAGCATTATCAGCAAGTGCAATTCATTGTTGGGAATTCATGAGGTTTATTATAATTTAAAATGGTTCACAAGCTAACCCACCTGAATTCATTCGCTGACATTGAAGATAAAACATTGTGTCCTCAGGTTTACACGTAACTGCAATTACTGCCTCAACGTCAAGGTCCTCCTTTGTTCAGACGGACTGGCTTGATTCATTGGTCTGAGTGAGATTAGCTTTGGGTTCAAGTTTCTGTGTGAAATCAAGGGCATGCAGGTGTGTCAAGCACTTCCATTCTTTCCAGGCCACTCACTTTCCTTTCTGTTATCATTGCAATTACCTTGGAAATGTCACGTATGTTATAATATGCAAAGGTAAGTAACATTTTTATGAGTCTAGATGAAATTATCTCCATTTTACAGCATTAAGGGAACAAGGTACTGTATGAATCTATACTTAAAGAAGGTCTTATTCCCATAGATATGTGTGTTGACTGAGTGTAATCAAAGAAAAGTCAAGTGAAGGTTTATTGTTGTTTTTGTTATAGAGTAATAAAAGAAACAGTTTCTCAAGTGACCTTGGTGGAGAAGCTTAGCATGAGCCATACAACAGTAAACACAACAGTAAGGCAATGTTATAGAGCAGTAGATACAATAACCCCAATCTATATATAGAGGGGGTAATATAGACTGCCAGTGTAAATAATGCATTCAATAAATATGAAACACACACCATAGGGCTTTATTATTGCACTGTTGAAAGGAGCATTAATTCCATTGAGAAAACAAGTTCTTTCATAGTCTTTGCAGCAGAGTCCTAAGCTCAAAGGGAGCTTGTGTCATGCTTCCTCCCCTTTTTTTAAGGGTTTCAAGCACGTAGCACTGAAACTATTGTAACTGTTAGACTGGCCAAGTCTCAGCAATCTCCACATAAAACTGATAGTGCAGACCAGTCGTAGAGACTTCAAACTTGAAGAGATGGTAGTGCTCACACCACCTACAACGTCACCAAGGCTCACCCCAATCAGCCTGATGGGGGCGCTACAGTGAACAAAAGTACAAAAACGCTCATAACTCCTTAACTATCAGTCGCAGACTGTCATTGGAATTCTTGGCTCATGCCGGACAAAACACATGTCTCAGATTTGATTGTGAGCCTGGGCGAAATTTTCGGATATTTTGGATTTTTTGGAAAACTTGTTTTTGTGAACTAGTCCTAGGTTTTTCATCCAATTAGAACTAAAGCAGTGGAGACTACCAAAAGAAAGTTGAACATTTGCGTATCTCAAAAAAACATGTCCACCATTGGCCAATGAAGTTTGAGCACCTGTTAGACAAGGATAACAGAGGCCGATCGGAACTAAACTTGTTGGGCGTGTTTGACTCACAGTCGCAAATAAATATATATATATATATATATATAGCATTTCCTTTTCGTTATCGCTTTGCTTGTTCCGGTTTTGTGTTCTGGTAAGGCACTATTCCATGGAAACATTCTTTAAGGCTGGAATACACTACACAATTTTTTTCACGATTTTCTCCAGATTTACTGTCTTGAGAAGTTGATGCTAGTTGCTGAAAGTTATAAAGTTATAAAGTTGCTGAGAGATATCATAGAAAATCGCATAGTGTATGATGACATAAACAGACTCAGATTATGTAGCTTCAGACTCTAATTCCATCCAGTCAGAGGATATTAAACATGTTTGATATTTTCAGACAATTTTAGAACCCATATTGTTTTCAATTGTCATGCGTCTTCTAAGAACAAGGCAGGAACTTCATGAGTGAGTTTGTTGTGATTGGAACAACTTTAAAGTCTGGTAGTGTATGATCCTTAGTTGTTTAGTCATTTTGTGTTGTTTTACAAATTTTCTTGTGCAGAATCCAGTCGTTTCAATGGGAAGCCATGTGATCTGGAATTTCACATGAGGGCTAAAGATTTCCCCATTCAGATTTCACAGCCATTCAAGTTCACACACAGATTCATCACACTGACCAACAGAAATGTGCATGTTTAAAAGGGATTTTTGTGTTAGCTGTGCTTCATGCATTGCTACACTATTGACAGCAGACAGTAGACTTCACTTAACCACAACTGTATGGCTTTGGACAGTATGGTGTGTTTTTTCTAGCATTAAGTCTCTATTTATTTCTTAACCAACACTATCTGAATAACCTCCTTCTCTTTTTGTTTTGTGGTGTAGTTCAAACCATTTTTGAACACAATTTAATAATAATGATATAAAGGGGTCATATAGCAAATAATCAGTAGCAATAGTCAGTAGCAGTGGCGTGCACAGACTTCTGGAGGGGCAGGGGCGAAATGACGTTAAGGGGGCACATTCGTGTTCCCCCTCGGGAGAAATCGCGTTCTGGGGTGGTGGGGGGGCTTCCTCCTCGGTAGAAATCGCGTTCCGGGGGGTTGGTTCGCGGGAGGGCACATATACCAGACCTTTCGGACCTCAAAGGGGCAGGGGCTTGAGCCCCCCAACCCCCCCCTCCCGTGCACACCACTGGTCAGTAGCAAAATTTTTAAATATGAAAACATACTTACAGGCTGTGAGTCAGAAGCACCAGACTGTACTTGCATTGTAGGCTAATCTCCCAGGTTCAATAAACAAACCTCCGTAATATGCACTGCACACACTTGAATATTTGCATCATTGTACTGTTCTGGAACAGTATTGTAAATATAACTTAACCGCTAATACTCATTTAGAAGGCCAAACAAAGCACTTTCGCTTTTGCAATGAAACACACAGCATCTCCACAAAATGGCGGTGGCTGCAATAACACTACAGTGAGAATAAAAGTTACACCTTCTTTCTTTCCGTATACATTTGGGCGGTGGTATGCAACGATTTGTGGGGCCGTGTTTGAATGAATGTGAGGAATACCTCTTTGGTATTCTCTTTAATCTTTGCAACTTTACAGATCTTATGTATGCACAAACACGAAAACATGAAATCGCATCATATGAACCCTTTAAAACATCCAACTTTATTGAGACTGCTGTAGTTTAGTTTGGAGGTATTTATATACCATCAACCAAAAATGGAGTTTTGCGTTGCTAATAAACAGTTAAAAGTACATATTTAGGTTGTTTTTTAAGGGTGCTTTCACACTAACCCTTTTGGTGCACACCCGGGTTCAGCTGACGTCAGAGTTTGGTTTATTTAGATGATGTGAACACTGTCTTCCAAACTTGGGTGCACAACCTCCGGTACAGTTTGCTGCTGATATGAAAGTAATTGTGGATCTTTTCTAAGAAGATAATTACTCTCCTCCATCCCCAGCTCCTCCTTTCATCCACAGTCAGGACTTTGCATTATATATATATATATATCTACTAAGTCACACACTTTTATCCTGAATTATGTTGTTACATTAAATTGTCATTAAGAACATTGATGATATCTGCTACATTTATATTGGTTCTGTTCTGTTTACCCTAAAGGGGTTATCGCTGCTGTGCCTGCTCTCATCCATGCTAGGCTGCATGGATGCGCAAGGAGTTCTTGTCCAGAATAGAATCATACCGACAATCCAAGCTGTATGCTGTTTGTCAATCATCTTTGATGATAGTGGTCCTGACAGAACTAAATAAAAGTTTTTTTTTTTGCAGCTTTGTACCAAAAAAATCTCAGTAAATACAGCCGCATAAAATATTAACCAAATGCAATTATCGCATATTGCTGTGGCTAGCAATCACAGTATTGCTGAGCTGAAATAAAGGCTACTTTTTATTGCCCACTTTGCTGTGAATAATTCATGATATCCACTAAACAAATTTACAGTATCTTTAGATGTTATTGCCGAAGATAAAAGTGGAAGAAGATTCTGGCTATTTGGGGAGTCAAGTAATCATTAAAATCTCTTACTGATAGAAGAGCTCTCTCATTCTTTTTTTTCTCTTTCTTTCTGTGTTTTCCAGGTTGACATGCTTCGGCCAACAAAAATCACAGGCGTTATTACCCAGGGGGCTAAAGACTTTGGACATGTTCAGTTTGTCGGCTCCTACAAGCTGGCGTACAGCAATAACGGCGAGAGATGGTTTATATATCAAGATGAAAAACAGAAGAAAGACAAGGTAAGATTCTTTCTCACGCACCACATGTCAAAAATGCACATTATTGCAAGACCAAAAGAACTTTTATCTTTTGCCCAAATCACTTTTATCTCAAGGTTGATCTGAATCACCTTGACATAAAGCGTTTTTTAAATCATCTTTGCATTGTTTTTTGCTAAACATAAACACTTGATTTTATAAACCTGGATTCCATGGACATGTTTACATCCCAGAGTCAATGAAAGAAAGACATCCTTGTCTGGAATCAGGGCTGTATATTCTCCTCCATCCTATCCTGTCAGCACTGTCCCAGGGCACCTGAGCAGACTCTGTCTGTGTCTCTCTCTATGGCCTGCCTACACCCAGATAACAGTCCAATCTGCCCAGCCTCAGTGAAGAGTGTGCCAGAAATGTTTGTTTACAAACCTCTAGTGGGTTACAAACGTCAAGTCCATTGGCCTGAGCTTGTCTTCTGAGGATTTTGACGCTATTCTGAACCTAGCAATGAAGCAGTTTATTTGTTTATGTATGTATGTTTTGAAGACATTGTTGAATATACTTGTCAGGGTTTTATCAGGGGTTATTAAATGAAAAAGCTAAAAGCATAGCTTTTACCAGCAGACATATGCCTGTTTGTAACCTTAATATTTGTGATGTTTGTCACGCAGCCCTGTGTCACAGCTCTAATTTTAGTTCATTTTTAGTACTGAGATAATCTTTGCATTTGGCTACTGCTAGAAAGCTGCATGCCGTGGTAAGAGAGCTGGTGAGTATTAGCTGGCACAGGGTCAGCACCTTGGCAAGCCAAGCACAGCATGGATCTTTGGATAAAAATGTGAAAAGGCTGAGATGGCCTCCTACGATTGTAATGAGATGGTTAAAACCTTATTTGCACAACAGTGTTTCTCACTTCTGCAGTGATATTTTTTCCCTCAGTTTTCTCAAAGTTCTTAACTCCAATTATTTGATATAAGCCTACATTTCATAATCATATTTGCTAATAAGATGCAATATACTGTAATTTCTGGGTAGAGTATAGAATCCCATTTTAAAATGCCATTTAAAGAGATAGTTCACCCAAAAATGAAAATTCTGTCAATAATTACTTACCCTCATGTTGTTCCAAACCTGTAAGACCTTTGTTCATCTTTGGAACACAATTTAAGATATTTTGAATGAAATCTGAGAGCTTTCTGACCCTGCATGTGACATCAGTGGTTCAACCGCAATGTTACAAAGCTACAAAAATACTTATTGTTGGCAAAGAAAACAAAAATAATGACTTTATTCAACAATTTCTTTGTTGTACTTTTGTGAATGCACAGTGGAGAAACAAGGTGCAGTGCATATGTTGTGGTACTCTAGTGAATGTGTATTAAAGACTGACACAGAAGAGAAGAAATTGTTAAATAAAGTTGTTCTTTTTGTTTTCTTTGTTCACAAAAAGTATGCTCATGAACCACTGATGTCACATGGACTACTTGTGATGTCCTTACTACCTTTCTAGGCCTTGCTGGTTGCATTGGTGTCTATGCAGAGTCATAAAGCTGTTGGGATTTCATCAAAAATATCTTAATTTGTGTTCCGAAGATAAACAAAGGTCTTACAGGTTTGGAACGACATGAGAGTGAGTAATGACGGAATTTCCACAGCTAACAATATGATGGAGCCAGTGCTTAGAATGGCATAATGGTTTTCATGTGAATAAAACAAATTTGAGTATATTTGACTTGATTTTATGAGTGGTGTTTTCTGTGGAGAAGTCGGTGACTTCGGTGATAGAATGTTAATGGTGGTGGCCAGGATTTGCTGTTACTAATGTGTTCAGAATAGAATTTATAGTGTTACTATGAAGTTTCTAGGGTGATCGGAGTCATTGTTAGGGCATTACACTGTAAAACCATTACCAACCAACCAGTTCAAGCCAATTGGTCGATTGGGTTTTGGTTAAATGCCTGAAACAAGGTCTGTGGTCAACACAAGCTCAATATATTTTGTTCTAACTAAAGATTTTTTAAGCCTTTGTGTGACTTTGGTGTGTTTTACTTGCTAAAAAGCTGCTAATTCGGACTACAGATGGTGGAGATATTAAATGCCATCATGGTGAACTGGTAAATCCATAACGTACTAGTCCGCATTTACAGCCTCATTATGTTTATAACCACTCTGCAAGATATTATAAGTCAAATATTCCAGATTTTAAATAGAGATTGAAAGAGTTGTCAGAAGCTTAGTGGTAGTGACCACTAAGGCTGAAAGCCTAGCATTAGCTTTGTTACTTCTTCCAACAGTATTTAAGCTTTTTTGATTAACCTGGTGAAAAAACAATGTGCAACAGTCATAAACTTTTATTGGTCACAGAGCTTCTTTACTGTAGTTATCCAGAAGCTAATAGAAAAATCCTACTGGCTTTTTGTCAATGGAAGCAGAGTGAGGCTAATTTCCAGATAACATACAAAAATGTCATTCTTTTAGCACTCTGTAGGAGCTACTATAGTGGCGAGAGAAAGCTGATGTTAAAGTTTGTAAATGAATGTAACTGTGATTTGCTTGCACTGCACCCGTCGATAAAAGAGACACAAATTGACAAGCTGTCATTGTCGACAAGAGAGTGGCATCAATGCATTAACAACTAGTTGTTCAGCTTGGTTCTGTAAACACTACGAGGATTTAATGAAAATTGATTCGGCTGTGGTTGTCACTCCGCAGTATAGCCCACTCTGTATGTAAAGAATGGCATTAAGCACTCGAAAGAAGAGTGACAACCACATTTAGCTCTATTGTGTACCCATGTGTGGTCCGTGATCGCTTGTAGTGTGTTCCTCACATCTTACTCTGCCTTTGGCCAAAACCCAAACTCAACTGATTGTGCTTATCCTCAAGAGACTCACCAAGTCATTTAAAATAAGTCTTTTTTGCTAACACACTCATATAATGCTTACAGACCCCACATTTTTCACACATACAACCTGTTTTCTGTCAGAAATCATCAGTCCATCTGAAGCTGTTGGCAGTGAAGATGCTCTGATTGGCACAGACATGCACACCCATCATTGATTAGCCTCGGGTCAACGTCAAGGGGTTAATTAGCCCGCGAATAGAACTATTCCCTCGCGGGCAGGGGGGTCAATAGCACATTAGATGGCAGTAAATAAGATCACGTCCAAAGATTAGCTGCCGGTGGATTCCCTTCCCCCATACAAGCATGTAGCTACATTCCCTTGATGTGAACGTGAAGAGGAAGGTGAAGCTCTATGGTCTATGTTAGTTTTGATTAAGTTGTATACTTTAAAGATGGCAGCTGATTAGCAGCAATGTATAAGCTTGGAAGATTCATATCAGCATTTGAATGACAAGAGAAAATAGATGTGATTGGATTCCCATGATGGGTATGTCTAGAAGGTAATATATGGTTGGAGAATCTCCTATTGTATAATCTGTAACAGTGTCAAATCATGACTTACAACCAGGAAAGACACATGTTCCCTTGCGTCGTTTGATAGGTGCCCTTGATGTCCTCATTGCAGAAATCAATACTGTGGAAACATTCCCCAATGGGTTAAATAGGAGGCACAGACCAGAACAGATTGGACGGGAAAAGTAAAACTCTATTTCCAGCTACTGAGCAGGAAGTTAAAGTGAGGCTTAGTGACCCACAAAGGGCACAGTGGATATTATTAAAGAGAGCACCTTCTGAATTTTAGAGGTGCTCCTCTAAAACGTCTGCATTAATATCTGTGAAGACTCAATGTAGATGGACAGTACAGACAGTTACTTGATTTTAGGCATGTTTCGGTCACTTATCACTTGGTCTTGTTCTTATCAATCCATAGTCGCAATATACCTTGCAAGCTCTACTGAAATCTTATCTCACCCCCTCATATCCCCAGTTGCTTTCAACTCAAGGAAGAAAATGCAATATCAGATTGTATCATATCTCTTTTTAACCTTTCAGATTTGGACCTGATCCAATGGTAGTCTTAAAGTGCTATTTATCTGGTTGTTGGCAATAGGGTTCTGAGGATGATGGTCCTTGAAGATGAAATTGAATACAATGCAACCTAGTATTTACTGTCTTCAGGTCAGATGAGCTCTAGAACAGCAGTTGCATTAGCCCAGTATATTGACTAGCAGTCACAGAGATTCCCTTTCTTACACAGAGTCGTTTTAGAATCACTGAACAGCCTCTAGATAGGTGTGAGAGAAAAGGTGCAGGTTTGGTAATGAACTGTGTGCTGTGGCATAATGGCCAAATGTGAATCTGTAGGGTTTGCATTACTGTCCCTTCATCCCTTTTAAAGCCTCTTCATTGTATATCAACATAATAAAATTGCAGTGGCTATTAAATTTTCACCAAAATTGGCTTAGATAATTTTTAGACAAGGTTTTTTTTGTGTGTGTTAACGAATTTGACCAAATTTGCACAGAAATGGACATAAGGTTTTATCTTGCATCTATGCTTTAGCAGATTCAACTTCTTATGTGTTATACCAAGCATGACCTGAGGGCACATGAGTATTTTTTTTGGCACAGCGCCACCTGCTGGTCAAAACCAATAACCCACTTTGACCAAAAAACATAAACATGATCTTGTTCTGATAGCGGCATCGGAATCAAACAATACCAGATTTTCTTAAGTTAACGATTTTAAGTGTGTACCATTTAGACTTTTGTTGTAAAATGCTGTATTTTTGAACGCTTTGGCATATTGTTATGAATTTTAATACGTCTTATAGAATCGCTTGCGGGACAGTTATGAAATTTCACACACAGATAGTCTTATTATCCACAGCAAATTTAGAGTCTCTGACTCAAACTTTCTAGCGCCACCAACAGTCCAAATTTACACTCATGTTTCTCCTAATAACTTTTGAACTGCAAGGTCTTAAAGACAAATTATTTTTTCCCTTTTATTCCTTGGCTCATACCGAGTTGAATGCAGCCCTAAAATTTAATAAAGACCAAACTTTGTATGTATTATAACAAGCATGACCTGAGAGCACATAAATAGTTTCGGCACAGCTCCACTTACTGGTCAAAATATATGAAAAAATTGAGTGCTTATAACTTTTGACCATTTTGGCCAAAAATCAAAAGATACCAAATCAAAAAATTGTTTCACAAACATATTATCATTTAAAAGTTTGGGGCCTGTAAGATTTTGAAAAAGTTTCTTATGCTCCTCAAGGCTGCTTTTATTTGATCAAAATACATTACAGTAAAGCAGCAATATTGTAAAATATCATTAGAATTTAAAATGACTGTTTTCCATTTGGTTATATTTTAAAATGTAATTTATTCCTGTGATGGCAAAGCGAAATGTTCAGCAGCCATTTCTCCAGTCTTTAGTGTCACATGATACTTCAGAAATAAAAAAAGAAATAGATGTTCAATAGAACAGCATTTATTTGAAATAAAAATGTACTTGCCCTAAATTTATGAACAGTAGGGTGCTTAAGCATATAGGCGTACTAAATGTGTTCATGTATTAAGTATGAAAAAAGAATAAGATTAATCAAGAATAAATCTTTGAATCGATTGAATGCCCTATAAATTACACAACCATAATTTGAAAACTGCCACCTAAAGCTCACTTCAGCAAGGGGTAATGATTAGCTTTGATAAGTTGGCAAGCTTCTGAGTAATGACAGAAATTCGGATCAGGTCCTTATAGGATTGCTTTCCTGCTGAGTCACACCAGATCTTCTCCATTTTATCAGTGCTCGAGAGAAATAGGACAACTGTACCCGTGGAGCCCTCACATCTGATCTATTGTTCGAGATTTGTTTGCTCTGCACAGCACAGCCTGTTCAGCTCATCTGTTACTATACAGATGAGTTAAAGAAAGGAAGGAGACTGACTTAAGAGGGAGAAAATGAAAAGGAATGGTGTATTAAAAGCGATTGTGTCCTCATTTGGTCCCTGTCAGGGTGTGGGATGTCAGCCTCCTGGGAAAATCATGTGGCCTGCCACTTCTTAAACACTTACTTTTATAGACAGTCCAGACAGTGTCAGAAAAGGGCAGGCTAGAGCTCACACAATATCTCCATCATTAGTTAATAACATTAAATTGAGCGAGCTAGTGCTCTACAGATGAGGCCGTAACTGTGAATAATATGAATCTGGCTCAGACAAGCAAATGAGAGGGATAATGCCAGCTGGCACATAAGATAAAGCAATATTATACCTTTAGAAAGATATAAAAATGTTGTTGTACTTAATAGGTGCTCAGTTTCATGGAAAGTGTTTTGGCCATGATTTTAAACTCTGTTTCGGCTCTTGTGCAGGCACTTGAGATGAAAGAAATGTTGATTATACATAAACTTTTACTAATATATGTATAGTAATGTAACTGATTACATTTGATCACTTTTTAATTACATTTCTAACATTTAAAAAAAGGCAGGGTTAACCTTACAGTAGTACTCAACACTGATTACTGTCAGACTTTCAAAATCCTTCATCACTTGAATAAAGATTATAATAATTTAATTTTAAAGCATACACTCTCAAAAATAAAGGTCCTTTGAAAGGTTCCTCACAGCGATGCCATAGAAGAACAATTTTTGGTTCCACAAAGAACCATTCAGTCAAAGGTTCTTTAAAGAACCATCTCTTTCTTACTTTTTTTTATAATCTGAAGAGCCTTCTTTCACCACAAAGAACCTTTTGTAAAACGGAAAGGTTCTTCATGGAACCATTTAGACAAAAAGGGTTCTTCAATGGTAGCCATTACAAAATCAGACTTCTGTACCTCTTTTTACTTTGAACTGACCACTTGTACTTGTACTTGATTTCATTTTTGTTGAAACAGTCAGTTTTACATTTTGCTCCTTACAATTTTAACTTGAAAAGTGCATTTTTATGTTTCGTTTTCCTCTATTTTACACGCATTAAATGTGCTAAACCAGGGGTGGGCAAACTTTTTGACTCGAGGGCCACATCAAGTTTTCCACATTTAGTGACAAGTGAAGCTTTGATTTTTTTCTTTTTTCTTTTTTCTTCTAAATTAACACTCACAACTGTACTGTATGTACGTATACTTGTACATATAGCAGTTCTATTCTTGTACCTTTTTTTTATGAGCACTTTATGACATACAGATGACTTGCATTATTGTAGATTGATGTATAGGACACATTTTATAATTTCATTCAGAAATAATGTAAAATAAACAAAATGTTTACAAACAATAGAAACCAGTATTTAATTCCCCTCACGCTACGAAAAAAAATAGTGTACATTTAGCAGTGTTCAGAACAGAAAAGGGAACGAAAATATAAGTAAAAAAACAAACAAATTATAGTGGCATTCACTGCAAACATTTATTATAAACCCCCAGCCTAAATATTTAAATCGAAACTGAAACGTGGCGTGATTGCAGGAAATTCCACAATATTCACTTGCCTTTTCTCATTCGTCACCAATCCTAATAAGCGCAATATGCGTTTGACCTTGATCACTTTATAAGTCGCCTTGGAAATCGCAGCACGTTTCAGATGATAAAAAAAATGTGATTTATAATGCAGAAAATACAGTACTGTATCCGTTTTTATTAAAAATGTGAAGAAGAAGAAAGCATATCTTTGCAAGATACAACGACAAATTATTTCCATGTTTTCCCCACGAATTTACAGCAGGAGGATAACACTGGCATTTGTTCTCCTGCTCAGCGATTAGCTCTTTCATTTAGAAAGCGGGACTATTCCGCCATATTGCGCTTTGCAGTTTCTCCCATTCATAAATATAGGACTGAACCGTATTTCTATACTGCATTACAGGCTATAGCGCCATCTATTGGATTCTACTGATTAGGGATGGCTCGATACCATAATTTTGGCTTCGGTACGATACCAGAATGTAATACTTCGGTATCGATACTAAATCGATACTGTAGTAAGTAATGTTAACATACTAAAAATGTATTAGTTTATTTATAATTTATAAATAATTATTGACCTAGATTAATAAGTGCTGTAATACTGTTAGCTCAGCTCAGGTCAAGGCTTCTTTACTGTAAAGTCAAAATAAGTCAAAATATTCAAAATCACGTTATTAAGTCTCTGTCCCTCTGATTGTTTTTAGATTTCAGACTCAGAAAGTTTTTAATCTGCTTTAAAAGTACTTTTCAAGTGTCTGTACTTTATTAATGTTTTCTTTAGAAAACTTTGCTTCACAACATTCCAAAGCATAATATTGTACTTTTTACTTCACTGTTTCATATTAAATATTTAATACTTTATTACATTAGAAATATATTACATTCTTACTTTTTTTTTCAAGTAAAAATAATTCTAAAATTTACTTGAGTACAAGAAAATACTACATTGTTAATATTCTTAATTATCAAAGGTAAAACAAAACAACAACTTTTATTTATGAAATGTAGTTTAGAAAAAAGTATGACATTATGCTTTGGAATGGAGTAAAAATTTTCCAAAGAAAAACACTATGATAAACTACAGATACTTTTTAAATTTAATTAAGTAAAGTAAAAATACTTCACTACTGTCCACTATCATTTGTGAATAAAAGTTATTAAAATCAGAATTTTCGATTGATGCACTCACCTGTTGATCTCTAAATTAGTGGAAAAGATCAGGATGAGCAAGTAACAATTGCTTGGTGATTTATAGCAACACTTGCATACAGGTGCAGTAAGGTCATAATTTTTTTAAAAATCCCTCGCGGGCCGTAGTCTGGACACCCCTGTGCTAAACGGAAGCAGAAATTTGAGCTCTGGAAACAGAAAGCGGGCCAAGATTGCTCGATCTCAAGGACCTCTTTGAAATCATGTCCGAAAGGTAGAAAGGTGCTTTAAAGATGTAGCTGTTAGCACAAGATTTAGCCCTCATACTTATGCCATTCCAGATGCATATGACTGTCATTGTATGTCGATCTGTCAATCAGATTTGGAATCAGTTGCAAAATGCAACTCAGATATAATACCCAGATCTCTCTACAGACAACCTTGTTGTGCCATGCTGCAGAAGGACTTGAGATTGCCTTTCCGCTTTGAGTGTCACTCGAGGGATTTTTACACTGATTCAGCTCCATATGAAGGACCCACTTCAAAGGACGTGTTTATGAATTGAGCAGTCTTGCAGCTTGAAGAGGCTATGAAGTGATAAAAGTGTCCTCCTCTTGTGATCGAACTCCAAAATCCCTCACCTCTAAATAGAATATCTGCTATACCTGATGCACCTTCTTATATAATCCTCCATTTGTTTCTGCATGCCATAACACACATTCAGTGCTCTAAAGACAACTTTCCGTTCCACGGCTTTGCAGTGATGAGCGGAGCAGTGCAGGGATTAGATTAAGCAGTAAACACCAGGCGCAGATTTATGGGACGTCTTAGAGATGAATTTGTTTTCTTTGCGGCTTTTATGCATAATCGTTCCAAATGTTCTTGGGTGCGCAGGGAGAGAAGGTAATTGAGAGTGACTTGTTTCCATCATTCCTTCAGAGGGTACATCAGAAGAGTGAGATGTCTCATTTGGTTACGGTCACAGAAAGCGAAAGCGTTCACTGTTGCGTGAAAGACTGAAATGGATAAGTACCATAAAAGAGATGTGCACTACATTACACCTCTGTGAGTGTGTTTTTATTTAGCTTTTACCAATCGAACGGCAACAATATATGTTGCTCAAGTAATTAACCTTGCCTGGTGTGTTATGTTCATTTTAATTGTAGAGAACATCAGCTCAAACGGTCATAATTAAATTGAAAAATCATGATGTTATCCTAGATTTTTGATAAGCTATTACACTTGGTTGCCCAGTATAATATAAAACAACTACTTCCATTTCAAAGTAACTTGCATAAGATGGTACAACTTAACATTACAGTGTCCTGGTTACAGTTTACATTAGCTTTAAATGCAGCAGCTTATGCACTGAAATTATACTTTCGTATTATACACATTCGTATGAATGTGTAATATATATATATACATATATATGTATGATGGGCACTGTATTGTGGCTTATAACCAATCAGCTTAAAATTTAATCATAACAGTTTAGGGATGTAATGGTACACATATTCATACCAAATATGTTCTGGAATGTATGTGTACTAAACAAATACAGCATGATTTCAACCACTGCAGATCTGATGCATGTGTTATTAGAAAGTCATGCCAGTATTTCCATTTTGCATTATGGATCATCCTGACAGCAAGTTAAACTTAAAGAATGAGTGCCAAAGTGCATGTCTAACAAATGGAGCACAATAAAATGGGAGCAGAGTAATTCTGACTAAAATACAATTTTGCTAAAATAATTTGCATTCAAAAGTCAAAGCATTTCAAATCCCTTTCCTCATTTACAACAGCACAATTTTTATTTAAAAATAGAGGCATAGTTTGTATTCTGAACGAATAAGAATGAAAGAAAGCAATGAACATTTTTTTACTCCCACTGTACCATATCTAAATGTGACTTAAAGATGCTGTTTGCAATTTTTTTGGCTGTACCAAAGCATAAAAACGCCATAATACAGTTGTAGGTAATTAGGAAACATGCTAATTTCACAAAACAATTGTAATTACTAATTATGTTTCTACTAATTTGCTTTCCGTGTTGAAATCAACTCATCAACTTAAGACTCGTTGCCTTCCATTGTAAATTGCGCTCGTTACCATTACATGTCCTCAATCTGGCAACTCGCGTCTAAGGATTGGGGGGCGGGAGAAACAGTAATTTGAATTTGGACTGCAGTACCCACTTCAACCGCTAGCTGTTAATATTAACATTTAAAGGGGTCATGGACTGCCTTTTTATTATTTTGTACTGTTCTCTGAGGTCTACTTATGATTTTATCAAGATTTTTACATCTAAAAACATTCTTTAGATGTTATTTAAAATGTTCTGTGCTGTTTTGACCCCCCTCATCAGAATGCTCTGTTTAAATAGGCATGACAGTATGTAGAGTCACAAGTAAACGCCCCCTGCCATGATTGGCTAACAGTTGTGTATGTTTGACAGACTACATCCTTCATAGATGGACGCTGCTATGATTTGATTGAAAACGATCTGTAATAACAGACAAAGCAATAATGACCACATAATAAAAAGTTACTCACAATTGTGTCATGCAGCATTACTGTCGGATCCAATATAGTCGGCACAGCATTGTCGTTTTGGCAGATTGGCTTCAATATAAGCTGTTTTGAAATGTTTTCATAGCACAATGACCTCTTATACAGTGCCACTTGAAAGTTTGCGAACCCTTTACAATTTTCTATATTTCTATATAAGTCCTGAAAGTTGACGAAGAGAACTCAATTAAACAATTGAGAGAAAAATATTTGCTTTGTCATTTATTTATTGAGAAAAATTATCCTGTGTGACATATCTGTGTGGTGCAAAAGTATGTGAATATTTGCTTTCAGTATCTGATGTGACCCCCTTTTGCTACAGTTTCTTGTAAATGCTGATCTGTCCTGCACAATAACATGTAGGAGTTTTAGCCCATTCCTTAGTGCAGAACCACTTAAACTCTATTATGTTCCTGGTTTTCCTCCTATGAACTGCTTGCTTAGGTTCTTCCACAAGATTTGAATTATTTAAAATTAATTTAATTAATTTTAATTAAGGTCTGGACATTGACTCAACCATTCCAAAACCTTCGTTCTTCTTTAAACATTCTTTGGTAGAATGACCTGTGTGCTTGGGGTTGTTGTCTTGCTGCATGACCCACATTCTCCTGAGACTCTGTTCTTAAACAGGAGTCCTGACATTTTCCTTTAGAATTTGCTGGTATAATTCAGAATTCATTGTTCCATCAATGATGGCAGGCTGTCCTGGCCAAGATGCAGCAAAACAGGCCCAAGCCGTGGATAGGATTCTTAAGCTGGAATGCATTGTGTTCTTTTCTCTGAAAATAATAGCTTCTTATTTAAACCAATAAGTTCAATTTTGGGTTCATCCATCCATTAAACCATTTTCCTATAGTCATCTGGCTTGTCCACATGATCTTTACCAAGCAATTTTCTTTTTGGAGAACAGTGTCTTTCTTCTTGCAACTCTGTCATTTGCACCATTGCTTGCTCAGTGTTCTCCTGATGGTGGGCTCATGAACATTAACATTAGCCAATGTGAGAAACAGCTTTAGTTGCTTAGAAGTTCCAGAAGTTACCCTGGGAACTTTTGCAACCTCACAGACTATTAGACATTCTGCTTTGAAGTGATCTTTGTTGGTCGACCACTTCTCAGGAAGGTAACAGTGGTCTTGAATTTCCTCCATTTGTACACAGTGTGTCTCACTGTGATTTTTTGTGGCATCCAAACTCTTTGGAGATACCTTTTCTAGCCTGATGAGCAACATCAAGTCTTTTTCCAAGGTCCTCAGTAATCCCCTTTGTTCATGACATGATTCATTTTTCACAAACATGATCAGACTTTGATAGATCCCTGTTCTTTGAATAAAACAGGTCACATACTGACATTTGATAGTCATTGCACTGACTGAAAACACATCTGCACAGATGGACTCTAATTTCACCTTTAAATTAACTGCTAATTGCTGCTTTTGCACTGCACAGATATGTAACACTGGATAATTTTTCTCAATAACTAAATGACAAAGAAAATATTTTTCTCTCACTTGTTTGATTGGGTTTTCTTTGTCTACTTTCAGGATTTAAATGAAAATCTGATGATGTTTTGGGTCATGTTTATGCAGAAATAAAGAAAATTGTAAATGGTTCACAAACTTTCATGCAGCACTGTATGTCAAAAGATCAAGAGAATTTTGATTTCTCAGTTCATGACCACCTAAACTGAATATTTACCGAACCATATTCTTTGTGCTGTTTGTGCAGTATCACAGAAACTAATTGTGTAACTTCTCAAGGTATTTATAATTTAAAGTAGTTAAATAGCAGTCAAGTTATCCATCGGAAGATACAGCTTATTTGTACACAAATAACACATAATGAGGATCTAAAATAATGCGATTTCTCATGACTTCTGTGCAGGGCCTCAAAATAATTGGTGAGTAGAACCATCTCTGATGGACTCTTTCTGAACCTCTTGATTTATATTTGCATTTTAACTCTCTGAAAGTCTACCCTCATGCGCCTTAAAAAAATATATATTTCAGCGTTCTTCCACAACACTGGCTGCTCATATACTCATGTTTGATTTTGCACATCCTGTACTGTAATTGGACGTTTTGGAATCACACAGCGCTTGAGGTGTAGAATGTTAATGAAAGACATAAGAGCAGCCTAATAAATCTTACTTAACTCCTACGTATTTTCCATTTTCTATGTGTATCTGTCGAAGCTCACAGTCAAAGTATGCAGACCTTATCATTCTAAAAGCCTGGCGGGAAATGCTTGCCATTGAAAGAGTTTCCTGTGCAGGGCATCAGATGAGAAGTTCAGTGAATGAGTTCATGTTTTGAGCTGCCCTTTTGCCTAATCAATTTTTTATGACATTTCCCCCCGCTCTGCCGCGGAGTACATTGGAGGAGTCAAGCTGCAAAACACAAGATTGGTTCCTTGGTGCAAAAGGGAATGCAGATTCAGTGTGGAAGAAAGAGAGGGAGGGAATATGTCACACATTTATGTAATGCTTGTGACACCAGCAATTAGACACACAGGATCTCTATGCTCTTATTGTTTACTCTCTGATGATGAATATGCGCTGTCAGAGCTCGGAGAGCTCAGCAAAATTTGTCTTTGAAGCCCACTTGAAGACTTAGTTCCCAGCCAACCTCTTTGTTGCTTGCTGATTTTTTCCCCCTTCTCTGAACTCTTTACACTGAACATACTTGAGCTCTATTTGCCTTCAGCATCAGTTCAGCAGCGCACTCAAGGGTTATTCATAAATCATGAACTGTACTTCCTTTCTCTGACTCTGTATTGTAAATACGCACTGAGTGATTGATAGGGCAATGTGTTTGTATACGTCTGCTGAAACACAAAGTCAAGCTGATTTCATCAAAAGTAAATTAAATAAGCCGAACTATTTACAATGAATTAGCCTGCAGTTCTTTTAAACTTTAAATTGGCAGCCGCAGCACGTGAGCCAAAACTAAACAGTTTAAAACTTTCAGTAGCTTCAGTTTAGTTGCCAGTGAGTGTTCATGTTTACATCTTACATAATAATATAAATCAGATTAAGACCAAACTGTGGATCAGATGTGGTCAGGACACATACTAGCCTATTTGTTACAGATTTCTTTCTATAGGAGGAAAACAATGATTTTATATTACTGTTTGCACCCATCCACCCATCCTAAACAGTTGATTTTTAAATTCTTAAACCAGAGAAGCCAAAGATTTTTAATGTTTTTAAATGTCTCTTATGCTCACCAAGGCTGTTTATGTGATCAAAAATGCAGTAAAATAGTATTATTGTGAAATATTCATATAATTTACAATATCTGTTTTCTATTTTAATTTATTTTAAAATGTTATTAATTTCTATGATGGCAAAGCTGAATTTTCAGCAGCCATTACATTGTGACGGCGCGTAAAAATGCCCTCGCCTAACCAACTGTCCTCCAACTGATCCCCACTCTGCCTAGGGATGAGGCGCTCTGCCTGGTATACCCCCATGCCTCGGAGAGGGTGGATGTTTGATCCAATTCCCCCTTTCACATTTTTTCGAATTGAAATTCTTCCAGAGTCTCTGTCCTGCCAAGCCAGTCCAAAAAGGGTGAGGGCACCCGGCTACGCCTCCCGCCGAAGAGGCCTTGGAGTGCAGGGGAGGTGGACCTGGGGGCGAGAGGTTGAGGTGGGCAGAGCAGGGCTCCAGAACTCCAGAAGTCCAAGGCGAGGGGGCCAAAACCAAAGCTAAAAAGTCAATACGGGGTGACTAGTGGCCTGGTTCTCTGGAAGGCGCCAACACATATAAATTAGTGAGGCCACACAGGTGGGAGTCCTGCCCTGGAAGTCTAGGGGGGGCTCCCGGAAGAGAAGTGGCCAGGAGGAGCAAGGGCAAGGGTACCGGTACCCCCTTCAGGCCAGAGCTATGGTTCCCTCAAGTAGAGTGGCAGAATTCCAGTCTTCAGTGTCACATGATCCTTCAGAAATCATCCTAATATGCTTATTTGGTGCTCAAGAAACATTTCTTATTATTATTAAGGTTGAAAATTGAATAATTGTTTTATGGAAATTGCGATTTTTTCCCCCAGGATACTTAAGAACAGCATTTACTTGAAATAATATTATTTTTTGTAACATTATAAATGTCCTTACTGTCACTTTTGATCAATTGAAAGAGTACTTGCAAAATAAAATGTAAACAAATGTGTAAATACTGTTTTTCTGACAAAAATGAAAGCTTAATAATAGTGATATATATAATTGGTATAATCAATATCGTGGTCACATAAGGATATGAAACAATAGGTCTTCAGTGCAACAAGTAGTTTTTAAAGTATATTTAAACTTCTTATTCTAACATAAAAGGTCTTTAAAGTTTTGGGCCTTTATGCTTTGGCATAGTATCTATCAAACTAACTAAAACTGAAAGCACAATATGACTTAATCCCTTCATCAAGTCTGTTTTGACTGCATGTTTCAAAGCTGAGCGTGCACTTCATTCAGGCAGTCAGCTCATGATCCGGTGTTTTCCGCGTCTCTGAACAGCTCAAGTTCACAGTGAATGGAATGACCTTGTTTATTGCATGTGCTGTGAGTTTAGCATGCTTTTGGGTACACAACGGCCACCAGTTATGCTTAATTTTCGCGGCAGATGATTATTTGTAGTTTTTGTAAGCCTGTTTTCACTAAAGCTGGAGTTTTCCAAATAAAAGCTCTACTGCCGTTTCCATCAAGATTAAAGTTTAAAAGTGTAGTATGAATTGCTGACAGCTAGACTGAGACAGTGTACCACACATAAAAAGAGGGTTGAATCTCCTTTAAAGTTTAGGTAAAAGTCAATTCACTTTTTTCTGACTTTCATAGTTAAAAACATGCGTTGGAGCTCTTAATTTTGACTCTCAAAGTGCATTAGATAGAAGAATTTAACTGTAAAATGTACAAAATGAGTCTTCATTTGTCTTTTTTTAATATTGCTATAAATATTATATCGTGGACTTCATATTATTGTATTGTGAGATTTTGCTATTGTTACATCTCTACTTAATACTAATGTTTTATGTAACTAATAAACAAATATTATATAGTAGCTTTTTTTATATATATAATTAGCAAATTGCTCCATTTGGTGCACCTGTTAAACAGTTCTCCTAGATTTGATTGAGAAGTCAAATGAATCAGTGTGTAACTTAATTTTTATTTTTCTTTCCAACAGGTCTTTCAAGGAAATTTTGATAATGACACCCACAGAAAGAATGTGATAGATCCTCCCATCTATGCCAGATTCATCCGAATTCTCCCATGGTCGTGGTACGGAAGAATCACTTTGCGCGCAGAGTTACTGGGATGCACGGAGGAAGAGTGAAGACCCCTATTCATTTTCCCTTTGCTACACTTTGGTCCATATTCAATATAAACTGTGCTTAAACATGTCAAATTTAAATTGGTTCCTTTTTTTTTTTTTTTCTCTAAAAGCCTAGTTTAGTTTAGTTATCTCTCATGCCCTGCTTGTTCGTCCTTTTTATGGTCTGTGCCATTTGTTGAATTCTTTCTCTTTTTTAGCTAAATGGTGGGTGGGGGTTATTTCACTGTGGTTTACGCAGTGGAACAATAGCCACTGTACAGTGTCACTTTAAACCAGAATAAAAAATGACATGCAATGCTTTTTGGGCCATAATCAAACACATCACAAAAAAGACTAACATTAATATGTAAAATATCTTTCTACTTTCATTTTAACAGCAGGCCTGACTGAAGTTATATCACAACCGACACTGACATTGTTGTGTAGACAAAAAAAAAAAAAATATGATGGTATTGTATTATATGTAAAACGCAAAATAACTGCATGATGCAAAAATGAATAGAAGTATAAGACAACAAGATGTATAAGTTCAAATTAAAGCATTTCATAGATCATTTTTATCAATCATTTCAAATTTTTATGATCTGTTTTGCTGTACTTTTCTAAAGACACTGTTACATGCCCCATAACGTAATGCCACATCATAATATTAAAAGCAACACTACAGTACTGGAAGCACCTATTAACTAATTTCACACACATAGACAACTGATGGAAAGTTCTGAAGGTAAAGGTACATTCGCTTACCTTTTGTTACGTAGGCAGTCTGTAACAACGACGGGAGAAATTTGAAAGAAAATAATATCCTTGGAAAGTAATTCTTTAGAAGTTTTTTTATGTATACAATATTGTTTGTTTAACTTCCAGATGTCTTAGTTTTTCAGGCTGTTTACCTATTACCTGTACTACTGTATTTTTGTTTTTCTTGATTGTAAAAACCTCAGGATAGATGTCATTCTTTTTAGTACTTACAATCGTACGATTAAAAAAAAACATGGTGGAATGCAAAGTCCCTTTGAAATGTCTCACATTTGTATGTGCTTGTTAGAAAATGTGAAGGAATATTAACATACGGAAATAAGTGGGATTATTATTTCTTTCCCCTTTGCATATAATGGAGTCACCAGTAAATAACAGCTTTCATGTATGGTTTAGATGCAGATGTTTATACAGCTGTTATGGTAATCATCAAAATTTAATTATTCATTTTAAAGGTGAGCGCCATTGGTTTGTGAAATCACTGCATCATTTTATTTGCTACTTTTCTGGAAATTTTCAGGGCTCATGACATACATGTAATATATATACGAGAACCCATGAGATGGGGGGAGGGGGTTTAACACTATTTGTACAGTCTTGAATGTGACAAAAAAATATTCAGCGTATATCATACACTCATATGAATCAGCATATACATCACGTACAGTACCATTTTTTTAACTAACATAAATGTTGGCATCATGTTTCTATGTTTACCATGTTATCGACATATATGGAAGTAATATCAGTAATTCTTGTCTAACATTTCCCTATGTCTGTGAGATTCTTCTCTAACACTGTTTAAATGACTTGTGTGCACATTTAACAGTTTTGTACAGACCTTTTGAGGGTGACTGTGTATTAAGAAAAAAAAATCGAATTATGAGGTCCACAGGCACATTTTTGAAAAAATAAATGAATAACAAAATATGTATATTGGTGGGTCTGATAGTCCAGCATTTCCATTACATGTGCTGTGAATAGTGATTGTTTGAAAACATGTATAGAGTTAAAGTCAAGCGAGACCCAGTGGGCCACATACTTTTGCGTTTATGCTGTCAGCTGTTCCAAAAAAAAAAAAAAAAGTCATGTTTCTTTTTTTTATTCATACCGTGTCAAGCAAGTGCTATATGGTAAAACATACCAATTATACACCATTAGTTCAAGCGAAGTGTACAAAGGAGGACAGCCATTGCTAACATATAGACAGCTCTTTTGTTTGACAAATAAAAAGACATCTGTGAAAAATCTTTCGATTTATGTCTATTGCTTTTTCGTCGGTTATGCCTTCGCTAATGTTTTGGGAAAAAAAGAAAACTCTTCTGTTGTTGTTTGTTCCAGTACATGATTTGGTATGCAGCTTGTGTTTTTCACTTGCATTGATTGCTTTCCTCCTTCTCCCAAGCTCTTCTTTGTTCAGAATTGCACGAGATACAGCCTATGAATGTGATGTCAGATACTGGTTATATGGCATGCCATGTGAAGGGAAGAAAAAGAAGAAGAAACAGAAAAAAAAAATCTTAAGGAGATGGGCAGATATGCCCAACTAGCAATGAATTTATAACCTCTGTGCCACAATAAATCTTAAATATATATATTTTTTTTTTAAAGAACTATGCTGTTTTTCTCTACCACAGGAAAAAAAAATGGTATGACTTTTTATTTCACAATTCTAATTTCTTATCTCGCAAATCAAAAATGTAGGATATAAACTCAGAATTCAGCGAAAGAAAGTCAGAATTTTGAGTATAAGGAATTAGTTTGCTTCCAAAATAAAAAATTTCTGATCATTCACTCAGCCCCATGTCAGCCAAGATGTTTATGTCTTTCTTTCTTCAGTCGAAAAGGAATTAAAAGGTGCAATAGGTGACTGTCTTCAGAAACATTTTTGTTATGCTGGTTGAAAGTCTCTTCACATCTAGATAGCAATCATTAAGTTAAGCGGTCTAAATGTATTTGTATGTGTTTATATAATCTGTGGAATGCATAGGACCAAGAAATGTTCGTACAATTCAAATCCTCGGTCCCAGCGTTTTTATTGACTTTGCTACCAGCCTGTCAACGTGTATTTGCATACCTCTGCGCACCATGTTTGCGCAAACAAATATGTCATAGGCGCGTTCACGTACGCTGTGCAGACAGAGAAAGAATGGCAGGCAAATGTCGACAACCTGATCTTCCTTTCTGGTATTGTAATACTTTTACTAACTGTTCTATAAAGTGTTCTCACGGTTAATGACATATGATGATGTACCGGCCACTAGAGCATTTACGGTAGTTTTGTGGCATACTGACAACTGCGCATGTGCGTGTGCTTGTACGTTCTGGAGAGGCGACTCGTTCTACCCTGTCTCTCTTTATTTGATTTATTTCCTTTCTGTTTGTGGCCTGAGTTAGATGCATGCTTGTGTACATTTTTCGACGTGTGAGGCGTCTCATTAAACTCGGGGGAAATAGCCATCTTCTTGTCTCCCGTGTGTACTGACGAGTGCCACTAGGGGGCACTAATGTTTTGAGTACTGCAAGGCATTTGTGTTTACGAATAAAAACTATGCTCATCGCATGTAAAACGGTGTTCCTGTGTCGGTGATCTGTACTACAGATAAATGAAACACTGTGCATTATTGGCACCACACAGTTTTCCTGTCTGAGCTGTTAAAAATTTCAACTCGGTGTTAAAATGTATTGTAGTAATGCCGTCTCTGGTCTGTGTGTGTAATGGATGCGTTCAGGGGGTGTGGCTTTAGACTGCGATTTGAAGGGAGGGTGGGAAGTTTGCTTTCAGTGCTATCAGGCTAAAGTTAGCATTTCCCAAGATCTCCTACTGCACCTTTACGGTTTTTGAGAAAAACATTCTAGGATTTTGCTCTGCATAGTGGACTTAGTGGTGACCAGCAAATTAAAGGTCCAAATTGCAGTTTCAATGCTGCTTCAAAGGGCTCTACACGATCCCAGCAGAGGAATAAGGGTCTTATCTAGTGAAACAATCTGTCACTTTCTAAGAAAAAATAAAAATACTTTTTAACCACAAATGCTTGTCTTGCACTAGCTAGACTTCACACATTATGTAAGGTCATGCGTGACGACGTAGACGGAATCACCAACCCAGTGTTTACAAAGCAAACATGCAAAGAAAGTCAAATGCCCTTTACAAAAAAAAGTAAAACAACAAATTTGAAGCCGGAGGAGAAAATGGGATGGAGCTACTCTACCTTTTGAACCGGAGTACACAGACGAAAAACTAACAACACGTGACCTTATCAACATGATTAAGTAATGCATAATTTTAGTTTTTTTGAAAAATTACCAATCGTTTTGCTAGATAAGACCTATATATTTTTGGTTGGGATCATGTAGAGGCCTTTGAAGCTGCAATTTGGACATTCAACCTGTTGATATCCATTGAAGCCCACTATATGGAGAAAAATCCTGGACTGTTTTCCTCAAAAAACCTTAGTTTCTTTTCAACTTAAGAAAGAAAACATGAATGGATGACATGGGGGTGAGTAAACGATAAGGAAATTTTCATTCTGGAGGTGAACTAGAACAATACTGATTTTTGTTTTGTTTGTTTTTGAAGAGAATGTGCTTTCAATGCAATCTTCTCTTTTGGGAAAATTGCCAATCTGATATTATAAAAGTTGTATTGCGAGTGCAACAGAATATGTGAATAAAGTTGTTAGAATAGAGTTGTTGGATCTTTCTGACAATGCCTCTAATAGACTTTATACAGCTGTCTTACAGGTTTGAAATCTGTGCAAAAAGAGATTTGTATGGGCTTTTTGAGACCTGCAATCTAGAATCAGCATTTTCAATCAGCCCATTTCTGAGCACAAAGGCGTGAGATGTTAGCATGAGGCTATTGTACATTTCTGATTGTGCTGTTGGATTATTAATGCACACGAGTGATTGCTAGGAAACCATTCCTTTGCTAGCAGAAGGCACAGGGTGGGCATTGTGCCACAAGCAAAAAGCGAAGGGAAAAGGAGGGTATGTGATTAGCAAGCATGCTGGGATCTCTTCTGTACTAAAGGTTATCCTGCTTCATTTTGATTTTCCCATCGTAAATTAGAATTGCTTTCAGATGTAACAGCTGATTGCTTCTGCCCGTGGCATCGTTCATTGAAGACGATCAGTCTTAACCAAGATTGATACACAGCTGTTTGTACACATGCAGATCACATACTGACAGAAGATTAAAATATTCAATCAATAGGTCACAGATCTTGGAAAATCCCAAATGTGCATTCACTAGTTTGGTGCTCATTTAAAAAGTTTCACACACTGAGAAATAAATTGTGTTTTCAGAGCCTGAAAATGTACACTCAACATGAAATGAAGACTGTACTCATAATAGTTTTGCTTTATCAGCTGAAACAAAAGGACAATCCAACCTGATCTCATGGGACTACTATTATATGAGGTGGCGATTTCATAATAATTCATAAGATTTGAATCATACAAAAACTATGGCAGTGCTGTGTCTAACGGCACCATGGTTTCTATATTTAAAGGAATAGTTTGCACAAAAATAAAATTCTGTCATTAATTACTCACCCTAATGTCTTTCCAAAACCGTAAGACCTTTGTTCATCTTCAGAACACAAATTAAGATACTTTAGATGAAATCCGAGAGCTTTCTGACCCTGCCCAGACAGCAATGTGACTGAAATGTTCCCAGAACCATACAAGGATATTGGTAAAACAGTACATGTGACATCAGTGGTTCAACCGCAATTTTACAAAGCTACGGGAATATTCCGCCATTATTGAGAGTACCACAATGCATTGTTTCGTGCAGAGGTAGGCTACCCTCTTTATTTTTGTTTTCTTTGCGTACAAAAAGTATTCTTGTAGCTTCATAAAATTACGGTTGAACCACTGATGTCACATTGACTATTTTAATAATGTCCTTACTATGTTTCTGGGCCTGGGAACATTTCAGTTGCGTTGCTGTCTGAGCTTTGAACTTTTAGGACTCTAGGTTTACTCTGACACTCTCCTTTAATATTCTGTGATTAATATGTAAAGTTTGTGTGACTGCTAAAAACCATTTTTTGTTTCCTGTTGAGAAAATATTAAACCTTCATTCAGACAAAGAAACTGTGACAAGCCTTCACTTACAATCAGTTTTTCTCAGCTGTATATGTTAGGAGGTTTATAAAAGTAACAGATGACAGGAGCTGTTGACACTGTCTTGTGTGTCTCTCTTGACCATGTCAGACTGTGTGTTTTGAGTCTGAAACAATAATGCCTTCTGACTGGAAGAAAATCTTTGACTGTTTGCCTCTCGAGAAAACACTAGACGTCGGAGAGCGAGTGTTTAATTTAGGACACCCTTAATCCTCAGCATACTGTTCACAAAAGCACATGGATAAGAAGATACTTAAGCTGGAAGAACTGATTTGAATGTATTTACGAACTCCTACAGATTACATTTGAGGTTACATTGATGTTGGTATGACTAACTCTCTCTCTCTCTCTATCTACCTTCCTCTCCTTCCGTCTTGAATGTGTTGCTGGGATGTTGTTTTTTGTTTATACAGCATGAATATTCCATATCTGTTTGGAATGCAGTGTTAGTTTACTACTGTGCCGAGCCACTCTGGCAAGAAGCCACCCCTGTGTGTAAAACAAACATTTCAACAAGCAGATATTACACATGTAAATATGCCTGAGCTAGTGAGCAGAAGAAATGCTATTGCATTTGAGAAACATTTTCTTACAGTAATATTCAGCCCCCACTTTTTGGTTTCATAACAAAATTCATCTGTGAGCAGCAATTACATAGCTGAGCGTGAGAATGGCAGTGTGTGCAATGCACTAAATCTGACCTTAAGAGTCAGAGGATGCAAGAACCATTTCTTCATAATGTTCAATAATCTACAGAACATTTAGTGCAATAGAAAGATTCCATAGATCTTAAAGGTTCTTCATGGATGCCAATAAAGAACCCCTCTTTTGAAACCTTAATATTTAAAGATTCAGGGCTTAAATTAAAACAAGTGTATTTTTGTTCCCATGCAAGTGGACTCGTACTGTTATCCCTGTCAAGTCATTAAGATGTACCACCAGGTGTCCAAAAAACTGCTTAAAGGCATAATATGTAAAGATTTTTTATTAAAATAAACAAAAACCACTAGAACAGTAGTTGCGTTTCCATTACCCTTCAAATTACACAAATTGAAACTGAAAATAAAAAATACCCCTAATGGAAACACGTCAATTTTGCAAAGACTTTCTTATATTGCAAAAAATTAAAAGGAATAAAAAAGGAATATTTCACAAAACTGCAATGAAAATGGCTTTTCGCATTTTACCCTGCATATGTAAAAGTCATTCTTTATATAAGGGATAATCAACGGTTTGCTGTGCATTAAAGGATTTTAAATCCATGACATGGAGACAAAGTATCCCGCTTATTCCACGGACATTTGCCAAGTTATAGACAAGTTAAAACTAGTATTTCTCTTTGAAATGCAATATTTGTCAGAATGGGTAAAAATAATGGTTATTTTCGACAGTTAAAGCACGTTACCTCTTGCATTCTGCACGCTTCAAAACAGACACAGAGATGAAAAAGTGTGGTAAGATCACATTTATTTGAATTAATTATAACATTTATTTCAAGTAATTATCGATCGAGAGAGAGAGAGATAGAGAGAGAGAGAGAGAGAGAGAGAGAGATGACAGCATTGCCTGTGTGCTGTGTCTTCTTTTCTGTCTCTATAAACAATTAATAACTTTAAAAACAGCGATGACATTTTACCACCTCACTGCAGAGGAATATAATGTAGAAATCTAGTATCTATGCTATTTTCTTAATAAAAATCACTGGGAAGCGTTGATAAGTTTGTGCAGCTCAATCTTGTGTGTGTGCAGCTCAATCTGCTTTCTAGTGTGCATCAATTACAGCAGCGCATTAATGCAGAACTGTAATTAAACTGTCTTAGAACTACCTGTGCGTTAAACCGTCTTACTGCATACCTGCCAGCCAATCCAGTATTAAAACCATGGAATAATGTACTATAACCAATGCTTGAATATAAGGCTTTGAATAAGATAGATGCCTACACCTTCTATGATTAAAATTAATGGCTAGTGGAGTGACTGCGATTTACATAAACCTACCAACATCCATCGCTATGACTTATCGCGAGAGGGAAAAAATACATTTTAAGATAAAGATAAAGTTAATGGAAACACCACCATTTTACAACAGTTTTTTATCTACATTTTTAAAATATTGCAAAACTTTTACATAAATTCCTTAGATAAACACACCTAGTGTATATTTTGTTGACTTGTGTTGTTACATTATCTCAATTGTTTGCAAGAAAGTTTCAATTCAGAGAAATAAGCTATTGTAACTAGTGATTGTTTTAACTAGTAATTGACTTTAACTAGTAATTAAATAGTAATTGACCTTAAGGCCTAAAATTGGCCACAGCATCAGATGATGACCGCACACAGTAGCGTTATAACAGAAATTTTAACACACTAAAATGTATCCAGTATGATAAAACAGCACTGCTTTACCCCACATGTGCATGATAGTTAGGAGCTAAAGCGGCATAATAAAGGCTCCACTGCTTTCGAGCCATGTGTCACGCTCGCCTCTCATTAGCACTCGCTCCAGCGGCCTCGTTTCACTTCCACGAATTTCAGCGCCACCCAGTGACATTAATACAGCTTTAATACATTAGCTCACCCAACATGATTTCTGCCCGAGTCTCGTCGGATTGCATCGGCTGTGGGTATGAAGACTACAGCTTCAACCGTGTGAAGAATCGCACAGTGTCATCAAACACTGCCTTTGTTTTTGTTTTGTTTTTTTGAATATGCGCCCTTCAGCAGCATTGCATACTGTGCCTTTAATTTCTGAACATACTTTTAATGCTTCTCACAAAATTTCTGCTTTGTTACATGCTCACTTTTGCCTGATTAGCAGTTTTGCCATCAACTTCGTTACTGGTATTCAAAAGGTTTGTGAGACCAACCCCAAAAAGACCACCATAAATGTTCAGGCTCATGCTACTACCATCATGTCATCAAGTCTTAGTGTGAGCACAAAGACTAGTCCAATCCAATTGTCTGTCTTAAGGTATGCAGTTAAACATTGACTTTCAGAGAGCAATTCTGCATTTATCCATGTTGATTACAATGCCATCTGTTCCTCTACGCGCACTGCAAAGAAAATGCATTTGACTAAATGCTTGTGGCAGGCATTCTGTACTAAACCAATGGACAAACCACATCTGCTGCTTCAAAAAGCCTTTCTATTATTCCACAGGAAAGCATTGGGGAAAATCTCCTAATGCTGTTTTGGCATTGGTCGAGGCCTTTCTTCTGGAACAGCCCAGGTACTAATTAAACTCTTTAAGAGCTTTCTTTTGCAGCTTGGCCAGAATGGCTCATCATAATCTACATCCTCTTATGTTAATTAAACGTGATGAAAACAACTTTAAGGCACCCCCAACCCAATGGAATTGTTGTATTTACTTTGGCAGCATTTTGTTTTCATTTTTGCACTGTTGTGGACAATTTTAGGCCTTAAGGTCAATTAAGTGAGCTTTGAAACAGCCAAAAAGGATATATTATATGGAAACCATTTAGTCCCCTAAACTAACTGTTTATTAATTTATAATGGGTTGGAGTAGTTTCTTTCATCAAGTCATACAATTTTCCAATTGTAATTGGCCAAATATATAGTTTAATATATGAGATTATCCTTTGTTAGAATATTCTTTACATTTTTAATAAATTAAAGAAATAAAGGAACTGCAAGTGCTTGCAATTCAGCAGAATTAATGTTTGGGTCAGTATACCTCTCAGACGGGTCCTTTAAGGTATCTTGGAGAGGTGAGTTATCCAAGTCGCAACATCTAGCTACTGGGGTGCCTCAAGGCTCAGTTCTTGGACCACTTCTTTTCTCTGTCTACATGGCATCACTAAGTTTTGTCATTCAGAAACATGGCTTTTCATATCACTGCTATGCTGATGACACTCAACTCTACCTCTCATTCCATCCTGATGATCCGACGATAGCTGCTATATATCAACCATAACTCATTTCAAAAACAGCCAGAACCTTGGATTTGTGATTGATGATCAGCTGACTTTCTCAGACCACATTGCTAAACTGCCCGGTCCTGCAGATTAGCTTTATTCAGCATCGAGAAGATCTGGCCCTTTCTTTTGAAACATGCTTCACAACTCCTTGTTCAAGCTCTTATTCTGTCCAGGCTTGACTATTGCACTGCTCTTTTGGCAGGTCTTCCAGCCAGTTCTATCAAACCTTTACAATTAATCCAGAATGCGGCTGCAAGATTCATTTTTAATGAGCCGAAAAGAACGCACGTCACACCTCTCTTCATCCATTTGCACTGGCTACCAATAGCTACTCGCACAAAATCCAAGGCATTAATGTTTGCCTACAAAACCACCACTGGCTCTGCTCCCCTTTACCTAAATTCATTACTTTACACTTATGTGCCCTTATGTGCCAGTGAACTACGCATTATTGTGTCATCTCAAAGAGGCACAAAATCACTGTCACTGACTTTGGAATGACCTGCCAAACTCACTCCGGCCAGAATCGGCTAAAAACTCAACCTCTCCATCTTTATTTGACCCTCTAACTCTAGCACCCTCTTTTCTAATTCTATTCTTTTTTTCTTCATCTTCTTTTTTAAGCCCTTTTAGACTTATACTCATTTATATTCATTTACTTACTTCTTGTTTTTTTTGTTTTTTTATAAAGACACTAGCTTCTCTCTATACAATTAACAAAAAAAGCAAAAATATTATTATGAGAATCTTAGAGAGACATGGACAGATTAAAAGATTTTTTCAGACTGTTTAAACTTCAGCCTTACAATGTGATAAAATGGTAAAATGAAAAGTGTCTGTAAAATGGAAGAACAAAGTTAATCTTTCTTTTTAAGATTTTAAGAAACATTTAAAATGAGTTGTAAAAAGAAACAGTATTTTGCTCATTAAACACTTGTTGGCCATTTCAAATATGCTGCCTAGTTCTTACTCTAAACACCCACTTTTCCTGTCTGAGATGGGGTGAAACACCTGCTATGTTAAATCACACAGCAGGAGGCAGAACAAAATGAGAGGGACTGGTGCTGATGAAATTTATTTAATTTAATTTAAAAACTCTTTTCCCACTGTGGATTTCTTTGAAACATTTTATCATAAAAAGATAGAATACAGCATGACGACCCAACTCTGATTCTGTGTGTTTTGACATGTGAGACATCTGAAAAGACTATAAAGTGGTAGAACAAACAAAATAATAAACAGAAAACAGCTTTGTTGACTCATAAATGCAACCCTGACCCCATAAAATTGTCTCTGGAGCAGTTTATTATTGAAGCTTCAAGGAGAGTTCCTGAGAATGTCAAGAGTATCAATATGGCAAATTCAGTAATTGACCCCACTGTCTCAGGTCGGGAAAAGAATGCCATTTATCAACATGATGACATTTGCAGAGTAGCTCTCTCTCTCTCTTCATATCTCTCCCTCTACAGCTACAGTATACGGCTTGCATTCCAATGATCTTTTTAAAGCGCCAAAGCTTACATGATAATTTTCAAAGAATCTTAAACGAAATTAAGTAAAAATAATAAAAAGTTTGTAATTGTTTGTCTCCATGGAGATGACTTAAAAGAGAAATGAAAAACAATGTTGTTTAATGTTTCCAACTAAAGATGATGTAAGTTATGTTAGCTGTTTTGAAATTTCTGCCAGATTTTATCTGGCCTTTTTTACAACCCTGCCCTTTTTAAAACAGAGCCTAGGGATGTCCCAGAGACAGTAAATATATTTTGGGACAACCATTTAAGGTGATTTTCATCAGATTATAATGATATTTTCGGAATAAAATAAAAATCACTTAAAAAAAAACACTGGGTTAATACAACCTAGTGCTGGGTGAAATATAGACAAACTTAGTGACTGGGTTGTTAAATATTTACCCAACCTTCTGTGTAGTTTTATTTAACTCAACTATTGCTTGAAAATTACTGTATGGCTTGCCTAAAATGAACCCAGAATAGGTTGTGAATTAAAAATCAGGCACATAATTACTAGAGGCATCAGCAATCATTAAAAGGTTAACATTTATTAATCAGACAAAATTAAGCAATTATTTATTAATTAAAAAAAAATAAGCAATAATAGCATTTTTAAGCAATAATTGAGCTAATAAAACTACCCAGAAGGTTGGATAAATGTTTAAGCTGCTGGATGCAAAACACCCAAGTAACTGGGTTTGTCCATATTTCACCCAGCACTTGGTTGTATTTAACCCAGCATTTTTTAGAGTTTAATAAAACGTAATTCATATTTTGGATTTATTTTAATCAATTTATTATGGTGGTTATCAGTATATGTTAAGGGTAGAAATGTAGTTTGGTATCAGTGTGGTTATACTAATTCTGCAGGAAAAAAGCTGTGGGATTTTTTTAGGATGTTTTTATTTTAAATTTGCAGATTGTTTTTTACCTTTTTAGTGTGTTTTTTACAGAATTATTGTGGCAATTTTAATAGCCACAGCAGAAATATCTGCACATTATTTGCCACAGGTTTTACGTCAGGTATCTAAAAATTGCGAATGCTGAACAATGAGTAAATAAAATAAAATAAAACTGATTTCTGATTCTTTTTTTAAGGCAATATAAGCTACAGCAATATAGGCCACGACTATAAATACAAGACAAATGCTATCTGTGAAAACAGCAGACAGATCTCAGTGCATATGCAAAATAACCCCTGGAGGTTTCTTATTCACACATTCAGCGCTATCACCAAGATGGGATATATCATTTTGAGTGATGTGCTTGTACCTTGTGTGTTGCACACTAAGATATCTCCGGACCTCACTGATAATTCCCTCCACATCCATCTCCGATGACAGCCTATGTGGTGTTTACAGATGTGTTCGTTGTGAGGTAGTCCTAGAGTTTTTGTGAAAGTTGGAACTGCATGATAATATAATCACAACATCTGAGATGTTCTGGTGTTTTAAGTACACGGTGTGCCGCTTTTCATATTGCAGATTATTTTCATATTACTGTGAGAGCAAAAGCCTTTCTGAACAGAAAAAGCAAGAAGCGCAAATAGCCAGACGTTGCGACAATCGTATAGTATTATAATTACCTTGTCTTCTGGGATTCATTGACAGAATCAGGCCGACTTTGTATACACAATGCAGATCTTAATGCAACTTTGCAGCACCTTTACACATTGAAAGTGGGTCTAATGTGAAAGCAATATTAATTCTTCTTGCAGACTGAACGAGGTATCCTTGACCAATATACTCTTGATGCTACCAAGATTGGTGTGCCATGAGGATGAAATGGAGGCACTAAATGGAAAGACTAGACCTATTTCAAATGAGAAATTACAGGATAATGGCAGAAACATTTTTGGTGGAGTTCCGTGGTGAGGAATCATCATGAACATGCATTTGAACTATCTGCGATGGCTATGCAAAATATTGCGTATGAAGATCACCTTGATGTCCTATAGAAGATACATTATTCATACATCTATTAATGAGCATTCTGATGTTCGCTGACATTTAGCAGGTGCTTTTTATCCAAAGCAACTCAAAATACATTGCAGAATCAATCCCCTATGGAGCAACCTGAAGTTGAGTGCAATCCTCAAGGACAAAATGTGATGCAATAGGAGTTGAAATTTGTCATTTATTTACTCTCAAACATCCTCATCCTCAACGTCCTTCAAGCCATTTTGCAAACCTCTTCTGAACATATGCTAACAAAAAAAAAAATTTGGGTCATGTGTATCTTTGTGTTTCTCTTTTGCCTCGTAAATGAGATCATATGACCCCTTAACTCACTAAGCAAGCAGCTTCATGTTAAATTAATGTCCTTGAATTTAGAGGTTAAAAGGGTTATAATTACAATAGTAAAATGGAGAAAATGCTGTGACAGTATTAGGGCAGATTTCACATTATTCATCAAGGACATAAAATCTCATTTGTCAATGTCTAAGTTAATGCAAAAACTCTCTCATTGATTGTCCACTCACTTGGATTCAAGGCACCATAAATATACAGTAATATGAGATATTCAGTAAGGGTCATCTATAAATGTACATGTCTGAATTGACACAGTGAAGGAGGACAAGCTAGGTCCAATTAAAAAGATGAATTAAAGTGAACAGATTGAGAAGGTAAAAAAATAAAAAATAAAGGTACCAGCAGAGATGGTGGAGAATTACCTCACATAATGACATTTAGATGTAAATAGGTGATGAATGTTTTTTTGTCTTCCAGTTGTCCTGTAGGTGTCAAATGCTTTGCAAACAATTTCTCTCTGTCTCTCTCTTTCCTTCTCTCTCTCTCTCTCTCACTGCCATCGACATGCATGCTGCTCCATGCTCTCTTTGGAACCAATTAAAATCACATAATATAAAAAAAAGATACTGAATATGGCATCTGTGAGTGCAGCACATTGTGAAATGAATGATGAGGTTTGGTATTTACATACTGTGAACCAACGGCATCATGAAAGAATTGCATCTGTCAGCCTGCCCAAGGACATCAAAATGGTTTTAATGATACTCCAGAAAAAAAATCATGAGGCATAAAATGTAAAGTCAAAAAGACATCAAGTCTAATATTATGATAATCAAGCTCTGCAAACAAAGTCTCGCTGTATGTCTAAAATTCTTATTACTTGTTTGTGCATTCATTACTTTCACTGTGCAAATGCAAATTTTATAAATCACTACATAACATGACAGAAATAAGAAGCAAGTATCTAAAACAACTGAATAGTCAAGGCACTATTAGTAATTCAACAGGCAGTGTCAGCAGGTTTTTAAAAATGACCTGAATTTAAATCCTCTTGAATATAAATGTATATTAAAACTGACCAGATTAATTCTGAATATTACTGTGCGTTTATAGGTGGCTCAGTGGTTAAGATAAAGGTTACCGTATTGACCCGAATATAAGACAACCATGGTTATAAGACGACCACCCTTTTACAAGATGTGCTCTTTGAAAACCAAATCTTGTGTTTTATTAAGAAAAAATTATATTTTGTAGGTTTGGTAAATACTGGTAAAATGCACCAACAAGCATGTTAAAAAATATACACTTTTTGATATACCATAAAAATAACAGTTAACCCATCTAAATTATATAACAATTAGGCTATCCTTTCTCCCACCAGTAGTAACCCACCAACATTTCACTAAGAGAAGTGAAATCTTATTGTAGTCTTCAAATCTGGGTACTGTCTTACGTTTTAAATTCATTTACCTTTCCTAAGGAAGTTTGGTTCCATCAGGCTAACATGACAGTCAAGACTCATGCTGCTGTAAGCTTTTATTTTTCTTTTGTCTTCCAATCGCGTTGTTCTAGCATTACCGACAAACATTACATTACGTATTTCTTGGCACACTCTTTTCGCGCATTTGGCGCCACCTATAGTTGTGGGTGTATTATTGACATGTCAAAGTCTAGAGACCCTGAATATAAGCCTGATGTCTTTCAGATGTATTTACAAGACAAAAAAAAAAAAAAAAAACTTGTCTTATATTTGGGTACTGATCCTGTGGATACTCAGGGGCTTGAGCAACCTCAGAAAAACACAAGATATTCTCGGTTCATTTTAACCAAAAGGAAGTGGATTGTAGCTTGTGAAGAGTGCATTATTGTAATACGAGTTGGGTGCCAGCACAAATCTTTCGGCTTGCAGAGGGCTTGCTATAAAGATCGTGGCTCTGCGCTCCCTCAGATGTCACGTGTGTCCTCAGACTTTGTCCTGTGCATGCCCGAATTAATGCTTACTGTAAACAGGTATATATTAAATAATTTTATTTAGTGAAGCGCAGCCCTCATTGAAAGAATGAATAGAAGTGTAGTCTTAGTCTTCAAGCAATGACAAAGTTGTCTACGTTTTAGACTAAGCTATCTATTAAGGTTTCTATAACAATTCACTGCTTGGCATTTGTAAAAAAAAAAAAAAAACTAAATGGATACATAAAAAAATCAATTACCTCAACAACAGTAATTATTATTTCAGTTGCTGTGACAATAATTTTTCTGTTAGCAAAATAAGACAATCAGCATTGCAACAGTTTTTCAACAAATTTACGTTGGCTATACAAAGTATCTTCACTGAGGACAACTAAAAAACTATTGTTGAGAGAACTCAAAAGTCTTACTGCATCAAGTTGCCTTATTTTTTTTACGTTTTCTCAACTATTTATTTTTTACAGTAAACATGCAATGATGGCAATATTATTACCCGATATATAATTTAATCATGACAATAAAAATTCCCAATGCCTTTCGCATCTGCATATTGATGCCAAGGCTTTCTTATTTAAAGCAATGAAGGACCCTGCACTTCGAAAAATGAAGCTAAAGGGGTACCCTGTGTGCAATATGGGAGTGAGAATGTATTGCCCCTAAACCTACCTCCTTCTGATCAATATAATACACACAACAGGCAAATCAATCAAGTGTATTTATTGCAAAAACTGACCATTGGAAAAAGCAGTATAAAAGTATTACAAACAAGTCGTGTTGTATTCCAAGTCTTTTGAAGCCATGCAATATCTTTACATGAAGAGCAGAGTAAATCATAAAGGTTCAATCTAAATGGAAAAAGGGGTTTTAAAAAGGGTTTAATAAAAATGATGCATATCACATATCATTCAAAAAGATAATTCCGTACATTAGCATTAATTAGCAATTTTTGAATTTGTGCACATACTGCACACAGGATCTGAGCTTTATGGCGAATGGAGGCAGTTTCTCTCACAAATCAATCGTTTTGTCTCAGAAGGCTTGGAATATTAATACTTTTTAAATAAATTGTGACGATAGTTGTATCTGCCTGTTATATCCTGTTATATGTTTTATATTGACAAATGGTAAGGTTTAGTGGTAAGAGTTGGGTTACATGCTCATAAATTTGTGCCTGATGGGTTCCAGCATACATACGACCCTACATAAGCCTTTGGGAAAGGCATGCATGCTTGGACAATGTTTTTTTATTAACAGATTATACACCACCTCTCAAGAATATGCAGTTGAATAACTTTTCTATCATCAAACACTTTTATTTGAACGACTAACGCTTGTTCTTTATTTAAAACAGATGCAGAAACTGTGGATTATACAATTACGTTTTTTAATGAAAGCTCCAGGGAGATCAGAGAAAACAAAAGATTTTGAGAAATCACGTCAACGCATCTGCTGCCGTTTGAAACCTTCTGGATGTGAAGGCGAAATCATTGAGCTCAAAGCTCGTAAAAAATATTGATATCACTCTGCATCAGCACATTGACATCGCCTCAGGCTTCGAAGCAGAGGGGGTCCTACTGTGACAGACAGAAAGAGAGTGGCCTGAGCGCAGAGGTTTGTCCTGGTTGCTGTGATTCCTCTCTGATTCCTGCTCTGCATTCAGCGTGCTCTCATGCCCTCGCTTTCCATATCACAGCCAATCCATTCTCCGCTTCCTCGATGCCCACTCTGTTATTCCACTCGCACTGCTCGTAAAGGGAATTCTCCACTCTAAACCTCATTCTAAGTAGGTGTAATTAAAAGGCTTTCATGGTAATATTCCCTGCTTAGGACCCTGTTTGGATTGTCCCTCCAGCTGCAGGGTACTCAGAAGGAAGTCCAGCTCGCTCTTTCCAGCCAGAACTCATTATAAGGCCCCATTTTTGCCAGCCGAAGGCTGACTGGAAGTACGTTACAGTGGATGAATTGAAGGCTAATTTTATACAAGTGGAGTTTGGAGACCTGAACTTGTAATACTCAAATGAGTTCCTACGCTTCAAAGAACTTGGTGGCGGGTTTAAAAAATAAGAGGCTGCCAAATAAAGTACACTTGATGTTTCTTAGGATGATGATTGCTTAGAGACTCAGTTCGACTTTAAAAACACAATCAGCATTTAGAAGATAGCCCAGAAATATCAATTTAATGTAAAAAGCCCTTTTGGATTCAGCAGTGATATGCAGAGCGGGACCAGACAACCACTTCCTAGGGACTCGAAACAATTTAAAACCAAGCTTAAAACTACTCTAAACTGTTACCTTGTCTCCAAAGAAGCACTATATCTGGCATTTTATTTGACAGAGATCACAACAAAGGAATATAAATGTGCAATGAGCCTGCACCTCACATCAGAAACCACTCAGCCTACCTCCCACTTTCCATTCGCCTTCTTCTAATCTCTCACATCAAAGTTTAATGCCTAACATTTCCAGGGCCTCTGAAGTTTTATAAAACAGCTCCTGTGATTCAAGTACTCTAATCTGTAGGAAAAAGAAATGGTAATATAAAAGTGATTCATGTCATTTGAGAACATTTTAAATTGTGGTGGCTAATGAAATATTCACACAGATGAAACGTAAGGATGTGGTTTTTTTTGTGATTTTGTTTTTGAGATGCTCTTTATTTTTGGGTTTTACTAATATCATTTAAATGGAGTCCAAAAAAATCAATCAGCCAGTAAGTCAAAAAATAACTTTTGGTTTCTAAAATGAAAATTCAGCCATCAGAACATCAAGAGAGCTTCAGATTACAAAGTGTTCATGCATGATCGATAAACTGTGTGATCTATATAAGAAATAAAAGAGTTTGTAAGATAAACTTTGTTATTTCGATTGTGTCCTCATCAGGCTCTTTTCAACTCTTTTTGTGCTTTTGTAACATCTGTCTTTGTATCATGAATCAAACTTTTCTGATTAGCTCATCTCTCCATCTCCAACCAATTTGCCGCAATGCCAAATTCATTCATCTGTCGTTTGTGTGAGACATAAAGAAGCATCTACACACAAATCCCTTTCTGAATGGAAACCATTGAAATCAGCCGAGTTGAGCCTCTCTCAATGAGCAATCAACGCCATGTGAGCTCCTACTGAGAACTCTAATTAGGATCTATCATAATTTAAATGATTTAGAACTCTGCCATGTGCACTTCAATCTACAACAGAGAAAACCAAGCATCGGAGTGATGTGCTACCACGGCTTTATTGTGTTTAGAGCTATTTAAGCTGACACCTAATGCAAAGTAAAGATCTCTTTTCCATTCTGTATGTATATGGACGTGACATCAGCTGTGCGATTGAGAATTATTCATTACTTTCGGCTCTCTGCTGCACACCATGCTAATGTTACAAGATGGTGGTATCATTATTTATTGATTTTTCAACAGTTCTGTGCCTTGTAGGTCAGAGGGGCTGGGGATGTCTTTATATCTAACTTGAGGTGTCTGAGCTGGGAATGCGGCTTGGTAGCTTGACGTGCTATGCATGAGGTATTAAAAGACAGTGGTTTGCACTCTTTCCCTGTGATTTCCTATTGAACCAGTTCCCTCCAAGAATCTGTCTTATCGGACATGCCTATTTGGACACGTCCAAACAATATGACGTTAGCTACTCTAACTGCATTCCATGGCAGACCTCCATGTTTGTCTGGACCGATCTCATCTTATGCTGACAGCCAAACATGACATCTGTCCTTCGCAGCTGTGATGAATTCGTACTCATCTGCGAGAGCTATTTCTTGGCCCTTGCCTCGGCTACCAATGAGCAAACCTGGCTGATATCCTCAAGCAAACAGCCATCTGATACATATCTACCTTTGCTTAATGCCCACACAAATGTGCGATACTGTCCACAGGAAAGGTGTTGATCTGAAGGTGTTTTAATGGGTAGTTTAAAGTGGGTTGGTGCCTGAAGAAAAGGTGGCAAGTTTTAGTGGTATTAAATCTTAGCAGGACTCTAGTTGATAGCTGTAATGAGGCAGCCGAATGTTAATCTACTGCTGTGTTAATAATTGTACTCTCTGCTGTGCTAATTGAGTTTTATTGGCTGCCTATATTGTCTTGAAGTAACATTCGCATAACCCCCTTCAGTGTTCTGTAATCCGATTGAGGGGATAAATACTCTAGAGATGTTTGAAATGGTCAGTGTTGTTTGTCATATCAGTGATGCATTTCAAAAATCACAAAACAGTAGGCTAATAAATAAGCACGAGATAGTAGATGTCCAGTATTCTTATTACACATCTTATCACTTATCAAAAACCTTTCTGAATTTGAAAATTAGGGTAAATTTAACTTATTTTATCTTCTGGGAAACATGTATCTACATTCTGTAGCCTCTGGAGGGCAGTACTAAATGAGCGTTTGAACCTTCTGTAATAGTTGCATGAGTCCCTCAGTTGTCCTCAGTGTGAAAAGATGGATCTCAAAATCATACAGTCATTGTTGGAAAGTGTTAAAATGCACAAAAATGCTGGAAAACCACATCATTTGTTAGACCGGAATGATTTTTCTGAAGCACAGCAGGGAGTTTAACTATTCAGGACAAACAAGGGACTCATGAACAACTATCACTATACAAAAAAACACAGCTGTGGATCATTCAGGTAACAACACAGTAGGGGATGTAAACTTTGGGGGGTCATTTTTATAAATTCAACTATTATATTTTCTTGTGGACTATATGTAAACATCTTTTTTTTTATGTGAAATCTTATTCAGGTCAGCACTAAATAAACAATCACATGCATTTTGTATGATCCCTCTTATTTTGGTAAAATAATTAACATTTTGCAGATTCTGAAAGAGGGGTGTAAACTTTTGACCTTAACTGCATGACATGAAAATTGAAATTGTGACATAAAAAGTTTAAATTAGGACATACGTGTAATTCATGATTATGAAGAAAAATGTAGAATTATGACATAAGACCTAGTTAATAAAAAGTCAAAAAGTCTAAATGAACTTTTTATCTATTAATTTTATCTTTTCATATCACAGTTATGACTTTTAATCTCATAATTTCAATTTGACTTTTCAATGTCAGACTGCCAATGTCCTACTAGTGATTAAAGTAAAATAAAAGAAGACCATTTTGTTAGTGTGGATCATGGTTTCATACATTAAGTCACTGGTCCCAAACTCAGTTCCTGGAGGGCCACAGCTCTGCACAGTTTAGCTCCAACTCTAATCAAACACACCTGATCCAGCTAATCAAGGTCTTCAGGATTACTAGAAACTTCCAAGCAGGTGTGAGTTGGAGCTGGTTGGAGCTAAACTCTGCAGAGCTGCGGCCCTCCAGGAATTGAGTTTGAGACCTCTGCATTAAGTAATCAAATAGACTGACACACCAAAATAAAATTGCATTGCAAACGGCTGAATGGAACTGCATTAGTATGTCAATTTAAAAAGGATTTATCAAAGCATGATTTTAAATAGGCTTCCATACATAACTAACAGTGATGATCATAAATATTGACCACATATCAACAATAATAGGGGGAACCAGAAATTATTAAAGAGGCCATTTACAATACCCATTTTGGGAAAAAATACAGTATTAGTAATAAAAAGGAATCATAAAGGAAGATGAGAAATATTTGGATAATTGGCAGGATGCAGTGAAGGTAGGAGCACATTCCATTTCTCTGATGAGTCTACAAGAGAGAGAGAGAGAGGACAAAGAGCTCAGCTTTATTTGTTGGCTTCTCATTCACACCTGGCTGGAGGCCATGATAACGTCTTTGTATATAATAATGGTTTAATTAAAGTAGTGCTCGACTGGCCTTGCATGGAAATATGAAGTTCTAGCAAACGGTTCAACACCTAGTGTCAGTTTATCAGAGCGCAAATTCATGATTTATAGCACCTATCTCCTTGGTTACAAACACCTCCAATCAGAAATGCTTTCACGGTTCTTCTTCAAAGAGAAAAACTATTTAAACAGTCTTGAAAACATCTGAATGCTATAGGGGAGTTGTTTTATAATCTAATAAAAAGATTGCTCAGTCTCAGTACGAACAAAATATAACCTTGTAGCCTGTGTTGCTGACTGTTTGTATTCAGTGTTGATCTCTTCATTTACTGAAGGCAGAATTGTGTGCCAGTTTGGACTGTTTGTTCTATTGATTCAAATAGTGTCATTATGGTTCACCGCCAATGCCAGTAAACATATTTAAATAAGAATGCACTTCTTTCCAAACTATAAAACCATCACCCAGATTATAATTCATCCATGAATGACTTTCGTTGGGCTGGAGTGCTGAACATCATTGCACCAAAAAGAAAAAAAATATATGAAAAAAGAGAAAAGAAAAATAGGACCTATCCACGTCTTGATCTTGTAGTGAATTTTTCCATTACCTTTCGGTGTTCATGTTTACATCTCTTTGGTTGATAAGCAAACATGGATTTCTTCTTCTTTTTTTAATGCATTTGAATTTACAAAAGCAAAAAGCTGTCTTACATAGCCACAACGCATCAGGTGATTTGGAACATGTGACCACAGCCTAGAAGCACCTCTTAGGTTTCATTTGGAAATCCATTTGCATGAAAATGACATTACTGAAATTGCGATCAGATGGCAGCATGCAAGACTGAAGTGTCATTCTTGGGAGATGAGGTGGCTGCCGTATCTTTAATTGAAAAGTGAATGAGGATAAAACCTTTCGCCGATAAGCGGAAAAGAGTGTTCTATTAACCCTGTCCAGTTTATTGTCTTCTTATTGTTCATTCTTTTATGTAGACTAATCTTTCTATTTCTTTCTCATTGTTCTCACCTTCTCTTCTTCTTTGTCCTCTATCCATTTTTGTAATCTTGAAGAGTTTTTTTTTTTAGGCCTGTGTAATAAAAAACAGTTTTTCTTTTTTGATGTGATTACAATTACTTTTAACAATGTCTGCTAATGATTACATGATTTATTAGAATAAACTACATAACGTGTAACAACATCTGTGCTTTGGTTTCAATTTCCTGTTTCAAGATGATCTCAATAAAAATTCACATTTGTATCACTTCACTTGTCTTTATGTAAGGCATAATGAACTGCTTGGACAGCAAATATAACTGAAAGCCTACTGGAAGCCATAAACAATCAAGTTTAAAATAGCTGCATCTGTTTTTAACAGTACTGGTATTTTCACCATCTAAAAATGGTTTTATTTCTATCTTTTGCTGTGGTGTGTCAGTAGGAAATATCTGTTTACATTTCAACATTCAAACATTAATTTTATTGCAATAATCCAGTGAGATTTTTGTTTGACTTTCAACGTCTCCAAGATGCAAGAAACCTGCAAAGCTACCTGAAAAACTACACGCAAAGGATGGTCAGACCAAATGTTGATTTCATTTTGTTAATAGGGGTTAATTGTGCCTAAAACTTTTAACAGTATTGTAGCTTTGCAGGTAGGTTTCTTGAAGCATCTTGGAGATGTTTCCATAGTTCTTCTGGATTTAGTCTGTCTCAGTTTGTCCTGTTTCGTCATGTCATTCCAGACAAACTGGGATCAGATCTCTGTGTGGAGCACTGGCTGTTGTCACACTCCTTGTGCAAACAAATATCTCACTGTGACTGGATTATTACAATTAATGGCAAAATTAATGACTGCAAATGTAAACTGATATTTCCTACTGACACACTACAGCAAAAGATAGAAATAACTGATTTAAAACCATTTTTAGCTGCTGAAAATACTAGTGTTCTAGTAAGTTTGGCCACCACTGTATGTTAAAAAATACGGTGGACAGACAATAAAAATTAAAAATGTAATGGGTCTATGTAATGGAAAGAATTATTTGCACCTGTTTGATTCAAAAAAGAAAAAAGAAAGAAAGAAAGAAAAGGTCTGTGGCGGTTAACTGACTGATTTATAAAAATAATAAAGCTATGGTGGCAAAGTTAGAATGTTGGCATTTCTGAGGTTACGTTACAACTGTTATGCTATTTACAAGCTGTTTTATTGACAATTTTCAAACACTGATCGATTACATGAGACATTTGTTTCATTAAGTTGTTATGATATTTTTCAACATGTCTTCTGATATTTATTCATGTTTATTTCATGCTGTAACTAGTAGAAAAGAGAAAATGATGATTGATTCACATGCTGCTTGAACTGAGGCGATTACAGTGATCTCACGCCACATTAAAGAGTGGAAAAACACATTTATTGTTTGTATTTCATGACAAAATGATACAATTTGTGTTATATTTAAAGTAACAAAACGCTTTTTGCAATTATTGGGAGGCTGGCGCACAACAAATAACGAATAGACTTGAAAACGTTAAATAGTGTTATTTCCTAGCATTTATGCCATCAATAAAACAGCATAGTCATGTAAAATTATTTAACTCAGAAAAGACAATCATAAGAAGCTTTGGAGCCCACATTAACCTATAACCTGAATTGCTATGCCACTGATTTCCATATCATTGAACATAGGCATTGGTCTACAGTCAAATATTTATTTGTTTTTGTATTCATATGTAAACATACACTAAAGTCTTTGGATGCTTAATATTTGGGGGGCCGTACAAATGTTACAAAATGCGGTTGTTTAATAGCTATGGGGATTTTCACTGACTTTTCAATAGTAGTCTATCCTTACAAGTAACATCGTTATGCCATTAGGTGGCGACATGTGATTCGTGTTGTGTATAATGAGTGAGTCATTGAATCATAATGATTCAAAGTAATTGATTCATTCTGGGAACAAACACTGTTGCTGGGAGACGCGCGAACGGTTTTGCTTGGATTTCGTGTGGAACTATTAGCTTTGGTGCAACGAAAATAGACTAAATGACTAGCCATATTATGAAACGTAAGTTTACCTTCTTATTTGCTAAACCGTTTTATGAATTCAATATCACAACGTTGGTCATGTCTTTTAGATATTTAGGAACAACAGAGCTATTATCGTGTGATATAAACGTAACCTACTTAGACTAGACTAATGGTCTAATAATGAATTGCTTTCTAAGCTGAAAGTTTGTTGTAAAATGCTGGATGCTGTATTTAGGCATATTTGTTGTATTATTTGTCTTTCTTTGATTTCGGTAACGTTAGGCTATTTGATGATAACAAATAGTGCAGTTGATTGTTTTCTGACACATATAACGTTTAACAACACAGGCAAACCAGCTGAATCAAGCAAGTGTTTGTGCATTGCAAAATGTTGACTGGAATGACATTTTTATATAGGCCTACGTTTATTTTACGTTAGTATCCAACCTAAAAGGCTAAACTGTAAAAATCTACATTACCACCAATGACTGTTTAATTGTGTAAGGTTGTTGCTTACACCACCTTAACTTTTTAACTTCTTGTCGCATTGCGTGCATGATGCAACATTGTCACCTGGTTTGTTTCAAAGCAGATCAGCTGTCAAAACAGCACACCCACACAAACATTACCTTCTGAATCTTTGAGTTAAAGACAAAGGAACATTTTATAAGCACAGCATAGCATTAACATTCAATTAAATACTGATACAGATGGTCACAGTACAGGGGTTAAGGCTCTTAGGGCCTCGACTGGTTTTGGCCTGGATGGCTCTGAACTGTTTGTCAGAAGGGAGCATATGGAAAAAGAGAGAACTGTGAAGAGAGAAGTCTTAGGTGATCTTCAGCCTGATGCTTTGTGTTAAAGCCACAGCTGATCCACAACTTATGGAGGACATGTATAGCAACTAAAGCGAGTTTGCACTTTCTTTTTTTCTTTTTAATGGGGTGAATATGCTTTTTGTATTTATTTGCTGTTGCTGTTATTTTTATTTGCTGTTGAAAATATACCTTGCAAAGTGCAGTACTATTTTAAATAGCTAAACGTCTTTGTCACTTACAGATTAAAATAAAAGAAGCATTAGATTTAAAAACTTTTGCTTCCTCGGACACATATTGAATTTTCGAGTAATCACTGACAAAGTGGGAAACTTTTTAAATACAATATTTAATTGTGAATGTAATCAATAAAATGAATTATCTTAATTGTCTTATTGGATTTGCAATTTTAAAATCCACTGATTTAACGTCTCTTGGCTGCTGCCGTGGCATATTCTTCCTTTTCACTTTAATGACTCCAGTGCATGTATTCGGAAATACATCTTTTATTATTATTATAGAGAATGGGTCAGCATACCACTAGAAGTAGCTAACAAGCTATCTTAAGGGCAAATTTACATAAAACATGGTCTTAACCTTTTAGACTGAAGTGTAGGGTTAGGAATTGCACTTTCATAATGGTCAAAGACAAACAGAATCTATGCTCCCTCATTAAAATGACTTAAATAGCTCTCTTCCAGTTTGCCAGTAATGCGTTTTTCCAGTTTGGCAAACTGGGATAGTGTCAAAGTTGCATCCAAAAACGAAAAAGAAGACTAAAATGAAAAGGATTTTAGGAAAATCTGATTTGTTATTGTATCCCATGTCAGATGTCCAATACTAGTTTAAGATTAACTTTATACTTCATTTTAGCAATCTAAAAGTACTTATTATTTAATAAGTATCCTGCTTACCTTATTCTGTACTTTCCCTGTATTTACCCTATTTGTGAAATTTTACTGTACCTCATAACAGTTTAAATAAAGCAAGCAGTTTTCACAGGACTCATTTTAACACAGAAGTGAGATTCACACTTATGTCACTTAATTAATTCATGACCAACTGTTCAGTTCATTAGCAGCAAACATTGTTCATTTTTTGGTGAGATACACTTTGTGGGTGTTGAGTGGGTGCATAACATAGTGATGGATGATTCAGCTCTATCCATATGCCTAAAAAACAATTGTGTAGACTTTCTGTTTAAATTAGGTAATATGTAATCAGAATATTACAACATCAAGATGGCATAGAGTTTTCATAACTGCAAGGTGGGTATACATTAATGAATCAACACACAGAAACAACAAATCCCTTCCATCTCAATATATAACCCTACAAACAGGAGCAGTCTGTACAATTCAGAGTGCTCCCCTGATCAAGTCTGGTTGTAGAAGTACAATATTTGTTTTTTAAAAAGTTGTTTGGTGTTGGATGGTGCTAAGTGGTGACAGATGGACATATAACTGAAACTAATTGTGTATCTTGGGGTTTATATTTCCACAAAGAGACATGTACGCATATAAAAGTTAGTTTTGTGGTGGACTCGTGGCTTGGACTCAAGTTAAGATTTGAATTGCAATTTTGAGGAATTGGCACACAGTAGAATATGTGAGACTCATATTTGAGCCTATTACAGAAATGTTTAAGAAAAACAATAGACATGACTGGGGGTAAACAAGATTATTTGTCTGTGGTATTGAATATGAAGCATTCAGTATTGCTGTGTGGGAAATTTAAATTCAGCTTTAATTATAATAATGTCTGGACAGATTTGTTGTAAAAAGCAAGGACATTTTTATGTACTCTAATTTCATATTTTCAATTCAACAAATCATTGAGCTTTGAACACTTAAAACAATAAGGAAGAAAGATGTCCCGATTCGATTCGCAAGCATTCGATTCTCGATTTTTATTTATTTATTTATTTTTTTATTACATTCAGTAAATATAGTTTTAATACAAATGCTATTGATTTGAACAGTTAACCGAGCCACTTATATTTTAAACCTATTCTTTTTTTTTTTTTTTTGTATAGGGTTTTAGTTTTTTAAAACAATAATAGGGCCCTATAAAATGCACATCTTAATTTTTCTGGTAATCAGATGAAGGCATAAAACATTAATTTAATTTATCCTGATCAAATGAAAATTAAACCCTTTCACTTTTTGGCAAACAAAGTGCTGTTCCTGTAAAAATTTAAAAGAAAACAAGGATAAGATTCACATTAATCAGATCTTGTTTTACATGTTTGCTGAAAAAACATACTAAATGGTGTTTTATGAAAATCAAAAATTGCCAGTAGTTTTCTGTGAGGGGTAGGTTTAGGTGTATGGTTTTAGGTGTATTGGAGTAGGGCAATAGAATTTAGACTGTATAAAAAAAAATTACGCATTAGGGATGCAAAGGTTCACCTTAGTCACGGTTCGGTTTGTATCACCGTTTTAGAGTCACGATTTAGGTACGTTTCGGTATGTGCTATGTTTAGAACAAAATCTATACTGTCAAGTAAAAAAAAAAAAGAAAATAAGAACAAATAATTAAACTAACAAGCAACAGCACAAATAAATACAATAGAGCAGAGGTCTTCAACCCTGTTCCTGGGGACCCACTATCCTGAAGAGTTTAGCTACAACTCTAATCAAACACACCTGCAGCGGCCAATCAAGCTCCTCAAGACTGCTTGAAAATTGCAGGCAGGTGTGCTGAAGCCAGTTGCAAATAAAGTTTCCAGGCAAGTGGGTCCCCAGGAGCAGGGTTGAAGACCTCTGCAATAGAGTAAAGACACAAATAAAATAAACAGTGCTTTTTAGATTTTTATTACATTTATGATGAGAGAAGAGAGAGAAAGACAAGACAAGACTATAGCGGATGATTTAGTTTTGAAACAAAATGCAAAAGTGCCTGTTTGGCAATATTTTTGATTTTGAAAAGCTTGACTTTCACTGTTTACACTAAAACGAATCACCGTATCACCGTATCGGAAACGATGTGCGTTCATACATGTTGTTTCTGTGTCCGCTGAAACGCTAGTCACATGACTACGTTGGTGTCACTTTGGCGGTGAAAACAAGATAGCAAACGTTAAGTCTTTTCGTGGACCGATGATGAAATATGCCTTTCTGTTACTAATGTTAATGTTTGTCACTGGCACAGGAACGTACATTGGCGTCTTTTTGGTTTTAAAAGTGCGGGTGTTAGGCCGAGTTCTGCATGCTTGCCGCGATTTGCATGCACCACACGGGAGCGCGTAAATATCATAAATTATTAATAAAACAATATAACATTCATAAGTGTGGGTGCATTTGTCAGTTTTTTTAATTTATTTATTTACCTGAAGGAATAAACTACAAAATAACTGCCTCAAATGAAGCCAAATTGAACGAAATTAATTTTGTTTCATTTGGCTTCATTTGATGAGGGGAGACTTCGTAAAACTGCAAATGCAGGTTTCCATCACTTACTTTTCACAGCAGCAAGCACATAGTTATAGCTACGCTGTTTCCCGCAAAAGCGTCACATGACCGATGTCACGAACCCAGCGAATCAGAAAGGCGCAAGTCACAGTGACGTGGTCCAATAAGGACGGCAACTAGAGCTCCTACGTCAGCGTATCCCAAAGGCTTGCGTTTTCAGGCGTCCACACAGTGACGGATCAGATCCATACTCAGATAAATTCGTGGGAGCTGGCGGCATCAGATCATTCTGTCTCTGGAGCTGTTTTCCACCGTATTAATGTGGACGAACACTGCATCCGCAACGAAAACGACCCGAATACGTACTAGTGTGGATGGGGCCTAAGGTGACATTGGAAGTTTAAAAAAAAAAAAAAAAGCATTCTTATTTAATTGGTTCTACAGTGTTTGCTGATTTTTACTTTTTTTAAACTTAACTTGTAATTTATTTATTTTATATCAAGGTGTATGCCGTGTCTCCAAGCTTTCTTATTCGTTTTGCTAATAGACGTTCTATGTTTCTTATTCCACAGTGTGTACTTATTTTCAGTTTTGTATACCTATTTAAACTTTGTGTTAGTTATTTGTTATTTTATATTATAGGCATAGCCTATAACATGGTGAATTTTTATTCATTTTGTTAATAAAAGTTATATGATTTATTTTTAGGCTAAGTGAGTTTGACGTTGTATTTTGTTGTTGCTTGAATTACATCCACGGAACAAATGATTGCATTCAAGCAATTGACGCTGAATTGCTGCTAATTTGAAAGAGAAAGTAAAATGCGTACGGTGCTTTTAGGCTATTTAAAAGCGAAGGAAAGCAAAGAAAAGAGTTACTACTTCTGGCTCATCTTCTGGCTCTTAAATGTTTAAACTGGCAAAGCTTAAATGAGTTTAGTTTTAACATAGATAGCAATGTGTGCTGTTCAGGTCTCACCTGCACATGCGCGTTATCACCACACAAGTGATGACGGAATAAATGACTGCTCATTTTCCAGCATACGGCACTTGCATTGAACAAGACTTAATGGTTTGTCCATGTTTTTTCCCCATTGCTGTATTGGGAAGCCAGAATGTACAGAAATGTAACAGAAACGGACATTATCTGAACCCTGTTGTGTTGTTATTTATAAAAAACAATATTACAGATGAGTTGTCAGATTTTAAGTTGAACCATGGTCCTAGTGCGTGATGAGCCGTGGGTGGAGAATTTTTTTTTTTTTTACAGAGATCCGTTACACCCCTTGTGTGTGTGTGCTGTAGAATGTGGCCTGTCTGTTGCATAATTGTCTGTGACCTCTCATAAAACAGCAGTTCTTTGAAGCTGATGCCAGATATAGCTAAATAAAGCTGAAATGCAATGCAAACATGTTAAGAATTAGCACCCAAGAAGTTCATTTATGATGTGTCAGACTAATTTCACAGTATATTCAGCATACTGAGGCATCTCCTTTCTTTGACGACTCATCATCCTAGGTTTTTTTTTTTTTTTTTTTGGTTGGATGGGCTGTGTTATGCAGACAATACAGATAACACAAATATATAAATATTGAAAGTAGCATGACTTCTAGTAATTCTAAAGTTCCTCTCACTATTTACATATTTGTATTGATTGTATTTGTACATATTTGTATTGACTGTTTTTCCCATGCAAATAAGTCTGTATATATCTACATAATCATGAAGGTCTCTAGAATCATCCAAACAAAACAAATCTTACAAGAGATCTAGTTTTTAGTATACTTAGTCAAAAGTACAAGTGGCAACTATAGTTGCCGGTGGCCAAATGCCTTGTAAGTACATATAACATATATCATGGGGAAATGGGGTATACTGTTGCTAGCATTATGCTACTCATGTTACCTTCTTGTTAAAAACATGTAAAGCATCATGCTAGCAACATGCTAATCATGCTAACTTAATGTTAACAACATGTTAGTATGTTGCTAGCATTATACTAATCACATTAATAGCTTGTTTAATACGTTAACTAACTAATATGCTAATTTGGTTTTAACATATAGCTTGTTTTAACATGTTGTTAGTGTAATGCTAACATAATTAACATGTTAATTATTAAACTTACTAATTAAACTCTGATTGATATGTACTGTAGAGATCAAAATACAGTGAATCATCCTTTTGAAAGTAATTTGATATTCTAAATAATGTTTATCGATTGCAATGTTATGCCAATAGGTGGCAAAAAGGGGCTGTTAATAATGTATTTGTCTTTGATCGTTCATTCAAAAACACTAATTCATCCAGTAATAAACCAAGTAATTCTTGAGTAAGTCATTGAATCATTAACTTATAAATTAGGCCTACATGTAATTTTGTTTATTTGTCTAATGTTTTTTTCTTCAGAAACGTGAGAGAACTACAACTTCCATTAAAAAAAAAATAATAATAATCCAGAATCACGCAACTCTATTTTGCAAACAGCTTTTAAGCTAATCCAATTTATGTAGCCTGTTGATTTTTGTTCATTGTATTCAGCTGCAACTAATGTTTCGCTAAATAAATAAATAAATATGCTTTTTTAGTCACATTGAAATCGAAACTGGGAATCGAAAAGAATCGGAATCGATAAGCAGAATCAAAATTGTTAAAACTTAAAAGATACCCAACCTAATCTTCATTTGGTCGGTTCATCAAAGCACCATACTGATTAGACCAAACAGATATTAGTGCCTGACCTCACTCTTATTGGGCTTACTGGACAATTTTGCAACTGTGAAGCTCTTAGGATGTTTTTACACTTCTTGTACAGTTGTCTTGGTTGTTTTTGTTTGGACCAAAGCAGAAAATGATACATTGGTTCTGTAATACACCAGAGCTTGGAAGCAGACCAAGAACCACTAAAAAAAAGAGGGTCTCTGCCCTTGTTTGGTGGGCACCAAGGTTCAGATGCCAGTGTTCACACTTAAATCAACTGCAGTTGCGCTAGAATTAATTGTAACCAAAACAAACAGTGAGCACACCCTGAACCTCTCATTCAGTTCCAAAAAGCCTTTTGCCCTCTTATAGCTCTTATTCCTAAACAGAGTGAAGCTTTTCGCAAGTCGAAGGAAAAAATCACATGACTGTTTGCGTTAATTGCTTGGATAAAAGTATGGTAATTTGCAAATACAGATGACTGCCTTAGTCACAGATAGATAAATAAAAAGACAGACAGAGAAGTTGGCAAAGTTGTGCGATTGCCTAATGCTTGTGCATATCTCATCCCACCTGCTGCAGTGAGAGGAGTCTCTGCCCTGCTGTTGTTTACTTTCAGAAGAACGATAAGCCTCTCTGGCAACATTACCCAAAGTGCTGCATGATCTAACGAGAGCACACACTGGTGGCGACAGACTCACACACATATACACACACGCAAATAATTCAAAGCATGCCTTGCCATTCCCTCACCCGACCTGTCTCCCTCAATTTCCTTGCTCTAATTGGATAACACTATATTTTGATTTCACAGGAGCCAGCAGGCCTCCATGCCGTTTTAGAGCATGTGATTCTTATTCGATGCAGCCTGTGTTTACAACATCATCTTGTAATTAATGACACAGTGCAGAGCCGTGCATCCCTGTGACCTCTATTCCTTATTCCTGAATTCAGGCCAGTGTGCCAGTTTTCTCTCCTCTGCCTTGAATTTTGAAATACAGTTTTTGAAGTTGGATTATATGACCTTGCAGAGTCATTTCGTGTAGTTTTATCAGCTGTCGGGGGGAATGGGATTCTGTCTAAATGGATTGCTTGGGCTTTTTTGACTCTCTGGGTTAGGGAGATTAATTGTGTAGACATGAAAGTTTGTTTTAATAAAGTGTATGGTTTGTGTAGTCTAAGTTATGGAGTCAAGCCTACAAGAACCAAAAATGGAATTAACTAAAGTTTAATTAGATCTTTAGAATCAGAATACTGTAATGTTTTTCTTGATCTGTTATCTACCAGAGTGGATGTGGCCATTTGTAAACGTTATAAGTCTGCCTTCCAGTCCAGCTATTTTTAGCTGTACAAAACAGCTGGTTTTGCTGCTTGGTATTGCAAATTGGTGTGTCTTACCATTTTTTTTTAATGTACTGTCTTAATTATAAACACACTGCTTTATTGCTGGCCTTCCTCTGTTATAAATAAATAAATAAATAAATATAAACATACATGCATACTGTACATGCATACGAACATGCAGTATGTACATACATAAATAATAAAATACATACATGCATAAAAAACCAGAGAGCTGGGACCCACTAGGGGTCATCAGCAGATTTCCACAGTATGGGGCCACAGTATGTCAGACCAAGGCTGCAACTCATTGCTAGTTTTACTCAATCTAAGAGCTGTGTTCGACACTATAGATTATGACATACTCATAGATCGACTACAAACCTATATAGGTAGGGGTGCTCCGATCAGGATTTTTGGGGCAGTATCTGCCGATCCGATCACTGATACCGATATCTTTTAATCATGTAGAATTATTTATAGTGATACTCCAATCAGGATTTTTAAACATTTATTCAGGGTCTCAATAGTTTTTTTTTTTTTTTTTTTTTTTTCTGAAAATAGGGGAATTTGCCTCTTAGTTTTATAAATTCAACTATTATTTTCACTTGTGGACTATATGTAAACATCTTTTATGTGAAATATCTTACTCAGGTCAGTAGTAAATAAAAAATAACATGCATTTTGTATGATCCCTCTTATTTTGGTAAAATAATTAACATTTTGCAGATTCTGCAAGGTGTATGTAAACTTTTGACTTCAACTGTATCTCAACAAGACCTGAAGAAACTTCTAAATTAATTGTGTTAAAAATGTAAAAGATTGGATGACCAATAATTTTCTCCTATTAAATTCAGTTAAGACAGCGATGTTACTTATATCACAGTTTGCAACTAGACAGATGTACTGTTACTTCTAGAGTCAAAATATCTGTTATATTATATAGCAACTTGTCTTTTGAAAATCATATTTCCTATGTTACAAAAATGGCATTCTTCCATCTTAGAAACATTGCCAAGCTACATAACATGTTAACTGTTTCTGATGCAGAAAAGTTAGTTCATGCATTCATGACCTCTAGACTGGATTATTGTAATGCACTGCTAGGTGGTTGTCCTGCATCTTCAATAAACAAGCTAAAGGTAGTCCAAAATGCAGCTGCTTGAGTCCTTACCAGTTCAAGAAAATATGCTCATATTACCCCAATTTTACAGTCTCTGCACTGTCGACCTATTAGGTTCCGTATCAGTTACAAAATATTACTACTTGCCTATAAGGCACTTAATGATTTAGCTCCTGTGTACCCAACTAGTCTTCTACCACACTATAATCCATCACACTCCATAAGGTTGCAAAAACTTTTTTGCATTTGGCTCCCAAACTCTGGAATAGCCTTCCTGATAATGTTCGGGGTTCAGACACACTTTTTCTGTTTAAATCTAGATTAAAGACATCTCTTTAGCCAAGCATTCACATAATATATCTCATAAACTTGTACTTAAGTTATCTGATCAAATGCACAGTAACATTCTTTAGCTTGGGTTGAACACCATATTTGCTTGGTTGGAACAGCAGCTACGCTAATTGTTTCTCTGTTTGTTTCTGCCACGGGATTGACAAATTGTGGTTCATTCATTTAATGTATGAAAAAAAGGTTAAATGCAAGTAGCTTTGTCATATCCACAGCAGAAAAAAATTATGTGGGGGAAGTGTAGTTATTGTGTTGGGGAGCAGGGGGCCTCAAAAAGTCATGAGGGTCACTAAGTGTATGACATTAACAAGGTATTTCACAAAATCCTGCATTTTTTTTTAACCAACCAAGCTCATTTAGTTTAATCATATAGGCTCTTTCTCCACTGGTATTGTTCTGCATCATATTTCATCATAAGTCAAATAGGCTGTTGGAACAAGATGAACTAAAGAGAAATGAATAAGAAATTAAATAAGCTGTGCAAGTTTTTCTTAAACTATTTTAGTGTTTTGTTTTGTTTTTTTCTTCTTCTCTGGACTTTGTTTTAAAGTGTGACGAATGATAATCTAATTTGACTCTTGCCCTTCCTTGACATTTTTAAAATATAAGAAGATAAAGGTTAAACAGATATCCAGACAATACTGTGAAAACCGCATGACTTCTGTGAGCTGTAACTGAAGTACGTCAAACTGAAACAGGCAGAAAGAGGTCAATGCTAACAGTCTTTATGTCAGAAATGTGTTTGTGCCATCTGAAACTGACACTCTTTTTCTCACCACTTTTGTCTATTCTCTATCTCTTTCTCAATAATTCAGCGCCAGAGAGCTGCAGTGAACACATACCTCAATTGAATGACCTCAATTGCTCCTTCTCTTCCTCCTATGAGAGGTGCTGAAAGAGACTTTGATACTGAAGAAAAGTGAACTGTGGTAATTTATTTATTGATTTTTTTGATGGATTAATTGATTGAAAATATACAGTAATGAACTTTGATAGCTATCGACTTGAAAGGGATACTCCACCCAAAAATGAAAGTTATCTCATTTAGTCACCTTACTTTTGTCCCAGATGTATTTGTTTTTTCTTTCTTGAGATAAATGCAAACTAAGATTTAGAGAGAATACATAAACTACTAAATGTCAAATGTTTTAGAACAGTAAGATTTTGAATGTTGTTTTTTTTTTTTTTTTTTTTTTTAAAGAAGTCTCTTCTGCTCATCAAGCCTGCATTTATGTGATTCAAAGTGCAGCAAAAACAGTCACATTTTAAAATATTTTTACTATTTAAAATACCTGTTTTCTGTCTGAATATATTTTGAAATGTAATTTATTCTGGTGATTTTGAAGCTGAATTTTTAGCATCTTTACTCCAGTCACATGATCTTTCAGAAATCATTCAATCAATAATATTTTGATTCTGATTCTAAAAAATTTGCTTTGATCACAGCTATAAATAACATTTAAAAATATATTCAAATAGAAAACAGTTATTTTAAATGGTATAAACATTTCAAAATTGGGCTGTTTTTGCTGTACTTAGGATCAAATAAATGCAGGCTTGGTGAGCAGAAGATGTTTAAGCTTGTTTTCTCATGGTGAGCTAAAAAATTCCCCTACAAGGTCCAAATTTATTCGTATTACAGCTCTTGTGGGGACATTTGGTCCCAATATTGTTGTGAATACTAGTACAAAGTAAATACATTTTTAATGTTACAGTAAGTGTTGCACAATAAATGTTGTTCTTTTGACATTTTTCAAAGAATTGTAATAGAATTAATGGTTTTCACACACATAAAAAATATTTTTAACATTATTAATAACTAAGCACCAAATCAGCATTTTAAAATAATGAAAGTTTAGCCTTGTAATCACAGGAATAAATAACATTTTTAAATGTATGAAAATGGAAAACAATTAAATTATAATAACATTTCACAATATTTAGTTTTGATCAAGTAAATGCAGGCTTGGTGAGCTTTTTTTATTATTATTATTCTTTATAGATTTTAATATATGACCCCAGATAAAAACAGATTTTCTTGTTTAAAGATTTTATCTGCCATTTGTTTTTGTTTTCAGAAGCAAACATTTTAAACAATATACTGTGCGAGAAAGCTGAGCTCACAGTTGATGAACTGCTCCACTGAGCTTGAGAAGTACTTGAAACATCTAGCTCTAAGTGCTGATGAAGACACATCTGAATCAAAAGAGCAGCACTTGCTTCTTAACAGATCATAATAAACTAAATGAAATGTGCGTAGTGCCCTCTGCTGGTTGAAGAGAACAAACCAAACCAGTGGGGAGCTGGGCGCTTGGGAACTGCACACATTGAGCAGATCTGAGTGCTTTGCAGTGACCTTAACAAAATCTGCATCAAACAATGAGTCTTATTTTTCTGTGTATTTTAATTAACAAAGAATAAGCATACACCTTCAGGTGGAACAAAATAGGGTAGAGATAAGGACTGACTTGGAGAAAAAAAAATCGAACTTTCCGGTTTTAAATGTTCTGCAGTAATTAATTAGTTCCACTGTGTCTCTTTTAGATATGGTAAGAAATGCTCACAAATTTAAATTCAACTCTAAAATGCTGTGGAATAAAACAGTGGCTTTTTTCTCTCCCGGTACAAGGAAACAGAGACAAATTGTTGTGAGACTCAATGTTAGATTAGGTGAGGATTAAGGTGAAAGATAACTCAAGGGACGTGGAACATTGCAAGCTATCTGCCCTTAACAAATGACAAGTGTTCCCTCATTATTTAAAGCTGATATCCAGATAATTCCGTGTCGTAGCTGCTCTGAGTTATGTGAGTGGAGCTCCCCTTACTGGCCTTGCTGTGTCAACACAAATGTTTCTAGATCAAAGCAACTTTATCCCCATTCAGGTTCTTAGGTGTCAGATAAATGAAAGAATTAGAACAGTCTGGAAAGACCAAATCCCTGAAGATGGGGTTAAACACTTGGAGGTGGAGTACTGAGATTTATGGGTGACGAAAAAATATATTCTTCATTATAAAGGGCCTGTGGACTCAAATGGACTTCACCTAGAGGGTTAAAGTACAGGGAGGATCAGCATATGGTAACATCATTATGGGAAGGATCTGTTGCCTGTGGAGTCACTTTGTCAGTGGAAATGTGAGGCAGCAGAAAAATGGTTCCCATAGGCAGAGAAACTAGCTGGGTTGAGTCTTCACTCTCCCCACAGGGGACAATGCTGTACAGCGTGTCCCATTTTCTCAAACAAGTTTAGAAAATATATTTCTTGCACTACAAAGAAGTTCCCATATTTTGGATGTATCTCATTGATAAAAGTAAATGAATACAGAAAGTTTTCAGCTTTTTCAGTATTAACCTTCATAACATACTGTTTTTGTAGAAGCATGTACATGCAAATCCTTAGGTTCAGCAAAGACTTTCTCATCAAGATCTATTTATTAATGTTTAAAAATGTACATATACCTTGCAGAATCTGCAAAATGTTAGTTACTTTACCAAAATAAGAGGGATCATACAAAATGCATGTTATATTTTAACAATTAAACTGACTGCTGTTCTTTAGAAAAATCCTTCAGGTCCCACAGCATTTTTGTGTCTTACCCTTTCCAACAATGACTGTATAATTTTGAGACCCATCTTTACACACTGAGGACAACTGAGGGACTCATATGCAACTATTACAGAAGGTTCAAACGCTTACTGATGCTTCAAAAAGAAAAACAATGCATTAAGAGCCAGGGGTGTAAACTTTTGAACGGAATGAATGTATACATTTTTCTTATTTTGCCTAAATATCTTTTTATTTTTAATTTAGTACTGCTATTCAGAAGCTACAGAATTTATTTGCATGTTTCCCAGAAGACAAAATCAGTAAAATGTACCCTTATCTAGATTCCAAAAGCTCTTAATGCGTTGTTTCCTTCTGAAGCATGAGTGAATGTTTGAACCTTCTGTAATCGTTGCATATGAGTCCCTCAGTTGTCCTCAGTGTGAAAAGATGGACTCAAAATCATACAGTCATTGTTGGAAAGGGTTCAAATACGCTGAAAAACCAAACCATTTGTAGGACCTGAAGGATTCATGAACAACTATCACTAAACAAAACAAACAAAAAACAACACAGCTGTGGATCATTCAGGTAACACAGTTTTAAGAATCAAGAGTATGTAAACTTTTGAACAGAGCAATTTTTTTGTAAATTCAACTATTATTTTCTCTTGTGAACTATAGGGCTGGGTATCGATTTGATTTCTCAAGCATTCGATTCGATTCTTAGTTGTTGGGTTTTTTTTTTTTTTTATTACATTCAGTGAATATAGATTTAATACAAATGCTATTGATATTTCTAAAAAAAAAAATTAAGTTAACATCAGTTTACTGTTAAATGGTAAAATATTAAAAATACATCAAGAGCCACAGGCCTGTATTTTAAACTTTTTTCTGGTAATCAGATGAAGGCATAAAACATTAAATTAATATATCCTGATCAAATGAAAATTAAACCCTTTTATTTTGGGGAAAACAAAATGCTGCACAACAGGGTTTACTGTAAAAATTAAAAAGAAAGCAAATGTGATTGCTCATTTAAAAATAAAGATTTATTAATATTCAGTAGTAGAAGTAGTGGCATTGTTGTTACAGCAAGTATTAAGACTGCAAAAATGGTATATTTCTGACAGTTTTTTTTTTTGTTAAACTAAACTTTTATTTTGACGGGTTGCTATGAAGAACTTGCAGCTGCTGTGTAGGCCTATTTGATATGATGCTAGTTTTCTCAAATGAAACGGTGAAATGCTAACGAAGTGACTCTCAGCTGGAGATTATATTGTGTGTTCATAAGTCGTATAGAGAGATGGCAGAAGCTGAAAACACAGCAAACGTCATCCACGGTTTATAATGTGTAGTAAACAAAACGGTGTGTGTGACGCCATTCGACATTCAGTCATGCGCTATAGCTGCAATGAATGAATGTCGACATCACACTTAAAGGCGCCTTTACGTGTGATGTCAAATGCTTCTGCAGATTTGTAGTATTACTATAGCATTTCACCTGAGCATTGCAAATCACGCATATTCCTTTGTTCTTGGTTCTTGTCAATAGTTTCTCCGCCATAAGCACTGAATAAATGACATGCTTTCTGTTGTATTTGCGCAATGTAAATAAGAGGGTGACATCTAGTGGAGAAGACCAATGATAAGATTCACATTAAGTTTGCTAAAATACATAAATACCGGAAAAGATCATTTCACGGCTTTTGAGAATCAATATCAAATCTACGTCATTTGAAAACAAATGACTAGGCTAATCGAAAAAATTGTTTGTTTGTTTTTTTGCAAAGCCCTAGTGGACTATATGTAAATCTCTTTTATGTGAAATATCTTATTCAGGTCAGTATTACAAAAATAATAACATACATTTCATATGAACCCTCTTATTTTGGTAAAATAACATTCTGAAAGGTATATGTAAACTTTGGACTTTAACTGTATTTCTGAAGAACTCTCTTATTGTATTGAACCCTTTATTTTAAGACTGTAAAGATCCTCACAATAAGCTAGCAACAATAGAAGACAAATGTTCAGCACTGTGTACAGTACTATTTAGAGTTTGCTCAGCTGAAGATGAATGAAGTGAGTTTTATTTCTGCGGCCTGTGGGGAAATTGCTTTGAACACTGCGGTCTTAAGCCACCAAAACACATGTATGTGTGTGTCTTGGTCAGTAGAGCAAGACGGTCCCCCGTGACAAATTTAATATACTGTATCAGCCTTGCTGTCCCCTTCCTTTTCGCCCTGTGATGTACGACGTGACGGGTGCTCATTTGTCATGCCTGTAACACCTACAGTAATGGAACGGAGAAGAACGCCACAGTCAGAGGGAGTGGAAAGGCGACACAGGGAGAGTTAAAATGAATTAATAGCTTGGGTGAACTGGCAAGGACAGTGATGGCTCAATAAAAGTACTGCTGAGGAGGAATGATGGGTCCTGGAGTTTGTTTGTGTTGACTTTGAGTGGATGTGTGGGTGCATAACAGCTCTAAAGGGGAATAGATCAAAGAGAAATTTGAACTCAAGGTAGCCTCACCAAATATCACGTACCATTCAAAGGTTTGAGATCAGGAATATATATGCATTTTTGGTAACACTTTACAATAAGGTGCCATTTGTTAACATTAGTTAATGTAGTAACTAACATGAACGAGCAATGAACAGTACGTTTATTACACTAGTTTTTCATCTTTGTTAAAGTTAGTTAATAAAAATGCAGTCGTTCATTGTTAATGTTAGTTCACAGTGCTTTAACTAAAGTTAAACACAAATTGTGATTTTAATAATGCATTAGTAAATGCTGAAAACATTAACTAAGATTAATAAATGTTGCTGAAATACTGTTCATTTTTAGTTCATGTTAACTGATGAAGCTTAATATTTCTAAATATTTTTAAGTCTCCTAAATGCTCATCTAGGCTGCATTTGATTATTTGATCAAACACACAGTAAAATGGTAATATTGTGAAATATTATTACAATTTAAAGCAGCTGTTTTCTGTTAGAATACATTTTTTAATTATTTATTTAAATGATTTTAAAATTAGCCTAATTATTCCTGTGACGTCAAAGCTGAATTTTCAGCAGCCATTATGCAAGTCTTCAGTGTCACATGATCCTTCAGAAATCATTCAATATGTTAGTTAGTTATTTCTTTTTTCTACTATCATTGTTGAAAACGGTTGGATCAAAACCTTTTTTAGGTTCCTTCGATTAATAGGAAGTTTAAACGAACAGCATTCAATTTCTTAAAACCCAGCAATAAACAAAAGGTCTAAATTTTAAAAACTTTATTATTTATTCAACCTACTATTAGCTGTTCGTTTCCAATCTATTTTAGGTTCATTTTATGCAAGAAATATAGTCATTTTTAAGCAATAGTTGAGTTGAATAATACTGCCCAGAAGGTTGGGTTAAACATTTAACCTGGGTCAAAACAACCCATTTGCTGGGTTTTGTCCATATTTTACTTAACACTGGGTTATTTTTAATCCAGCCTTTTTTTTAGAGTGTATATACAAAATGCATAAGAATTATTATAGCGTAAATATACAGTAAATACACAGAAGTATGCAAATATGTTTACATTATTATACATTTATCATTTGTCATATTTAGCCTATTGTATATACTAATAATACTACTACGAATAAGGTTTGTCTTGAAGTCAAGCAAAAAAGCCATACAATCCCAGGCCTGAACCCCAATGAACAGCTTTGAGATAAAACAAAACACAGACTGACAAACTAAGAAGTGGGATGTAATAGCAGTCAGTTATCTGATACTGATTATCATTTAATCATCCAATTTACTTGTCATTATGTCAGGATTTTATTAGAGTGTAATATGTGTTGCTGAAAACCTTTTGAATGTGCATCACTTACCTTTAGAACTTATCGCATAGCTCCGCATATATTGTTGTTTTTAATATTTTGCCAGTGCAAAAAGACACTGGGCTAAGAAACATTTTATCATGCAAAAACTTGCATTCATTGACGTGGACCATCCCTCCGTGTCCAGACAAAATATCTCAGGAGCTTTAAGTCTTAGAACTAAGAACATTATTGCTGATACAGAGTTACAGTAATAGTACATAGTGCTCCAATCCTCTCTTGCAGAGAGTTTGCAACTCTAACTTGTGTTTGACACAATGGCAACTTTTTGGCTTTTTTTTTGTTTCCTTTCTTTTTCTTCAGCTGAAGTTTGCTCAGTGTTTATTCCCCCAGCTCTGACATCCTTCAAAATCAGGGCCGTGTTTATCTTTCCCCTGGATAGAAACACTTCTTTCTTTTCTTTATTCAAGCCCTCTTGTATTCCTTCTTGAGAATCTACAAAGTCCATCTCCTCTTTTATTACGGGTACATGAACCCACAATGGACCACACCTCCCTCTGGCCAGAAACCAGGCAGTGCCAATATTGACCCTGAACAGAGCATTGTTTATTGTGCATGACCTCTGATCTGACCCAGGCGCCCCAGGCTGCTTAAGATGACTGACATTTCTCACAATATTGTGCTATGATGTTCTTTAGAACCACAACACAAACCATTTTTTTTTAACTCTGTTTTCAAGAACACACACACATATATATATATATATATATATATATATATATATATATATATATATATATATATATATATATATATATATATATATATATATATACACATATACATATACATATACATAAATAAGTAAAAAAAGAAAAAATAATCCTCTTCTGCATCTTCAAGTGACAGATCAATAGTATCAATATAAATGAACAAAGGTTTTATAAAAAGTTTTTAAAGATCCTTTTAATGACAAACACATTTATTTCCAGCTTTAAAGACAAAATAATTTTTTATCCATCATATGAAGGAGGTGATGCATGTTTCTCTATTTTTTTATCAAATAAGTGCAGCATTGGTGTGCATAATTTACAAACAAAAAACAAAAAAACACAAACTTACAGGCTCCAAAATGTTTAAACTGCATATACAATAAATTACAATATTTTACTTTAAGATTTATTTCTAAACTTGCACCATATATAACAACATTAGACTGGAAATATGTGCCTCTTTCTGCAAAACTAAAAACATGCCTATATGTACGAATCACTGCAATTTCCAGTTGAAATTAACACTAGAGGCAGTAAAATTCTGACAACTTATTCCTTTTCACACAAAGTTTACTTTACAGGTACAGAGTTTTGATTAATGAAGCCATATGATTTTAATATCATGGTGATTTGAAAACTGATGCTTTTGAATGTTGTTGGCACATGTACAGCTTCATATGCATTACAACGTAATAAAAACGTGCCACGGTCATGTATTAAACGAGTGTCTTAGCACCACACTCTGGACATTTCATTTTGAAACTGCCCTGAAATGTGCAATAAGGTACTTAACTATGGTGTTGCAGAAATGTATATAGAGGCACATATTTTCACGAGCCTGGGTTGATATGTACTCTTTTATACAACATTTTTTTCTGGTCCTCAAATCTGATTGGCTGAGAGGAGTGCGAAATTGTAGTGATATCAGAACTTCAACCATTTCATCGTTTGTATCACTCCGCTTGCTTCATTTCTTACAGTGAGTGTCATGGTGGCCACCCAATAATTTTATTAAAAATATTGTTTTTGTGTCACGGAATGTAGTTTTAAGAGTTTTTCAGGTGAGAATATTCTTGTTTAGACTTCAATTATGCGGTTTGTTAGTAAAGGTAACGTCTGTTTTAAAATTTGCTTAATGTCGGTGGCCGACTGTCAAAGGTCAGTCTTTGGTCTCACTCTTATTTGTTGCAGAGCACTCTCATCACATTATAGTTTATGTAAATTGAATGCTGTATATCAGAGCACTGCCTTAGTAATTTTGACTAAATTGTGTTTCAACTACAAAGCTGTGCAGATATAAAGCCATATCGCACGGCTGCTTGTGTGATCTTGCTCATATATATTCTGTTTTCAATAAATCATTAAGCAATGAACACTAAAGGACTGAACTCCATCTTTTTATGCATTTAGGGGCCAATATGAGCAGGTAATATTAACCCAAACATTTTCAGCCTGAACAAAAGAGTCCTTTAGTGGCTCGTGCCCTTCTGCTCCTTTTCTCAGGCTAAATTACCTGACAGGCTGACCGATCGGTTGCTCTGGGAATAGAGTGAAATGACTTTTTCCTGTAATTAAAGGCTTTGCTGACATTCGCCTCTCTTTCACTTCCCTGTCTATGGCATTTTTTTCATGTGTGGTCAAGTGTTTGTAGTGGGTGTTCATGGGATGTAGTTGTCAAAAAGAAACAATAAATATACAGCGTCACAGCGTTCATTTAACTTGATTCTGCTGTTTAGATAATAGCAAAAAATTGCAGTTCAAATGATTGTAGTGGTGAAAAGTGTGTTCAGTGCAAGGCAGCCAATTTCAACAATTGCTAATTTTATTGTTCATCAGTTGTTGTTCTTATTTTACAGTTTTTTGGAAGTACTACATGTCCCCTATGACATATTATAAAATTGAACCATAAGATGTATTATAATCAATTTTACGTTGGGACTGTTAGTAAACCATAAGATATGTCATCCACTCATAGCAACGCTGTTTGTGTATAACAAATGTTTAACAAATACGCTTTAAACCAAATAAATCTTTGTCCCTACAGAACAGCTCCCCCAAAGTTTCCATTCAATCATGTTTCTCTTCAGCATTTTACAGCCAGGGGGATTCCAGGGTGGGAGGGCATGTGCTAACGTGACGGGGCTCACGTAAACCAGAAAAGGGTGATCAAAAAAAGAGGCTTTCCTGTGTTTATTTCACTGAGACCCCAAGCTTGACCTTAGCCATCTGTGTGTGCCGTTAGCAGGCAACCTAAACCTCTCACACTCTCTCAACACTCGAGCAGAAAGGTCAGACGTGGAGCACTGGTTAACGTGTCAACTGAGCGCCTCTGTGTCGTCAAGCTTAACTTTTCAGTAGCAAATTTCATGGCATAATTACTGTGATTATCAAGCAGGTTTTAGATCAGCCGTGACAGCCCTAAATAGAAAACCTTCTTGCTTTCTGGGTAGTACAATAAACTTATTGACTGTGAATGTTATGCACTCTTGCAGCTACAAATAATCAAACCCATTTTTGCAAATGAGCAATTTGGTTAATTAAACGCCTGAGGCAGCCATTCGTAAGCAGGATGGGAAGAACTTATAGACATTACACTATAATTCTGAATTGTAGACTAGTGTATCTGTAAATGCTGAGCAAAGTCTGATTTTTCTCTTGGCAGTCAGAGTGATTTTTAGACCTCTTTTGTGCTTTTTACAGTCGCTTTTAATTGTCAGTGATGGAACTGGCAAATTGTGTTAGTTCAGATGCATAGATTTCACTTCTTTAAGATTTTGAATTTTTAATGGTCAACAAATTCTCTATATTTTGATGGTTAGGACTAATAATGCTTTTAAAATATTTGATTTGTTATTTTTATATTAGCTTCTGTAGTGTTTTGAGGCACATGGATAGAAATGGTTCTTTTAAAAATGTAATTGTTTTAGCCTTTTTTTCTCACAATTGCGTGATACAAACTTGCAATTCTGTCTTTTTTGCAAAACTGAGATATAAACTATATAAAGCGCAATTCTCAGAAACAAAGTCACAATTCTGAGAAATAAAGTCAGAATTGCAAGATATAAACTCACAATTCTGACATTTTTCTGAGTTTTCTTTCAATTCTGACTTTATAACACGCAATTACGAGTTTAGTCAGAATTGTAATTCTGAGAACATATTTTTCCTCTCAAAATTGGACCTTGTAACTCGCAATTGTGAGTCTGAAAAAAGTCTGAATTGTGACATGTAGTCTCAGTTTTGAGAAAAAAGTCAGAATTGCAAGTTTGTATCACGCAGTTATGAGAAAAAAAGGCTAAATTGTGAGAAAAAAAAGTCACAATTACATTATTAAAAGTACCATTTCTATTCATGTGCCTCAAAACACTACAGAAGCTAATATAAAAAATAACAAAACAAAGAACATTTTAAAAGCATTATTAGTCCTAACTACCAAAATATAGAGAATTTGTTGACCATTAAAAAATTCAAAATCTTAAAGATGTACCAAACAGTGGAATCTATGTATCTGAACTAACACAACTAAACTTCAGAAGAAAGAAAAAAAGTCTAAATTGTGAGGGGGGGAAAAAGTCAGAATTGCAAGATATTCAGAATTGTGAGATAAAAACTGTATCTCGTTCTATTCTGACTTTTTCTCGCAATTCTGAGAAAAAGGTCAGAATTGTGGGTTTATATTCACAATTCTGAGGGAAAAAAAATAGTATTTAGTCAGTTGTCCAATCACAGTGGAGGAGGGGCGGGACAGATTCCACATTGACCAAATGCTCGCCTTCCATCTCTTATTATCTGTATTTATATGATGTAACCGCATACCAAAAAACACTGAATAATATTTCTCATGGATATATGTGCACATGCAAACTGCTACTTATACGTCCAAAGTACATGGTTGGATTATGCAGTTATAATGTCAGAGCACCTTGTCAATGGCTTAACTTACAGTAAACTGTCCTTTTGAACAGCTGGTGTTGCATAAACAGAACAGCTTTAACCTCTTGGGTTTATAGCTGTGGGTGTGTTAGAGTTGAAAACTTTTTAACACAGATCCATTCTAATGCTTGTTGTTAAACCACAATTTAGTGGTTCAACAACAAATATGTAAATTCCCAAAGGTTGTCTAATAGCATAAAGCATGTTAGCAAGACAAGATTTACGTCAGTTTATATACTGAGATCATTTTATTCTCCATTACAGTTCAAGTGATTGTGTAAGTAAATGCTTGTATGTTAATTGATAAACTGTTAAAGCTAGAACATCAATTCTCTACTCTGTGAAACATCAGTTATTTAGCAGGTCAAAGTAAAAAAAAAAATTAGTTTAAAAACCATTGATAAACATGGTCATATTTCAAGTGACAACAACACATACAAAACTTTAAATTAAAAAAAAAAAAGATTAAAAAAATGTATTAAGGGTTGTATTAAGGGTTCAGTCATGATACTATGTAGACCTGGTAGATTTTTGGGTTTGTGGTTTTATTGTGAACAATGATAAATAATAATGGCTTTATCATCCATGTTCTCACCGACAAGGAAGTCAAAACTCAAGGTGCTTCAAGGATCCCTAAACTTTTTTAATTGTTTTGAAATTTATGATAAAATGTTGTAATTTAATGATAAATCTGTACAAAGTGGTTCTCTCCAGAGGAATATAACTACCACATTACACAATAACAGTAATTCTTTCAATAGAGATTACGTGCTTTAGTAGGTGTTAAATGGTTACGGATCAAGTGCTCATGAAATGGGCGTGTGAGGTTCTTGGGTGGAATTTGGAAAAGTCATTCCATCATCAATAGACTGTGAATGTGACTTGTGACATAACTAATCATAAAAGCACAATGTTGCACCACCCAAAATGCATCTGTGAGAAGGAGAGTGCAGTGCCAGTGGCTGTTCTGTGAGAAGTCAGGTGGATTTTTTTGTTATTTTTGAAATCCAGTTCAATACATTTGTGCCTATATAAAGGGAACATATCATGAAAATTTGTTTTAGTAATGAGCCGCACAGATTTCGCTTCTCCCATGATGTAGAAATGAATTACAAAAGTCATATTATTACTGCCCCTTAATCTGCACATTTCCCCACCGTAGCACAGACACTTTTTTTTTTGCAAGCAACAACGGTGTACCAGTTCTAACACCATGGCGCAAGTTCAAGCAAAGCATGCTAACTGTTCAGTCAAAGACTTTTGTAATTAATGTGTGTTTTTAACTAAAACTTCTGTGTATTTGACAGTTTAAGCGTAATAAGACATGAAAGAGAACTTAGTTTAGTACTCATTCTGTGTGACAGCTGCTTTCTGTGCATGTGCTTCAGATGTGTGCGATCAGAAAACCGCACGTCATAAGTTTAAACTATAGACCCTTTTTCTGTTAGTAAATACTGAGACGTTTTTCTGTTTAGGTGGAGCCAAAAAGACTCCCCTGGCCGCTTTACTAGCGCTAGCTATTATGTTTTGTTAGCTTGTTTTCTAAAAACAACTGGATAAAATCTGATTGTGCCTGCATATGTATAGTCACTCACTGTCCGGGACCGCGATTGCTTACATGAGAGTGAACTGGGCCAAAATGTGGTGGATATATTATATGAAGATGTGTGTATCATGTAATGGCCAAATAGTTATTTTAAAGTATATACCTTCTGTAACTGATCTAAGTTTACACTGACATTTCAGTACCTTTACATTACTTACACACAGTACATTTAATGTAAGATGTATATTTTCTAGAAAAAAAGTTCCATAAACTGCCATAGCTGTTGTTGTTTTTTTGTCTGGCAGAGGCAGCAAGTATGTAATAAAAATACTATGTCAATTCTGGAATCCAACATCATTACAGGATGATATTTTAAGCTCCTTGAAGCCGAATCTGTGCTGGTTTGAATTGGCTGCCTTCAGTTTTGTCTTCAGCTAGCGCTGTGACGTTATCGTGATGTCACCACTAAAAGGGGTTATATAGCTTTAAAACGCATGATTTCAACACAATAGACATGATACTAAAAATCCAAACAGATTTTTTTGCAGAATATCTGAGTTACAAGCTGTAAAGGCACAGCCCTATTCTGGTATAGGGGGTGGAGAACCGCAAATCATTTGCATTTAAAGAGACATGAACGAAAACAGCATGTTTTTGCATCCACTTAAAATAGGCATTTTCAAAATAATATAATAAATGATCTGTGGAGTATTTCGAGCTGAAACTTCACAGACACATTCTGGGGACACCTGAGACTTATATTATACATCTTGTAAAAAGCGGCATAATAGTTCTCCTTTAATGTAAAAACTGGCACTCCCTGCATTCCTATTTATCAAACAAACTTTTGTCTCTTTTGTATAGGTGCATTAACCTAGAGATGTCATGAGCCTGGCCAAGGATTTGCACATTATGCTCAGAAAGGAAAGGTCTGATGTGTTTCACTTAAAATTCTTTCCCACTCCTTCCCCAGTCCATGTATAGGTACAGTGGATTGCCCTCTTCAAAGAATGGGCCTTCAAACTGTAATGGGAACATCTTAGGCTGATAAAACATGAGCGCTCTCTGAGTGCTGGATGTCTTTTGTGGCCGTTTATGACTCATCACTTTAAACATTCAGATGAAGTTCTGGTATTATTAGGAGCCAGTGATCAATCAGCTTCCTTTCTGAAAATAAACCCCCATGTTCCAATGGACCCCCATCCTTCCCCTTTGCATAGTTATCAGAAAACACAAATGAGAGCTTTCAGAGTGAGGCTATTCTTAGATGCGCTCTAGTCTTTTAAGTTTCTAATGTTGATTGAGACGTCGCAGTAGAGAGGAGCTCTGGCATAGCTGCTGAGTACCTTTCAAGTAGGCTGTATAATCAAATAGTTTTACTTTTATCCTCCCGTTTTTAAAAATCAAGTCAATGTGAGTAATTAGGGTAATATTCTTAAGCATTAAACATGCATGTATTTCTGATCTGTGGATTAACTAATCTAGTTATTTATGGACTAATTTTGAGTAAGGAGTAGCGGTAAATGGCAGTATTTATGGACAGAAAAGACTGCACTTTTTCAATGCTAAACTAAATTTGACCCTAAAACTTGCTTAGAAGGATAGAATTTGAGATGTGTATCCTAAATTATGACTCAAAAGGGCACATGAGCAATCTTCCCCAGGGAGAACTTCACACTAGGTCAACAGTCATAGGTTAGCTGCTGACAACTCTAGTGTTTTAAGGGAAAGGGATAGGATAGGATAAATGAAAAGATAGAAACACACAAATAATTTTGGTGGTTTTGTACTTAATTGCACTGCATTTATAGTATTAAAGATGATAAATGTAAGAACAAGATCATTCTGTGGCTATTTGAGGCTGCATTGAGAAAACCTGTTAAAACCATTTTAATACGGTTAAGACTGATCTGGTAGGCAAAAAAACTCTACCTCTGTATGACGATATTTTGGATTTGAGATTACTGACACTGAACAGAGACATGTATTGTGCAAGTTTCGCAAAATTAAAGTTGCTACATCATGTGGCAATACAACAAATTTATATCAAAACAAAACAAAGCATGATTACAGATGTGTTCATGAGCCTCACACCATATTATAAGTCTTCGTTTAGACATAAAGAAATCAAACTGCAGAATGCACGCTCAGCACCGCCAAGCGCTTCCCGCGACAGTTAAAACGAAACCAAAAGTAAGACTCGCACGCGCAGTGAAAAGCAATTTTAAGAGAGTGACTCCCCAATGCGCGCAAATTAGGCTACATGACATATCTAGGCTGTTATTAGCATGTAAGCTATAATAGTATAATATATAGTAGTTGTCTATAGCTCTGTATCATGCTTGAAAAAGTCGGTCTCTATTGGCACTTTGAATATTAAGAGAGTAGCCTACATTGATTATGGCTGCATTTATTGTTTGCACTTAATAAGCCTAATAAAGAACAGTGTTGTTTATTTTTGGTTATTTATACTGTTTTAATTTATGTTCAATTTGTGAAAAGAACTTCAGTTACGAGGTCAAATGTTCTAGAAGCTCATAAATCATGAACCCCCATTTTGTGCCCCCAATACCATTTATTATAATCGTAATCGCAATCGCATATCGCAATATTGACCTCAATAATCGCAATATGAAAATTTTCCCAAATCGTGCAGCCCTATATTTTAGTATACTTTAAAATATAATTTATTCCTGTGATGCAGAGCTGAATTTTCATCAGCCGTTACTCCAGTCTTAAGTGTCACATGATTCTTCAGAAATCATTCTAATATGCTGATTTATTATTACAATTATCTGTGTTGGCAACAGTTTGCTGCCAAATATTTTTTGGAACCTGTGATACTTTTTTTCAGGATTCTTTGAATAACAGCATTTATTAAAAATAAAAAATCCTTTCCAACAATATCCTATGCTATCACCTTTTATAAATGTAACACATCCTTGCTTAATAAAAGAAACAATAAAAATTTACTGACCCCAAACTTTTAAACAGCAGTTAGAAAATATTTCTATTTTAAATAAATGCTGTTTGCTTCCTTCCTGAAGAAAAAAAAAAAGTATTACAGGTTACAAAAAAATATTAAGCAGCACAACTGTTTCCAGCACTGATAATAAATCAACATATTAAAAATTATTTCTAAAGGATCATGTGACACTGATTACTGGAGGTAATGCTGAAGATTCAGCTTTGATCACAGAAATACATTTAATTAATATTAAAATAGAAAAGTCTTATTTTACATTGTAATAACATTTTACAAAATTATTATTTTTTTTTTTCTGTGTTTTTGATCAAATAAACGTGGCCTTTTTGACTTTATCAAAAAACATTAAAAAACGTATTAGTTCCAAGCTTTTGAAAGGCAATGTACATTCTTCAAAATAACTTATTTTGTGGTTGGCAGAAAAAAAGAAACTCATACATGGTTGGAACAACATGAGAGGATGAGTAAATGATGACAACATTTTTATGTTTTGGTGAACTATATTATTTTGCAGGCTGTGAATGCCATGTGAAAGTGTAATTTCTAATGTTTTTGAAAAACATTCAAGTGTTTAGACTTTAGACTATCTGGGGATGGAGTAAGTTTGTGATTTTCTATAAATTTATGTAAGACTATTTTTGCTACTTATAGGGCCTAAATATTACAATCTTTGTGAAATGTTATCTTATATGCTGTTGTTTATATACTGTTAAGAAATTTTGTGCATTATGAAGTCACAACACATTATTTTCTGTGATGGCGAAAAAATAACTAAAGGGCGTGAGGGCTTAGTGACGCTAAGACCGGATGGTGTGGCCAACTGATAAATGGCCTACGGCGTAAAGTACAGCTGGATGGGATTCACTAAGAATGCGTGTAGGGATGTGAGCATATTGGCTGTGTCTCAAAACCTAGTGAGCTCCCTAAAGAGACGTGCTGCACATAGACAAAGAAATGTGCATATGGCACAGTGCCATTATGTAGTACAGCATGACAGTTTTCAAGTCTCTGCTGTTTGTTGGGTTTATCGGATACACAGGGCTTACTGTTAAATTGAGTAAATCCATATCTATTTTCCAGAGCTCAAATGGATACTGTTAAAAACGTGAGAATGCAATGGGGTTTTAATACTTTTGAGAGAAAACATTCATGAAAAAGGCAGTTATAAATTGCACTGACATGAATGTGACATCTTGTTTAAAAACACAAATGGATAATTCAGGATGATATTGAAAAACCTGTAGAGGAAAGATTATTAGAGAGTGGTTAATTTGGTAAATTAAGGACTTCTTTTAGTTCATGTTTATTGGTCTATTCAGAAACTCATTCATTCCTGTCTTACTGTATACTTGTTATTCTGTGAGAAAGAATGTCTGAAAAGGTTAGGCTTTTTGACATTTTTATTCAGACATTTTGATTTTGTTTTGTTTGTGAATTAAAAACATACACATTCAATGCACCAGTGCTTATGTAATTGTTACCGCAAATATTGCCTCTGACTGCCTTCAGTCTATCTAAAGAGACACACACACACACATACACGCTTAAGTGATTCCAAATGTTTCTCTGACAAACAATGAGGCCCTGTTTTTTTTTTTTTTTTTTTCTGGAATTGTATGCCTAAACCAGAATTTGCTGAGTTTGGTTCAGTCTCATGTAGAAAAATGTTATGTCTGACATAGATTTAATTAAAGTGACCTCCACTGAGTTTTTTGACTGTTGTTTTATTCTGAATCAAAAGCTGAAAGTGTAGACTTGACAGAGTAATTAGCATTGTGAAGACATGAAGAAAAAAACACTATAGTGATTATACTGTAAAACCATTTCACTTCTAAGACAGACTTTAAAATTTTTATTAAATTATAGTCTTTGGTGACCATAGGTACATATTATTTTGGAGGATGTGTACTTTATTTAACTACATTTTAAATGACTACTTGTACTTTTACTTCATTACATTTCTGAAAAAAAAAAAACTCTTTTTACTTCTTACAATTTGACTTCAACTTGAAAAGTGCTTATTACATTTTTGCAGTTTTATTTTATCTTACACACATTAAATATGCTAAACCAGAGTTTATGCTGTTTATGTTTAAGTCATTTCACTTTACATTGAGAAGATGATTCAAAATAATTAAACAACAATCAATATATTTTAGGGATGCTGCTACTGATTTAGAAACAGCAACACAAACACATCTTTCAACCACATAATGATCATTATTTATGTGTTACAGACATTTAAATAACAGAAGTACTGGGATAAAACTTTATAGTTTGGGTATAAACACGTAATGTCTATAATAGCCATCAAAACAAAAGTATCTTAACACTTGTATGTATTCCGCCAGGAGGTGGCGACAACTGCACGTTTAAAAAGTATTTATCATTGAATTATTAATTCAGGACATTCCAATAGTGAAACAAGTCTTTATTACTTGTGAAATTAATTTGATCAAATATATATAAAAAAAAAAAAAAGTTAAGACTTAAGCAATGAACGTTGGGTCAGAATCACTAGTAAATTATGTTATTTTGTTTAGATTTCTCGTGAACCCAGTCTCATGTCTCGTCTCGTGGGATATATATTTTTTATTTATTTTCCCTCTCCAGGGCACTTCTATTTTTTAATAGTTGGGTACAAATTAAAGTTGTACTTTTTTACTTTTACTCAGGTGTGTTTTTGGCCAGATATTTGTACTTTTAAATTAGTAAAACTGAGTATCTGTACTTTCACCTGAGTGAAAAAAAACTACAGTAAAAACCTGTTAAATGTTTAACGATAATTTCCCCTAATATGTATGGTGAAAAACTGTTAAAAATTGCATGTAATTTCACGGTAGTATACTGTTTTTGGAAGTGAAAAAGTGAAAAACAAAAAATGTACAGTGAATAACCATAAATAGACATTCTCAGAATTCCCTGCATTACATTTCAATTTCAATATATATATATATATATATATATATATATATATATATATATATATTGTTTCTACTTTGTTTTTCCTTATCAGTTATGTACATTAGGGTTGTATGTTACATCTAATGTTGTTCAATTTAATGTTTGTTGCATATTGCATATTAGTGTTTAGTGTTTGTGTGAATGACACTGTGCACTGTTTATCATGTGACTTTCTCATCACCATCTTCTTTTGGTCAGTGTATTATAAAGGTACAAAACAGATTTCAGTACTTCAAAAGGTTGGTATACTAACATTATCTCAGTTAATGAAATAAAGTTTTTTTTTTAAATGTAAATTTAAGTTAAAACCGTAAAACCTAAAACATTGCCACTTATTTTTTACTGTAAAATTCCGGCATCCATAGCTGCCATTTTTTTACTGTGAAGTTGACAGATTTACTTTAGTACTCTTTGGAATTAAAAAGTCATAATTTTCAAAATGGCAGATATAGCTAGTAATGTAATTTGTTTTAATTTCATGTTTGCATATTTCTCTTTTGATTATTGAGCCACTCTTTATTTTTAAAGTATAGGCAGATGTCCTCTGTACATGATCACTGGAAATCTAGAGGGACTCTCTGAGATGTTATACAACAGTTTACTGGATGATGTGGCTGTCTGGGGTCCTGAAACTGCCCATTGTGTCCAGAATGGAAATGACTATCAAATCAGCAAAGCCACTGGAACCTTTGTTCTTCATTATTTTTATGCAGACCATCTGAGACTGTAAAACACTCATTGTGAGCGCAATGTTCAAATTTTATAAACCTTTGTTAACTTGGACAGCAGGACCATTGTCAGTGCTAAAATTTCATGAAATTATGGTGGTAGGGAGTAAGAAAATTCACACAGCTGTGCCACTGTGATCAAGGAAGTTGACATTTACCACCAACTCTGCATCCACACACTTTGCAATTGTGCTGTTTTTTTCCCCCCACTTTTCTAGTCTGCTTTGATCCCAATGATTTTCGCTTTTGGCTATATTGAGTCAACTTGTAATACAGGGTGATAATAAATGCCTGAACTGGAGGTCTAACACTTTGACAAGGGCTCTTTTCAGCTCATTTTTTATGAAATCAGGAAATCATTACTTTGTTTTTTACTTATTTGAAAGAAAACTATCGCCTGCAAGTCATCTTAAGTTTCACAGCAGAAATTGCTGCTTCTGCAAGAGAAGGTTTAGATGTGGGAACATGTGCACCCAGGAGGCTTTGAACCAATTTTTTGAAGAAACAGAAATGTAGGGGTAAATTCACAAAGTGGGAGAGAACTAGTCCAATGAGATCCGTGGGGGACGGGAACAAGACGAACCGCACATGTCAAAGTATTAGGCAGATTTAGGTTACTATACTCTCTTAGCATACTTAGCAGGAAGGAACTTGGGAAAAGAAGCAGAAAAATAAATAAATTGGCTGAAGTAAAAGAACGAGAGATCTGAGATGATGGTGTGGATTTTTTGGCCAGCCTCACTGAGGTCTTTTTGTTTGGATCAGAACACAGGAAGAGGGGTGTCTAGACACGACTGCACTGGTGTTGAGGTGCACGTGTTTGCATCGTATGTTCAAAACAGGACAGGACAAAAGTCAAAATTGGCTTCAATTTGTATTAAAATTTTAGTTAAAAGCGTAGTTCTCCCAAAAATTAAAATTCTGTCATCATTTATTTGCTCTCATGTAATTTCAAACCAGTATGACTGACTTTCTTATGTAAAACATGAAGATATTCTCAATTTCAAGAATATTGGTAACCATTTTATTGTTCAGAAGGAAATTTGTATTCAAATATCATCTTCTAAATTATGACAGAATTTTCATTTTGAGTGAACTATCCCTTTAAAGGGGACATCAGATGCAAAATTAATTTTTACATGGTGTTTGCATATAAATGTGTCCTAGCAGGGTGTGGACACAACCACCTTGCAATGTTAAAAATTCATTAATTCACAAAAAACCTAAACAGACTCTATCAAGCCGTTTTGATTTTCTGACCAGTGTGACATCATATTGCTCAGGTTGGTCCCATATTTCCATCCTCAGCGAGTGTCTGCCATTTTCTCCATGCTCAAGCAGCTGTAGCAACAACGTCCCATAGGCAATGACAATTTTAAAAGTTTTTTGCAGATGTTTCATGAAGACCCTAAATCATCTGGTGTCACTGTACGATTAGCAACATCAGGATGTTAAATTGAAATGGCAGGAAGAACAATTACCTGAATTGCAATTGCATAACAGTAGAATTGCATAAGCTCAACAGATTTTTGAGACAAAACAAAAATCTCAATCCAAATGTATTTATTCACTTCAACTGAATTTTCAAACAATTCTCACTTAAGTTTTGAAGGACACACAACCCTGCTTTGTCTAAAGCACTGAACAGAGGCAGTGATTTACAGATTCCAGGCACAAATGTTAATCAAAAAGAAAGTGCTGTACTACACATTGATACGATATGAAAATGATATGGACAAGATAAATTTTGAGACATTAAGAGATTTACTAAATCCATATCCGAACCGCATTATGCTCTGTAGGTCTCTGTCAACGCGCTGGATTTCTTGTCGTGTTCCATATTACATTTTCCCCATAGACTAGCAAGGATCTGTACAACATGTTGAGGTTTCTGTTTTGCCTTACTGAAAGAGGCCCACAGCATGTTGATACACAAAGGGGCTTTAGTGGATTTTCCTTCCTCTCTCTTAACCCCATTACATTTCCCCCTCCTTCTCCCCCTTTCCCTTTTTTCTTCCTGACAGTATTTTATCAGTAACTCTTTAATAGTCCAGCCGTACGATTTTAATTCAAAGTTTTTACTTCAGTAATCTCTTTGTGGCCTGCTGGTGGGAAAGCAGAGACAATGGATGAGAGACAGCTCGACTCTCCAGTAGCCAGTGAGTTTTATTAGCTTTCTGGGAGGGGTAAAAGAGACCGAACAACTCAGGTTTGGCAAAGTGGAAATTAAGTATTTCAGCATGCGCAACCTGCTTACATTCGTTTGCCTCACATGACATGGAGTATGCTGTGCATATGGGACACGCAAGTAATAGGTTCCATGAAGTAACCCCGTCATGGAGCTCTCAAGCCCCCCAACAGCCGACTGGAGCAGCTGGCTCATTATACAAGACTGATGAAAGGGCTTTCATATAAAGGCACCCGGGCTCCAAAGACGACCCCCTCACGGCCTCTCCTTGTTTCCCACTGCCCTCCCTCCGCACTGTACATGTGGAAATTATTTGCACGTAGCCGTCCAGGACTCCTGGTTAGATGGGAACAGGACATGTAGAGGGGAGGCAGCTGTGGGCTGTTGAAATGGCAGCACAATCAGGCAGTCAGGCCAAAGCTGATTTAAACCAGCTTCCTCTGAACATGCATTTGTCCCTCAGCTGCTTGACAAAGAGCGGCAGAGAGCAGGAGGAACTGTCAATATTGATGGGTGCTATGTAAGATTAGCGGAAGGAAGCTTATAGTGTCATAAATCAAAATTGAGGCCTCAATAGTTTTCAGCGCTTGCTGATGGATGACATTTAAGGTCAAAGACGTATATTATTAGTCTGAAACAAAGCATCTTTTAGTAGTATGCTAATATGTACAGCCTGAATGCGAAGCTTTAGCAGTGTTTTACACTAAGCCATGTGTTCACTCAGAAATTCTGAGACAGACAGTTGGCATAGTGTTTTAAAGACCAGTATAGTAATAATGATTGAAATTTTATAGTCTTAAGAGTCACACATCAAAAACTACTAATCACCACGTCATCGTACTTCATAATAAAAAGCAAATGTCCTCACAGCTTTTGGCAGGGGTGTCTTCAACTGCATCCAGCTGGGATTCGACAGCTGTGGTGTGTCCTACAACACGACTCCAGGACCTAAGGGAGTTGTAGGGTGGTCTATACCCCTGTGGCGCTCTTCAAGATTTTGGGGTGGTCTCAGCCATGCCCCTGCTGTGTTTAACTTCATTTCCTCTGTGGAGCTTTGTGGCCTAGCGAGGATGACAAAAGATTGAGGAGTCTAATAGATTGTTGTGTAAACTGAACTTTTTTGTTTAGAGGTTGTCCGATATTTGTTGCTCTAGAAGGGTTAAGGGCACAGTGAAGGCAGTTTGGCTTCTTGCAGTCAGTAGGGTTTGTTTTCGAAGTTTATTTCATAAAAGCTGGCTAAAACAGTTTCGAACGGTTTTAAAATCGCAGGCGTCTGCATCAGCGGGTGGATATGTTAGCGGCCCTGCAAACAATAGGCGCTGTTTTGGTGGTTCATCCTCCTGAACCTATCCAAAAACACATGAGGGCCCTCAGCGTATTTGTAGATGCCATTGAGTTGCCAGGAAAAGGTCTAATACATACCCTTTACTTGCCAGGAAAAGGTCCGGTCTGGCTATAAAATTGTAATGAGCTGAGGCAAGCGTAGAACTGCCATTATGGGAATGGTTTTAATCCTTTCTAAGTCTTTGTCTAACTCCAACACACAAAAAATGTTTTTTGGAAACGGTTGTTTGTGTTTGTAGCAGTGCCCACATGGTTTTTATGCTTGAAAAGGAGTTTGGTGATATTGACTTAGGCCCTGTGTTGCCTGAAGGTTTCCTAGTATACAAAGCCACATCTTGGTTTCGGAGTCTGTGTGCAATTATCAGGCCACTGATTTAGAGAGGTTGATTGATTTTTAAATGACACACAATCTAGAGCAACTTGAAAAAGGAGGAAAAAGACTGAAGAATCCTCAAAGAGCAGGCTATTTCTGAGGACCCAATTGTCCTGTGGTTAATTGGTTTGAAATAACCTTGTGGATTTACCAATGCAATAACTTCATCTCTGGCTGAACATAACTGTTATCTCCTAGAGTTTTTAATTAAGTGATTGGTTGTTAAAAGGCTCTTTTACAGCCCAGATAGTCTCTGCCCTATTTGTCATGGGTAACATCTCTGTTTATGTTTCGAATTCTGGTATGAGACTCCTTGTTCTTCTTTCTCATACGGAGGCAATATGTATTAAGGGTATCCATTTGTCAATCTGTTCTGCTTCATTTGTGGATTACTCACCATGGGACAATAGAGCTGATGTTCAAATAGAGGACATCTGGTGTGGAGATTTTGAAGACGTCACTGACAGTTCTAAGGGATTTAGATTTAATTGCACTTAATTATTGTGCTTATATTTCTAGTTTCATTGCAGGTGCTAATAAATGATAAACCAACACATTCCTACCCCCAAGGCATTAAAAACTCAAGCAAGGTCAAAGCTTTTAGCAATACGAATGGTACCCCTAGATGTCACCAAGTAGATGTACTAGAAACATTTGGCGTCTGTACACAAATGTGAAGGTCAGTCAAACAAGCGCGGAAAAGGTACTGGTGATCAGAAGCTTCAGTAGAACATCAGTGAACTGTGGTCAGATGAGATCTTGTTAGGCCATATGTCAGTAAAAACCAATTTACTTGTCAGCCGTTGTACTGTGCTCATAGCACACCCGCTTCAATTGCATGCTCAAATGCTGCGACACATGCTGTAGCCTGTATGATTTCATATTAAAGTGTGAATGACACTACGAGCATGTGTGTCAGATCCATGTCACATTCAGCAGCGTCAGCTCTTAAAGTAATAGCAGCCGAATAACCTATTAACCCAGCTGCTGTGATGTCTGTTAATCAAAGAACAAAAGAAAATAGAGGAAATGGGTAACTTTTGTAGCTTTAAAGATTCATCTATATTTAATTTAGTATTTCGTGCTTGATTATTTAATTGCTATATATTTCCTACTTGCTGAAGGGTACAGGTAAATAATGGGTTTATGTAAAGATTGTTTTAAGTTCACTTAAATGAGTTTTTTTTTTTTTTAAAGCATAATAAATGGTAAAATAGCCTTCTTAAAGTGGCAAGCAGACCTTGCAAAATGTTATTTTACCAAAATAAGAGATCATACAAAATGCATGTTATTTTCTATCTAGACGTTTAGATGGAGCCCACGAGAGAAAGTAATAGTTGAATTTATAAAAATGACCTTGTTCAAAACTTGATTCTTAATACTTTGTTGTTTCCTGAATGATCCACAGCTTTTTTTGTTTGTTTGTTTGTTTAGTGATAGTTGTTCATGAGTCCCTTGTTTATCCTGAACAGTTAAACTGCCCGCTGTTTTTAAATTTGAACCCTTTCCAGCAATGACTGTATGATTTTGAGATCCATCTTTTCACTCTGAGGGCAACTGAGGGACTCATGTGCAACTATTACAGAAGATGTAAAGACTCACTGATACTTCGGAAGGAAATGCAGTGCATTAAGACCAGGGGGTGAAAGCTTTTTGAAGTTGAAGATCAGGGTAAATTGAACATATTTTGTCTTCTGGGAAACGTAAGTATCTTCTGTAGCTTTGGAAGGGCAGTACTAAATGGAAAAAGAAAAGTGATAATATGAAAAATGTACGCATCTTCATTCTGTTCAAAGGTTTACACCCCCGGCTTATAATGCATTGTGTTTTCTTTCTGAAGAATTAGTGAGCGTTTAAACCTTAATAGTTTGAACCTGTAACAGTTGCATATGAGTTCCTCAGTCATCCTTAGTGTGAGAAAATGGATCTCAAAAATAATACATTGGGACTTTTTCTGAGGAATGCGGGCAGTTTAACTATTCAGGACAAACAAGGGACTCATTAACACAAAACACAGCTGTGGATTACTTGGGTAGCAACACAGTTTTTAAGAATCAAATGTATGTAAACTTTTGAATAGGGACAATTTTATAAATTCAACAATTATTTTCTCTTGCGTACAACATCTTTTTTGTGAAATCTCTTATTGAGGTCTGTACTAAATAAAAAATAACATGAATGTTGTAAGATCCCTCTTGTATTGGTAAAATAATTAACATTTTTCAGATTCTGCAAGGTGTATGTAAACTGTATAATGTATAAAATGCACTACCTCATAGAATAATACTCATATGTGGTGGACAAGGGCTGTTTCTTTGTGACTAAATTCACAAAAAATGTGAATTATGTTCCAGGTTTTTTTTTTTTTTTGTGCCCGACTTGTCAAGTTACATCTATTGTTATGACACTGCAAGTAAGAGCACATGTTTTCCTTTTCATGCAAACAAGCCTAATGATTTTTTTTTCTCAGATGTTTCACATTTGTCCATTGCTTTTAACTCAATCTCAGCTTGTAATTAAATGACACAACAGTAATAAGAAACAAAAGGAGAACAATGGACAGCCTGGATTTCATTTACAGGTTTGGATATTTAGCCGAGGAAAACAGGTGGTGGCGCAGACCACCGCCCATATCTTTGGCAGACATTGAAGTTGGGCTCAGTAGATAAACAGATTGTTTGAAATGTTACAACTGCATTAATGCAAAAAAACGTGTGACTGTATACATGGCTGGGGCTCAGGGGTCCTGGATCGTCCATTAGGTCCACCCAGTATCCTATTCATCCACTCTTTATTCTTCCTCACTCAACATTAGCCAAAGAGAACAGTGACTCCTTTCTTCACCACAGTTGATTTCTCTCAAGTCTTTGCTCTGTGTCCAAACTAGCCGACCTTGCTAATAACTCGAGAGGACACTCCTAAACATGACATCCCAAGTCATCATTTCTCTCTCAACCAATGTGATTTCCTTTATTTACCTTTTCTGACTGTGAGAGCATCATCTAGTGTGAAACCGCAATCTAAATCAATTACCAGATATTTATTTTTGTTCTCCTTGGCACCTGCGTAAGCATTGTCCTTTTAATCATGTTCTCTATTGCAGACACAAAGGAACCAAGTCTGTTGTAGGTTAGTCATCATCTTCTGCTTTGTGAGCTCCTGGCGCCATACCAACAGCTGATCTCATGGTTGAAGGGTCATTTTTCATCCTTTTAAGGGGATCCAGAAGATTGGTAAATGTAATGTATACCATTATCTGTGCCCTTGTATGTAAACTGTTTAGAGGGATCAGAAAAGGAAGCAGAATATGAAAAACATATTTCATACACTAATGAATGAAAGGTGAAGGAAAAAGTTTTGTTATCAAAAGAGCCACTCTCAGGAAAAGTCAAACATAGGTATAGATCAGCTTTGAGTCTTCTGACAAGACACAGCTCTGCAGAAGCTGATTGTCACTAATTGCAAAGATGTGACATGCACTTCCGGTGTTAGCAGGGTATAACTTTTGCCGTGACATTACAGGTTGCATTAAAGGATTGGTTTACATCCAGAGTAAAAATTGACTGATAATTTACCCCCATGTCATCCAAGATGTTCATGTCTTTTTTTGTTTGTCCAAAAGAAATTAAGGTTTTTGAGGAAATCATTTCAGGATTTTTCTCTATACAGTGAACTTCAATAGGAGCCAACGGGTTGAAGGTCCAAATTGCAGTTTCAATCCAGCTTCTAAGGGCTCTATACAAGCCCAGCTGTGGAATAAGGGTCTTACCTAGCGAAACAATCAGTCATCTTCTACAAAAAAAAGTTTGTCTGTGTACTCTGGTTCAAAAAGGTAGTGTAAACTCCATCTTATTTTCTCCTCCAACTTCAAAATCATCATGTAGAGTCCTTTTTTTCATAGCTGCACTGAAGCTGCAATTTGGACTTTCAACCCGTTGATCCCCATTGAAGTCGACTATATGGAGAAAAATCCTGGAATGTTTTCGACAGAAGAAAGAAAAACATGAGCATCTTGGATGACATAGGGGTGAGTAAATTATAAGGATTTTTTTATTCCAAAAGTCAATAAATCCTTTATAATACAACCAGAAACCACAAAGTCACATAGCTTAAGCAAAATATATTTATACATTTATAATACATTTATATTTATTGAATAATCTAGATATTTATTCCGTACGTGTGTGTTCTGTGGTTTGTCTTTTTAGCAAATAAAAACTCCTAAGCAACTATGTACTTGTTAGGCACATTTTGAGGTTTCCATGCAGCATTTTTATGCCATATTAAAATTCACATAAAAATATGTGAGTGGAAATTCAAATACGGGTGGATATGTTTGCACATTTCACAACGCCAAACCTTTTGAAGTAGTTTTCACCTGAAGCTATTTTGCACTTATGCCAGACTTATTTATTTGTTCATAAAAATATTTATTTATTTACTTATTTTGGGTTTTGCATCCACCCCCACAACCCCTCCAGAAGTATTTACTGACATTAAATTCACCATTATCAAAAAAAGGTTATGTAGATAAAACATTTGGAGGTTTAAATTCTAGAAAAAGTAACTATAGTAGATACAGTTAAAATTACTTGTACAATGGTTTTATGTTTTGATGCTTTTTTTTATGAACACTGAGATCTCTCTGTGGCAGCTAGTGGGTAAGTGTACTTCAGCAGTTGGCAAAGAAAATACAACTCAATGCAGAAAGCAATATGTGGGCATTACTTCATTTAAGTAAGTCCTCAGGCTGGTCCGGAAATGTGCCCCAGTTTTTCTTGGATGTGACAAGCAATAGGAGCACAGCCATTGTGGAGTGAAGACCACCACCTCCGACCTCCAATATATATATACTGATTGAAAACTGTCGTCCTCCTGGAGAACAGCTTTCCAGATTCAATAACTTAATACTTTGGGAAAAGGTTATTCAAGTTCATATCCAACATGTAGTTGCAGTTGAATACTTGTAGGCACTTCAGCATTAAAAGCAGGGTTTAAAGACATGCATTTGATGTATTGAATTTCCTGCAGCCAAAGTCTTGACCTAATGTGTTGTTGTTTAAATAATCAAGAGCGTTAGTCTTTCATAATAATCGAGTGTTACAATACTTCTTTCAAGATCTTGCTTGACCCATCTGTTTTTCATTCAGGGTGAGGCTGTATTGATGTCACCTATTTTTTGTTGCTGTTGCACCAAAACCACAAAGAACACAATTTAGTTACTATGCACTACAGTGACACGGAAGAACAGACAACTGTTACAGCATGTTTCTGTCTATTATACTGTCTATTCCACTGGCCGTACACCGTAAGCCTGGCAATGATCTCGTTATTTTATTTGCTTCAAACGCTACATGCCAACCTTCACTCTCAACACACTTGCATAACTACAACAAATATGGTCATATAGTGTTATGCTTATGCTGTCAGCACAGGCTTAAAGTACTTAGTAAGACCTGGCAAGAGAGTGCTGGCAATAGCAGAATGCCAAATTCTGAGCATCACACGCTTGCATGAGTTAAAGGTATTAAAGGTTGTAAGAGGCATGATAGCATATTCCAGGCTTAAACTGATTTTAAAGCCAGCCATGGAGTAAAAAAAAAAAAAAGTAAAGCCTTCTCACTGGCACAGGCTCCTAGAGCCTAGATGGAGAGCCGGGTTGGAGAGCAGGGAGAAAATCTGTGACGAAATGACAGAAAAGTAAATGTGGGAACGACCAGCAAGTACATATCACTGCAGTTTCCAACAGAAATTAATACTATAATAGGTGGTAAAACAGCAAGCACTTGTAATTGTTTACATACACAGTAATTATTACAGTTCTATTTGTTTACCCCCCCCCAGTATTGCAAGATTTAGGGTTATGTGTGGAGGATGGATTAAGATTAGGCAATCGTCCTGCAATTTCAACAAGAGGGGTAATAAATTTGGCCGAGGTTTTGAAAAAGAACATAACACCAGACATAACAAGCTTGCTCGGTAACTCAGTCGGCACGGAATTGACCTTGGAATGCAGAATCCTTGGGTATGAATCCTGTGAAAAACATGACTCATGTTGAAAGAGGTAAAAGATGAGATATTGAAAAACAAGCTAAAAAGGCATGCTTGCGATTGCGCTTTTATGTCACATTCGCTTTTGTTCATACTATCGGAAAGTTTTTGTGTAGTGCAGTACGTTATTTTAAAACATCACAAAGCATTAGAGTTATAGTGCCACTCAACAGACTGTGGTGACATGTACAAAACCAACGACACATAAAACGTATCATATCTGTTCTGGGAAAAAAACTGCAGTTATATACACTTATTGGAATGTCTTTAGTGTCTCGCAAAAAAGTTCCCACAGGTACATTTTCTTCATGAGATCAGGTATCAGGACCAGGATTGCTGCATTTTATAAATGCTATAAATGCAGCATGTCTTGTTTGCCTGTGTCGCCTTCTCATAAAATGGACCCAAAATCATTTGATAAAGCATTCTAAGAGTCCAAAAAAATATTTCACCTCATCTATATCATATTTTTGACCCTGGACCACAAAACTAGTCGTAAGTAGCACAGCTATATTTATAGCAATAGCCAATACATTGTATGGGTCCAAATGATAGATTTTTCTTCTACTGTAAATACATTAAAACTTGATTAGAAATATGCATTGCTAAGAACTTTATTTGGACAACTTCAAAGGCTATATTCTCAATGTTTGGATTTTTTCACCCTCAGATTCCAGATTTTTGAATAGTTGTATCTCAGCCAAATATTGTCCTATCCTAACAAACCATACATCAATCTCAATTTCAGGAAATGGACCCTTAATGACCCTTATGGTTTTGTGATCCAGGGTCTATTTGATGATACTAAATTATCAACATGATATAATCAGTGCTAATGCCAAGTTCTGTCATGAAACTCTAGATGGCGTAGGCTGATGAGTCAATAATGCAAACTTATGACATTCATAGCGTTAAACTACTTGGCACAAGCTGATTGGATTATGTTGCATACACAGCCAATGCTGTTTTATAATTAAATGGCTGGTTGGCATTCACTGGAGCACTCTGAAACCCTTCACCTTCCCCAGCTCCACTTGTATAGATCTGCTACAGGTTGTTATATATGCTACTTATGCAGCAGCAGTATGTCTTAAACTCACAACAGTGTATTGACGTATGTATTGGCAGTAGCAAGTTCCTGTGCTTGCTTTGCTGCAGCAGCAGCCATAATCTACAACAGCAGCAATAACCAACAGCAGCAGCGATTCAGCAGTGTAGCAACACTCTTCTGCCAATACCAAATAAATTAACATTGTCATATTCATTACCATGCTAAATTCTTCAGAGTATTGTCATGATAGAAATATATCAGAATTTCATATAACATTTTGTCCATATAAATATTAGTAAGTGCACAAAATGCAGGCACTCAGTTTTATACATTATGCAACAAGGGGCCTCTACCCTGTCTCTCAACCCACCAAGGAGTTTTGCTTGAAAAGATAAAAGACCCCTGGTTTAGTAAGGCTTGTGTATAGTCTGAGTGGTCATAGGAGAGTTGCGAAGGGAAAAAAGTTCTGAATCTGGAGAAAGTTCAACTTTTGATTTCTCCTATTTTTTTGTTGTCTTACCAAAGAGGCCTGTGCTGGATGGCACAATGCAACTGTTTTATAACCCAAATGCCCCAGCGGTTTTACAGCTGAAGGATCACATTTCCATTATTCAGCCAGACTGTATCTAGGCCACCCTGTTGATGGTTTTGGGCTCACATAATGACAAGTAACTGGAAGCAATGAAGGCCCACGATGCCATCATAACCTTATATGCCAAGCATTGAGCACAGATGGTATATCTACGCAGTTGTGCCAGTCATGTCAAATCACAACAAATTAAATGCATATGAGGACTCGATGAATCCACGTTGACATCACAGGAGATACTCCCTTCATCTCATCTGAGCTGATGATCTTTAAATGCTGACAAGAATACTGCATCATCCCACACTCCCACAATTACTCAGCAACTTCTGTGCTGTTCGCCTACTTCTCGAGAGAGCTTTTACTAATGATACAATCCACTTTTGAGAGCCAGTTTAACAGTAATCAGTCTTGATATCTCATTATTTGTGTTTTGAAGTCACAGGAAAATCTGGAGCAATAAAAATCATAATAGGGCCTTTGTTTCCCATGCGCCAGTGAAGCCCTTTGAGGTGCTCGTGCACGTCACAAGACTTACCCATGAGAGCAGTGTCTGTGTTTCTAATTATTGTTTCAACCATGACGTATGGGTAACACATATGAGCTCACATTTCACAGGTCACTGGTCACAACATCTACGTTGATGTTTAAGGGACATTTAGTGCTGCAGGAAAACATCTAAAGCATCTTATTTCATTCATAAGTTAAATTATGTCATTAATGCACACTCGTCTTGAAGTATTTTTTTCATTTCACAAACTTTGAGTGTTATCAAACCTTATATTGCAGTGTTTTGCATAAGCAGTCTCTTGTTTGCTCATGTTTTCGCTGCGTTGGCTGAGCTCCTAAAGCCGTTATGGCAGGCAACCAGAAAACAGCATGACAGTGATGGGAACTATACCACCCTGCCAAATGCAGAAAGCACAGAGCATCTGTATGATATGGAAACTGCTGGCCAGCTGTTAATGTGTTCAGCAACTCAGACACTTGGCTCTGAAATGGTGCAACTTTGGGGAAGGGTCCTGGGTGGGGCAGAAGAGATTTATCTCATTGCTTGATAATACACAGTACCACTGTATCTACACATACATTTGGTTACGCTTCCTTAGACGCTTACTCACTCACTGAGTCAGAAACACATGCACACATGAGTCATTTAATAACTGTACTGGTGCAGTAGGAACCCTATATGTTATGTGGGAAAGATACATGATTTTTCTCCACTGTTGGCCCTGCCAACACACACACTTGAGTGCCTTGTTTGTTTTGGGAGCTTTCCCACTGCAAAGCAGTGTGCAGCATATCAAATCAGGATCTTTTGCCATTGCTTATCAAGATTAATCCGTGCACAGAGGCAATTTAACTATGAGGAGACCATACTTCCAAGGGAAGAAGGGATCAGTTACAGGGTTTTAAAATAATCAAATACGTCACCACCTCTTCAGATCATTTACATATTGCTGATGTGATGTGTGATTGTTAGCCTTCAGGCTTTATTTTTGAAAGTTTCTCATTCAGTGTAATGGTTCTACATTTCCTTGATATTTTACCTTCTGTGTTTCCTGTGGTACTGACCTAAAGGCCTAGTACACCCAAAATTTTGACGATATAGAAGATATTTTTAAGAAACCCGAAAGATTGTCACTCCATTGAAAGTCTAGTCCACTGAAACTTGCTTAAAAAAGTTAATGAAGAAAATAAAAGAAGAATTAAAAAAAAGGAATAAAATCCATATGAATGGAGCAGTTTAATATAAGTTTCTGAAGAGACACAGTTACTTCATGATGGACAGATTTAGTTTAGGCTCTATCAACATAAAAACATTGATCAAGGCACATAAATAGAGGAATTCATGACAGAGTTTCATGTGTTTACATGTATTTTAATAGATACTTGGCCTCAGGGGTATGACAAATTTTTGTGTAAATCGTTTGTAAAGCTGTTTTGATGTAAAATTTTGAATTCATGAAAATGTGCATATTTTTAAAATGTTAGTCGGTACTAAAGCTTAAAGTGTAAATGGTACGTAAAACGGTCTGTGTTCTTTTTTTTTTTTTTTCTTTTTTTTGTAACTTTACAACTTTGGACGTAACAGCACTTGTCACTGTCACTTTTTACCCAGCCATCCAATCAATCGAGGAGGGCAGGACAAATATTAAACTGACTTTGCATTTTTTTTTTTTGCATTTTTGCAATATACTGGAGCCAAACCTGAGAAGGGAGTTGAGAAGATTCCACTACATTCCTGAACATGTAAATTGTAAGGGGATTATGCTAACAGAGGGTTTGCAAATGTCATGATTTGGTCAGTTATCCCAACGTAATTAACCACATGGATTGCATTGCTAAGCCTTAAATGCATTAATGTTTTATGAATGTTTAATTACTTATTTGGGTCTTTAGCGACCCCAATTATATATCCAGCATGGATGGACCTCTAACTTCTGCAATAACAAAAAAACTCTCGTAATATTTTAAGAACAATTACAGAAGAAAAAATAACACATATTTCATTACCTTTTGAAACTTAGAAGGATTCAGTTTGAGCAGATGATTTTATGATCGCCGTCATCCTCAGAACACGCTTCCACAGTATATTCAGCATCTTGCTCATATTCGCGATCTCAACCATATTCTCAAAGCTTTTGTTTTCAATGACTTTAAAATCAATATTTTGATCGCTGACAGCTTACAGTGACATTCATATGTTATTGCATACAGTAATTGCTCTGCAGTACAGCCATTCAAATCAGTTACATTTTTGCTGATGATTTTGTTTTATGCCTGCGATAGTGAAACATGAAACTTTACACCATTATTGTCAATTAAGCAGTGCCTCGTCGAGGAATAAAGGTTAATTGCATGTATTTAGTCTTTAGATATTTATATATTTTTGCGCTCTATACACTTTTTTTTACAAAAAAAAATAATCAGAAAACAGACATTCTTTTAAATTTTGTTATTTTTTCTTCTTATATTGTTCATAATGAATAGATTGAGGAATGCTAAGTTGATGTCAAAATGAAGGAGGGAGAGGGTAGTAAATGATGTCCCGGGACACTAAAGACCCGAGGTATGCATTTAAGGGTTAATGAATACATTGTTCTGCTAATTTATGCTGTCTACACCACAGAAAAAAAACATGTGGAAGCTGCTAAATCATATAGAGAAGAATTTGATAAGCAGGAAAGTGGTAAAGCAGAATTAAGATATGAGTCTAATACTTCACTTACCTGACCGGAAAAGATAAGAACAAACATGAATGTTGTTAAGATTCTTGCCCTGGAAATCCTGGTTCAGATTGAGCAGCCAAAAATGCCCTTTTTGCTCAGATGGGGTTTTTTGCACTCTTCTCCTTGATTTGTTATAATTTTTGAAAGTCTATAGTACTCTAAATGTTTCCCGGCATCAATAAACAGCAAAATGTGCAAGTTTCATTTGGTTCAGTGGCATTGTTTACGTTCAGTACCGCCAATATGGTCGACTAATGATGCGTCGTAAAAACACTCTATTGTGAATGAGCATGCACACACATACTATTTACAAATGATTAGAATTTGTTAACATACACATTTAACTATGAAATCTGATGTTTGTGAATCTGAAGAAGACTTTTCGGGAAGGTCTGTTTTACAAGCAAATTAGTCAAAATTTACTTATATGCTTATGTAAGCTTAATGAATGAGGCCCAATGTTTTTACTAAGCTTTTGATCATAAAATTACAGTCAAAATGGTTCATAAAGTCTGAAGCCTTCTAAAGCCTATAGCTTTGTGTGAGGAACTGACTGAAATTTGTCTTTTATGTTTTACATATTTACTAAAAAAATCTTAAAAATGATTGCTCTCCCCACCATTTCACTTTCATTAAATGGAAAATACCCTCTTTGACATTCTACTACAGATTTCTCATTTCATGTTTCATGAAAGAAAGTAAGCCATAAGAGGGTGAGTAATTGATTTTGGGGTGAACTTTTTCTTCAACATGAGGTGAGTAGCATGCGTCATCTATTAAACACTGGGCGGCTTGTTTGGTAGGTGTTGCTGTAAAGGCTTGTGTTTTTTATGATGTTGCCATCACTAGGCAAGAATTAGGGGTATTTCAAGAGTGAAAATTAGTTCTTGGTGAAGACTATATAAACCCGAATGAACTGTATGGTTATATGTATCATAAATGTTCCAGATGTGCACTATGGCTTATAGCCACTTACTGTACACTACAACCAGACATGGTTTCAACTCCCTAGCCTAATGTTTATAATGAAATAGAGCAGAAGGTTTAAGGTCAGGCTTAAGCTCTACACCTTTTGTCTTTTAATATTGAGAACAAAATCTTTTATTAGTTATATATCCTGATTTCTTTTGTTCATCGGCTTTAACAGGGCCTGTACAGTATCTTTTAAAGCTTTTTTACTCTGCCTTCGCACACTAGTCATTCACTAGCCAGTGAATTTTACAAACAAAAACCTGTTTTTCTTGCAACTTAACGAGTCAAAACTACACCTCATTACACTTTTAGCCAAAATTAAAATGGCCTCAATTTCCTGAATTAACCAGTAAAGAGTAAGCAATCGAATTGTCCACACTAGCTTTCATAACCACAGTGATTATTTCAGCAAATTGGTTCTTTTGTTTTTAAACATTTGGAACAAAATAATAAGCAACTCATGACATCATCTGGGGTAATCACACATTAGTAAGTGTTTAAGACCCACGTTATTACCATTCAGTACGTAAGCGCAAACCCATGAAGCGTAAATGAAAATGAGTCATTTTCACTGAGGTGTGATTTCCAGCCAGTCATGCTCCAATCCAGAGACCCTTCCTCATTTTCCATAGTTTTTGTGTAAATCAGTCACTGTGATGGTTTTGGCATAACGGCCCCTGTCTTCTGTGTGCTTTTTTTCAGGGTGGGGAACATATGACTCGATGGAGCTTTAGTCTCCAGGTCCTGAGGGGATGGAGGGTGCCTTTCTCACCTACAGTCTGTAAATCACAGCTGAAATAACTGCGATGGGGCTTAAAACATCATCTGTGTTGAATAGGTTACTCCCTTTCGCCATTACTCCGTTGGGACCACTAAGAAAACATCCTGACAGACCACACATCCTCACCCTATCTCTCCTATGATAAGAAGGTCTTTTTAAGGTCCAGACACACTTTTGTTTAGGTGAAGTGGGTTGTATCTATACAGTGTCTCTGCCTTATCAATACAAGCGTCCATTAGGTAATCTGTAAAGGGGGTTATGCTAGGTGAAGAAGAGGTTTCAAGAGGAACCAATGAGAGGGGCAGATGTTTGTTGGATTTCTTGGTTGATTATAAATCTGTCTGGCAGGCTTTGACGTAAAAACACAGCAGGTATAAGCAAATGAAAAATCAAACAGCAAAGTCACACTGCACTAGACATGTATTACAAGCAGGTGGAGAGATTGTGCAATTCTCCATTTGGAGTATAGCGGTCAGTGTTTTGAATTAATATATTCATAGTGGGGAGTCCATTGTTTCCAGTAAGACATAATCATTGGACAGATTTGCTCTGATAAGCCGTTGAAGAGATGTTGAGAAAGAAACATGGTTTTCTGGTTCAACATCACTATTAGATAAGGTGTGTAAATAACTATAAAAAGGAAATCCAGCAACATTTGGAGAACCTAAACTGCTTTAAACCAATTTGTTGTGTCACGTAGTCCTTCATTAGTGTTAAGAAAGCTCCCTTTTCTCATTTTAAAGATATTGGTACATGATAGTCTTTACAGTGTCTTGCGAAAGTATTCATACCCCTTAATTTTTTTCACATTTTATGTTGCTGCCTTATGTTAAATTGTTTTAAAGTACTTTTTTTCCACATCAGTCTACACTCCATGCACCATAATGACAAAGCAAAAACAGAATAGTCACAACTTCATAAATTTATTTTAAAAAAAAACTTAAATAAGTGCATTGCATAAGTATATAACTCAGTACTGAAACACCTTTACAGCCTCAAGTCTTTTTGGGTATGAAGCTTTGCACATCAGCATTTGGCAATTATCTGCCATTTTTCTTCTCATTTCTCTTTTTTCTTTCTCTCAAGCTCTATCAGATGCACATGGGGCAGATGCACATTTTCAGGTTTCTCCAGAAATGTTTGATTGGCTATAAGCCACTCTTGCTGTGTGAACCTTCTGCACAGTCTGAGGTTCTGAATGCTCTGGACTGGGTTTTCATTAAGGCTATGTAGCATTTTTTTTTTTATCTAGTATTTTTTTCTGAACTCTTCCACAGATCTGTGTCTTGCAAAAATCCTGTTTTGAGCTCTACAGGCACTTACAATTACAATTAAATCATTTAAGTTTTTTATTTTTAATACATTTGCAAAGATGTTAAAAACCTGTTTTTCGCTTTGCCATTATGGGGTATGGAGTGTAGATTGATGTGAGGGGAAAAAAATAATTTAAAGCAGTTTAACATAAGGCAGCAACATAAAATGTGAAAAAAAATGAAGGGGTATGAATACTTTCGAAAGGCACTGTATATAATTAATGCTAACCATAATGCAACTATAGCACAAACAAAACATTGTACTCCACACGCCTCCCCTTAAATATAAACAGAAAGCCATGCATGACAGAAAGGGAAGCTATGCTTAAATGAGGGAGTCTACACACACACACACACACACACACACAAAAAACGTAGGGTGATGGGCTTCATCTCTCTAAGGGGAGGGGGAGTGGCCACAATTGGCCAAGGCTTCAATATAAGCCTTTTGTATGGACCTATGAGGAGCCCAATCTTTCTTGTGGCACAACTACCAACACCTACACCTCTGCATCAGCAACAACGAGAAGAAAGTATTTTTCTACACTACTTCTAGATTTCTTACCTGATTGTGTTTTTTTTCCTTTTCCTTGAGGCCTTGGGGCAAAGAACAAAAAAGACAAGATGATCGCTCTGTTTTCCTTGGCACTGGTGGTCTTTGCAAGCAGTCTACATGTCGAAGCACAAGGTAAGAACCACTACTGATCCCTTTGTGCATGAATGAATGAATGAATGAATGAATGAATGAATGAATGAAATCATGGTTCAGAATGCATGTTTTTGTGTCTGTGCATATACATGTGGTAGATACATGTAATGCTGAAAAACTGCACAGCGTGAATTGTAAAAAGCAGGTTATTTATTAAATCATCAGATGCTAAAAATAATAAGGAATAAGACAAAAATAATAATAATGCACATAATTTCTTCAAAGCTTTTACTTGATGCAGACACAATTAATTCGATTTGAATTAATATTCCACTATTCATCTCTAAAAGACTCCTCCCACCATACACATGCTCACACACCCATAAAAATTCAGCTCACCACAGTCTTTCATAAGCTCGAAACCATCTGCTGCAGGTAATTTAGCACTTGTTTAACAGTTGTTGACAGATAGTGGGGAATGTGAGCCGTCACCAAACTGACTGTGAAAAGTGCCTCTGCTGATCTCATCTGAGTGCAAATCTAATACCTTTCCTTGAGGGTAAATGCAAGATTGGCTTCTGATGGCCACACAGTGGAGGAGGTACACAGTAGACCTTTATATTCCCAGTACGCCGCTGTATGGGCGTTGCCAAGTCCTCTGAATTTACACTGATGCTACTGAATGTATATATCTGACAGGAGCTATAGCAAGATTGAAACTGTAAAGAGCCCCTTGCTGAATGCAATCCTTTTTCTTCTGAGGTAATGGTCTGTAAAGTGATGGGTTTGCATGGATTGGGCTGGTCTGGAGCTGATGGAGAAAAGGTGGAGACTGGAGGAAGGAGTGAAAATGGTTTTGGGTTCTTTGAGACTGCTCAAGATGGGCCTGATTCACAGAGGCTCTGTTCAAGACATAATGCAGCCATTAGTCAGGCATGGTTGAGTAGGGGGGTGTGTGTAAAAGAAAGAGGATGGCTTTGTGTGACGGCTGAGAGAAAAGGGGAGATGGTAAAGGAGAGACATTCAAATAAACTGACTATAATACATACAAAGGGGGAGAGGGAGAGAGAGAAACACCCTAAATGTCAATGCACAAGTAGGATGGTTATGATAGAGGGAGCCCCTTCCAGCTGTGTGCAATAATTCATGTTCAGACTTCATACTGACCTCTGCTTGCTCAGCAAACTGTAGGAAGTGAAGTTTAGTCATCAGGAGTGTCTGACTGTGAGGGAACGATTCCATATGACACTTGTATACACAGATGTGAAGCTCTAATCAGTGTGTTTTCATGCATTTGCAGTTGTGTACCTCATACAGAGCATAAGGTTGTATTATAAAGGGCTCCAACACCAGAGTTTATGCATTAAATGTGTTCAAGATGCCAGTGGAGCCCAAACATGTATTAAATAGCCATGCTGAATGAAAGTTTAATGTAAATTTCTAGCATCTCTGTTTATGAGTCTTTTCATATATATATATATATATATATATATGTGTGTGTGTGTGTGTGTGTGTGTGTGTGTGTATGTGCGCTCATTTCATTATTCTAGCTTTTTTTTTTCTTCTTACAAAAGTTGACTTTTTTTCTATTTTTTATATTAAATAGATAATTAAGCATAAACTGACATATATATATATATATATATATATATATATATATATATATGTATATATATATATATACACATGTCAGTTTATGTTTAATTATCTATCCTGTCTTAAACCAAATTGATGAGTTCTTACAGAGTGTGAAAGAGGCACTTTTAAATATTTAAACCACTAAAGCACTTTCATTCTGCTGTTCAAGAGTGAACACTTTCCTAGTGTTTGCTTACAAGAGCAGGGTGGGTGGAGATGGGGGATGGGGGTGTCATGGGGACTGGTGGGAGTAGGGTATATAGAAACATTATCGGTTGGTGGGTTTGGGGTGATTTTTGAACGCAAAAATGGTACAAAATCTCACCAGCAGCAATCATGTGTTCTGGCAACAAAGAGATGTGTGAAAAACAAATCCGAAAAGCCTAGTTATAAATTTGCAAAATTGGTAGCTGCTGTCACTGAAATGTGTACTTAATCATTTTATGCAAGATTTTTCATCTGTTCTTTCTGGTTCCAGCTTGTAACTCTGGCACACTGTCTTCTTAGTAAGAGTTTATTAGGAAGAAAGTGAGATGACTCACAGTGAAGTGTAAAAAGGGATCAGATGTGTGGTGTCAATGGGTGTAAGGACTGTAGGGCTCAGTTTTAATTACTTTTACAAAAACAGGAGAATCTCTCACCAGTTGGTCATAATGTAAGTGATGTGCTGTATAATTAAAGGTGGAAACAGTACAGTTTAACATGGCTTGTGATCCGTGATATGTTCAGATGTTAAGCACGTATATAGTCATTCTGAGCACAGGTTGGGCACATGCTACTATACCTGGAAATTCTCCAACTCAGCTGAGTGAGTAATAGTGGACTAAGGTAAGGTAAGTGGTTTGACAGAAGGCAGAAAGTCTTGAGTGCCTGCTAATGAGTCCCATATTTGTGGGAAGGGTTTTCCTGCGGATACGCTGCATCTGAATGTTAATATTAGTTGTAGAATATGCAGGTCAGAAAGACAAAACCTGAGGCTGTCAGAACTAAGGCTACAAACTGCTCTGTGGAGTCATAGGCTGGAAGGCAATGTGGTTGAAGATACTTAGCTAAACGTCCGCATTGTGGTAAAATTAAAAAATATTTTCCAGAGAATTTGAATAATGGGAAGTTGTAATGTTTTTGGTAACACTTTACAATAAAGGTTCAATGCATTAACATTAATGCATTAAAGATCATGAACCATTAGATGTGATGCTGACCAAGACTGCATTTTTTATCTAAAAAATAAAAATAATAATATTGTTGTCTATTTTAAATATATTTAAAATTTAATTTATTCCAGCCATTACTCCAGTCTTCAGTGTCACATGATTAAAAATCACTATGATTTGATGCTCAAGAAACATTTCTTATTATTATCACAATTGAAAACACAGTTGAAAAGTTGTGCTGCTAAATATTTTTGTTGAAAACAAGATACAGTTTTTTGATTAATAGAAATTTGCATTTGTATAGCGTCAGGAAAATGAGAGACTGAATGGTGCCTTAAGCTAAATGTAATTATGTCTGCTTTGCAATTGACACTATGATGGTAAAGTATAGCCAGCCAGGAGAACTCTTGGGTCGGTTTTAGTTTCCTTGATATCCATCAAATGTTCCATCAAGAGCTGTGGTGGATTGGGGCCTCTGAGATTCAAACAGAGATCAGGAAGCATCTTAAGGATCTAAATGAGACAATTATGCCCCTAATCACAAGCAGACGTAGCAACTACTACCAGAGATGGAGAGACAGCATCTGCGAGCAAAAAGTTGAACTTTGTTGGGGGAACATTTGTCTTCATTGACACAAAGTGGGAGAATGATGTCTGTGGTTCCCCAGTGTGTGTGCAAGCACACCATCTGATTCCAGTGAATCATAATTCGATGATGTCCTCAGCTAAGATTTGTCTGCAGGTTTCTTCAAAACTGTAAGACAAAATATATGGATAGCCATTAAATCAAACCAACAGAAGATTAGTAGGAAGTTAGTTTAATATAATTGAGTGTAATTACATCTTGAGTAATAAAACAATCAGTAAGGTCTTGTATTCTGTCCTTGTGAATCAAAAGTAGACTTACACTTTGGTTTCAATACAAAGAAACCGTTGTTATAGAAATCTCCTTTTGTTATATTTCAGATGAATCGAGGATCAAGGTCTATGCCAACAGAGGTGACAATATCACTCTGCCCTGTGGACTGGAACGTCTTTCCTCGATGTTTGGAAACAGAATCAAGTGGACCAAAATTGAGGATGACTCTACAGAAACCGATGTGCTCGTGTCCATGGGGTTCTACAAGAAGACCTACGGAAATTTCCAGGACCGCGTTTATCTGTTGGAGGCGGATGACAGCGATGCTACCTTAGTTATTACAGACCTAGATCTGAAAGACTATGGCACATACAAGTGTGAGATCATCAATGGCATGCAAGACAAGGTTGTTGAAGTGGACCTTGAATTGCAAGGTAACTTTACTCTTTCGTTTCAAATATAAACATTTATATTTATTCATTTATCAGGCTCTTCTCATCCAAAGTCACTCACTAAATAGCCGAATGGAGATAAAAAAGTATATATTGTAATTTCCATTTCATTCACTCTCTACAGTTTATAAGTAGCATTTGAGCTGTTTATTTCGGTAAATAGTCTTCAACCTTAGCACTTAAAATATGAAGACTCTCTTCTACTCTTCTTTCAACATGTTTTTGCCACTTACCATTTACTCATTCTCCAGTAATATCCTGTAGTTTTTGCTCTTGGCCAAGACCACCATTGCAGACTTGGCTACAGAGAAACAATGGGGATCTTTACACAGAGAAGTGAGGTGCATGAGCATAATGAAACAGGCTGGCACAACTAGCCACTGTTAACCTTGGAACAACAGAGTCTAAGATTGAAAAGCCTAAACCCTGCAAGTAATTTTTTCTCTATTTGAATAGTTCTTACTTAAAAAAAAAAAATTATTGTTGTTGTTTTTTTTAACTAAGCAGGGAGGATCTTTTGCAAAACTAAAACTATAAGGCTTTTACTAATATCACTCATTTATTGGAGTGGCCATAAAATACATTCATCAAAACAGCCTGATGTTAAACCCAGTTGAACTTTTCCTCAGGGGAAAATTCACTTTCTTTCACAGGGGTTGTTTTCCCATACTCTCCTCGCCTGGGGCGCTACAACCTCAACTTCCAAGATGCAGAGGCCGCGTGTTTGGAGCAGGACTCTGTGGTTGCCTCCTTCGAGCAGCTCTATGGCGAATGGAAAACTGGGATGGATTGGTGCAATGCTGGCTGGCTCAATGATGGGACAGTGCAGTATCCCATCACCAAACCCAGAGAGCCCTGCGGAGGTGCGAGGACATCAGCTGGACTGAGGACCTATGGCCGACAGAACAAGTCCAACAGCCGCTATGATGTGTTCTGCTTCACAGCCAGCCTTAAAGGTGACTTAAACAATTAAATTCTAGTATAAAATGGAGCATAACATCAGGGATGTCACTAACGATTATTTTGGTACTCCGACGATTATGCTGACAATTAATCGTGTAATTGGATGATTATTCTCTTTTTTTGGTAATAAGCATAGACTTAAGCTAACAGTAGCCTAGATTTCTAGTATAAAATGGAGCATAACATTTAGGGCTATCACTAACAGTTATTTTGGTAATCGAGTAATCTGTTGATTATTCTAACAATTAATCAAGCAACTGGATAATTGTTCTCTTTTTTTGGTAATAAAAATAGACATAAGCTAACAATAGCCTGGAATTCTAGTAAAAAATTGAGCATAACATTTAGGGCTGTCACTAACAATTATTTTGGTAATCAAGTAATCGGTCGATTATTCTAACCATTAATCGAGTAATTGGATAATTATTCAATTTTTTTGTGGTAATAAAAACAGACTTAAACTAACAGTTGGCTATAATTCTAGTATAAAATGAAGCATAACATTTAGGGTTGTCACTAACGATTATTTTGGTAATTGAGTAATCGGTTGATTATTCTAACGATTAATCGAGTAATTGGAAAATTGCTCATGTTTTTGTGGTAACAATAGCCTTTAAAATGACTTGAGATACATATATAATAGCAATGAGGCAGTAATAAGTTTAAATAAAGTATCAAAAGCAAGTTATCATATGGTTTTATTGAACAAAACTATTAAATTACATAATGTATTATAAACAATAGTGCTAATAAACATTATGCATTATATCAAATGCCTGCAAAGGTCACCAATGGTCTGACAGGTTTTTTGTTTTAGATTTTTTTGTTTTGTTTTGTTTTTGTTTTGTTTTTTTCATTTTACTGCACAGTATAATCCTTGTTTATTATTGACTAAACAACATTTAATTCAAATGCTCACTTAACCTTTACTATTTGTCAATTTCTTTACAACAGAAATGCTACAGCCACTGTAATTTTATGTGGAAATCAGAACATGTAAACTCAGAGTGAGGGTTTGAGCTTTTATTTTGAAATGGCGATGAACATTTAGCATATTGAGAAAGATATTGATGTATTCTTCTGTGTTTGCGTAGGTCTCATGAAATGGCGCATGTTGTGTGCAGCAGAACATTATAATAAACCCAAACTCACAACAATATGCAGAAATGGAGTTTGAGACACATGTAAATGATAACAGTTTGTGTGGAGCAGTATTTACTGTGAACGGACCCGCTCTGACATGCACGTATATAACCTACACACATGTAAATAATTACAATGCATATATTTATTTAATAGAATCATAGCGTTTGTGTATGCACAATAACATTTTTCTTTATTATGATTTTTAAAATCGGTTTAATATATCTTTCCTTCTTGGAAAATGGCCTAATATTTTCATCCATGGAATGTGCCACTTCTGGACTCGGGCAAAATGTAATCAAGGATTTTTTTTAAATCGAGTACTCTAATAACATTTAATGTCCGTTTTCACAACCCTGAAACTCTTTGTTTTACATCTCAGGACGCTTTTATTACCTGATCCAGCCCAAGAAGCTGAACTTTGATGAGGCTGTTGATGCGTGTAAGAGAGATGGAGCTGAGATCGCAAAGGTGGGCCATATATACGCTGCCTGGAAGCTCCTGGGATACGACCGTTGTGATGCTGGTTGGTTGGCTGACGGTAGTGTTCGCTACCCTATCTCCAGGCCTAGGAAGAACTGCAGTCCCACCGAGGCTGCGGTTCGCTTTGTTGGCTTCCCCGACAAAAAGCAGAAGCTGTATGGAGTCTACTGCTACAAACCTCAGCCGTGAAGCGCTTCATATAACGTCACCAACCAAAGAGCAGCAATACACCGGTTTCTACATCCAAACTTATGAAGGACTTTTTGCATGAACTAGCCATAACTGTGACAAATTATAGAAAGAATACTGTAAAGACCAGTTTCATACTGCAACATGCTTAATTTTAATGGTAACAGTTATTCTATATATCATTTACATTTTATATAGAATTGTACACCATATGTACAAACACAAATAAGAAATTGAAGGATATTAAGCTGGAAGAAAAGTTGAAGTCACACCATTTTGATCAAAAATCAAAACCCCTTTTAAATGTAAGTTTGTCAAGAATCTCCATTGTGATATTGCAATAAAATATTTAAGTATTAAGAAATAGTATAAACTTGACAGAAAGTTTTAGAAACTTGCCCAGACAGATCTGAAAAATGGACCTAAAAAAAAAAAAAAAAAACCTTGTGATCTTACTCGAATGCTAATTTCTTTCAAACTATGTATTTTTTGTATTTCATTTGTTGGTGTATTATCCAGTGCTTTGAACTGTGATCTTTTATTCATAACTATATGAATATACTTTATTCATCCTGTGTTTCATTGTAACACTCCATTCCTCATGTCTATCCTCTTTTTTAAAATGTATTTTCAAATGTGTATTTTTTTTTAAATAACTGTTTAAATGCATGTCACTGCATAGATTTTGAAGTATTTCATCACAGACAGCAACAGAATTTGATATTGAACATTGTTATATGGCAGAGAATTTACACTGAGAGATTCTTTGAGCACCCAACTGTATATTTGTTTCAAGAATAGCTTGAGCCTAGCTGCTTAAGTACAGATATGAATAAGCCTCAAATGATATTGTAATACCACTGTTCTCTGCAAAAAGAGGACCAGCACTAAAAGCCATGTACAAAATCTTGCCTAACATTGAAATGTTGTGACAGGCAAAGTGAGGACGACTTCAGATGATGAGATCTGTTTACTGATGAACGTAACATCTAATACTTGCCACTTTGTGTTGATGTATGTTGTTTATGTGAGGGGAAAATATTCTCCATTTATAACTCAGCTTTGAACTGCAGAAGCCACAGTGCACATAAGTGACATTTTGCTTGATTTTGTCTTTTTTTAATGCACAAAATATCTCTGAAAAATCCTAAACGCATTGTATGGTTTATGAATCAAATCAAATTTTAAATGAAACAATAAAACCCATAAAAAATGAAATGGCTTTTGTTTATTCTCCATTAAACATAACCATGGATTTTGACGGTCCAGATGCTGAGTACACAATGTTTGTTGCGGTACGAATGCCAGCTTGGCTAGGCATGTTCTACATTTCCCAACATAAACTATTAAATTAACTTGAAATAAACAGATTGCACAGCATCTAATACTCTGATGCTTTTGAGAAGAGTTATCTAACAGATCATTTCTGCTGTCCATCCATGTAAACTATTACGCATATCCATCAATATGATGAATAAATGATCATTCCTGTATATGCCTGCCTGTATGCGCGCGCGTGTGTGTGTGAGCCTATTTATTAAATATTTAAAATAGCGCTAGCTATCTCAACTTCAGATCTATGAGAAGCATTGGAAGCATTTGCAGAGAAAGCTTGCTACAATTATACAATGTTCTGTGACCAATTCAGCCTTTTTACATCTAAATTAATTCCAGTTGTTTAAAAAATAAATAAATAAAGTGATTTCTGCAATGGAAAATGGCAACGTGTCTTCAAGTCTTAAAGGAGAAAACCATGAGCGTTAATGAACACAGCGGTACCAGCGGGAAAATACATTCATGTCAAATTAAAATATGGCAGTGGGACTTCAAAAACGCAAGGCACATCAAAAGTGTGTGTTTTTTTCCTTGTTCATTACATTTCGTAATGTATTTAACTTGAAGGTATGTAAAGGTATGTAACTTGACAAGGGATCCCAAGTTGCGCAGTAAGTGCAGTATCTGATTGCCATTTACAATAAAAACAAACTATTAAACCAAATAATATCTTCCAACAATGTACACTACATGCTTATTTTCATAACAGCCATTTTGCAATGGTTAATTCATACAGTTGTAAAGTGTAGGCCTACCTCATCATATTAGTTTCTGGATGTCAGTCTTAAATTTAAACTCCATATTTTTACCTTTATGTTTGCCTAGGAAATTTGTTTATCTCTCTTTGGATTGAATGCCTGAAAAAGAACCTAGCCAAGAACATTTTATCACACAATCGAACCCAAATTATGTCCCAAATCTTTGTTCCAAAGTTTAACTTGACTACTGAAACACTAAGAATGTTATTTGAACAGTAAGATTTTGGTTTTTGTATGTAGTTTCTTCTGCTCACCAAACCTTCATTTATTTGATTCAAAGTACTGCAAAAACAGTAACATTTGGAAATACTACTATTTAAAATAACTGTTTTCTAATTGAATATATTTTAAAATGTAATTTATTCCTGTGATCAAACGGAAATCGTTCTAATAGACTTATTTGCTGTTCAAGAAACATTTTATTATTATTGTTATTGTCAATATTTAAAAGTTTTTGTTTTTTTTTCAGGATTCATTAATTAATAGAAAGATTTAAAAGATCAGCTTTTATAAAAGCTGCAATAAAAAGCATTAACATTATACACTATACCAATAGCTTGGAGTCAGTATTTTTGGAAAGAAACGGTAGAAATTAACACTTTTGTTTAGCAAGAATGCTTTAAATTCGTGAAAAGTGGTGATATAGACATTTATAATGTTACAAACAGATAAATGCTGTTCTTCTGAACTTTTGATTCATTTAAAGAAACCTGAAAAAAAACTTTGAAAAGTTTGAAAACCCAGAAATAAATTACATTTTAAAATATACTTAGAAAAGTTATTTTAAAAAATATAATTTTAAAGTTATTTCAGAATTGCACTGTTTTAGCTATACTTTGTATGAAATAAATGCAGGCTTGTTAAAAAAAATACATTAAAAATTAAAAATCTAAAACTTTTGACTGGTAGTCTATAAACTAAATAAAAGAAACCAAAAAAACAGTTTTAAGGTGTTTGTTACATTTAAAGAGTTTTACTGTAATGTGTTCTGTTTTAAAATTGCCATGGTATCATTAATGTTTAAGTGAAATTCAGTTTTACAAGACGTTATTTACAGTAAGGTATTTGGTAAAATGATTCAGATGTTCAAGTGTTCTTTCAGTATGTTAGTAAACCAATGCCATCTGGTGGTGAACATTAGGCACTGCTAATGAACCACATACTTTAGTTACGCTAAACATACACTTTGCTTACTCCTGTCAGTGTATTTGTTATATTGTTATATAAATATAATATTAATATAATAATAAATATTAGACTTGTCAATTTAAAAATAAATCAAATTACAACCCATATTATTAACTGTCTAAAATGAAGCCCTTCCAAATAGGCCAACTTTCTATCAGAACAGAAAAGACCAGGAATGCAAGTAGAATATAATAAACTTTGTTTACATAGAATGCATAAAAAAAAACAAAAAAAACATTCCTTACAATTTTTTTTTCCATTTCACAAACATTCCAGACAATCACATTTGAAAATAAACAAGTTATACCATAAATATAAAAAGATATGTGCACTTTTGGGAGAAAACTCAAAATAAAAACACAAGTAAACACACAAAAGAAAAGATCTTAAAGAAAAAAAAAATGCTTGGGAATAAACAAATGGATGACCAGTTCAACAAAAAAATGCTGTTAAAGCTGTTACTCCGAATCCTCTTCTTTTGGTCCATTGATACACCCCAAATGTCATCATGAAATCCATCTAAATTCTGCGAGTTCCAAACGTCGTCTATTAGTCACATCAATGCCAGCTATTGACACACTGTCCTCTACACTAATATACTGAATTCTGTGCAGTTTGGCCAAGTGAAATCCTCAGTGTGTTGTATTTCACTACAACGAGAAAACAAGGAGCAGCTCAGGAAATAAATTATAGGCATTTGTTCAAGTCTTTTAAGCATCTCACAAAGTACATTCTCTTTAAAGTAGTTTTAAACTCTTAAACTGTCTGAGAATAAAAACATGAAAGTTGATGTGAAAGGTGACATGAAAAATGACGTGAAGTACATACAGTAAGTTTCTTCGGTTTATAGATGAGTGACGGCGGAATTAAATGTATGTGAAACAGGATTTGCATTGTAAACACTTGAAAGAGACATCAGACAAAGGAATATAAATAATCTAAAAATCGACATGGCTTTTCAATAGTAAATAGCTTAAAGTCAAAGTATTAAAAGTATTAAAAACATATTGTGTTGACTTTAAGATATCAAAACTATCCACTGCATTGGATGCAGGTTTTTTATGATATTATTGGCCTTTCTGTACCACAACAAACACTGACTCTGTGAGCCACTGCTCACTTTCTCTATATAAATATATATATTCTTTCACATTCTTATGTATGATTTCTCATTTGTTCAGTAAGCAGCAGAATGTCTGCATACACCTGTGGTTCTTGTAAACTTGAAGAAAGATTGAAAGAATCGTACGGCGAAGTGTGTATCAAAATGTACTGTTGAACTATAATATTTATGTAGGTCGCACTATTATAGCTCACTTACATCTGGATTGTGAGTTATAATTTATGAAGGCATTGTGTATTCCCAAAAAGAAGCAGAACAGATGGAGGGCAGGTCATATCATCATTGTGTTTTCAGAGACCAGCTGAATATGTGTCCTTTATGTAGTTCGTAAAAACCATCGCTCTTAAAAGATAAAAATCCACTGTTTCATTCCAGTGATATGCACTCTGTGTTCTTTTCTTTCAGCCAGCAGGCAGATCCGTCATATGCTATCAAACGCATTAAAAAGGCCCTTGCGATAGGGTTGTGTTACCAGAGCAACTATTGTTGTGTCCGATAGTGTTTTACACCGTGGCGATGGTGTCGTCGGTGTCGTCGGGGGAAATCCTCCGAATATTCTGCTGATCTCTTCCAATGACTGCGAAAAACTCTGTATGTCTGATACCTTGCATATGACCTTTGGTAGTTGGAGGCTGGAAGAAAAAAAAAAAAAACACAAGTACATTAAACAATTTTAATATATAAAATTATATATGTACAGTACAGTTTCAAAGGTCATTAAGTTTTGTTTTTTACAAAAATATTAAGGAGCACAGTTTTTAACACTGATGATGAGTTTCTTAAAGAAACACTCCACTTTTTTGAAAATAGGCTGATTTTCCAAATATGGAACACAGATGAGGTTTACCATTTTTGAATCCATTCAGCTGATCTCCGGGTCTGCTGTTAGCACTTTTAGCATAGCTTAGCATAAATCATTGAATCTGATTAGACCATTAGCATCTTGTTCAAAAATTTTTACATTTACATTTAGTCATTTAGCAGACGCTTTTATCCAAAGCGACGTACAGTTGGGAATACATAAAAGCGATTTGTGTCGATTCAACAGGCAGTGCTCATAATACTAAGTTTCAAGTGTTGTTCCAAAAACAAGTACATGCTAGAAAGGGAAAGAATAAAGTGTTTTTTTTTTTTTTTTTATGTACATTTACATTTTTCCTATTTAAAACTTGACTCTTCTATAGTTATAGGCTGATATGGACAGGAACTATACTCTCATTCCGGCATAATATTCAAGGAAGAGAGAAGAGTTAAGTTTTAAATAGGAAAAATATCTGGTCATTTTTGAACGAGATGCTAATGGTCTAATCAGATTCAATGATTTATGCTAAGCTATACTAAAAGTGTTAGACCCGGAGATCGGCTGAATAGATTCCAAAACGGTAAAACTGATCTGTTTAACTCTAGGGGAGTTGGAAAATGAGCATATTAAAAAAAAAAAAAAAAAAAAAAGTGGAGTGTTACTTTAAGCACCAAATCAGCATATTAGAATGATTTCTGAAGGATCATGTGACACTGAAGACTGGAGTTGTTCAGATTTGCTATCACAGGAATAAATTACATTTTAAAATATTTTAAAACAGAAAACATTTATTTTAAAATGTAATAATATTTCACAGTATTTTAATCAAATGAGTGCTGTCTTGGTAAACATAAAAGACATCTTTTAAAATCTTTGAGTTAACAGGGTATAGGGCCATTCTACAGAACTGGTGCAAACTGCTGTTACACAACCAAAAAGACATTTAAAAAACATCTTAGATGTTTACTAAGATCCTTTTATTATCTATTGAAACCCACAATAATATTTTAAATATCAGTAAGCTTAAGATATATAAAATCCTCATTTAGTGAGTACTTTCAGTAGGGAGGTGGCTGTCTCAAACCCTAAACCCTAAATATGAAAATGAAAATGGTATTGACATTATTTTAGCATTTTATTCCATTGTTGTTTTTAAAATTCTTTTAAAAGTGAAGTTAAAAAAATACTTGATGAAACTTTTTTTTTTTAATGTGTTTTCAAGTCACTACCGAAACAGTGTATGTTTTAGTTCAGTGGCTGAGACTGATTTTAACTACACCTCTACATTTATGACCAGGAAATATTTATAAGTCTCTCTCTCTCATAGCTACATGGTAGACAGATAGGCCCCATAATTCTGAGGTAAACATGTTAAAAGGTCTAAAAGATCTGTGTGTAACTTTAAAGAATGTCAATACCAAACACCATTTTACTATAATTAAACCCTTTTTTGGGAGTTATTCCATAACATTTAGTTTTTATGTGAGTACAACTGTTCATAACTGTGCTAGCTAACCATTTGCTGATTAGCATCTTTGAGCTGGGCTCAAAGTTGTCACTACCGAAACATTTGGTGAAGTTTCAGTAGTGACATCGTTTTTTTGTGTGTTACTCCATAAAATTTTGGTTTTATGTTTGTACAACTGTTCAGAACTATGCTAGCTAACAATGTGCCGATTAGCATCTTTGAGCTAGGCTCTAAAGTATTAAATTGTCACTAGAGAAACAGTCACAGCTGAAACATTTGGTGAAGTTGCAGTTGTGACAGTTTTTTTTTTATTCCATAAAATTTAGTTTTTATGTGTGTACAACTGTTCAGAATTGTGCTAGCTAACCGTGTGCCGATTAGCATCTTTGAGCTAGGCTCTAAAGTATCTAAACTGTCACTACTGAAACAGTCAAGAGCGAAATGTCATCATTGTTTAGGTAGTGACAAAAGGGAGCACATCCTTTATTTGGGAGAAATGGTAAATTTTATTACAATTATTCAAGTTTGTAGTATTTTAGTATGTTTTATTAGTGTTTTAGTATGTGGGTTAAAATGTTGAAATTTACCATTACTGTAAATACTGAAAATGTGCTGTCATTGCCAAAACATGGGATGTTTTGTTAAAAATAAAGTATAGCATCCTGAAATATCAACTGGTGATCAAGATGTTATGATATTTTTTGGTTCAATGTATATTCAAACTAATGAATCCTTAACTTTGAAATCAGTATGATCAACTTTTTGAATTCCAAATACAACAGATCACATAAATTGCACTTAAAATATTGTTAAAATTGTAATTGTTATTGCTTTACCTCTAAAAGCTTTTTAATATCAAATATATATTTACAAGGATGATGTAAACTAAATCTTAATGGGTCAATATAACCCGTCTTATTAATGACATTATATATTACCGTGTTTCGGTAATGACAAATTTGGGGAAAGGACAAATATTCCAAAACTTTCTGACAATACAATATGAGAATGAACTGCACAATATCTAGAAATGTGTACCTTGTATATTATACAATTTGCATACGTAGAAAAACAGTTTTTTTCCAACTCTGACTTTGCACCAATTCTGTAGAATGGCCTATAAACTACATATATATAAACTCAAACCAGAGTATTGTTTTTAGTATCTAGGTCAGAATGATCATTCAGGCTCTATAGGGATGGCTGCTGTGAAAAGGTCATACAGAATACTTACGATTCATGCAGGAAATCCTGGGCAAATCCCATGAGCCGTCTCCTCTGCAGCGAATGGTGGGAACATGTCTCTGGATGAAACCATCCATGCACTGGTACCTGATCAAGGAGTTGATCTCATAGCGTGGGCGCAGCTGGCCAAATGTGCGGGCGTTATGGACAAGAGGAGGCTGACTGCAGGACACTACAGCACATAACAGAGTAACCATCAGTAATGGAGAACTGAATGTGAAATGTGATTTTAAAATTGTAGCTGCTTTAAACCACTACAGACAAAAATAAACTGCTCTCTTTTTAGATTCCTGCCTATAAACAATCAAAGATACATCTTAGGCGACAGCAATTTTTTTTAATTATACAATATTTCTGTTTAAAACCCACTGATAATAAACAAATGTCTACCTATGCATGCCCTATTATTCTATAAATGCTCCTCATCCAGGTGCTAAAGGCTCACCTGTGCCCTTCTTGCAGGTGAATGTGAGGTGGTAATTGCAGGGAACATCATTCCACTGGCCGTCCTCATGCCAGATCATTACCACACAGTCCTCCCCTGAGGAAAAGAAACTGTCCGGCTGGTTCGGTCTCCAGTTCTCATATTGCTGCAGGGGAAGAATATGGATAGAGATGAGAACAGCAATGAGAGGGAGACAATGCTCCTATAGAAACAAGTTTCAGATATATTATAATAATTATATGACTACAATACACTTTGAGTTATGACAGTCTATTTTTGGAGTGTTTAAAAGAAATTGTACTCAACACACCTGCACAGCTTAAAATATAACCTGGCTCAAAACAGCAATATACTGCTAGTGCTATATATATATATATATTTTTTTTTTTTTTTCTTTCACATCCATATGTATGATTTCTCATTTGCTCGGTAAACAGTAGGATGCCTGCATACATCTGTGGTTCATGTAAACGTGAAGACTGAAAGAATCGTATATGTATAATAATATTTATGGCAGTTGCATGATTTTAGCTCATCTACATTTCAACTGTAAGACAAAATTTATGAAGGCACTGTGTTTCCCATACTTCCCTAAAAAGCCAAATTTGTTGTTTTCAGGTTAATAATGTTCACTTTTTTTTTTTTTTTTTCTCATTTGTTTTTGGATTTATTATTTTTTTTTACTTATTTATTTATTTTTTCAAATTCACTTTCTTTCAATTAGCACAGGATTTGTATTACTTCCTGGACCCTTGGAATTGTTTTGCGTATAAATTTGGCAATATTTATTTAAAACCGGCACATAAACTCAACTATCAACGAGGCCTATTAGTTCCAGAAAGAAATACAAAGCTTATGCTATTGAAAGAACACAAATAGATCAGATTAATTTTACAATTTGGTAATAATACAGCAGCATTAAAAATGGACCAGCAATTTTCTGTAGACCAGCAATTTTTGATCAGAAATTTTTGATTTGGGTCCCCAAAAGTAAAAATTATTATTTAAAAAAAAAAAAAAAAAAAAAAAAAAAGGATGTTGTCCCTGTTGAAAAAATAAAACGGCATATGCTGGTTAGGTATGTTTTGTAAGCATGGCAGCTAGTTTAATGGTAGTTGGTCATGAGCTGGTTTAAATTGTTCCTGAGCTGGTTATAAGGTGGTTTAAGATGGTCATGTGCTGGTTCTGAGCTGGTTTAGGCTGGTCCTAAAATAATCCTGAGCTGGATATGATCTGGTTTAAACTGGTCATGTGCTGGTCCTAAGCAACTAGCTCCTGCTCATAACCAGCTCAGGACCATCTTAAACCAGCTCATGCCAGCCTAACCAGCATATGCTGTTTTTTTCAACCTGGGTGTAAAATATTCTTGAATTCTAGAATACCAGAAAATCAATTCTGGGTCAAAATGACAGAACTACAAATTAAGGGGTTAAGGTAAAGAATTGAATACTTGTGATATACAGTGTGAAAGCAATCAAAAGCTTTCAAGCCGAGTATGACTTTCTATGTAAGGTGAACATATAGTAGAAAATCCATAAAATGATAATGGTACAGATACGCTCCAGTAGGGGGCGCTAAGTACATACGTCAATACTAAACTGCACTGAGCAGCAGGGAATGTTGTTTCGCATTTGGATGGTAGTACTTATAGTATAGTTACAGTTATAGTAATACATCTATATTCAACTATCATGGACAAACTTTATTCACTGTATTCACTGTTCAATGTATACTGGCACTTTAAAACTGTAAAGTTTGTACTTATATGAAACATTACGTAATTATACCCAATGGAGACAGGCTGGAGCTCCGGCCTTTCAGCAGCCCTTTGAATATTACCTAGTCTTCAAACACGAATCGGCCTGTTATTATCCTCTTACAAAAGGAATGTGCGCTTCCTGTTTGAAAATTGACGTAACGCAATTTTTGACCCTCTGGATAACTCCATTGGCACAAAGTTAAATACATTAACAAACTTTAATTCTTAATATAGTAATTCTTCTGTATACAGAATACAATAAGAGTGCTTGCAAACTCCAGTAGACATGTTTATAGCCCCTCACAGATGCCAACAGGACTGAACGGTTACACGCTCACATTTTAGGTCTGGATTACATCTAGTGCAGCCTGTTCCAGGTGCCGCTCATCCTTCACACCTCCATTACCTGTCCACACCTGTAAGCTTCCTCTACCCTCATTTTATTTTGATCCTCCAGTCCTGAGAGGACTTCCACAGATGAAAACTCCTATCTCCTGCCCTCCAGGGCTTTCTGGCCCTGCCCCACAAAATGCTGCCGTTATCTTTGAAGTAAGAGCCCAGTCAGGCCTAAACGACTGTAATTAGCCACTTTCCTGTTCAATAGAGGTACACCTCTAGAACTAGGGGGAGATGGTTGCATATGTCTCCTGTTATCTACAAATTCTTGCTAAAAGTTCATCATGGAAAACACAACAAACTTTATGAATAAACATTATAAAGATTACATCTACACTGTTCATAGTATGTCAAACATACTTTGACAAACTAATAAGCAAGTTTTGAAGAATGTTCTTACCACAGCACTACCATCCGTCCACCGGAAATCGTTCTCAAACATCTTATCATTCAGACCGATCCACTGGTAGTCATGGCCAAGGCCTACAAGAGGAGTGAGAAACAAAGGTCAATTCACCAGCCATATTAGGAACTCTTTGTTAGTGGTTAAAAATAAAGAGCATTTTTGTTCTTATGCATCACACTTCCTGCATCTAGGGCTGGAGGAGCATTCGGCCCATTTTTCCTTGGTGATAAACTAACCTTTCTTAACTCTAATATACTCTTTGGCTTAAATAAAACCTTAAACTAGTGGAATATTCCATAACTCTGATCACTTCTGTAGTGAGAAGTAAAACAAAAGGAAACAAAACAACAGTATCCTTCCTTATAAATACCTTAGTTTGTAATTGCTGGTACAAGTTAGAGCTGCTGATATTAGACAGACTGACCATAACTTGGTTTATGTATACTCACGGTTGATATACTGCTGTTCCTCATGGGACAAGACACTAGCAAGGTGTGCTCCCTGGAGACGACATTCACGCTCTGCTGTGTCCCAGTTACGCCGATGAGGAAAGAATTTGTAGCAGTGGCCCTGGAACTTGTGCCAGCCGTAGTTGCATGTTTCAGTGTCTGCAGAAAATACACACAAACTTAACATGTAAACACTGAAAGAGATAATCCAGTTGCTGGAAGGGAAAAAAGTGCTTGATAGCGTCTATGGTCAGTTTCTTTTTATTAATCCTTTACCTTTGGGCTTACACTGTGAGGATGTTATCAGTACAATAAATCAAAGCTTTTTTTGTTCAGTGGCACTCTTTTCAAGTGAGAATGATTTCCCACTCACACCAGACCTGAGGGAATGTTATAACTCCCTTTCATCCTCATTTTAAATTACATGTCAGTTGAACGAGATCACTTAGAGCAAGAGCTACACCCATGTGTCTATCATATCAGGAAGCCAATTCATTTCTGCATAAGAATGTCTATGGTGAATGCTCTGAGGCATTGTTGGGGAAAGAGGTATTTGAGTAAAGCAGACCTGTAAAACAAACAACCACTTATATGGCTGTAACCATTTAGGAAACTCTAAAGCATATTGTCAGCCCAACAATTTATTAGTCTTGTTGACAAATATTGACTATGATCACTTTAAATTGCAAATAAAGACTGTCCAATCAGTCGAAGTAAGTGTGTTTATGTGTGCCGTCGCAATCAAGCTAAATCTGGTTTTTGAACTACAGTCTCTGCTGGTACAACTTCAGTCAGATATTTTAAAAAGACAAATTATTGTTTTAGTCCAACTGAGGGCAAACTTTTAAAGTGCTTGTAAACGCACTTACTGTCTGTTTGTGGACCAACCCAGGGCTGTTCTATGTCAAGCTAAAAGCTTTGGTTCCTTATTTGAAATCACTGTGATTATAGCAGACTTGCTCTAACAGAACCACTAATTGGGGAGGGGTCTCTAAACATTTTGTAAATTAACATGCAGGAGGGAAAATGTCAGAATACCAAAGATAAAACTATTAAAACTCTCATTAACATATCGTTAAGCATTAAATCATCCATAACATATCAGTACAAGTACACTACCAAAAGTACTTGAACAGTAAGATTTTTGATGTTTTTTTTTAAAGAAGTCTCTTCTGCTCACCAAACCTGCATTCATTTGATCCATGTATTTGAAGTACAGAAAAACAGAGTAAAATTCTGAAATACTTCTACTATTCAAAATAGCTGTTTTCTATTCGAATATATTTAAAAATGTAATTTATTCCTGTGATTTCAATGCTGGATTTTTAGCATCATTACTTCAGTCACATGATCCTTTAGAAATCATTATAATATTCTAATGTGCTGCTCAAAAAACATTTATTATTGTCAGCATTTACCTAAAATATAAAATATATTTTGTAACATTATAAAAGTCTTTAACATCACTTTTGATCAAATGAAAGCATCCTTGCTAAATAAAAGTTTTTTTTTTTTTCAAAAAAAAAAAAAATATTGGCAATAAACATTTCTTGAACAGCAAATCAGCATATTACAATGATTACTGAAGGATCACTGAAGACGTAATGATGCTGAAATGTTGCTTTGATCACAGGAATAAATTACATTTTAAAATATATTCAAATAAAACAGTTGTTTTAAACAGTAAAAATATTTCAAAATTGTCCAGTTTTTGCTGTACTTTGGATCAAATAACTGCACGTTTGGTGAGCAGAACAGACTTTAAAAAAACATTACAAATCTTGCTGTTCACAAACTTTTGACTGGTAGTGTACATGTGACAATGTATGTAGGCAATGCTGGCTTATGATTTTTAGAATTATTTACCATAGACTTTACCATAGAATAGGCATTTTCCACATTTCTGCTTTCTCTTTGAGCAGCTATATCTGAGCACTCTGAACTACTTACACTTACGATGTGAGTCACTGCTGAATCACTGAGGCAGTTTCTGTGCAGGAGACACTTCTTTGTGTCTCTAATGTTGATGCTATCTCAAGTCTGAGACGAAAATCATGTTTAGAGTACTCAAAACGGTAATGCCCACATGACGTCAGCTTTCATTTGTTTTATTTCTGAGAAAAGCCAGATGTGAGTTGAACTGAAGATTTTAATGTGAACAAGCACTTATAATACTTTGAAGGCAATAAAACTCTCAGGAAAGTCATCTTACTCATGTAAAGTGTAAATTAAAATCTACAAAGGTATAAGGGAGAGAGTGATGGTCTTACCAGCTGTGCTTAAATAAGAAGCTTAAAACTGGACCATCTTAAATAGTGGAAAGTACAGCATCAGTCTGTCTGCTAGCATACAATCAAGTAAAAATCTACTATCTATCAAGATCTACCAAACCATGAGTCACATTTACCAAACTTATATCTGCCAAGAATGTCAGAGTATTTTTTTTTATTAACACTGACCTAATTTTAAAGTTTAGAGGTTCACATGGTATATCTGTGGCTACAGTAGCTTCACGACTCACTCTTAAAGAAACTGAACAAGTAATTATATGTTAAAAATAATCTTACCTTGCTCACACAATGCTCCTGCATAACTCGAAAGACATACACAGGTGAATGAGTTTAGGCCATCAATACAGGTTCCTCCATTACGACAAGGGTTTGTGTGACATTCATCAATGTCTATTAAATAAATACATTAAAATAAGGTGAGTAAATCATGTACTTAAGTGCATTACAATTTGGACTTAATGAGAATTTAAAGGTGCACTATAGAATACTTTTTTGGGTGTAAAAAATAACAAAATTCCATTATTGAGCAAAAAATAACAAGTATTTGATAACTTAGTGAATCAGGGTAAGACATAAGCAATTAAGTATACAATAATAATTTATCATTTGAACAGTCATGTTGTATTTAGTGGGGAAATTCTGATTTGGTTCACTTGAACGTCTAGTAGTAGACAATCATCTACGCAGAACAGCAATGCGCAGCACAGCTGATGCAAAGTATGTCAAGTCATTTGTAATTTTATGTTTTGCCACAGGTGGCAGTATTGAGCCCAATGTTCTGTAGTGCACCTTTAACAACTAAATGAAACACTGATACAACATACCCATTTCACACTGTTCACCACTGTATCCAGGTGGACAGCTGCAGATCTGAGTACTGCCTATTTTTACACAAGTACCACCATTCAAGCAAACATTATCAGAACAGGAATGAACACCTGCAGTAAGAGAGAGAGGATATAGGGATGTCATTATGTACAAGAATACTGGTTTAGGTATAGAAAATACAGTACATGACAGTACACTATATAGCAGAGTTTACATCCTACCTGGAATATCAAACGTCTGCCCGATCATTGTGTATGGAAGGTCTGCTGTACTATGTGTTGTGCTTTCATTCTGTGCACTTGAAGGTGAGCTTTTAATCAAGGTGGCCTCGGAAATGTGTTCATGGGAGGAAAATGGTGTTTCAGTCTCACTCCGTGTTGTAGTTACTGATGATGTCATCTGATCTTCTTCCTGAATTGGAATCTCAGTTGGAAGGGTTACAGCTTCCTCAATCATACCAGCTGCCTCTTGTTTCCTTGAGGCAGTCTCCTTACTGACAATCTTTATATCAGATTCAGGTGTCAGAAGTAAAGGTGAGGTTGTTGCAGTAGAGAGAATTATTGCCTGAACCTCAGCAGATGATGGGATGATAACTGAATCTTCCTCTGAGCTGCTCTTCAAACTACTGGAAGTTGCAGAACCATCATATTGAGGTTGTGTGGTGGTCCTGAATCCTGTGTCAGTTTGTTTGGATTGGGTTGTATGCTCATCTCTTTCTTCCAAGAATTTTTCTTCACTTATAGCAGCAGAACTTGGTTTATATGTGACATTAGAAAGTCTTGTTGTGGTGTGATGCTTATTGGATGATATGGTGTTGTGATGTACTTCCCCAGATGTGCTTCTCTCTGAATCACTTGTCCCACTCATTGGTGAGCTTCTTGAGACACTCTCAATTTCTGGTTGCACGGTTGTCTCAAAGCTTGCTTTGGCGTCAGGCTGAGAGGTGGTCTCAATATTCAGAACTTCTGCTTGTGTGTTTAAATCAACACTTGTTGCACTGTCCTCCTCAGGATTTAAGATGCCAGTGTCAATGTTCTCAAAGCTAGGTTCAACTTCAAGCTGTGAGGTGGTCTCAAAAACAGTCTCAATATCAGACTGTGAGGTGGTCTCAAAATCAGTCTCAATATCAAGCTGTGAGGTGGTGTCAAAACCAGTCTCAACATCAGGATGTGAGGTGGTCTCAAAATCAGTCTCCACTTCAAGCTGTGAGGTGGTATCAAAATCAGTCTCCTCATCAGGCTGTGAGGTGGTTTCAACATCAAGCTGTGAGGTGGTCTCAAAACCAGTCTCAACATCAGAATGTGAGGTGGTTTCAAAATTAGTCTCCATATCAAGGTGTGAGGTGGTATTAAAATCAGTCTCCTCATTAGGCTGTGAGGTGGTCTCAAAATCAGTCTCCACATCAAGCTGTGAGGTGGTATCAATATCAGTCTCCTCATCAGGCTGTGACCTGGTTTCACCATCAAGCTGTGAGGTGGTCTCAAAGCCAGTCTCCTCATCAGGCTGTGAAGTGGTATCAAAATCAGTCTCCACATCAAGGTTTGAGGTGGTATCAAAATCATTCTCAACATCAGGGTGTGAGGTTGTATCAAAATCAGTCTCAACTTCAGGCTGTGAGGTGATCTCAAAACTAGTCTCAACATCAGGTTGTGAGATGGTCTCAAAATCAGTCTCCACATCAAGCTGTGATGTGGTCTCAAAGCTTGTCTCAACGTCAGGTTGTGAGGTGGTGAAGCTCTTCTCACCTATAGGTTGGGTGATGACATCAATGCTAGTTACATCTGAGCTAATGTCTAAGCCAGTCTCATCTTCGATGTTTGTGTTGTTCATAAAATCTGGCATGGAATATACATTGTATGGTTCAGTTTTTGTATCATAATCTATTATGTCATCTGTCTCTTCCTCAGTGGAAAGTGGAGCTCCTGTTTTGTCACTCAGTCCTGGTATATTTGTAGATGAAGGAGATCCCACTATTGTTACTATGTCTGTAGTCATATTAAACTTTGATGCAGATATAAAAGGTGTGGGAATGGTTGTTGATGGCAATGGCAGGTCTTCATCAATCCTGATGTCTGTGTTGGTCTTATGTGTCACTGTCCTCTCAGACAAAGCTTGTTGATATAGTTCCCCATCAGTTGCTGTAATTGCTTCAGGCAAAGGGGTTGTTGCAAAGTGAATCACAATATCACTCTCTATAGATGATGGCACGGAATCATCTTCAGGTATTAAAAGAGAGTCTGTTGAATCAGACAGTCCTGTAAACATTCCCTTTGTTTGATCACCCGAGCCATCATCTGTTGAAGAAAATAATGCACTTGTGGTTTCCTCTGTGTTTGTTAATTCACTGCCCTGAATTGCCTTATCAGTAGATGAACTTCTGAGTACAATGTCATCAACACTTGTCATGTATAATGGTTTCTCTGTGTCAGCTGTTAGGTCATTATTATCTGTTGCTGCTGTTTTGCTGTATGTACTTGTAGTGATATTGGCAGGTTCAGTCATGCTCGCACTGGATGCAATATGGAAAGATGCAGTGCTTGTTAAATCTATGTCTGTGACCTTATCTAAATGTTCACCAGAACTTGTTACATCATCTCCAGTAAAGTTAATTTCCTCTTCAGGTGAAACAGTATCAACATAAAGAGAACTATTTGTAACAGCAATGGATGAACTAAAAAGGTGACTGGACACAGTTGATTGAGTAGGTTCATATTGGTCAGTTGATTCACTTAAAGTTTCCACTGCAGAAGATATTGTATGTAGTGGTAGAGAAGCTTGTGTTGATACATCTTCAGATGGGTCCTCTTCAGCTGAGACCATTTCTATAACTTTGTCTGTGGACACTTGAGATGTCATGTGAGTTAAAGTGGATGTTTCCAGAATACCATCATCAGTAGACAAAGTGTCTCCTGAGAAGTCATCAGTCAGTGTCTCCACTGTAAATTCTGTGAAGGGCTGACCATCTTGTGTGTGCTCAGGTACATCAGCATCAGTAGCCTCAGGAGATTGTGTTGCTTGGTCAGTTGATTCACTTAAAGTTTCCACTGCAGAAGATATTGTATGTAGTGGTAGAGAAGCTTGTGTTGAAACATCTTCAGATGGGTCTTCTTCAGCTGAGACCATTTCTATGACTTTGTCTGTGGACACTTGAGATGTCATGGGAGTTAAAGTGGATGTTTCCAGAATACCATCATCAGTAGACAAAGTGTCTCCTGAGAAGTCATCAGTCAGTGTCTCCACTGTAAATTCTGTGAAGAGCTGACCATCTTGTGTGTGTTCAGGTACATCAGCATCAGTAGCCTCAGGAGATTGTGTTGCTTGGTCAGTTGATTCACTTAAAGTTTCCACCGCAGAAGATATTGTATGTAGTGGTAGAGAAGCTTGTGTTGATACATCTTCAGATGGGTCCTCTTCAGCTGAGACCATTTCTATGACTTTGTCTGTGGACACTTGAGATGTCATGGAAGTTAAAGTGGATGTTTCCAGAATACCATCATCAGTGGACAAAGTGTCTCCTGAGAAGTCATCAGTCAGTGTCTCCACTGTAAATTCTGTGGAGGGCTGACCATCTTGTGTGTGTTTAGGTACATCAGCATCAGTAGCCTCAGGAGATTGTGTTGCTTGTGTTTCCTCTTCTAAATTTGTTGAACTGCTCTGCAAAATGTCTGAGGTTGATTGGGTTTGTTGAACTATTAACCTGTCTGTTGTGGTTTCAAATGACACATGTAACTGAGGTAACTCAGTGCCATCCATTCCAGATCCCTCTGGTTCCTCTGTCATGAAGCTTGAGGGCTGTGCCGTCATAACAACTGGGGTTACCCCAGCTGCTTCTTCCGTGGCAATTGTAGGGGCGAAGGGAGAAGACTGCTCTAAAACAGACATAGTATCTGCATCAATAATCATGTCATCCTTAGTGAAAACCTCTGGTTTGATGCTATGATCTCTCATGCTCTCTGTTACTGTTGAAAACAGCTTATCTTCATCTTCCTCCTCCTCTGTGAATATTAGGACTGGGCTTGTTGGAGTGACTTGCTGATCAGCAACATCCTTAGAAAAGACCAATGAATTAGTGGTGGATAAAGGATCTTGAAGTTTCACGAAAGAAGGCAATTTAGTGTGGCTGGTTATCACTCCAGATGGTGTTCCAGGAGCTGTAAAGCTAGTGGTTGCTAAATCTGAAATGGAAACACCAGTATGTTCCTGCTCTGTTGGTGCCGTCACTGAGACCTGAGACAAACCTTCAGCATTTGTGCTTGAGAACACACTCTGCATTTCAGTTGTCGTGTGTCTTTGTGAAACAATGCTGGCTGTACTGTACTGTGTACTGTTGACTGAGCTAAAGGGTGTCATGCTAATGGTGGTTTCTGTTTTCTTTGAGCTTGATAGCAAAGGTGAATTTGTCACAGGGGTTGTATCATCACCTGATCCATCATCTTCTGCTCCATCCCCCTCAGTTGAGTCTTCCCCACTGCCATCCTCTGAAAGTGAAGCTGTAAACGTTACAGCTGACTGGGTGGACCTCAGGAATGAAGAAGATGGGGATAAAGTTGACTGATGTATGACATCTGTACGGATAGTGACAGATGCAGCGCTTGAGAAACCTGTTTTCTCCTCAGTTTCAACTTCTGCCTCATCAGTTCTTACAGTTAGGTCCTCATATGCCTTAGTTGTTGGTGTTTTGGATACCTCACCAGTACGATCTCCTGTTGAGGTAAATTCCTTGTGATCCTCTGTGGTTGATAATGCAAACCCATTTAGGTTGGTTTTTGGAGTGCTTGGCTGTAAGGTACTCTTTTGTGTCTCTAAAACTGATAAAGCCTCAGATGTGCTTGACAGTACTGCAGCAGCAGTTGTAGCTTCCGTTCTCTCTGGTTGTGTGATTGTAGTTGAAGTTGATTTGTCCTCAGAGGCTGTATCTTGAGGAGGAACTGACTCAAGAGCTGCTGGGGACATTTCACCACTAGAGCCATCATCTTCATCCACTTCAGTTTCAGCAGTAATTTCACTACCTTCAGTATATAAAGATCTCACTGCTGTTTGGACTGTGCTAGACCTCACTGTTGATTTAGTTGTGAAGGATGTGGAATAGAAAGAACTTACAAAACTCACTGGCTCTGATGTGCGTTTAGCCTCACTGATTTCTGCCTCATCAGTGGCCACAGTATAGTTGTCCTCTGTTGGACTCACTTTGTTCTCTTCACCAGAACCTTCTAGCTGAGTGGTTTCTTGGTCATCTTCTACAATACCAGAGCCTTCCCTTTCTACAAAAGCAGATGTGATAGGGCTTGAACTTCTGTCAAGTTCTGTGAAACCAGTGCTAGTTATACGAACTGTAGGAGAACCAGTCTGAGTTTTGATGGTCGCTGATGAAACATGCATGACAGGGGACACTCCTGATCCTTCATCATCTGTTGTGTCATCCTCTGCATCAGATGAAACTGTTGTCTGCTTGCTATGGCTTTTGCTAGATGTTAACATTGTTTCTGTAGTGTGTTTAGTCAACTGTGGCTCGGTAATAGCATGAGAAGGTCTAATCATGAATAATTCAGTCGTTGAAGAGGCAATATCTTTTTGAGATGTCATCACCTCTTGACTTGTGACTGTTCTAAACATAGATGAGGGAGCTGAGGTGAACATTTCTGGTGTATGCTGACCAGAGCCTTCTACCTCTGGGAAAGTAAAAAATGAGCTTGGTATAGCTTCTTCACTCACAGCTGTTGTAACATCTATTGTTGCTGTCATGTTTTCTGATGGCTGCAGTTCATAAGCAGGAGTTGGCGCAAAACCAGCAGCAGTTGTCTTGTTCTCTGATGGTGTAACATGGTGCGGTATTGATTCTACAATAGCAGAGGATATTTCACCAGATCCGTCATCTTCAGCTACTTCACTTTCTGCAATGTCTCCACTACCATGATCAAGAGTTGAGTCTGTAACTACTGTTTGGACTGTGCTTGAAAATTCATTTCTAGATGAAGTGGAATGTGAAGAACTTACAGGTCTCACAACCTCTGATGTGTGGTCAGTCTCATGAATTTCTGCCTCATCAGTTGCTACAATGTAATGATCATATGTTTTAGTTGTCAGTGTAATTCTATCTTCATCACTGGAAACCTCTTGCTGAACTGTTTCTTCTGAAATATTAAAGACAGATGGTTTTGCTGAAAGATCTTTGTCCTCCATCGCAGTACCTGTGGTTGTTGCTGTATGTGATGTAACATCTTTACTTGTAACTGTTTCTCCTGTTGAGTCCCCAGTACTCAGTGATGTAAACATATGTACAGTAGAAGCAGTAAAGGAAACAGAATCTCTACTGTGTGTCCCAGGTGTCTGGTCTTTTGTAGCTTTAACATCTGTTGAGCTGAACACTGAGGTTCTATCTGTTGTGTCAGATGGTGTTCTGGTAAGTTCATGATCTGATTTGGTTGGAGTATAAAGTGAAGGACTTGTTGTTGTGAACTCTTTGCTAAACATTTCAGTGGTCTCATCTCCTGAAGATTCAGAATATGTGGAAGTCAAGCTTGAAGTTAAACTTGAAGGTGACAGCACATCTTTGGTAGTTGTCTTTTCTGAAATCATTGTAACAGTGCTTTCAGATAATGTGTCGACTAAATGTCCAGTCTGAGCAGAGGAGAACAGAGTCTCTGAGATATTAATGACTGTGGTTTCCGATGGTTTTGCTGACAGATCTGTGTCCTCCATCACAGTAGCTGTGGTTGTTGCTATATATGATGATACATCATTACTTGTTACTGTTTCTCCTGTTGCATAAGCAGTGCTTAATGGTGTAAATGTACTTACAGTAAAGTCAAAAGTGGCAACAGTTTCTCTACTATGTGTCTCAGTTGTCTGATCTCTTGTAGCCTCCAGATCTGTTGAGATGGACACTGAAACTGTTTCTGTTCTGTCAGATGATGTTTTGGTACGTTCTTGGTCGGATGTGGATGGAGTATAAAGTGAAGAACTTGTTGTTTTGAACTCTTTGCTAAACATTTCAGAGGACTCATCTCCTGAAGCGTCAGACTCTGTAAATGGCAAACTTGAAGAAAAACTTGATGGTGACAGTTTATCTTGGGCAGTTGACTTCTCTGAGATCATTGTAACAGTGCTTTCAGATAATTTCTCATCTAAATGTCCAGTGTGAGCAGAGGAGAACAGAGTCTCTGAAACATTAATGATGGTGGATTCAGATGGCTTTGCTGACAGATTTTGGTCCTCCATCGTAGTAGCTGTGGTTGCTGCTGTATGTGATGTAACATCTGTTCTTGTAACTGTTTCTCCTGTCGAGTCCCCAGTGCTAGAGGATGAAAATGTATGTACAGCACTAGTTACAGTTTCTCTACTATGTGTCTCAGTTGTCTGATCTCTTGTAGACTCTGCATCTGTTGAGATGGACACTGAGACTGTTTCTGTTGTGTCAGATGATGTTTTGGTAAGTTCTTGGTCGGATGTGGTTGGAGTATAAAGTGAAGAACTTGTTGTTTTGAACTCTTTGCTAAACATATCAGAGGACTCATCTCCTGAAGCGTCAGACTCTGTAAATGGCAAACTTGAAAAGAAACTTGATGGTGACAGTTTATCTTGGGCAGATGTCTTCTCTGAGATCATTGTAACAGTGCTTTCAGATAATTTCTCATCTAAATGTCCAGTGTGAGCAGATGAGAATAGAGTCTCTGAAACATTAATGATGGTGGATTCAGATGGTTTTGCTGACAGATCTTTGTTCTCCATCGTAGTAGCTGTGGTTGCCGCTGTATGTGATGTAACATCTTTACTTGTAACTGTTTCTCCCGTCGAGTCCCCAGTGCTGGGGAAAGAAAATGTATGTACAGCACTAGTTACAGTTTCTCTACTATGTGTCTCAGTTGTCAGGTCTCTTGTAGACTCTGCATCTGCTGAGATGGACACTGAGAGTGTTTCTGTTGTGTCAGATGTTGTTTTGGTAAATTCTTGGTCTGAAGTGGTTGGAGTATAAAGTGAAGAACTTGTTGTTTTAAAGTCTTTGCTAAACATTTCAGAGGACTCATCTCCTGAAGCATCAGACTCTGTAAATGGCAAACTTGAAAAAAAACTTGATGGTGACAGTTTATCTTGGGCAGCTGTCTTCTCTGAGATCACTGTAACAGTGCTTTCAGATAATTTCGCATCTAAATGTCCAGTGTGAGCAGATGAGAACAGACTCTCTGAAACATTAATGATGGTGGATTCAGATGGTTTTGCTGTCTGATCTTGGTCGTCCATCGTAGTAGCTGTGGTTGCTGCTGTATGTGATGTAACATCTCTACTTGTAACTGTTTCTCCTGTCGAGTCCCCAGTGCTGCGGGAAGAAAATGTATATAAAGCTCTAGTTACAGTTTCTCTACTATGTGTCTCAGTTGTCTGATCTCTTGTAGACTCTGCATCTGTTGAGATGGACACTGAGACTGTTTCTGTTGTGTCAGATGATGTTTTGGTAAGTTCTTGGTCGGATGTGGTTGGAGTATAAAGTGAAGAACTTGTTGTTTTGAACTCTTTGCTAAACATTTCAGAGGACTCATCTCCTGAAGCATCAGACTCTGTAAATGGCAAACTTGAAAAAAAACTTGATGGTGACAGTTTATCTTGGGCAGATGTCTTCTCTGAGATCACTGTAACAGTGCTTTCAGATAATTTCGCATCTAAATGTCCAGTGTGAGCAGATGAGAACAGACTCTCTGAAACATTAATGATGGTGGATTCAGATGGTTTTGCTGTCTGATCTTGGTCGTCCATCGTAGTAGCTGTGGTTGCTGCTGTATGTGATGTAACATCTCTACTTGTAACTGTTTCTCCTGTCGAGTCCCCAGTGCTGCGGGAAGAAAATGTATGTACAGCTCTAGTTACAGTTTCTCTACTATGTGTCTCAGTTGTCTGATCTCTTGTAGCCTCCAGATCTGTTGAGATGGACACTGAGACTGTTTCTGTTGTGTCAGATGATGTTTTGGTAAATTCTTGGTCTGAAGTGGTTGGAGTATAAAGTGAAGAACTTGTTGTTGTGAACTCTTTGCTAAACATTTCAGTGGGCTCATCTCCTGAAGCGTCAGACTCTGTAAATGGCAAACTCGAAGAAAAACTTGATGGTGACAGTTTATCTTGGGCAGATGTCTTCTCTGAGATCATTGTAACAGTGCTTTCAGATAATTTCTCATCTAAATGTCCAGTGTGAGCAGAGGAGAACAGAGTCTCTGAAACATTAATGATGGTGGATTCAGATGGTTTTGCTGACAGATCTTGGTCCTCCATCTTAGTAGCTGTGGTTGCTGCTGTATGTGATGTAACATCTTTACTTGTAACTGTTTCTCCTGTCGAGTCCCCAGTGCTGGGAGATGAAAATGTATGTACAGCACTAGTTACAGTTTCTCTACTATGTGTCTCAGTTGTCTGATCTCTTGTAGACTCTGCATCTGTTGAGATGGACACTGAGACTGTTTCTGTTGTGTCAGATGATGTTTTGGTAAGTTCTTGGTCGGATGTGGTTGGAGTATAAAGTGAAGAACTTGTTGTTTTTAACTCTTTGCTAAACATTTCAGAGGACTCATCTCCTGAAGCATCAGACTCTGTAAATGGCAAAACTGAAGAAAAACTTGATGGTGATAGTTTATCTTGGGCAGATGTCTTCTCTGAGATCATTGTAACAGTGCTTTCAGATAATTTCTCATCTAAATGTCCAGTGTGAGCAGATGAGAACAGAGTCTCTGAAACATTAATGATGGTGGATTCAGATGGTTTTGCTGACAGATCTTGGTCCTCCATCGTAGTAGCTGTCGTTGCTGCTGTATGAGATGTAACATTTTTACTTGTAACTGTTTCTCCTGTTGAGTCCCCAGTGCTCAAAGATGTAAATATATGTACAGCACTAGTTACAGTAGATGCAATAAAGGATAATGGTTCTCCACTATGTGTCTCAGTTGTCTGATGTATTGTAGTTTCAGCACCTGCTGAGCTGGATACTGAGAATATTTCTGTTGTGTCAGATGATGTTTTGGTAAGTTCTTGGTCGGATGTGGTTGGAGTATAAAGTGAAGAACTTGTTGTTTTGAACTCTTTGCTAAACATTTCAGTGGGCTCATCTCCTGAAGCATCAGACTCTGTAAATGGCAAACTTGAAGAAAAACTTGATGGTGACAGTTTATCTTGGGCAGTTGTCTTCTCTGAGATCATTGTAACAGTGCTTTCAGATAATATCTCTTCTAAATTTCCAGTCTGAGCAGATGAGAAGAGAGTGTCTGAAACATTAATGATGGTGGATTCAGATGGTTTTGCTGACAGATCTTTGTTCTCCATCGTAGTAGCTGTGGTTGCTGCTGTATGTGATGTAACATCTGTATTTGTAACTGTTTCTCCTGTCGAGTCCCCAGTGCTAGAGGATGAAAATGTATGTACAGCACTAGTTACAGTTTCTCTACTATGTGTCTCAGTTGTCAGGTCTCTTGTAGACTCTGCATCTGTTGAGATGGACACTGAGACTGTTTCTGTTGTGTCAGATGATGTTTTGGTAAATTCTTGGTCTGAAGTGGTTGGAGTATAAAGTGAAGAACTTGTTGTTGTGAACTCTTTGCTAAACATTTCAGTGGGCTCATCTCCTGAAGCGTCAGACTCTGTAAATGGCAAACTCGAAGAAAAACTTGATGGTGACAGTTTATCTTGGGCAGATGTCTTCTCTGAGATCATTGTAACAGTGCTTTCAGATAATTTCTCATCTAAATGTCCAGTGTGAGCAGAGGAGAACAGAGTCTCTGAAACATTAATGATGGTGGATTCAGATGGTTTTGCTGACAGATCTTGGTCCTCCATCTTAGTAGCTGTGGTTGCTGCTGTATGTGATGTAACATCTTTACTTGTAACTGTTTCTCCTGTCGAGTCCCCAGTGCTGGGAGATGAAAATGCATGTACAGCACTAGTTACAGTTTCTCTACTATGTGTCTCAGCTGTCTGATCTCTTGTAGCCTCCAGATCTGTTGAGATGGACACTGAGACTGTTTCTGTTGTGTCAGATGATGTTTTGGTAAGTTCTTGGTCGGATGTGGTTGGAGTATAAAGTGAAGAACTTGTTGTTTTGAACTCTTTGCTAAACATTTCAGAGGACTCATCTCCTGAAGCGTCAGACTCTGTAAATGGCAAACCTGAAGAAAAACTTGATGGTGACAGTTTATCTTGGGCAGTTGTCTTGTCTGAGATCATTGTAACGGTGCTTTCAGATAATTTCTCTTCTAAATTTCCAGTGTGAGCAGATGAGAAGAGAGTGTCTGAAACATTAATGATGGTGGATTCAGATGGTTTTGCTGATAGACCTTTGTCCACCATCGTAGTAGCTGTGGTTGCTGCTGTATGTGATGTAAAATCTTTACTTGTAACTGTGTCTCCTGTCGAGTCCCCAGTGCTTGAGGATGAAAATGTATGTACAGCACTAGTTACAGTTTCTCTACTATGTGTCTCAGTTGTCAGGTCTCCTGCAGCTTCCGCATCTGTCTGAGCAGATAAGAAGAGAGTCTCTGAAACATTAATGATGGTGGATTCAGATGGGTTTGCTGACAGATCTTTGTCCTCCATCGTAGTAGCTGTGGTTGATGCTGTATGAGACGTAACATCTTTAGTTGTAACTGTTTCTCCCGTTAAGTCCCCACTGCTAGAGGATGAAAATATATGTCCAGCACTAGTTACAGTTTTTTTACTATGTGTCTCAGTTGTCTGATCTCTTGTAGCCTCCGCATCTGTTGAGATGGACACTGAGACTGTTTCTGTTGTGTCAGATGATGTTTTGGTAAGTTCTTGGTCGGATGTGGTTGGAGTATAAAGTGAAGAACTTGTTGTTTTGATCTCTTTGCTAAACATTTCAGAGGACTCATCTCCTGAAGCGTCAGACTCTGTAAATGGCAAACTTGAAGAAAAACTTGATGGTGACAGTTTATCTTGGGCAGATGTCTTCTCTGAGATCATTGTAACAGTGCTTTCAGATAATTTCTCATCTAAATGTCCAGTGTGAGCAGAGGAGAACAGAGTCTCTGAAACATTAATGGTGGTGGATTCAGATGGTTTTGCTGACAAATCTTGGTCCTCCATCGTAATAGCTGTGGTTGCTGCTGTATGTGATGTAACATCTGTTCTTGTAACTGTTTCTCCTGTCGAGTCCCCAGTGCTGGGAGATGAAAATGTATGTACAGCACTAGTTACAGTTTCGCTACTATGTGTCTCAGTTGTCTGATCTCTTGTAACCTCCGGATCTGTTGAGATGGACACTGAGACTGTTTCTGTTGTGTCAGATGATGTTTTGGTAAGTTCTTGGTCGGATGTGGTTGGAGTATAAAGTGAAGAACTTGTTGTTTTGAACTCTTTGCTAAACATTTCAGAGGATTCATCTCCTGAAGCGTCAGACTCTGTAAAAGGCAAACTTGAAGAAAAACTTGATGGTGATAGTTTATCTTGGGCAGTTGTCTTCTCTGAGATCATTGTAACAGTGCTTTCAGATAATTTCTCATCTAAATATCCAGTGTGAGCAGAGGAGAACAGAGTCTCTGAAACATTGATGATGGTGGATTCAGATGGTTTTGCTGACAGATCTTGGTCCTCCATCATAGTAGCTGTGGTTGATGCTGTATGAGATGTAACATCTGTACTTGTAACTGTTTGTCCTTTTGAGTCTCCAGTGCTTGAGGATGAAAATGTATGTACAGCACTAGTTACAGTTTCTCTACTATGTGTCTCAGTTGTCTGATCTCTTGTTGCCTCCAGATCTGTTGAGATGGACACTGAGACTGTTTCTGTTGTGTCAGATGATGTTTTGGTAAGTTCTTGGTCGGATGTGGTTGGAGTATAAAGTGAAGAACTTGTTGTTTTGATCTCTTTGCTAAACATTTCAGAGGACTCATCTCCTGAAGCGTCAGACTCTGTAAATGGCAAACTTGAAGAAAAACTTGATGGTGACAGTTTATCTTGGGCAGATGTCTTCTCTGAGATCATTGTAACAGTGCTTTCAGATAATTTCGCATCTAAATGTCCAGTGTGAGCAGAGGAGAACAGAGTCTCTGAAACATTAATGGTGGTGGATTCAGATGGTTTTGCTGACAAATCTTGGTCCTCCATCGTAGTAGCTGTGGTTGCTGCTGTATGTGATGTAACATCTGTTCTTGTAACTGTTTCTCCTGTCGAGTCCCCAGTGCTGGGAGATGAAAATGTATGTACAGCACTAGTTACAGTTTCGCTACTATGTGTCTCAGTTGTCTGATCTCTTGTAACCTCCGGATCTGTTGAGATGGACACTGAGACTGTTTCTGTTGTGTCAGATGATGTTTTGGTAAGTTCTTGGTCGGATGTGGTTGGAGTATAAAGTGAAGAACTTGTTGTTTTGAACTCTTTGCTAAACATTTCAGAGGATTCATCTCCTGAAGCGTCAGACTCTGTAAAAGGCAAACTTGAAGAAAAACTTGATGGTGATAGTTTATCTTGGGCAGTTGTCTTCTCTGAAATCATTGTAACAGTGCTTTCAGATAATTTCTCATCTAAATGTCCAGTGTGAGCAGAGGAGAACGGAGTCTCTGAAACGTTAATGATGGTGGATTCAGGTGGTTTTGCTGACAGATCTTGGTCGTCCATCGTAGTAGCTGTGGTTGCTGCTGTATGAGATGTAACATCTTTACTTATAACAGTTTGTCCTGTTGAGTCCCCAGTGCTCAAAGATGTAAATATATGTACAGCACTACTAATAGTAGATGAAATAAAGGATAATGGTCCTCCACTATGTGTCTCAGTTGTCTGATGTATTGTAGTTTCAGCATCTGTTGAGGTGGACACTGAGAATGTTTCTGTTGTGTCAGATGTTGTGTTGATAAGTTCTTGGTCGGATGTGGTTGGAGTATAAAGTGAAGAACTTGTTGTTTTGAACTCTTTGCTAAACATTTCAGAGGACTCATCTCCTGAAGCTTCAGACTCTGTAAATGGCAAACTTGAAGAAAAACTTAATGGTGACAGCACATCTTTGGCAGTTGTCTTCTCCAAGATCACTGTAACAGTGCTTTCAGATAATTTCTCATCTAAATGTCCAGTGTGAGCAGAGGAGAACAGAGTCTCTGAAACATTAATGATGGTGGATTCAGATGGTTTTGCTGACAGATCTTGGTCCTCCATCTTAGTAGCTGTGGTTGCTGCTGTATGTGATGTAACATCTTTACTTGTAACTGTTTCTCCTGTTGAGTCCCCAGTGCTGAATGATGCAAATGTATGTACTGTGCTAAATGAAGTAGAGCCAAGAGAGGAAACAGGTTCTATACTATGTGCCTCAGTTGTCTGTTTTCCTGTAGCCTCGACATGTGTTGAGCTGGATCCTGAGATTGTTTCTGTGCTTTCGGTGAGATCGAAAGCCCCCGTGCTCAATGATATAAATGTACGTTCTGTGCTAGTTTCAACAGAGTCAAGAGTGAAAACAGGTTCTTTACTATGTGTCTCAGTTGTCATTCCCATTACCTTTGTTGTAACAACTGTATCTTTGACTTTATCCTCTGTTACTGAGCTAGTACTGTGCGCTAAAGAAGACATAGTTGACTTAGCACTGTCATCACGATCCAAAGGAATATCGGTTGATCCCATTGGGACTACTGATTTTACAGAAGGCTGCTTTTCAGTGGTGGAGGTTAAAATGCTTGGCTTGACAGTTCCTTCAGATATGAGTGTCTCCTCTTCGCTAATAGCAATGGGAGGTGATGGTGGAGTGGTCTCTATTACTATTCCTCCTGGGCCAAAATTTTTATCTGGGTCAAGGGTTGTGGAAAACAAGGGGGACACTATTGAGGATCCTGACACCAGTGATTCATGTGGTGTTCTGCCAGTCTCCACTAATGAACTATCAAATTTAAATGTTGTTTCTTCATGTTCACTTAAGTCGTGTACTCCAAGAGAATCACTTCCAAACGTATCTCCTTTAACTTCTTCTGCCACATCTTTAGGCTGAAGTGTCACCTCAAACTTGCCATTTATGAAGCTGACTGTTGGGGCACCACTTGCCACAACAGTGTCCCCGTCAACAGGAAGAAGATCATCTCGTATCTCAGGGTTGTCCACCTGGGGAATGTAAGAATGTGGCTCTCCAAAAGGCATCAGACTTTGATTAACTGTTGAAAAATGGAAAAAAAAAAAAACAAAGAAATTGAATTCATTGCTCCTTCTCTTTCTGGATGCATTTGTAGCAGGTTTGTCCAAAATTCATAAATGAAAAATCCTGTTTTAGTCAGTTCAGTATTTAATGAATTAGGGTTTCAGCGATTTGTCAGCCTGGCCAATTATCGGTGCCAGTAGTAAGCATTTTTATGGTTATCGGTATTTATCATATTTAAAAACAATTTGCCATGCCAATTAAATCATTTAAAAGTATTTAAAGAAAGTTTTTGTCAGAGCCCTTGTTATTCTTAATTTTGACATAAATTTTCATTTTTACACCAGACATATATTGGTTCAAAATATCAGTTATCAGTCTACTTGATCTGTAATAACTGTATTGGCACTGGCCCTCAAAATATAGACATATAGATTTCTGTTCATTTCAATTCTACTTCCTTACACTGAAACATGAATTGCAATTCTTTATCTTATTTACTACTTCACGTCAGATTCAGGAATTTATAAGACATTCTCAGTTCATTTCTCAATGGTGCACAACTCTGAATTACAGTGGGACAGTGACCAAATCAGACATTTGAATTGTTCACAAAAGTGTGACAAAATGACAAAGGTTCAAACATGCTCATATTTGTTCAATGCATATGCACATTACTATGTAATAACAGAGTCTAAAAAGTCTTTAGTCAATGAAACTGAGGTCAGTTTTATACTAGATTGTTATACAACCAACAACACAACTGGGCCTTTCACTGCATACATATTTACAGACCTGACAACAAGAAAAAGATCCTGTCTACTAAATGTCCTTGACTGTGTTATCAGAGTCCAGAGCAAAGACAGACATCCGGTTTCGTCTTGACTCGTGACCAGCTGCCACAAACTAAATCACTACATATCTACCAGATCTAGTATTTCAACTTAAAGCAACATTAGTCATATCAGATAAACATCCCACACAAAAGTCAGATGAAGACCAATATTTCCCACAAGCTCAACTTGTCCAGATTAGTAGCTGATGTTAGGAACACCTGCAAAGACAAAGGTTAACATCTGCAGACACCTGGTTAAGCCAAGAGAAGTCTGAACAGACAAAACACAGGAAAAAAAACTCTCTCTCTTCTCCCTCTTCTCGTTCTCATTCATTTGCCTGTAGTCCAACTTTTAGACACGGGGGAATGGCCAAACCCAAAGTTCCCAGCGTCATTTTATGCATCTGGTAAAAACAAGCTGGAGCATGCTCAAAATGGAGAGCAGTGCAGAGGGCAGATGGCAGGCACAAATGTGCTTTTGTCCGTAAATCATTACCTCACTGGCCTAAGCAACCTGGGTAATGTCCTGAACTCATTAGTTTGGTCTTTGTGTCACAATATTTTGACATGAAATACGTAATATTACATTTTTACATCCTTGCTTTCCTTTGGTCTTACATTTATTTCTTACAATCACCCAAGCAGGCCAACATAAGACTGCACTCTCCACTACAACTTTCTTAGCCGTCTCTGTACAGCGGAGACTCTGCTGTAGAGATGACATCAGCCATGTTGTAGCGTCCAGACGTCAATGCATTAACAGACCTCTGTGTTTACACTGGTAATGCGCCTCATTTTGGCAAGCCTGCAGTCACTGACAGAAGTTACTGGGAAAACAGATTTGTTAGGGTATCCCCTAATAAACAGCTCTCTAAACTAAATGGATCCACATCATCTGTACTGAAGCCATCTCTGCCAGATGGAGGCAAAAAAATAAAAAACTCTATTAACAGATCAGACGTGCCAGCTAATGTGCACCTGTAGTGTTCGTTTGTAAACCACTGGAGTTTGGAAACCATTGGAGCTTCAGAATTACTCAATACTCAATAGTTAAAGTCCTACTGAACACAATGTGGACCAGTTTAAACCATCAAGAAAGCATCTTTCTTTCTCAAAGAAACACAGTGTTGAGAATCAGCTTTCCCCTGTCACCATTAAAAAGGATTGCTAAAGGCAACACAAAAAACACAAGGCTAAATCTAAAATTTGACATGGCTTTCAATGCGCTCTATAAAATCAGCAAATAGGGCAGATAGTTTTGTTTTCAGAACGTGAAAACATTTTTTAGACAACTGACTGACAAATAGGGATCATGGGTACTGCAAAATGCCTTTATAAGTACATTTTCAAAGTATAGAACAATACTTTTCAGGACCCTGGACAGCACTGTTAATGGCTATTCACACCTAGAATGATAAATATAACAATATCTACAACAATAAAGTTTTAATAATCATTCTAATTCCATGAGAATATGGAAGTACACACAAAACAAAATAACAATATCATTTTTGTGGACAATGAACCACGATTTACCATGTATTCATCAGCTTGAAATCTCTGAAAAAAAGTTTAGCCAAACAGAACCTTTGTTAGTTATTTTAATGTTTCTATAATATAAAAAAATAAACAATAAACTATGGAACCCAGTTTCTACCATAGAACAGTGAGATAATAACTCGCAATTCTGACTTTTTTACTTGCAACTCTCTGGATTCTCAAAATGTGAGATTGTGAGATAAACTCGCAATTAAAAGTTATAAAGTCAGAATTGTGCTCGCAATTCTGAAAAAAAAGTCACGATTTTGAGTTCTCACTTTATTTCTCAGAATTGTGAGTTTGACTTTTTCTCTAAATTGCAAGTTTACATCTTGCAAATCTGACTTTTTTTCTTAGAATTGCATGAAATAAACTCACAATTCTGACTTTTTTCTCAGAATTTTAAAACATAAACTTGCAATTCTAGGAAATTGTCAGAAAAGTCAGAATTGCACAATATAAACTCACAATAGTGAGTTATAAAGTCAGAATTGCAAGATATAAATACAATTGTGAGTTGTAAAGTCAGAATTGCATGATTGCATGCTGTTTTTTTTATTCAGTGGTGGACCATAGTATACACTTTAAATCATACTTATATATAGAATCTATTACTGATAATGACTGAAAACCACATAGGGTGAGAGCATATTTCATTCCTTTGATGTTACATGTTCATATTTACATAAAATAATGTTTAAGCAAAATATGACAAAGCCCTGCCTTGTACATCTCTTCAATATCAATGATCAATAAGACTAAAAGGCCATTTCAAACCACAAAGCATGTGGGTGCCTCAGAGGAAGAAAAACAGAGAAATCATACCTGGTGAGTGATCAAAATCAGTAGTCGTGTCTGTGGTCTCTGTTAGTGTCTCCCTGGGTGCTTCTGAAGGGCCTGAAGTAGCTTCTTCATGCGATGTTTCATGGTCAGTAAGTGAAGGTGTTGTTCTTGCTGCTCCTGCAGCAACTGTGGCTGAACTAGTTGTAGTCAAACCCAAAGACTTTGTAACGTCGTCAGTCAGTTCATCAGTTTCGTTTTCTGAATAGCTGGTGAATGTTTGAGATGCCTTTTGTGTTGATTTTGAAGTTCCTGTAGATCCTCCAGTTTGTGAGCTTTGCATAAAAACAGCAGGTGTAGCTGTAGAGTCAGTGATGGTAACTCCACTAGAGGTCTCTGAAGGTTCAGGTTCTGGGCTGGTGGATCTCTGTGTAGACAGAGGTGGGGGATCCGCCATAACAACACCAACGTCAGGATCTTCATACTCCGAGAACACAGTAGACTTAGCACTCTCAAGAAAAGTGGCCTCTGTTGCCAGTGTAAAAGATGACTGTGTGGAAGCATCTGATTCAGATTCGCCTTTACCTGCACTGGTCTCAGTAGCTGTGTGAGTCAGAATTTTTGCTGGAAATTTTGTGACAGATTCACTAAGTGAGGACAATTCAGTTTTGTGTCCAGATTCTTCAGTGTTTACTAAAGTCCCTACAGTGGCCTCTGATTCTAAAAGACTGTCTGTTGCATCACCAACCAGGATAGATTCCTCTGTTTTTCCGACTGCGTACATCGGTTTTGTGCTTAGAGATTCTGAGAGTAAAATATCAGGTAGAACAGTCCTCACTTCAATGATGCTCTTGTCCTCTGTCTCCTCCATTGGTTCCAGTGTGGCTCTGGAAACTCCAGTAGTAAGTTCTCCACGGATAACATCTCCACGAACATTTGCTTCATCACCAGCCTTCTCAGTGCCAAAATCACTAATATCAAAATCTGGAAGTCTTGTTGTCGGAAAGCCTTCCTCAGATTTTGCACTTACTGCTGCTAGAGGTGTGATGACAGATTCTAGTCTGTCAGGGACACGGCTTGTCTTTGGTGGTGCCATGCTTGTAGAAAACATTGAAGGGGCATCTGTTGGAGACAGGTCATCATATGAGGTGGCCTGTGATGCATGAGAGGGACTGGCTTCAGGAGAGAGAGTCTGGCTTGTAGTTGTCTCTTTGGTGAAGTATGCAGTGCTGGGCTTCGTAGAGGTACCACTCTGAACTGTGACATCCACCCAGGAGGACTGGTTAAATAAAAGCTTAGTACCTAGAGTAAAAAAAAACAAAAAAAAAAAACAATATATACCCAGTATCTTGAATTGTAGACAGTATGCAGTATGCATGTAATCCATACTAAAATATAAAACAAAATAAAAAAAGAAGTAATCAGATTGCAACTTCTTGGTTACAGAAACATAAAATACACTTTTACTACTATTACCGCTTTAGTTAAAAGGTAAAAGCAAAAAATGGTATATCCCACATTTACTATATATTTAAATTACACATATAAGCAAAAACATTTAAATACATAAAGGTGTACTACTGTTCAAAAGTATGGGGTCAGTACGTTTTTTTAAGCTGCAATAATATTGCACAATATTGCTGTTCTAATCAAATTAAAACAGCCTTGGTGAGCACAAGACACTTATTTCAAAAACATTAAAAGTCCAAACTTTTCAAGGTAGTATAAATACAGAGGTATTAATTATTACATTTTCTTTTTGTCACATGGTTTTCTTGGTTTGATATCCAGAATTGCGTTTACAAATTTGGACCAATACTCTTTGAGGCCGCTGTATCTAAAATACCAACATGTTCTCCAAATAAATCTCTGCTATGGGAATTTTCACAGCAGCTTCCAACTATCAGTCGATCTCTTGGGACATTATGCTTGATTGTATGATTATTATAATTAAATTATTATGAAACATCCTCCCAGTATTGCTGAAACAAGGCGAGTCCCAGAGCGGCCTATATTAATAACAATTGTTGAAACACACTTACACAAAAAAAGTTTGGGATCGGTAAGATTTTTGTTTTTTAAAGAATTCTTTTATGATCATCAAGGCTCCATTTACTTGATCAAAAACAGATGGTTTTCTATTTTAATATATCTAAAAATAAAATGTATTCCTGTGATGCAAAGCTGAATTTTTATCAGCCATTACTCCAGTCTTCAGTGTCACATAATCCTTCAGAAATCAATCTAATTTGCGGATTTATTACTTTTATTATCAATATTGGGAACAGTTGTGCTGCTTAATTTTTTATTTATTTTTTTTTTTTGTCAGGATTCTTTGATAAATAAAAAGTAACAATAACAACAGTAAAAAATAACATAATTTATTAATTAATTAATTAATTTATTTATTTATTTTTTACAATATAAAACTTTTTAGCAATTTAACACATCCCTGGTGAATAAAAGTATTAATTTCTTAAAAAAAAAAAAAAAAAAAAAATTACTGACCACAGACTTTTAAATGGTAGTTTATATTGTTACAAAATATTTCTATTTTAAATAAATGCTGTTCTGTGTCACAACATTGAGCAGCACAATTAATAATTAATCAGTATATAAAATGATTTCTAAAGGATTAGATGTCTGATAATTTAACTTTGCATCACATTAATACGTTACATTTTTAAATATATTCACATAGAAAACAGTTATTTTACATTTCAAAATATTACTGTTTTTTTTCCTACTGATCCCAAAATTTGAACGACAGTATAGGCGATAAAGCTTTTAAAATTGTTTAAATCTAAAAATTATTTTTACTTCTTAACTCCATAAAAAGAAAAATAAGGGCATGGCAATTTTTACACAACATTCTAGAGATACAGACAGCTCTTTGAACATTTCTTTGCATGCAGTGCTTGATTTTAAATATGTAAAGGTTGGCGTGAATAGCACAACAGATTAACTCAGATTACCTTGGCTTTAGACTCTTCAGTCGATTTCTTTTATGTGAATAGTGTCAGAATGGTTCCAACAACCTAACAATTGTTTTGCAAATTGAATTTCATTTACACAAACAGCTTACATGCTCTTAATGGCTTTTAATTACCCTGAGTTCACAAAAAAAGCGTCATCTCCAAACATAACAGGCCAGCAGCCAAGGCTCCAGCTGTTCTCCATTATCTACAGGCTCTCTCTATTCAGTCTGACGTCAGCCATGAGGTACTTTTTCCCCTTAAGAAATATGTCTGTCATCCACGTGATGCAATGCCTGATGGTTTGTGGGATGTTTTAATGTAGCAAGGTGTGGTGAAGGACAGACATACAACATTTGTCATCCTAATCCAACCTGATTAACTCATTTGATTTAATGCAGCTTTGTCACTATATCAAACGTTCATAGTCATTACAGGGCAGACGAACATGAGAACCAATACACTCAATGCCACATGGATCAGAGAGGCATGACAGAGTTAAAACAGACCAAACAAACAACAAGGTCATAGTGTTGAGGTTTAGGGTTAACCCCAGGTCCATTACTTATCACAGCAGTCAGTGGCTGTCATTCTGGGTGAGTGCCTTGCCTAGCATGGGGTAGGTTGTCTAAATTAGCCTCAGTTGAAAAGATAAACCCCCCCAGGTCAGAGGTTAGCGAGACCCACTGATTTTAGAGCTCTAGTAGTAGCGTCCTCCTTTATCCACACGTCTGTTCAGATAAGCGCTAGTGCAAATGACAGGAAGGACAGAGACTGACAGGAGAAAGAGGCAGGAAAATAAAAGTAGCAGGTAACACCTAAGCACTTTCCATCCTTGTTGTTAGCTGTAGGCCTGTGTTTTGTTATAAAAAAGGTATGTTATGCACCGAAAGACTCACCAAGAAACATAAGATAGAGAAGACAAATTATTTAGTCAGAATTTGAGCTGAAGGAAAATCTATAATACTTTTGTAATATTTTATTGCTGACTAAATTCATATTTATTGTAAAGAATCTTAAAAAATGATTTTGGTGATTTTAGATTTTGGATTTTGGTCAGCTGATATTTGGGTTCCACTATCCCAAAATACTACATTCATTTTAGGGTGATAAACGATAATTAGCGGATATTCTAATAAAAAAATAATAATAATAAAACACTGCAAACTAAGTGAAATTAGGCATAACATTATATTTACAATATTAAAATTGGATATTAATTTTAAGATTTACACTACAAGTCAGTTTTGAATAAGTAATTTATTCCTTTCAAAGCTGAATTTTTAGTATCATTACTCCAGGATCCTACTCATACGATCCTTCAGAAATCATTCTAATATTCTGATTTGCTGATCAAAAAATATTTATTATTATTACTGTTATGCTGAAAACAGCTGAGTAGATTTCTGGTTTCTTTGATGAACAGGAAGTTCAGAACAGCATTTATCTGAAATAGATTTTTTTTTGTAACATTATAGATCACTTTTGCTAAAAAAAAAAAAAACATTATACGGACTATAAGCTTTTAAATAGTATAGTGTATAATGTAACCCAAACATTTTTTTTAGATAAATGCTGATCTTTAGATCTTTCTATTAATTAAAGAATCCTAAAATAAATGTACTCAACTGTTAATATCAATTAATAAATATTGATAATGATAATAATAATAATAAAAATGTTTCTGGAACAGCAAAATCCGCATATCCGAATGATTTCTGAAGAATCGTGTGACACTGAAAACTGTAATGATGCTGAAAATTTAACTTTGATCAAGGAGTAAATTACATTTGAAAATATATTCAAAATCAGAAAACAGTCAAAAAAGATCGCAGTTATTTTAAATAGTAAAAATAATTCACAATTTTACTTTTGCTGTATTTTGGATTAAATAAATTTCTTTTAAAAACATTAAAAATCTTACTGTCCAAAAACTTTTGACTAGTAGTTTACATTTAACAGTGTTATTAAGAAGAAATTGTTGAACAAAGTCGTTATTTTTATTTTCTTTTTGCACAAAAAGTATTCTCGTAGCTTCATAAACTTACACTTCAACAATGTCCTTACTACATTTCTGGGCCTTGAACGTGGTAGTTGTGTTGCTGTCTATGCAGGGTCAGAAAGCGCCCGGATTTCATTAAAAAAATATGTTATTTTTTGTCCGAAGATGAACGAAGGTCTTACAGGTTTGAAATGATATGAGGGTGAGTAATTAATGACAGAATTTTAATTTTGGGGTGAACTATCCCTTTAAATACCCAATATTGGCTGGTAAATAAAAAAAATCTAATATCAATACCAGTATAGAAAATATCTGCTAAAAGGCCAAAATGGCCATAGACTAACTTTCCTTAAAGGGACGTGTCTCAATGGTGTTTAACTTTTGAGACTAATCCCCCTGGTTGCATAATATTGTTCTTATGAGGTCATCCAAGCTAATGGGAACATCAAGTCTTTCTGAAGTCTGAGTACCTACAACACCGCAAGGCAAAGTCTGACAAGCATCTGTCATTTTAGCCACAAAGCACTACAGTGGCATAACGGACCTCTGGATGTTTAAGCCCTCTTGTTAACCAAGCCCAGTTTGGTTTCCTCAGAAACGGGCGGCAACCCAGAACGCAGCAGAGTGAGGTCAGTGAATCACTGGAGAATGAGCAACTCTCATGTAAACTTTTCCATAACAGGCACCTCAACTTAAAAGAACCACAATTAACAAAAAGTGGTGCGCTTTAACTAATATTCTGCTTTGATTTACTGCCCTCAAGAGGCATTCACAGTAAGTCTGGAGCTCACGTTTACGTGTGTAATGGGGTGAGGGCTCCATAAGACCCATACTGAGAGAAATGACGTCAAAGCCGCTAGTAAAGCGGCTGGTCTCGCAGCCACTCAGGTGTTCGTTTATTACGCCGTAAACAATTCATGAGCTTAGGGTAAAGTTTTTACCTTTGAAACAGTATGCTCCTAGCCTCATATTCGGGTCTGGGAAGCCTGTTTGGTTTCGGTAGCGGTACAAGGTGCGGACACCCAGCAGACCACCACCGCATTGACTTCTGGGTATGGCGACAGGGTGGCGAGCGCTGCCGTCAGACAGCCATCCATAATCACAGCGGTCCAGGCCCCGTCTCCAGGCGGCGTGCAGTTGACCAGGTGAGGCCAGTGCTGCATTCATGCTTTCACACTCAGCCTTGGCTTCATCAAAGGTCATCTTTTGTATTGTGGGTGCAAAGAAAACACTACCTGAAATAAAAAAACCACATACAAGAAACATTTTTAATATTATATCAGAAATTAACCACATTTTGAGCTTGTCATAAAAACAGCTTACATGTTAAAGTCATATGTATGTTAAGTATAATCTTAATTATTAAAGGCTTGCTAGTACACTTACAGTCAGAAGTTAATGTTTTTTAAACCTCCCGCTCACCAAACCTGCATTTATTTGATCCAAAGTACAGCAAAAAAAGTGTAACATTGTGAAATATTTTTACTACTCAAAATAACTGTTTTCTATTTTAATATATTTTAAAATGTAATTTATTCCTGTGATTTCAAAGCTGAATTTTTAGCATCATTATTCCAATCACATGACTTGCTGTTTTTAAAAAAAATTTATTATTATTATTAATATTGTTGTAAACAGCTGAGTATATTTTTTCAGGTTTCTTTGATGAATAGAAAGTTCAGAAAAACAGCATTTTTCTGAAATAGAAGTCTTTTGTAACATTAAAAATGCCTCACTTCTGAATTAAAGGATCCTTGCTAAATAAAAATTATTAATTTCTATAATTATAATAAGTTCTATAACTATACTTTTAACACTACTAATATATATATATTCAGGATTCTTCATTAAAAAATCGTGAAAAAGATGCACTCAACTGTTTTAAATATTGATAATAATAATAAAAATTATTTCTTGAACAGTATGTGGATCAATAATAATGCTGAAAAATTTGCTTTGATCACAGGACTAAATTACATTTTAAAATATATTCAAACAGAAAGCAGTTATTTTAAACACTAAAAATATTTAACAATATAACTACGCAATATTATTTGCTATACTTTGGATCAAATAAATGCAGGCTTGGTGAGCAGAAGATACTTCTTGAAAAAACATTAAAATTTCTGTTCAAAACCTTTTGACTGGTAGTGTATTTTCAAAGCGCCAGTCAATGAATCAAAACCCAGATATTGGCTCTGGGTGGAGGAGGAATACCCTAATAATATGACAAATGCTAATTCATTAAACAGTTTTCCAAAAGAAAGAATTGTTTTCCATTAGCAAACGCTGTGGTGAATCAAATGAATATAAAAATGTGGGGGAGATGTTTTCGCCCAGCTTTGGGTGTTGCTGTCAAAAGCTTGAACTGAGGTTTTTATGACGTCTAAGTAATTTACAGCAGAACAGTAAAGACATACCCAGATCTTCTTCCGTGAGGGAATGAGACACATTAAACACCACAACATACAAAAGGGTGTTAATTTCACGAATCCATTTTCCATTTGTTTCTGGTGTTAGTTGTTTTTCAAGCCTTTGTTACAACATTGAGCTGGACTTAGCACATATTAAGAATACCAAGTCTCCTTTTAAACGATTTTAAACTTGCTGTTTTTGGTTCATCCTGGGTTTTGTAAGAAATCAAATTCTGTTTAGTAACTGAAAATGCAACTTTAAATACAAGTATGTCAATTTTGTAAACTTTGTCAAGCCAACGTATGTACATGAAAACGTGTTTTTAAAGTTCACACCGAAATTGGAACTGAAAAGAGACAGATTTGCTTATAAAAAGAGGGAAAAAAACGTAAACTTCTTTTTTGTGGCAGATGAAATATTGAAAGCTTCCACTTCAATGTTTAATACCGCAGATGTTCACTGCCAGAATGGTTGATACTCATTTTTGGTCATAACCGCAGTTTATAACCACATTAAATATGTCAGCATCGAGCAAATATAATAGATAAACTACTGCTCTTTCACATTACCACAGAGCTGTTGGCCTTGTCAACAAGGTTTTTTTATTTTAAATGAGTGAAGTTGTAAGAAATATCATGAATAGTAAAATCTGTACCCTCAAGCTTATCCACATAGCAGTATACATCATAGGTCTCTGTGGGCCTGCGTTTGCCATATGACCTGACTCCGGACTTTCCAGGCAAATTTCCAAAGCAGCCGGGCCTTGGTCTAGTGATTGGATATCTACAGATAGAAACAAAAGTTTCTCATGATTAGTACAAGTAGTACAGCCTTCGCAATTTCCTTTTTATATCAACATGTTGACATTGTTTAAAACTGAGTTTGCCAGTAGAGGATATAGAAGTACAAACTGTTTGTGTGTGTGTTGCTTCTAACCTCACTGTTTGATCTGCTATCCAACCAGCATCACACTGGTCAAATCCATCCTCATAAGCAGCTCTCAGCTGCTCCGCTGTAGCAATGGAGGCTCCAACGTTGCTGCAGGTCTGCACAGCTTGTGCATAGTTCAGAACGTATCTGCTGGCCTTTGACCTGTAGTGAAACACCACCCCTGTTCAAAAGAACAAATAAAATGAACAAAAATGAACACGTCCTAACAAAAACCATTAACATATTCAATAAAAGGGGGCATATTGTATTACTATCATGGTTCTCAGTGACCGCAATAAATATGAAGCCTAATAGAAACTGCTTTATTCCTGATGCTGTCTGCAAGTTGCTTATAAACAAATTAATAAAGCAAGCAGTGTTGGGACATTCATTTGAATGAGGGGACATTCCATCCACCCCCATAATTGTCGCTTTGAAAGAAATTCTAATTAAATGAGTAATGGATCTAATTAAAATGGCAGTGTGTCTTTGCTGAGAGCAGGGTGGTGCTCAAGTTCTAGAGCCAAAGCAGTTCAGGGTTGACCCATCCCATCCTTTCACATGGCCTGCGCATAAATCAGCCCATACAAGACGTGTCCCGGCATCACAGTATATCCAAGCAGAGGGAAGACATTAAGAGAGGCAAAGTTTATTGGAGTGCATTTGACTTTTTACACTGTAACTGTAATCTGGGAGAGTCCAAAACAACCTTAAAATCCCTCAACAATTTAGATAATCTGCGCTTGCGGGTTTTCTCCCATAAACAGTTCCACTTAACAGACTGAATGTACATTTATCTATAATTTACTTGGGTTATGACTGTCATTGATAAATTAGCTTTGAGGAATGTAGCATATTGACAGCACATGTGCTTTAGATACAACAATGTTGTCTCTGAAAAGACAAATCTCACCCTCAACATCCAAACTGACTGTGTCTTGTGTGTCTTCAATCCCATACATCACTTCACAGCGGTATGTTCCAGCATCGCTGGCCCGAAGCTTCACCACAGTCAGAGAAGCATCCCCGATGTCTTCCGGATGGCTCTGCACAGAAACACGGCTTCTGTACCCCGAACCGATCTTAATGACGCCGTTTTGGGTGACAAGAACAGTCGACTCTACACCCTCCTCTATTTTGGTCCATTTGATGCGTAGGTAATCTGTTCCTGAGGCGTTTCTGTTTCTAGGTCCAACAGTGGGCATGATGGAGAAGTAACATGGCAGGGTCACTTTCCCGGACAACAAGCCGCTGACGGGACGCATCACCAGTAACGTGCTAGAGACTGAGAGAATGAAAGACATGAGACGTTATACACACAGCTGCATCCACTGCAAAGCACAGGAAATCATGCCTTACTGTGTTTATGATAATTGAGCTGAGAATTATTGTACTGCCTCTGTGAAGCACACCAGAAACTACTTTCCTGCAGAAGGATGGATGACCTTGAAAGGATCATAACTGACAGAAAATCACCATATACTTGGACCAACAATGTGAGAAATGCTTTGGACAGGTGGGATTACCCCTCAGGGTAGCACACCACCGTGTGAGAGCATGGCCTCTCGGAGTGATGAAGTCAAGCCATCTGTTTGCACCAGACTACAAGAAGATCCTAATTAAAAGGTATAGGTGCCTGGAAGTAAACCATTAGAGGCAGCTGGGGGACAATAGTTTGTGGGAATGAGTGTTTAAGGTCTGCTTCACAAGAGACGCATTGGAGATCATTTTACAAGTAAACTTTTATTTTGTTGTATGAAATCATACAGACCACTAATAACAGCACGGAACACAAAAGCATAGTTTACTTACAAGTCTTACATTAATAAACCAATTTTCCACCCCAGCATTCAGAAACTTTTGAACATGCAGAAATATATAACACTAACACACGTTAAATAAAAGAAAAGCATAAAAAGCTTACCAGGTTCAGCCGTTGTTTGGTATATGAAGACCAACCACAAAATGTGTTTTATATTTAGCAACATCTTCCTGTCTGGGAGATGAAGAGAAGAATCATTGAATCATTGATTTGACAAGTCACTTCAGTCTAGCTGTGAGCTGAAGAACATTTGCTATCTATTAAGACTCGTATGCTGAACGGCTTTACCCATCTGACTGAGGCGATGTGGTGGTCATACAAAGTGTTTCCTCTCAGAGGGTGGGTGGCGGAATTGAGTATTCAGTTGCTATAATGCCCTGCGGGGGGTGAGGCACAAACTTTTGCCACCGCCACACTACAAAAGTGGGGCTCACAGGACTACCCACTGACCATATGAGAATGAAAAGTGAGGCAAAACAGCCCAAAACTTACGTGCGGTCTTTCACTAATGTGTAAAAGTAAGTGACGTGTATGGGAAAATTAAGATTTCTTTGCGTCTTCATATTATTTCATGCACATGTACATTTTCCATTGTTTATGCCTTGCCTCATACAGTATGAAAAAGTCAGCTCCTTAAAAGTGTCATTTTAAGTTTAATTGCCGCCTTTAGAAAAATGAAGTGATGAAAACGTGCAGTGATGAGGTCATCGAACTTTTGACCGCTGTGGTTAATTACTGAAATCTTAAAACTGAGTAGAAATGACAAAAATCATTCTGACAAGAATAGATGGAAGCAAATGTTACAGTACACGAATACGGCAACAGCCTATCTAAAAACGAATTCTCTTAAACATTAAAATGGTAAAACAGACACGTGATGTCACGTGTCAAAATTACTCTCACTAAACTAAATTGTGTCTACTTAACCTTTGCAAAGAAGCTGACACATTCATGCATTAAAATTCTCACTGTCATTTAAAAAGATCAGAGAAATCATCACTTTTCATTCACTTTGATATTTGTATTCGCTTTGATATTGCGCTCCTGTACTGCTGTTGGAAGTTCCTAACTCTCTAATAATTAGATTCCCTAGTCTACAGTTAATGTTTCGTAGTCAATTATTGTCTGTGAACAGATATTTAGAAGTGTCTTGCCCTAGGCTAGATGCCCTTAACAGAGCTGGAACATATTGCCAGTCACGCCCCATGATGTGTACGGCCAGCATCAGATGTGAAGGACTGTTAACGCGTCTTTGGCACTGATTTATTATTTCAGTGGTTCTCTTTGGATAATTCTAACCTGCTCCTGTATTGAATGAGGTCATGGGAACTTTCAATACTTCAGTGTGACTCATGTTAAAATATTGTAAAATAGTATTTAGGCTACTCTATATTGTAAGAAATACTATAAAATAATTATTGCACAACAGAAAATAAATTATAACAATAATACCTACAATAAGAAGAGGACAATTGTTAAAAATCACTAGTATTTTTTTTTTTCTGATTTATTTAAATATTATGTCTTGACATTATGCATTTTGCAATTAGGCTACTAAATCAATTTAACTGACGACAGTGTTATAACATACACAGAAATTGACAAAATAATGAATGAATGACATACTGTACCTTTCCTGAAAGTTATAATTCCGAACGAAAATAAATGTTACTTAATCCCAGTTCACAGTGAGTCCACATGAAACCTTCATACGTGTCCTTATATCAGAAAAGTGTGCTCTCCTTCTTCTCAATTTGATCTTTCTGGATCGTGTGTTGCTTGCTGTGGTCCGGACACAAAATGTGAACGCTAACAGCAAATTCAAATCCATTTTACACCCTAAATAACTTCGTCAGGGATTTAGAGGAGGGGCTCGCTGCCCACCCGAAAAAGTGAGTGGACACCAAGGAAAAGGGAGGTGCGGGGAAAGTGACTGGGACACACGTCACAGGTGCCCCGACTAGACGGGACACACGCACAAATACAATGCAAGCTCAGAGCATTAACATCTAAATAGAAACGAATTACATTTGAGAGAGCGTAACTTTGCCCTAAACACTCCAAAGTGTACTTAAGTGAATGTTAACCTTAATAATATAGCAGTGAAATTGCTAATGCTGTAGCCAATAACACTTTCTCCTCAAATATAACTTCATTGTATATTAAATTATTTTGGATTAACTTTTAAATCGTCTATCATTGTGACTCCTGCTAAAACAAACAAACAAGCAGTTTCCTTTAGATTTAAATCCCAGGTAACATTTTAAATGACGTAACTTTTGTATTGAATTACGAATTACCAAGGATTTCGTGATCATAAACAGCAAAATTACTAAAGTCGAATAAAAGGATAAAGTAAATCTGCCTAGAAAAAAAAAAAAAAACACATGACTGTCTTTTTAAAGTCATCATTTATTTTCATGCATCAGACAGTTGCACCTCCACGTGGGGGAGAGATCGCTCTGCTGCTTACATCACAAGCTGATAAGAGAGCAACCGGATGTTCAAAAGGTTATAAAGTGACTCGGTGAACTTTGAGACAGGTTCACGCTGCACCATAAATCACTTCGATATGTACTTTGTTGTTTTGTAATTATTTAATTGAGTCTAATTAAATATATAATTTGAATAATTATTACAAACAAACAAACAAATAAGTAGCTAAAAACCCACCTTCTTTTGGCTACTTTCTGATGTTTTTATTGTGTTCAACAGATTAAACTGTAGCAACTTATAAAGTAAATGAAGAAGGTTCTAAATAATTCTAATTTAAGATGGTAAGATTGTTTTCAAGATTGTGCTAGAAACATACAAGAATAATTAAGTACTTCTTAATTGTTTAAGTTATTTGAGATTCGATTTAAAAAATCAATTTAAAAAAATTGCTTGATCAGGCAATTTGCTTATACTTAAAAAAAACAGGGCAGCAACTGAACTTAAATTTTAAAACAAAAATTCAATTCATCAACATATTATGGAAGATTCAGCACTTCCTGTAGATGCTGAAAGAAAAGAAAGAAAAGAAAAGAAAAAACGGTCACTGTGGCTAATATATACCATTTGGGTACTAGTATGTGACCCTGGACCACAAAACCAGTCATTAGTCATAAATTAACTACATCTAAAAGCAGAATAAATAAGCTTTCCATTGATGCATGTTAGGACAATATTTCGACAAGATGAAATCTGAGGGTGCAAAAAAATCGAAATATTGGGAAAATCACTTTTAAAGTTGTCCAAATGAAGTTCTTAGCAATGCATATAACTGATCAAAAATTAAGTTTTTATATATTTACGGTAGGAAATTGACTAAATATCTTCATGGAACATGATCTTTAGTTAATACCCTAATGATTTTAGGCATAAAAGAAATATCTATAATTTTGACTCATGCAATCAGTTGTTGGCTATTGCTACGTATTGCATGGTTTTGTGGTCCATGGTCACTTATTTTAGATACTAATATGTATACTTTAGGAGTAAATAACATACAAAGGTATACCGTTTCAAAGGGTACCTCAACAGTGAAAGCTTTTCTACCTTTTTGTTTCTGAGAGTGTGGATACTAATCACTATTTTTACAAACAGCAATTCATGAGTCCTTACCACAGACAGTTGATATCTAAACTGGCCAAGACGTGCATTTTCAGGTCAGTGCTTTTCTGGCTTATTTCCTTCCAAGATAACAGACCTTAAGTTCAGCTGGAAAAGCTCACACTCCTCACCCAAACTCTTTTACCACATGGGTCAGCGCTTTGACCATTACTCACCTTCATGTACAGCAAATGATTGGACATGGTTATCCAGTTGCAACTCAGATAGTAACTCTACACTACACTCTTTTGACAGGCCAAACTGGATGTTTAACCATCACTTATTGTCTATAACATGTTTTCTAAAACCACTGCTAACTAGTAAGTAAAAAAAAAAGTTTTTTTTTTTCATTGCATATTACAGAGACACAAAAGAATCATGTCTATAATAAGAGCTAGAAGTGCTGTATTAAATCAGAATAGCAAGTTGTTGATTATATTGTGCAAAAATTCAAATGGTATATCTAAGGTAACTTTAAGGTTACTCCCCAGTTATTGCCATTATTATATTATTTACCATATTACTAGACACAAAGAACCATATTCTCTTTATGTCATATCACCCAGACATACCATTAATTCTCAGTCAGTGACTCAGTCAGTGCATCATAAAGCTACTGAATATTGGCTCAAACCAAATGATAAATCAAGGGCTAGAACAGTTACTTTTTTAATGAACCTTTGCAACCTCTGACCCTCTTATAAGCTACAGTTGTGATTATGTAGAATGGTTATATGTATAACAAGGCACAAGATGCATGTTACAGCAAGCAACAAGTTTTCTGTCACTTTCCCCAACAACCCTTACCAGTCTGTGTCCAGACATGCTGCATAATCACATGACTTATGTTGGGGAAACATGGTCTTTGAAAAAAAATAATACAAGGCATAAATACAAACACAATACAATACAAACACAATAATGCAACTCCTATAATTACAAACTGTTACTATGTTGATACTGTCTAACTAATTAATATTCTCCTCAAGGTTCACAGAGTGTGGCAGTTGTGTCAGATTTGACTCTATATTCTAAACAGGTCTGTCAGTAATGCTCTGTTAGCTCCATTTACCATTTCCTAAGCACATTAAAAGCTGGGAGACGGACAAGACTAATTCAGAGGAGTTAGTTTGTACCGTCCTGTCTGTGGAAAGCAGGAACTACATCACAATGAGCACATGTAGCTGCAACAGATATAAATCACTGAAGCAGTTAGGATATTAAGTGTAAAATAAAGTAGACGGGCCAGACTGAGAGTTAGTGTTAATGTTAGTTGTTACAATATATAATTCCTATTTATGTGTGTGTGGTTATTTGTGAGGACAAGCCTAAATTTGGATTGGTTTTTCAATGCCTTTAAAACGTTTAGTATCTCTCAAGTTTTGATTACCTGGACTTTCAGTGAAGGGACCGGCCGAAACGGTGAACGTGACTTCACCAAGTACAGCATGTGGATCAACGTCCTTTTTGAACCTGGAACAACGCTGCAATCAACCAATCAGATTTGAGAGTAGGTTTACAGGAAATGTCAGTTTTAGGCTTACTACACCTTGTTATTCAGCTATCATTTCTCTTTGATTTTAGGGATAAATTATGGTTAGGGTTAGGGTTGGGTTTAGGGCTAGGTCAATGTTTTTGGACAGTAATGTTTTTCCAGGATCAACAAAAAAACAGCAAAACTTCTCGGGTTTCATCTTATTTGCATTTCGAAGATGAACCAAAGTCTTATTAGTTTTGAACAACATGAGGGTGAATAAATGATGACAGAATTTCATTTTTGGGTGACCTATCCCCTTTAATGACCAAACAGCTTCTCTTGCATAATCCTATTGAACATTAAACAGACAAACCATACATACAAAAGTAAATTCATTTCCTTTTGTAAATACAGTATATATTAAAAAATGACCTTTGACTTTTATTGTATATACTAGCACATATTCCATCTTCATTGCATATACTGGACCTAGAATTATGGAATCTTTAGGAGGAAAGGCCTGTTCACACCTAGACTGAAATCTAACTATACCACATCACCTACCAAACCAACAGATGTTAATGTTATGTTGAATGTAAAGTCTGAAGTATTTTGATTGGCTGTCAATGTTTTTATCATTCACCTGATGGAAAAACCCCTTTGAAATTTATTGCAACAATATTATGTTGTGGATTTTGCTATTCTGCTAGAGTCAGAGTGATTTTTTAAAATGTTTTGAATATATTTGTCATTACAGTTTCCATTCTTGGTGTGAAAGGCCTCAGTTTACCAAAAGCCCCCACACAAAACTTTAAAATTCACTATAATATACTTACACTATAGGTCAGGGTTGTTATAAATGGAGATCCTGAGCAGAGACCCAACTGAGCTGGAGTTTCATTAAGCCTGCTTTAGATTAAAAATGCTCATACCACTTCATCTGACATGTGGATCACATAAATAGTCTAATACATTTATGTATTTTAAAATGTCAAAATTACAATAATACTTTAATTATATACAGTATAGTGCTATTTTGGATCAACACCAAAGAAAGCTTTTGTTGGACCCACACCAAAGAAAGCTCACATGCTGAGTTTTGCTAGTGGGATGAAAGAAAAAAAAATGGTCATAAAGTCTATTACATTTATAAAAAAAAAAATAAATAAATAAAAAAAAAGGGGAAGGCTAAACACTGAAAACCAGACATGGAAATGCAAGTTACACCAATCAAACCTTTTGGAGCTGTTGTACATGTCTAAAGCAATTTATAATTTTTACGTCTCATTGATGAAGTTTTATTATATTTGTACTGAGAATAATCAAACTTTGAGAATTATAAACATTAATATGGGACACAGTTCACCCAGAAATGAAAATTCTGTAATTACTCACCCTCACCCTTTGTCAATCTTCAGAACACAGATTTAGATATTTTTGATTAAATCAGAGAGCTTTCTGACCCTACATAGACAGCAACACAACTGACACATTCAAGGCAGAAGGTAGTAAGGACATTGTTAAAATAGTCCTTGTGACATCAGTGGTTCAACCTTAATTTTAGGAGGATACAAGAATACTTTTTGTGGTCAAAGAAAACAAAAATAATGACTTTATTTTATTTATATTAATTTCTTCTCTTCAGTGTCAGTCTTAGCAGCATGTTCACGAGAGTACCACAGCGCGTTCACCAACAATATATAATTTGTGTTCTGAAGATGAACAAAGGTCTTACGGGTTAGAAACAACATGAAGATGAGTAATTAATGACAGAATTTTCATTTTTGGGTGAACTAACCCTTTAACACTATTGTTAGTCCACAGTGACCTTTACAAATCAACAGTACATGCAGTGTTTCTACTTTGTCCTTACATTGACAAGTACTTGTGAAGCTGTGCTCATTGTCTCTGTCTGGTCGTGTCTGTCATACATCTCACACTTGCAGGAATGTCCTGTTGCGTCTGTCAATGTGGCTGTAAAGCAATTAAGGGTAATTAAGAGGTTTTCTTAAGGGCGGTCTCTGGAGAATAAGGCCTAGAGCTATAGAAAAGATTAAACCCATTGGCAAGACATATCTGTATTCTAAAACAAACATTACGTTTACTGTATATAATAAATCCATGATTAAAATAAATAATGTATGACTCTTGTCATGTTTTTGTTTAGCTTTTTTTTAAAGTATCTCTAAAAACTCTATCCACAAATTGTCAAATTTGAAATATATTTGAAAGACTTTAACCCAATGTCTTTGAAGTATCCCTTTCAAGAACTAAATGGTGAAGCAAAGGTTAGCCAAATTAGTGTCCTCAGCTAAATTACAACAGCTTGTACTGTGACGGATATCGTTTTGTGATTTAGGGGAGGGTGACCAGAGATAACCCAAATGACTCCACTGACACCATTCTGCCTGCTTCTTTGACCTCCAGTTCAGGCTTTGACACCCTTCCAGAGGAGCAGTATATCTAACATTCCACAAACGCAGGGGTAGCAACCAATTACATTCATTAAAATTTGGCTGAGGAAAACAATTACTCACTGGTTTTGAAGCCACTGTATACAAGTGTGTCTATAGGAAACACACCATTCAGACAATTACGATTTAAACACAGCATAACTAAGACTGTAGGAGAACCTTTCCAAACGCCATCTGTTCAGTTAAAATATGAGATAACTCTATGCTGTCAATACACTGAAATCTGTGTGAATGATTGTTTTCATAACCTGCACAAAGATTGGATTGTTGTATTTTGTCAGGGCTATGTGTATGTACTTTGAGCATTACATCAAGTATTTCACATGAAGATGTTTCACTGAGCTCATAGAGCTAATTTCTAGGACACTGAATCCAGCACAGAAACATAAGGTTCCTCCCTGATTCCTAAAATGACTCAGAAAAAGCTTCACATTCCCTTGAAAATATGACAAATATCAAACATGTTGTCTTATCTATCTCTCTTTGAACTTCAACATTTTAGGCAGAAAAATAATATTTTTATAAAAATAATATAATATATATTAAAGTAATAATGTTAAAGTAACAATTTTTTTTTTTTTTAACTAAGCTGATGGGTCATTTTTAAATTAATGCTGGGTTATTTTTTCTGCCCAACCACTGAGTTGAGCCTGTTGCAGATTAAACAACCCAGCTGCTGAGTTACAGTCAATGCGCAGGGTTTTTACATTCTAGGTGAGAGCGGTTCTCAGCGCAGCCGATTTGGTGCACTTCTTCAGCAAAATAAAGGTGTGTAAACAATTTATTTTATTTATAAGGTCTTTACTGTGCTTTAAATTATATTATTTTATGCAACGCAACATACAAGGATGGGATGTCAGTCAGCTGCATTAGCAGCGGTCGTTTTGCATGATGGAATCGCCTTTTGCCTTGCATAACTTAAAGTAAACTGATTAATTTGATGTTAATATATGTTCTCCAATCTCAGTACTATTTATTTATGGCAGGTTATGGAGTCAGTCATGGCATCTTCCAGCTACGAGTGAAATGTGAGGCGGCAATCTGAGATTAGTAGTTCCCATTGCAAACAGCAGCCCATCACCGGCTCAGATTTCACCAACACACTAGCACGAGAATTAGCAGTAGAAAGTGATTACAGAGAATGGTTGAATACACTTAAATTAAATGCTACTTTTAAATGTTACATATTTATTTAAAAAATGCTTGTTCAACAAGTTTAAATGTACAGTATCTCACAAAAGTGAGTACACCTCTCGCATTTCAGCAACCATTTTAGTGTATCTTCTCAAGGGACAATACTATAGAAATGAAACTTGGATATATTTTAGAGTAGTCAATGTGCAGCTTGTATAGAAGTATAGATTTACTGTCCACTGAAAATTACTCAACATACTGCCATTATTGTCAGAATAGCTGGCAACAAAAGTGAGTACACCCTAAGTGAACTTGTCAAAAGTGTCAATATTTTGTGTTAGCACCATTGTTATCTGTCACTGCCTTAATCATCCTGGGCATGGAATTGACCAGAGCTGCACAGGTTGTGGCTGGGATCCTCCTCCACTCCTCTATAATGATATCACCGAGCTGCTGGATGTTAGACACATGGTGCTTTTCAACTTCCACTTAGGGGTGCCCCGCAGGTGCTTAATAGGGTTCAGGTCTGGAGACATACTTGGCCACCCCATCACCTTCACCTTCAGCGTCCTTAGCAAGGCAGTTGTCATCTTGGTGATATTATCGGGGATATTCGGGGTTATTATCATGTTGGAAAACTGCCATTCAACCTTGTTTCTAGAGGCGAGGCATCATGTTCTGCTTCAGAATGTACAGTACATAATGGAATCCATGTTTCCCTTAATGAACTGCAGCCCTACCAGCACCATGCTTGACTGTAGGCAAGACAAAACTTTCTTGGTACTCCTCGCCAGGGCATCACCACACATGCTGGACACCTCTGAGCCAAACAAGTTTTAACTTAGTCTCATCAGACCACAGGACATGGTTCCAGTAATTAATGCTCTTTCACAGGTTGTCTTCAGCAAACTGTTTGCGGACTTTCTTGTCAGCCCGCTTCAGAAGAGGCTTCCTTCTGGGACGACGCCCATGCAAAACAGTTTTTTGCAGTGTGTGGTGTATGGTCTGAGCACTGACAAGCTGACCCTCCATTTCTGCAGCCATTAAAGAAATGAATGTTTTTTGAAGGCAGGTTCTGCACCTGACGCACAGAATGAGTACTCAACTTCGTTGATCGACCTTTGCAGGCCTGTTCTGAATGGAACCCATCTTGGAAAACCTTTGTATGACCCTGACCACTGTAGTGTAACTGGTTTTTAGGGTGTCTCTAATATTGAATCAAATTTAACTGCTCTAATACAAGATACACAACTTTGTATTGTCCTGTCAAGCAGACAAAAACATAAACATGATGAATAGGACATGTGGCTTTGCATGGTTAAACAACATACTGATGTTATCACTTAGGGTGTACTCACTTTTGTTGCCAGCTGACAATAATGGCTGTATATTGAGTTATTTTCAGAGAACAGTAAATCTATACTGCTATACAAGTTGCACATTGACTACTCTAAAATATATCGTTTCATTTCTATACTATTGTCCCCAGAGAAGATAAACTAAAATGGTTGCTGAAATGTGAGCGGTGTACTAATTTTTTGTGAGATACTGTATGTAATATTGTAAAATATGCTGTATCCACCTAAATAAATTTGATTTGTCTTATATTTTTGTCCATGGGTGTTCTTGCTTAATAATAAATGTTTGTCTCTTTTTTTTTATTTTATTAGGATAGGACAGATCATCGGTGACAGGAAGCAAAGTGGGAGAGAGAGAAGGGGGTAGGGTCGGGAAAGGTCCTCGAGCCGGGATTCGAACTCAGGACGCCCGTAGCGCAACAGCGCTGTATGTCAGCAAACTGCCCAGCCCACAAGGTTACTGGTACCGACATAAATGTTTGTCTTTTGATTATTGCTGTTGCCTCTATAATTCTGAGTGTGTGTGTGTTTTTTTTTTTTTGTTGTTTTTTTTTTAGCCCATTTTAAGCCAGCAGTAAATAATAATTTTTAAACAATCGTTGACTTAATACAAACCCAAATTGGGTAAAAACATTTAACCCAACCAGCTGGGTCAAAATAACCCAGCACGTATTTTGTCCAATATTTAAGCAGCACTGGGTTGCCAAATAACCCAAGCTGAGCTGTTTTTAACACAGCAGTTTTTCAAGTGTGTGAATCGCCCCTAAAAGCTTCTCAAACAACCAGTAAAGCATATCTTTACAAACTGATGCCGTACAAACCACAACAGATTTCTATTAATTGTTGTCAATCTCCAAGCATTCCATATACAGTGGTGCTTTTAAATTACAAGTTCTGTCAACTATGCATAAAGCACTCAAGAAGCTCTTAGTGAAAATATATATTCATAAATGACATTGACGTATTTTTGGATATGTTGAAATTTCAGGGGAAGCCCATGCGGTCTTAAAGCAACCACCACTGTGCGCAATAGGAAAGACAATTCATCAACATCACTCCTCCCAAAACAAGAAATGTTTGTTAGTTGCCTTGTAATGTAATTTGCCCTCTTTGCTGATTTATGAAGGACTCAATGGTCTATTCACTGCGTTTTTTCCAAGAAATCATCAGCAACAGCACTAAGAGCGTCATCTTTAATGCTACCATGAAAGGTTTGTGTTGATCTACTCATCAGAGTGGCCATTCGTGGGATGAGTTCTGGTCTGATTAACATTTGAACAATCATCACAAACTCTTACTTCTAAGTCCTTTGATAGTCTAAACATGCTCTAAATATACAGACTTGTCAACAGACTGATGGCCTGGTCTTATTTAGATGACTCAGAGTGGACAAACAAATGAATCAGGTGTGGAAGACAGACAGTAAGACTGTTAATTATATTCTTTTCAGAAAACATGAATTCAGAGATTTCTAAATCTATGGTCTCAGCTACCAGCTCAGCTACAAACAAAAACTTTAGTGTTCAGAAGCTCAGACATGACATAAAATTAAGACATTTACAAAGTTTGGCATCATGATTCAATGGCAAAAGTTGTGGGAGAATAAGTTAATATCATGTCTTATTCCTCCCTCCCTCATGTACCCACAAGTGACAAATGAAGCTTGTTCTAAGATGATTGACTCCATTAAATTAAGCTTATTTTTGTCTGTTTGTTTGTCTCTCTCGCTGATCCATGTAATCATGTCCTTTAAACTTTGACAGCTTAGAAACATATTTCCATTCCTTTGGCATGTAAAAAGAAGACCCCATGTGGCCTCAGACACGTACACAAACACCATACTCAAGCCAGATTTTGAGGAGGTTTAGAACGCAATGTAAAACTAGAAATTTGTGAGTTACAAGACAGTTGGTGGTCTACTGACCAACCAGTCATGTCATAGGTGCTGGGCAAGTGACATTAGGCAGGACTAGGACATTTCAAAAATACCTCATGGTCTAAAGCTGCTTTTAGGGAAATGAAGTCAGCTTGTAAGCACAGGGTGGGAGACGTTTCTTAGTCACTTCACTGCATCATTTCTGCAAATGCAGAAGAGTTTCACTAGAGTTAACTGAAGACATACTGAGACTGAATATTTACAATGAAAATGTGACTGCTGACTATAAAATTTGTATATATATTTTGTGTTTTAACCATTTTTATGTTAATCTAACTAAATGTTAATAACATTAAAGGGATAGTTTGCTAAAAAGCTCTTAGCACTTAGCACTTTTCTTTTGGACTATTGAATCTCATCACCCATTCACTGTCATTACGAAGCTTGAAAGAGCCAGGAGATTTTTTTATATAACGCAGATTGTATCTGAAAGAAGAAAGTCATATACACCTATGGCTTGAGGGGGAGTAAATCACAAGGTAATTTTCATTTTTGGGTGCACTATCCCTTTAAGACTTGGGCCTCCCCTGGAAGTTTGCTGAGTTCCCCTTATTAAAAGAAAACTGGCAAAAATGGTGTCCCATGATGTCCCAAAAAATCTGTTTGGGCAATATAGTAATCACACTTGCAACCAGTTGTCAAACTGGGAAAAAGTTGACTTAATCTTTGTGTTGTGTGTCACACTGAGCATGGAAAAAGGAAAGAAGTGTAAAGATTTGTCTGTGGATTTGAGAGTAAAAAATTGTGGAAAAAACATGGACAATCTCAAAGCTACAAGTCCATCTCCAGAGATCTTAATGTTCCTGTGTCCACTGCGCAATATCACCAAGAGGTTTACAGCCCATGGAACTGTAGCTAACCTCCCTGGACGGGGATGGAAGAGCAAAATTAATGAAAAATTACAATGAAGGATTGTTCAAATGGTGGATAAAGACTGGAGTTTGCCTAAACTTATGTGACAAAACCACAATCCTTCTGGGAGAACAAACTGTGGACAGATGAGACAAAAGTAGAGCTTTTTGGTAAAGGACATCATGGCACTGTTTACAGAAAAAGAAATGAGGCTTTCAAAAAAATTCAAACATAGTGGAGGTTCAAAGATGTTTTGGGGTTGCTTTGCTGCTTCTGGCACTGGATGCCTTGACTGTGTGAACGGTAACATGAAATCTGATGATTACCAAAGAATTTTGGGGTGTAACACACTGGTCGGTGTCATAAATCTGCGTCTTCACCAGAGGTCATGGGTCTTCCAGCAGGACAATGACCCGAAACACACTTCAAAAAGCACTCAGAAATGGTTACAAACAAAGCGCTGAAGAGTTCTGAAATGGCCAGCAATGAGTCCAGATCTGAATCCCATAGAACATCTGTGGAGAGATCTCAAAACTTCAAATCTGAATGACTTGGAGCAGTTTGCAAAAGAAGAGTGGTCCAAAATTCCAGTAGAAGGGTGTAAGAAGCTTATTCATGGTTACAGGAAGCGTTTTTTCAGTTCCCTTTTTTTTTTTTTTTCCCAATGGGGGTGCTACCAAATATTAAGTTAAGGGTGCAATAATTGTGTCCAGTGCATTATTTGGGAATTGCATCAGATTTGACTTTTCTTTTCTGGTTTTTGTTGTTGTTGTTGTTGTTGTTTGTTTGTTTGTTTGTTTGTTGTTGTTGTTGTTGTGTTTGTTTGTTTGTTTGTTTGTTTGTTTGTTTGTTTGTTTGTTGTTCCAATGCAAAAAAAAAAAAAATCATGTGAGTACCAAAACATTTGCAACTGCAACAATTTTCTTTTCTGAGAGAAGGGTTGCAATTTCTGACAGAATTGGAAGGGTGCCGATATTTTTGGCCATGACTGTATGTTAGTATTAGCACATATTATTCTGGAAACAAAACTTTCAAATTAATAATTTACAAACATTAAAAAGACCATTTAAAAAGAAAAAAAAAAAGATGTTATAATAAGATAATAAGAAGGGAAATAAAGTAGGAAACGAAAAAAAAAGTGGACCATAACATTACATTTTTTACAATGGAATGCCAACCCAACATTCCTCTATAACACTTTTGAATTTAAAGACTGAGATGGTGAAATCCTAAATCTTCTACATGTACAGTATGTAGGTCCATTATAATTATTATAAACACTTCGATGCTTCACATCATCATTAAATACTTCTCATTTTTGGCCCACGTTCTCAATGGCCAAACAGACCTGACAGTTGATTTTTCCTCTGCTTTCCTCTCATCCACAGCTGTGTGAAGATCATGTGCTATGACATAAGCCTGATATACTGCCTACAGTACATTAGCAGGTAGGGTACAGTCGAATAAAAGAGTAAGAGCTCAGTCATGTTTAAAAAAGGCTGTTTTAAAGTGATTTATGATGGTACAACATATACACTACCATTCAAAAGATTGGGGTCTAAAGAAATAAATGCTTTTATTCAGCAGGGATGCATTAAATTGATTAAAAGTGACAGTAAAGACAATTATAATGTCACAAAAGATTTATATTTAAAATACAGGCCCAAATATCAGATTTTTTTTTCATTTAGTACTGCCCTTCAGAAGTTTCCCAGAAGACAAAATAAGTGAAATTTACCCTGATCTTCAAATTTAAAAGTTTTTCACCCCCCGACTCGTAATGCATCGTGTTTCCTTCTGATGCATCATTGAGTGTTTGAACCTTATGTAATAGTTGCATGAGTCCCTCAGTTGTCCTTAGTGTGGAAAAGATGCATCTCAAAATCATACAGTGATCGTTGGAAAGGGTTTGTATACACAAAGATGCTGAAAAAACAAATAATTTGTGGGACCTCAAGAAAACACACAAACACACACACACACACACACAGTTGTGGATCATTCAGGTAACAACACAGTATTAAGTAGTGAATGTAAACTTTTGAACGGGGTCGTTTTGATAAAATTATCTTGAAAATGATTTTATCTTGTGGACTATATGTAAATGTCTTTCATGTGAAATATCTTATTCAGGTCAGTACTAAATAACAAATAACATGCATTTTGTATAATCCCTCCTTTTTTGGTTAAATACCCATGCTGAAAAAAACAGCATATGCTGGTTAGGTAGGTTTTGATGTTGGTATGCTGGTTTAAGCTGGTCCTTTGCTGGTTTATGCTGGTCCTTAGCTGGTCATGTGCACCAGTATAAACCAGCAAAGGACCAGCTAAAGACCAGCATAAACCAGCAAAGGACCAGCTTAAACCAGCAAAAAAACAGCATCAAAACCTACCTAACCAGCATATGCTGGCTTTTTCAACAGGTTATTAGCATTTTGCAGATTCTGCAAGGTGTGTGTAAACTTTTGATTTCAACTGTAAATGCAGCCTTGGTCAACATAAGAAACACCTTTCAAAAACATTTTTAAAATTTCACTGACCCCAAATTTGAAAAGTAGTGTAATCAACTTTGTAAATCGTGCTAAAATCCTCCCAATAAACAGAATCAGAGAAATAAACAGAGCCTCCATTAGACAATGAAGTTTGAGAGTGACACCCACTACTTGTGAGCAATGGAAGAAAAACACCAGCACCACAGTGTGCTCATTACAAATACATCAAGGCGCGATAAACCGCTATTTTAACAATCTTCTCCTGTAAGGGCAGACCACCCAGCTCAATTCAGTCCAGAACCCTGTTCTCAGTTGTTCCCTCAATAACACATGCAGACCCTCATAAAAGAGGATGTATTAAGATGTCACCAAGTGATCCACTACAGAGGAACTAATGCTTTTTTACAGGGTATGTTTCCTGCAGGACATGTTTTAGGAGAAGTCACACACCCCCTCAGACTATGATGGACATTGTTATCAATTATACTCTGCTTAACTTTTTCCAAATTATAGTTTCAAAGCTGCACTCACTTTATTCCTGAATCATTCTTTGTTCTGCAACGTAGAAACAACAGGCAAGAGTGAGAGAGAGAGAACGAGAGAGAGAGAGAGAACACTCATCCGAGTAATAGGAGATTCTAAGTCATCTGTGTTTAAACAGAGTGAGATGTGTTTATGACTCCCTGCCTACTCTCCTCAAACAAGGCCGGCCTGGGAGGATGCACTGACCTAACATTGCTTCTCAAGAGAATAACTAGCGCCAACACATGCGCAAAGTCTCTTACGTATACAGTATGTAAGTGCAAAATATATGGTTGTAGCAACTAAGTGTTGTCATGATCCAACATAACTGTCTGTGCCTTTGTCTGAAGTGCCTTAAAGTGCATCCACAGTAAATATTTGAAGAGATACCACTACTTTAGTATTGCTACGAGTTATGCTTTACTAATGGAGCTGCAAGGACGCCTAACATCATAACATGAATAAAACTGTCAACACTTGATGATGAAATGCTATAAGATTATGCTTACAATACATGGTAAAAACCAGCGTCATGAAGTTCAGGGCATAACAAAACCACAATCAAGCTCAACATGTTTGGAAGCAGTGTTGGCAGTATCGGAGTTCCCTGCTGGACGTGGACGCCAAACCCTTCCCTTGTGTCTCAAGGGTCTCCTGTTGCAAAGCTGTGAGCCAATAAACACATTTCATAACACAACACTGTTCCTTCTGCAAATCAATGTTCATTCTAATATCTGATAGAGCCTTGTATTAACTTCGTTTTCAGTGTGGAATAAGACCATAAGCCATCTCAAGCTCTTCCATACTGAACCACATGAAACTTTTGAACTGAATTATTCAAAACAGATGCACCGCTTTGAAATTTGCCTCGATCGCCATGTAATAAACTCTGTTGCTCAACATGTTGACACGAACTACAGTATCCTCCTAGATAAAAGACACTGCTGCATTTTGATGAATTTTTAGGGGAAGTCCATGTTGTGAAGCAGCCTTCACAATACAAATTGCATAGTGTGCATTAATTTAACAGCAGCCCTTCCAAAAAATACATTTTTTGCGTGTTGATTTAAATGCCATTGTCATTTCTGATTTATTGAAGTAATTAGCAGCCATAGTACCTAAGAACAGAAGGTCTTAAAAACTATATTCACGGTTCACAATTTATTTCATACTGCTTTCTCCACCAGTTGCAAAATTCAGTGAGATATGCAGACCAGGCCAGTTAGCAGTTTATATTAATTTTCCGCTTGACCTAAATTTCACAACATCACAAATTTGTTTCTGCAACAACTTTCAGCTCATTTCCTACAACAACACCTGACATGTTTACATTCTAAGTGTCATGATAAAATGATATTTCATGAGAAAAGCTACACAAAGTCCAATCAGAGCAGTCATACTGGAATGAACTTCCAGAAGTGTGGTTTGAATAGGATTTCAAACAACACGTGAATGTAGATTGAAACAGATTTTTCACCACCCACACTTGCTGAATATGATCTGATTACCTATGGAAGCCCATTTCTGACACTGAATAAATAAATAAATAAATAAATAAATAAGCCGTTTTTTATTTTTTTTTATTTTTGCAATTCTGACATTTTCCCCCTTAAAACACAATTGTGAGAAAAAAGTCTGTATTGCTAGATACAAACTTGCATTTGCGAGAAAAAGTCAGAATTGTTTTTATCTTGCAATACCAACTTTATTTATTTTATTTGTTTGTTTATATCACACAATTCTAAAAGAAAATTTTTAATTGTTAATTTTTATTTCTCAATTCTGATGTTATTTCTCGCAATTGTCAGTTGATATCACGCAATTCTGAGAAAAAAGTCAGAGTTGTTAGTTTTTATCTCGCAATTTTGACGTTATTTCTTGCAATTGTGAGTCATCATGCAATTCTGCTGAAAAAAAGTCAGAATTGTTCGTTTTTTTATTTCACACTTCTGACTTTATTTCTCGCAATTGTGAGCCATCATGCAATTTTGAGGGAAAAATGTCAGAATTGTTAGTTTTTTTATTTCACAATTCTGACTTTATTTCTCGCAATTGTGAGCCATCATGCAATTCTGAGGAAAAAAAAATCAGAATTGTTAGTTTTTTATTTCACAATTCTGACTTTATTTCTCCAATTGTGAGTTTATATCACACAATTCTGAGAGAAAATTTAGAATTGTTAGTTTTTTTCTCTCAATTCTGACATTATTTCTCACAATTGTCAGTTGATATCACGCAATTCTGAGAAAAAAGTCAGAATCGTTAGTTTTTATCACAATTCTGACTTTATTTCTCACAATTGTGAGCTATATCACACAATTATGAGAAAAAAAGTCTGAATCGTTCGTTTTTAATAAACAATTCTGGCCTTTTTTTCTCTAATTATGAGTTTATATCACGCAATTTACAGAAAAATGTAAAAACTGTTTATATCTCACGACTCTGACTTTAAAACTCACAATAGCGAGTTTATATCATGCAATTTTGAGGAAAAAAGTCAGAATTGTGAGTTTCTATCCAAGAAAAAAATGTAATTATTTGTTATGTTTTTTTTTTTCACCTTACATTTTTCCTCCTTCAAAAAGTTGTTTTACTTGGCATATACAGTGTGTTACAACAGGGAAGAAAAGATGAGTGAAACTTCTGTTTCATGCCAACTTCAAATATCACCTTGTATCAGGTCATCATGATCAAGAAACATCTTATCTGTAAAGGATTTGGACAACTGGCGAATTTGTCTTATTCAAAAGGAACACTGTTTTAGCAAAGAAACCTGGTCAGTTGTCTTACACAAACTAATGCTAACTTGCACAGACTGATAAAAGGCTGAGGAAAATCACTGGTTACTGAGCAAGTCTGACCATCTTCATGGCTTTCCATGATGGATGATAGATAGACTGTTATTATGGAAAGTGACTGTTCCTCTCTCTGTCTTTATGAATACTCCTCAAAAAGTCCCTCTTTACATTTTCCCACAATGGAGAGTCAGTAATGATTTCCCAGAGGGAAACATCTTCCACTTTCTGGTCTTTGTGCTTGGGCTGGACTTGGTGGCAGGTTTGGATGATTAAAAGTCTGCAATATTGCTTCTAGCTTAAGGCTGGAATACACTACATAACTTTTGAAAACAAACAGATTTTAAAATACTTGGCATCATACACTTACCGTCTTTGTAACAGTCACAGGGGAAAAAGTGGCCATCATACACTAAATGACTGAGGTACACACACTACCAAACTTTAAAGTTGTTCTGATCACAACAAACTTACACAGAAACTTGTACCTTGTTGCTAGGAGACGCGAGACAAACAAAAACAATATGTGTTTTAAAATCGGCTCAAAATATCAAACGTGTTGAATCTGAACCATGTGTCCATCTTACACTACACAAGTTTATATAAAATCTATCAGCTGAAATCTGCAGACTGGCTCTGACGTTCAGCAACTAGCGTCAATTTCTCCAGACAGTAAATTGGCAATAAATTGCCTTTAGTTGTTAAAATCATTCAAAAATGTACTCGTTGATGACATGAAGTGCTATCCAAGACAGTTAATAACTTGTTTTAAAGGGGATTCCTTAATCCTTGAAATATCAAGTAGCCTACGGTTTGTAACATCATTAAAACCCGGTTTAAAAAGTTGCCTGGCTAATGTTGTATTTTCAATCACAGACCATCACTAGGTTCCCACTCAGTCTTCTTTTTGACTTGTCAATTAGCAATAACATCAAAAGCTATATATATTAAAAAAAATATATATATATTAATAATAAATGTACACAATTGTTGCACCCTTTCAAAAAAGTGCAAGTGTAAGGTACTCAAATCCGTCATCCAACAGCTTAAATGAGTCAAAAAGGGTGTGATCAGTTGGTCTACTGTGTTTATCTCTCAGTAGGCATGTGCAGTTTATCATTTGGTTTTGCTAAAAGGTCATATTTCAGATGTTATTAACTTCCATCTTTAATATCATTTTAAACCTTTGTATTTCTGGGCTGTAACACCCATCTGGTAAAAGGTCATCATCAAAATTTTTGCCAGGCCAGCTGGTTGTGGGTAGATATTTGGATAGACCAAAGACAATTCATTCAGTTAGAGGGTGAGGGAACTCCCAAAGCAATGAGCTCATCCCTTTTGGTGCTTGTTTGGACTATGTTGTTTGTAGGCTTTGTAAATGAACTGTGAAATTAATTAATAACAGCAAGGACATACCTGCTATGAATTACACAGAAGTACTGTATACATGTTTGATATGCACCATATAACATGCTGGATTTGCCAGTGTACAAAGATATCTTTAAGGGGTTACTCTGAAGATCCAGGTAAAAGAAGTAAAAAAAGAGGAGATAGGTATAACAGATTTGCAACACATAAATAGTAAACATTAACTGGCATTGTACATTGCAAACAAAGACTAAGGGCAAATATCACTGTCACTGAAGGTAAATTAAATGTAGCCTATTTTACAATGCATGTTTGTGAAAAAGTTTACATACACATTGCAGAATCTGCAAAATGTTAATTAGGGATCATACAAAATGCATGTTTTTTTTTTATTTTTAATTTTCTTTATTATTGACCTGAACAAGATATTTCACATACAATGTGAAATACAATTTACATATAGTCCACAAGAGAAAATAGTAGCTGAATTTATATATATATATATATATATATATATATATATATATATATATATATATATATATACACAGGTCCTTCTCAAAAAATTTGCATATTGTGATAAAGTTCATTATTTTCTGTAATGTACTGATAAACATGAAGTAGTTCAAGCCTTTTATTGTTTTAATATTGATGATTTTGGCATACAGCTCATGAAAACCCAAAATTCCTATCTCAAAAAATTAGCATATTTCATCCGACCAATAAAAGAAAAGTGTTTTTAATACAAAAAAAGTCAACCTTCAAATAATTATGTTCAGTTATGCACTCAATACTTGGTCGGGAATCCTTTTGCAGAAATGACTGCTTCAATGCGGCGTGGCATGGAGGCAATCAGCCTGTGGCACTGCTGAGGTGTTATGGAGGCCCAGGATGCTTCGATAGTGGCCTTAAGCTCATCCAGAGTGTTGGGTCTTGCGTCTCTCAACTTTCTCTTCACAATATCCCACAGATTCTCTATGGGGTTCAGGTCAGGAGAGTTGGCAGGCCAATTGAGCACAGTAATACCATGGTCAGTAAACCATTTACCAGTTGTTTTGGCACTGTGAGCAGGTGCCAGGTCGTGCTGAAAAATGAAATCTTCATCTCCATAAAGCTTTTCAGCAGATGGAAGCATGAAGTGCTCCAAAATCTCCTGATAGCTAGCTGCATTGACTCTGCGCTTGATAAAACACAGTGGACCAACACCAGCAGCTGACATGGCACCCCAGACCATCACTGACTGTGGGTACTTGACACTGGACTTCAGGCATTTTGGCATTTCCCTCTCCCCAGTCTTCCTCCAGACTCTGGCACCTTGATTTCCGAATGACATGCAAAATTTGCTTTCATCCGAAAAAAGTACTTTGGACCACTGAGCAACAGTCCAGTGCTGCTTCTCTGTAGCCCAGGTCAGGCGCTTCTGCCGCTGTTTCTGGTTCAAAAGTGGCTTGACCTGGGGAATGCGGCACCTGTAGCCCATTTCCTGCACACGCCTGTACACGGTGGCTCTGGATGTTTCTACTCCAGACTCAGTCCACTGCTTCCGCAGGTCCCCCAAGGTCTGGAATCGGTCCTTCTCCACAATCTTCCTCAGGGTCCGGTCACCTCTTCTCGTTGTGCAGCATTTTCTGCCACACTTTTTCCTTCCCACAGATCTCTTGCTTGAGGGTGTCAATGATGGCCTTCTGGACAGCAGTCAGGTCGGCAGTCTTACCCATGATTGCGGTTTTGAGTAATGAACCAGGCTGGGAGTTTTTAAAAGCCTCAGGAATCTTTTGCAGGTGTTTAGAGTTAATTAGTTGATTCAGATGATTAGGTTAATAGCTCGTTTAGAGAACCTTTTCATGATATGCTAATTTTAGGAATAGGATAGGATAGGAATTTTGGGTTTTCATGAGCTGTATGCCAAAATCATCAATATTAAAACAAAAAAAAAAGGCTTGAACTACTTCAGTTGTGTGTAATGAATCTAAAATATATGAAAGTCTAATGTTTATCAGTACATTACAGAAAATAATTAACTTTATCACAATATGCTAATTTTTTGAGAAGGACCTGTATATATATATGTTTTTTAAGTGATAGTTGTCCCTTGTTTGTCCTGAACAGTTAAACTGTCCACTGTTCTTTAGAAAAATCCTTCAGGTCCCACAAATACTTTGTTTTTCAGCATTTTTGTGTATTTGAAGCCTTTCCAACAATGACTCTATGATTTTGAGGTCCATATTTTCACACTGAGGACAACTGAGGATCTCATATGCAACTAACTATTACAGTTACAGAAGGTTCAAACACTCACTGATGCTTCAGAAGAAAACACGATACATTTATGAGCCGTGGGTGAAAACTTTTGAACAGTATGATAATGTGTACATGTTCTTATTTTGCCTAAATATTGTGGTGGTGTTGCTGTTTTTCAGTTAGTACTGCACTTCAGAAGCTACAGAAGATACTTGCATGTTTCCCAGAAGACAAAAAACCTTAAGTTTTCTTTTGAAGCATCAGTGAGCGTTTAAACCTTTTGTAATAGTTGCATATGAGTCCTCAGAAAAGACGGAAATCAGTCATTGTCGGAAATTCACTGTTGATAAATTCAACTATTATTGTCTCTTGTGGACTATATGTAAAAGTATTTTGTGAAATATCATATTCAGGTCAGTACTAAATAAAAAATCCTATTTTGGTAAAATAATTAACATTTTGCAGATTCTACAAGGTGTATGTAAACTTTGGACTTCAACTGTATTTCTCGTTCTACATATACATATAGATCTGGGATTTTTGTTTGTTTGTTTTTGTAATCTAAGCAGTCAAATAAGCACACCATTCAATAGTTTTGAGTTGGTAAGATTTAAAATGTTTGGGTAAGATGTATGTGAAAGAAGTCTTTCCTTTTCTTCTCTTAAAAAAATCATCCTTGCTTTCCTGATTCCATTAAAGCAAAAGATGCTCTTTGGGTCATTCTCAAATCATCAGGTTTTACACAGACTTTCAGCGTTCATGCAGCTCAGATCAGATTTTTGAACACCACATTATTTCAATCCATTTAATTTCACTTCATTAAAATAACATTCATAAAAAATAACATTAATTATTATTTCACTGTTCAGTAAAACTAAAGAACCCATTCTGAAATCTATAGTCTATTAATAACCGAGTGATGAAGAGGACAGTTATATAGCTCAAGGATGCTTACCCACGCCGTTCCCCTTCGAGCCGTGGCATAAATCAGCCATTATTCGAGTGCAGCCTGGGGAGGCCCATGACCTTTAGACCTGCTGAGAAAGGACTGTGAAACTGTAGGTGTGAAAGAAAAGAAATTCAGAATGTTACCATAACACACAGTGGGTGCAGGAGGAAAACAGCATTCCTCATCAACAGTTTACGTCTGTCACGCGTCCCCAAGTCTCCTTTGCAAGCAGAGAGGAACAATGTGTCATTATAACTCTCAGTGATTCATGCTAGAATTTTGAAATACCCACTCCCCAGCACAGATGGGAGATTGTAGCGGGTCACTGATATTAGTGTGTTGGCAAAAATGTATATTACGCAATCTCTAAATAGCCAACATAAAGTAAATCTCACAATGGGAAATGTCTAGTGTTTACACAGAGAAAGAAAACATTGTCAAAGAATATGACAGCTACACATATGAAATTGGCTTCCCAAATCTACAAAGGGAGTGGAGAGCTTTTTTCCTATTCTGAAAATAGAACGATATCTTTTCGAGATAAACAGACAGATTTTAATGTACGTGTGGAGAGGGTGGATGGGAAAGTGGGGGTCTTTTACCAGAAGAAGTGTATCAAATGGAAACTGTGCCCCCTCAGGCTGGGAACCCACCTTGCAGAGGCGTCAGACAGATAAAGAGTGGAAAATGCCCGATCAGCCAGGAGAACACTATCTATCACAAGCGTCCCATGGCTTCCGGGACCAAAAAGGTCTGGGAAGAAGGAGATACACGTGTATGTGTCTGTGTGTGTGTATGCACACGTAAGTGTGTCTGTTTTTGGGGGTTTGCGATTATGTTCGTTTACATTATCTGTGTTTTGTTAGCATCCTATACATGTTTGTTACACATAAAATGCATAACATGATTAATACAAATGCATGCAAAATGGACAGGGTAAAAATTACTTTAATAGATTAGTTCACTTAGAGAAAGAAATTTTTTTCTCACCCCTATGTCATCCAAGATGTTCATGTCTTGCTTTCTTAAGTCGAAAAAAAAAAGAACAAGGTTTTTGAGGAAACATTTTCTCTATATAGTGAACTTCAATCGTGGCCAACGGGTTGAAGGTCCAAATTGTAGTTTTTTGTAAACGGTGTTTGACTTTCTTTGCACATTTGCTTTGTAAACACTGGGCCTGTACTTCTGCCTACGTCACACATGCATGATTGCGTAATGTGTGAGCTAGTGCAATACGAGCATTTGTGGTTAAAAAGTATAAACGTTTTTTATATTTTTTTAGAAAATTACTAAGAGTTTTGCTAGATAAGACCCTTATTCCTTGGCTGGGATCGCGTAGAGCCCTTTGAAGATGCATTGAAACTGCAGTTTAGATCTTCAAACTGTTGGCGACCACTGAAGTCCACTATACAGAGAAAAATCCTGGAATGTTTTCCTCCAAATCCATGAAACCTGAAAGTGAACTTTTCCTTTAAAGGAATGAACCTATTCACCAAATAATGAACATTTTCACATCATTTTCACATCTTCTGTGGGGGAAGATAGATGTATATGACTTTTTTCTTCTGCAGAACACAAACAAAGATTTTTAGAAAAATAATCCATCTCTGTGAGTCTATATAATGCATATGGATGGACCCCTTAAGCAGACACTTCAAAAACCAGACAAAGTAAACACTACGGTAATCTATACAATCACAGTTGATAAATCAACTTCTTCTGAAGCGAAAATTAGTTGTGTGTGACAAAACTACTAATATTTTAAACTAAACCATCACTTCTGGCCAAATGTCATATGCGGGTTCATGAAAAAGTTTTTAAGCTTTATTGTGAAGTGACACAAGCGTTGAGTCATATGTCAAGCCTGAACTCAGGAGCATAGTTTAACATAGTAGTATTTTTCTCTAACACACCCATTTGCACACTTAGTAGGCTACACCTAATGCTTTTTTGACAAGCACAGAAATGAATCTTACACAGCACTGACCACAGTGTCAGGTCTGTATTAGTCTCAGTGAAACAGGGATAAGGGCTTGCGCTTCTGAGACAGGTGAGGAGGAACACTGTTCAGACTTTGAGACATCATTCACTGTTTGTGTTGGCCTCTGTCAGCTGCTGCTCACAGTGATGTTATTGACACAGGAAAGGCTTCTGTCACTGGCCACATGATCGGTTGTTTACTCACCCCTCAGAACAACAGTAGGAGAGACAGCCTTTAAACAAACATTTCCTGAATTCCTCAAAGTCCTCGCATACAGGACAACATCATGTTTTCTTTGTAAATTAAGGACAAATTGCAGATAAAATCTAATTAAATGCCTTTCATCGTATTTTAAGTGATTACACTGACTGTATACTGTATATCAGTTTTACCTAATAGCCTACAACATCTCTATACAAAAAAAGATCAACCAAAAATATGAATAAAAGAGTGCCAACTACAACCTCTAATTTTCTCTCAGACTTTGTTGTTTTCTCTTTCCATCGCTCCACCTTTCTCTCACACCCACACAGATTGGTGGTGTCACACTGAGGGTGGTCTTTCTGTCATCACTTCATCTGCAGCTTAGCCATTAGGATTGGGAATTAAGAAGTAGTTCTTGATTAACACTAATTGTTTCTTTACTCAGGTTCCATTTCCAAAAAAGTACGCAGTACTACCTTATAATATTTTGTTTACAGTATTACGTATAGCACTGCAAAACCACCAGAATCCACAGCGTAAAGCAGAAAACGCGAAGAGTGTAGACCGATTCCCGAACAAATGATACTAACGAGTCGGTGCTTGTTAGTGAATCAAACGCATACAGAGCAACCAGTGCACACTTACTTCTGAACGAATGATTCAGTCGAGTCGATTCTTGTTAAGGAAACGAACCCTATACGGCGCAGCCATTCTCTGATTTGCGAGTCGGTTCTTGTTAGTGAATCAGACACAGTTTACAACGTTGTGACTTACGGTAAGACTAAATCTGTAAACTTGTAATGTATATGTGTAGAAACGTATATTTTCTGTGAAGCTGCTTTACAAGCTTTGTATATGAAAATCGCTATAACCTTAAAATTAACTTGCTGACTTTTTTTTTCCTCAAATGCAACGTCTAGTTCAAGATACACATTGTCAGTATATTTCATACAATTAAATGAATTAAATATGTTACAATTTAAGACCAATTATTAGACTGCATTTATGCCACCTCTAAAAAAAACTGTGAAAATCACAAAAGAAGAAAAACATAAATAAATTCTGCATCCACAAATTATTTAAAAGTAGGCTACTATCTAACTGAATGTGACTTAATGGGATTGTTAAATTATTTACTATTCTCTGATACTTGCCATGAGGTCTCAGCAACAAAAGGTCTACATATAGATAGTATAATGTGTTATTCGACTTGATCGGAACATAATTGCCATTTGCTGCACCACTTGATAGTTGATACTAGAACTCCTGTTTTCTTACAGTCTGGGAACTAGGTCAGTATATAACAGAGTAATAATTAGACTGTGTGGTGTAATTTCATGATTGGGGTTGGGTAAGGACAGATCGCAAAAGGCAGAGGTACACATGGAGGTTGTATTTTTTTGCCCCTCCTCTGGTCGGCCACTTGCTGAGACTAAATGGGTGGCCCTGTCAGTGCAGTCACCCTTCACTCACACAGTCACACTCTCTCCGTATGCCACACACACACTTAGACACAAACTTAACCCTATCAGTGACATGCGTAAAAACAGGCTATTTTTATGTCAGCCTTTGTCGAGCTCCAGTACAACATCAGGTCGTTGTTTAAAGGCCCACCCTTAGCAGAGATAACTGCCTTGTCTAAAGGAAATACCTTTTTTTATATCAGTGTTACAGCCGCTGTGCACCAGGTGCATATACACGTTTAAGAATGGAAAGGACACACAGTAGCTTGCTTGTCTCTTGAGCTTAAAAGATATTGCACCAATGAACTGTGTGTTGTACCCTGACAAATATCAGATGTATAAATTAAGCCATTAAACTATCAGTGAAAGATCCACCACAGGTGTTTAAAACAGGTGGACAGACCTAACTTCATCTTCAGCAGTAACACCTGGTGAATCCACACACAGATCTCTTATTGTTTATGTTCTAGAGAATATTAGAGGTCATCTTAAAGGATTAGATCAAGCCTGAATTCAAATTTCCTGATAATTTACTCTCCCCCATGTCCTCCAAGTTTGTTCGTGGTTGAGAAATGGCCGAGGAATAAGGGTTTTGTCTAGCAAAATGATCAGTCATTTTCTAAAAAAATACACATTTATATACGTTTTAACTACAAATGCTCGCCTTCAAAAGCTCTGTGATTTGTGTCTACAACTTCAACTACAACTTGTCTACAACTACTAGTTCTTCGTCTGTGAACTCGAGTTCAAAAAGGTAGGCTAGGATGAAAAACTTCATCTCATTTTCTCCTCCAACTTCAGAATCATCCAATATCGTTGTTTTATCTTTTTTGTAAAGGGTGTTTGACTTTCTTTTTTTCTTTTTTTTGTGAAGTCACTGATGCAGAGCTAGGGCAACACAAGAATTTTAAGTTAAAAAATAAATACATTTTTCTTTTTTTTTCAGAAAATGACAGATAATTTTGTTAGATAAGACCCTTATTCCTCGGCTGGAATCATGTAGAGCCCTTTGAAGCTGCACTGAAACTGCAATTTGGGCCTCCAATTCAATGATCCCCATTGAAGTCCACTAGAAAAATCCTGGAATGTTTTCCTAAAAAAAAACTTAATTTCATTTCTGACTGAAGAAAGAAAGACATGAACAATTTGGATGAAACAGAGGTAAGCAATTATCAGTAAATTCAAATTCTGGAGTGAATAAATCCTTTAACCAGTACACTGTGTGCGATTAAGCCAGGTGAGGAGGTTCAACCAGTCAAATCCACACATTACAAACTATTATAAACACACAGGGCCACACGAACAAACCTACAGACACACACATACCAGCACGAGCACTGAATTAGATGCCATGCAACACAAAGAGGATATTATGTCAAACATTTAAAACTGATGTCGCTAACAGTGTTTAACTGACTATATCACCATATTTGGACAATAAGTTCACCCGTTCAAATGTTTCTCATTGGGGGAAGTGACCAGCGAGGTCTTTTGGAGGTTTCTTTCATGTGTAGAGGAGTCATTTTAAACACCTGTGAGGAAGAACAACCACACATTACACATATCATTACAACTTCAAAGGTCATATGCATAAAATATTAATGTGAGGTTTAGTTCACCACCTGTTTTGTTGTCTTCTTTGCTCTTTTCTTTCTTGAGAAAGTTGCTTACGTCTGGATTGTGCATATTAGTTCACTCGCCAGATATGTTAATCCTTTCCACGTCAGAGAAAGAGAAGATGATGATAGGAAAAAACAGTCACCGACTGCAGTAAGGTAACTCCATTATTTTAATGAATCCAACTAGGCCTGATGCCACCAATGAACCATGCGGTTAAAGGGATAGTTCATCCCAAAATGAAAAAGGCATAATTTACTCACCCTGTATTCTGCTGTGGAACATAAACCAAGATATTTTAAAGTAAACAGGCGTTTAAAAAACCTTGGATCTTATTGACTTAACTTTATGAAGGGGGTGAATTTTTTGGTGAATAATCACTTTAAAGGACTAGTTCACTTCCAGAATAAAAAATTCTGATAATTTACTCACCCTCATGTCTTCTAAGATGTTCATGTCTTTCTTTCTTCAGTCAAAAAGAAATTCAAGTTTTTGAGGAAAACATTCCAGTTTTTTTTTTTTTTGCACATATTAGACTCATATTAGGTCAATGAGTTGAAGGTCCAAATTGCAGTTTCAATGCAGCTTCAAAGTGCTTTCCACGATCCCAGCCAATCTAGCAAAACAACTGATCACTATTTAAAAAAAAAAAAAAAAAAATTATATACTTTTTAACCACAAATGCTCGTTTTGCACTAGCTCTGCGATGCACATCCGCTTCTTAACGAATTATGTAATTGTGTTGGAGTTTATAATTTTTTTTTTTTAACAAAATGGCAGATTGTTTCACTAGATAGAACTATATTCCTCAGCTGGGATCGTGTAGAGCACTTTGAAATTGCAATCTGGACCTTCAACTTATTGATCCTCACTGAAATCCACTATATGGAGAAAAATCCTAGAATGTTTTCCTCAGAAACCTTAATTTCTTTTCGACTGACGAAAGAAAGAAATTTATAAACATCTAGGATGTCATAGGGATGAGTAAATTGTCAGGAAATGTTTATTCTGGAAGTGAACTAATCCTTTAATTATCCTTTAATTAATGATACTTGAAAATACTTTTCAAATGCTTAGATCAAAAAGATGGTTAAACTAAAATAAAATAAAAAAGACATAAGCTAAGAACTCGAAAGTTCAAGTACAGTCAACTGCTCCAGCATTACTACTGGCCACATGCTATTTGATTTATATAATTCTCTGACCGTCTCCTTCTATCTGGCAGCAAATGCTAGGTTATCTTTAGTCATTTTGTAAATAGGCAATAAATGTTATCAGTTTGTTTATCTACAGGTCCTAGAAAAGTAATTTATGATAATTTCTTCTGAAGATTCAAGATGTGTATATGCTCAGTGTGGTCCAAATTCTAAGGACGTACTCAGTAATCCAACTTAATAGAGGCATATAAACTCAACAAGCATGTCCCCCGCTACATTTCTGTATCATACAACCAAGTAAAAATAAAAAAATATTAAGTTAAACCTAAAATCCTAAATTAAACTAACTAGATGATTTATGACAAGTAATTTGTGAGAAATATATTGATGAATAATGATATCCTCAGTTTAAAAGAGCACAAATCATGCCTCATTCAGCTCCTTAATGGTGAAGACTTGAATGTAAGCTGATGAAAGTTGCTGAGGTGGGCATCAGTCGGCTCCCAGCTGTTCACAAAGAGTCGCAGTCGAAGACTCATAATTACCCCTGCATACAGCGGTACACAAGATCTATAACATCTGCACGTGGGCAGATCTGTCACCAGACCTGAGCTATCTTTCATCTGGCCAATCAGAGCAGGGCTACGTGGAGCCCAGGTGTCCACTCCATAGCCAGCTGTGCAGAACTTCCTTTCTTACTCTTTCTTTCTTTCTTTCTTTCTTTCTTTCTCTCTCTTTCTTCAGACATGACATTGTGTGATTATTTCAGACATTGTAAATGAGCATAAACAGAAAATGTGTCAATGTAATGTGTTTGTCTTTGCATTGGCATCTGTGTGTGAGCTTGTTGGGTTTATAATCCAGAACAATGTGCCAAAGCCAATTAGGAGGCTTACCATTTTTGGCAATGATCAGTGACCACCAGTAAAGGAAATTAACATCTAACAAAGAAAAAAGACTGTGGAAAGCAGCCAGACTTCTCTCTGCATGGGTTCCTACGTCAGGATATTTACACTATCTGTAAAAACAGATGTTGTAACTTATCCTCAATTGAGCAACTATAATTTCTTAGAATCCAAATGTTAGGTTGCTGAAAGACACAAACTTATAACCCATACAAAACTACAAGTAGTCAGTTGGAAAGATTCAGTAATTCTAGTGCTGGGAACGGGTATGTTGCATATTCTAGGGAGTGTGGGTTAAAAGGCAAATCCTGCGTAATTAGGAAGAAAAAACTTGCTCAATTATGGAGAAATCATCAACTGCAAAACCTTAATTACAACATCTACCTATGATTTGAAATATTGAACAACACTGTAGCTGTGAAACCACTAATGGACAAGCAGGTTTTGTCTGGTCAAAGTTGAGGAGAGCTCTTCTGCAGGTGAATCAGTAGACCTAGATGTTTGTTCTAGATGAGTGATATCGTCAACAACTGTTCCACAAAGTTGTTTGCTCTTTCGTAGCTGGATTTTTCGTTAGGTGCGTCAATCCATTAAATCTTTTAAGTACCGTGATTTGCACTCACATAAAACAGTCTTCTCTTTTCATTTAACATCATAGGACAAGGACACAGATGTTTTGGCTCGCAGGTCTTCTTCAGTGTGTTTTAAAGAAAGACAATGGCGTACCCGTTCTAAGGCCATGGCAAAAGTTCAAGCAAAGCATGGTAACTCTTCTGGCGTTGGCTGCACAGACAAGCACAAAACAATAGAGTCTCAACCTCAAAATAAACAGGAGAGTATTGATTTATTTACTGTATATTATGTTACAGCCACACAGATCTAATATAAACATGCAATTTCTTTCACAGACATAACCGACTGTTTTTGTAACTCCTGTGTGTTTTTAACATAAATTTGTGTGTATTTGACAGTTTAAGTGCAAGAAGACATGAAAGAGAACTTAGCTTAGTACTGACATGCCACGTGACAGCCGCTTTCTGTGCACGTGCTCCGAATGTGTGTGCGTTTAGAAAACCGTATATAAGAAGTTTAAACTAATATGGTTTAAATCGCATGATTTCAGCACAATAGACACGATAATCAAAACCAAACATATGTTTTTTGGCAGTATATCTGAGGAACGAGCTGTAAATGCTCTATTCTATTCTCTATTTCGTGCTGAAGCTTCACAGGCACCTTCTGGGGACACCTGAGACTTACATCTTGTAAAAAGGGGCATAAAATTAAAAAACAAACATGAAAACTATTTTTAACTTGAACTATAAAGCTTAGAAAATTAGAAATGTTGCTATGGCAACACTGAAGTACTAAAATTAATAAAACTGGAATGACAATAAAGCTAAAGAGATATTTGTAAAAAGCAAAACAATAAAAAGAAAAAAGCGAATTTACTAAAACTGAAATAAAAAAATAAAGACATAAGAATAAAAACTAATTAAAAATATTAATAAATACTTTAATCCTATATAAATAATACTAAAGTACACTGCACTTTCATTTTTGTTAGTCATATTTCTGCCAGGAGAAAAAAAAATAATGTAATTGTACTGATATTCTGGGATATAATGCTGTATGGTATACTGTAAAAATGTTTGTTTAAATGGTAAAATACTGTAAAATTTGTAATGGTAAAAGACATCAGAAGACTACAGAGGACAGTCTGAACTGTGTGCACCCCTGCCCACCCTTCAAGAACTGTGTATATCCAGAGTGAGAAAAAAGGACTCAGAAATTAATTTTTGATCCCTCACATCCAAGCCACCATCTATTTAAACTTTTTCCATGTGGCTAGCGCTACAGGCCACAAAATACCAGAACAGTCAGGCACAAGAAAGGTCTAAGAAAACAGTTAAATGTTCTCCCCACTGTGCAATAAAAACATACAATACAATACCACTGAATATATATAATACAAGTATATATAATACAGTTGAAGTCAAAAGTTTACACTTTTTTTCAGAATCTGCAAAATGTTGATTATTTTACAAAATGCATGTTATTTTTTTAATTAGTACTGACTTACATAAGATATTTCATTTACATATAGTCCACAAGAGAAATGATTAGTTGAATTTATAAAAATTACCTTGTTCAAAGGTTTACATTTTTATTCATAATATTGTGTTGTTACCTGAATGATCCACAGCTGTGTTTTTTTTGTTTTTTTTGTTTGTTTGTTTGTTTAGTGAGAGTTGATCATGAGTCCCTTGTTTGTCCTGAACAGTTAAACTTCCCAACTTCAGAAAAATCCTTCAGGACCCACAAATTTTGTGGTTTTTCAGCATTTTTGTGTATTTTCAACAATGACTGTATGTATGATTATATGATCCATCTTTTCACACTGAGGACAACTGAGGGACTCATATGCAACTCTTAGAGAAGGTTTAAACGCTCATTGATGCTTCCGAAGAAAACACAATGCATTAACAGTCGAGGGGGTGTAAACTTTTGAACAGGGTAATTTTTATAAATTCAACTAATCATTTCTCTTGTGGACTATATGTAAATGCAATTTATGTGGAATATCTTCAGTCAGTACTAAATAAAAAAATAACATGCATTTTGTAAAATAATCAACATTTTGCAGATTCTGAAAAAAAGTGTAAACTTTTGACTTCAACTGTATTATATATACTTGTATTATATATTCATTGGTATTGTACATGTTTTTATTGCACAGTGGGGAGAACATTTAACTGTTTTCTTAGACCTTTCTTGTGCCTGACTGTTCTGGCATTTTGTGGCCTGTAGCGCTAGCCACATGGCAAAAGTTTAAATAGATGGTGGCTTGGATGTAAGGGATCAAAAATTTTGAAGATCAGGGTAAATTTTACTTGTTTTGTGTTCTGGGAAAGTATCTTCTGTAGCTTTTGAAGGGCAGTACTAAATGAAAAAAAAAAGTTATTTAGGCAAAAGAAGAAAAATGTTCATTCTGTTCAAAAGTTTACAATGTTTAAAAATGGTTAAAAAAATAATAATAATAATAATTAATTAATTAAAAAAATAAATACAAATTTACAGAATTTGTGGGACCTGAAGGATTTTTCTGAATAACAGTGGGCGGTTTACCTGTTCAGGACAAACAAGGGGCTCAAGAACTAACATTTTGCAGATTCTGCAAACATTCTATAAACTTGACTTGAACCATATGCATTTCGGAATACACTATGTCTTATTCCATTCACTGGTAATTCTGTCCTGTATAGCACACCTTGTACACAGACTTCTGTGATGTTTGTATGTGTAATTGTCAATTGTACCACATAAGTTCTTGTTAGTGCACGTGAAAAGGTAAATAGAGAGTTGCTGAAGTGTGTGTGTGTGTGTGTGTGTGTGTGTGTGTGTGTGTGTGTGTGTGTAAAGAGTCAGTGGGACAAAAACACTGACAGCACTTTTTGTCATCAATAGTAAACAATGTTTCTTTTCTTTTTTTAAGTAAGAGAGTAAAAGTAATGAATTACTCTCTGTCCAGACAGCAGCCTCCTTTCTCCTCCATGTGCTTCAAGACAAGGTGACATTGAAGCAGCAGAACAGATGATTCTCCCTTTCGCTAAATTAAGCCTGACCCCACATTCTCAACTTTAACCTCATAAAATGAGCCTGGCTACTCATTAGTAACAGTAACATCTGCACCAGGTAAGATAACCCTTGCATAATGACAGACATGCAGCCAAATGAAAGAAATAATGTGCTGCCACCGTGGAATGGTGGACCATTGTGGTTCTTTAAAGCATTTCAGAAAACATCAAGGCTCAAATAAAAAGGCTATCAATCATCCAAATGTACCCCACCATTACAATAACAGGGGATTGCAGAACTTAGAGAAAGTCCTGTTGGTCACTCAGGTGCAACCTTTTGAGTCCAAGTCCAAGTGTGTCCAAATGAATGCAAAAATAAAAGTTTATATTCTTTATAGCACAGCTTTCAAATGCCATGGTTCTATATATTAAAAAAAAAAAAAAAAAAAAAAAAAAAAAAACATGTCACAGCTGGGACTGAATGCATTACATATATGATACTGAAGAAAATAAAATGTTTTTGAGTTAATGAGACTTTCATTTTCATCACTGCAATTTTCATAATGCGACAGAAGAACAATTTTGGGTTCCTTAAAGATCCTTTCAGTGAAAAGTTCCTAAATGAACCTTTTTTTCACTATAAAGAACCATTAATATAGTTTGTTCATTGATGTTAACATCTAGGCTCATTGCAGACATCTAAAACATATCTAGACGCTACAATGAGTCAGCACTGCACATTTGGTGTAACGCTCCCAAGCCTCTGTATGTGAACTGTTTTCACTAATGAGATGTTTCCTCCCACTTCAGCTTACAGCCGGTTTTAAACCAAAGTGTATGATTTGCAGTCAAATAACTACTTGCGTTAAAGGGACTAAAAGCATAATAGACTTTGTTTGCCAGCCAGTCGTATAAGAGAAAACGCCACTACTTAAACCTGCACCACCCAAAAATCCATCACAGACTCTGAAAACTGGGTAAGCTACAGAGTTGTCAACTCTGGAGACAAAAAATAAAAATAAGATGATCAAAATGATGCCAGAATTTCTATTAATTTTCCTAAATTCATTAAAACATCTTCTTTTGTGTTTCACTAAAGAAAGACAGTCATATGGGTTTGAAACAACATGAGGGTGAGTAAAATAATGACAGAATTGTTATTTTGAGTAATCTATCTGTTCAAGGTCAACTGAACAAATGAGAGCAGAACATGAAAGTTAGATCAAACGAGAGTCTCTAGTTCACTTTCAGTATGAGAACATGCAATACTCCACCCAATTCAGGCAACTAGCCTTGTATAGTAACCATTTAGAAGAGTATTCAACTGAGCAAAGAATGCCCTGCATTCTCCCCATACAGTATACAATGATTCAGTCGAGATTTGGATTCCTGCTGCTTCTTTTGCTCATTTAAAAAAAATTCACACTGGCTTGTGGAAAATATTCAATAAACCAGAGACTACCATACATGGGCGATAAAACAGTCAATAAACTCTGACATTTCCAAGTTAAAGCTCTACCAGATGCCGACTCCAGAGCAAGAGGTCCACTGAGGGCTTGTCCTGAGAGAGTGATTTACGAAGGTGAGAACACTGGTCAGGTAAAACATCATCTCAGTCACTAATTCAAGGTGTTTCTCTGATGAGTAGCTGCTTAATGATACAGAACACAGTCAGCACACATGAGCAGCCAGTCAGTGGTGTAATTAACTCACATTCTCAACATGTTCCACTCAAGTAAAGCTGTGATTTGACAAAGGGGGGAATGTAAGAGAAAGCCATTCAGAAGCATTGTGAATGATTTCAATATTATGTGTTTAAACCTGCTCTTCTGGTATCATATTTTGTTTTACAGAGGGAAAGGTCATCATTTTTTTATGAAGAGTTCAGATGCAAAAGCCTCTAAGTCTATCTTACAGTTTTCTTTAAAATAAGCATTTTTATCAGGCTCCTATGTATAGGACCGGTACTTCTGGTTGAGGCTGAGATTTTAGCGAGTTTGAAGCAAAAGTATTTGATGGATGTATACTATGTGTCAAGACATTTACTCAGTATCATTATCTCATTTTTGACCGAGGTTGCTTTTAGAGGGTTTTGCATCTGAACTATTCATATATATATATAGATATAGATATAGATATATATAGTTTAGATGTAGTTTGATTGCTATTTTAAAGCTACCACATTAACCTACTTTTACTTGTATTAACTGTTTTAAATGAAAATTAAATATTGAAAATAGAATTTAATGCAAATAGTAGCCTATAACAAATAATAAGGTCATCAGCTTAAGGTCAAGTTCACTATTCTTTACATAAATAAGTAAGATGTGAAAACTGTTCAATTGTATTTTATCCACTTTCCTGAATAAACCTATGCAAAAGCACATGGTGCCATAGTTTCAGCACTTTACAATTTTGTAATGACAGTGTTGTCTTTTTGCAGTACCTGTCATAGTTTTGGGAAGAGGACATGAAGCGACAAGGTTAGCTGCATTGAAAACAGATAAGGGCACATATACAGTTGTGCTCATAAATTTACTTACCCCTTGCAGAATATGCTAAATGTTAATAATTTTAACAAAATAAGAAGGATTGTGAAAACTGTGTTATTTTTTATTTAGTACTGTTCTGAATAAACCATTTAACATAACAGATGTTTACATATACTCCACAAGAAAAAACAACTGAATTTATATAAATGACAATAATCAAAAGTTTACATACCCTTGAATCTTAATGCTGTGTTTTTTGTTTGTCCCGAGTAGTTCATCTGCCTGCTGTTCTTCAAAAAATCCTCCAGCTCCTGCACATTATTTGGTTTTTCCAGCATCTTCTGCATATTTGAACACTTTCCACTGTATGATTATGAGGTCCATCTTTTCACATTGAGAACAGTAGAGGAAGTCATACATTACAAAAGGTGAAAATGATGCTTAAGGCGGCAACACAATGCATTTAGAGACAGGGGGTGTAAACTTTTGAACAGAATGATGATGTGTAATTTTTTATTGTGTTTACAGATTTGTTTTTTATTTAGTATTGCACTTCAGAAGCTATTTAATTATTTACATGTCTCCCAGAAGACAACAGGTACAATTTACCTTGATCAATCAATTTAAAAATGTTTACACCCCCTGGCTCTTAATGCATTGTGTTGCTTTTTTGATCATCAGTGAATGTTTTCATCTTTTGTAGTAAAGTTTGTGTGAGTCCCTCAGTTGTTCTCAGTGTGAAAAGATGGATCTCAAAATCATACATTCACTTTTGGAAAGGGTTCATAAAAACATGTCGTGGATCATCCAGGTAACAACACACAGTATTAAGATTCAAGGGTATGTAAACATAAGTCATTTTTATAAATTGATATATAAACATCTGTTATTTGAAATAGCTTTTTCAGGATCCCTCTTATTTTGGCAAATTTGCATATTCTGCAAGGGGTATATAAACTTACAAACACAACTCCCGATCGGGGTGAAGTTTGCTGTATTTGTCCGTAAAACGATAAGAGCACAATTATTATTTCACACACAGTATTTTAATTTAAGTGCTGAAAAAACATGCATGTTCTCTTCTGTCATTGTTTATGTAAGGCATACAGCACCGGACACGGATGTTTGCTGGTACGCAGAACAAATACTTTACAGGAATTGCTTAAACTTATTGCTGTTAATGTGGCAGCCAACAAGAGCACATTTTTATATTTAGTTATATTGAAAAAGTGTCAGTTTAATTAATTTAGGCAACCTTTTTTTTACCCTGTTTGAACATGGATTTCTATGGAGGCTGGAACACAAGAGCACCTAAACAGAAGTTAGAATCCATCATGGCAGCGCTCATCGATTACTCAGAAAAAAGGTGGATAGTAAAAAACTGTAGTTGTATTTGAATGTCAATTAAAATACCTAGAGTTAAATGTTCCTGCCTTAAGCTAAGTCATCAAGATGTCCTGATTATATCCAAATTATATTATTCTGCTGTGAAGGATAAAACTGATCTGCCAGGCTCCACAAGCGTAATTTGGATTTAAAGTTTTTCAGAATTATGGAACAATGACATAATAATGTTTAGAATCTTTTTCAATGTGATTGTCAGTTTCCTCAACATGTTTCACATATGGTAAAACAAGACATCAGTGGCAACGAGGCAAGAAACTGTTCTGATCTGGCAAAAATTCAAGGCAGTTTCACCATTCCAAGATAATACGCAACACTCTCATCGGTCTGGTCTGTTAGCGTCAATGGAAATACTGTAACTAAATGATTTATAAGCTAAAGTGGTTTACCATTGGGAAAACTAAAAGAAATTATCCAGTGATGGAAAGCTGTGAGAAATTAACCCAGTGATGGAACTATGGGTGTGGTTTAAACCATTAAGACTTGCAAAAATGCTTAAATCCAAACAAGATGCTCTTTCATCTCTCTTTTTCTGTAGCTTACCCATATATAATGTGTTTAATAAATTTGATCAGTTTAGAATATTGCAGCTCGCAGTAGTTTACAGTGCCCACTGAAAATTTGTCTTTTTTTTTCTTTTTTTTTTTTTATTATTTTTTATTAAATGCTTAATCTGAAAGTTCAGTCACATTTACAAACCGTATTCAGGCTTTTCAGGAATACTATTGGAGCAATAATGGTTGGCTGCATGTGGGTGGGTATTCATGTGTGCGCACATTCCAGGAAATCAATGAGAAAACTATTTCTGTGGTTTACTTCATTTAGATGGGAAGTGCTGACTCACTGTCTAACAAACTAGTCTGTGAAATCTCATGTAGGCATCAAATTAAAGTTCCTCCATAAATTTGGCACAGTTGAGCTCCTTTCAAGTAAATAAATAAATAAATAAAAGAACACACACAAGTTTGACATTTACAGTGGACAAACTCATCCGTTGCAACCTCTGATAAGCTGCTAAATATTAACCACTCAAAAGCAGTAAAAATAGAATGAGTGCTGCTAAGGAGCAGCTGAGGACATAGGTCTGCATGTCTCCAGAATATCAGATAAAACACTATCACTTCGCGAGAAAAAAAAAACAGACCAATGCAGATTTAGAAAGTATAGATGCTGGAGAAACCAGGTCATTCATTAGTATAGTTAGGTCAAGTAATAAACTAGCACCACTATTACAAATGCTCATATTTAAGAAACTCTAAAACCCAAGTATTACCTACTTCTTGCACCATGTGTTCACAGACATGAATAACACTGACCTTAAATTACGCAGCTTTAAAGGTCAAACTGATGATATTCACAGCGTTACACGGCTAATGGCTTGCTGCTTTAGACATTCAATGTCTGGTTAGCATTTACTAGAGCTTTTCGCAGCGTGCTTTCAGAGTTATTCTGAAACCCTCCACCTCCCCAGCTCCACCTGCGGGTCATTATACTGGATTTTGATTGGCTGGTGTGCAGTAAAACCATTTAATGGACAGGTAGTTCCAAGTCAGTTTAATCACTGTTCTATATTAATGTGCAGCTTTAATTGATGCAGGCAACACACACACACAGAGAGAGAGAGGTCTGAGATCGCATTGCGCTGCACACATACATAAACTTGTTGTTAGCGCTTCCCATTATTCATATTAATAAAATGGCCTAGATGCTAGATTGCTACATTATATTCCTCAGCAACAAGATGGTAAAACCGCTGTTTTTAAATTAATTTGTGGTTTGTGGCAGGTACACACATACACACAACTGTCATCTCTCTCTTTTTCCCTCTCTCTCTCTGTCTTTCTCTCGATCAATCGATAATAAATGCTATAATTCATTCAAATAAATGGGATCTTACCGCACTATTTCATCTGTGTCTGGTTTGAATCGTGCAGAAAGATAGAGTTGATGAGCTGTAACTGACAAAAATAACCATAATTTTTACCCATTCGGTCAAATATTGCGCTGCAAAGAGCAATACTAGTTGTGCCTTGCCTATGAATTTGTAAATGACCATTGAATAAATGGGATAATCAATGGTTTGCCATGCATTAAAGGATTTTAAATCCACAACATGGAGGCTAATTCGCGCCCAACACGATATTTGACCGAATGGGTAAAAATGATATATGCGCTACTTGTGCAGCAGCAGTATGTCTTAAATACTCACAGCAGCGTATTGGTGTATATATTGGCAGTAGCAAGTCGCTGTACTTGCTTTGCAGCAGCAGCAATAATCTACAACAACAGCAGCGTAGCAGATCTATTCGACCAAGAACAAATACATTAACATTGTCATATCCACTACCATGCTAAAATCTTAGGAGAGTTGTAATGATAGAACTTTTGTTAACTCTATAGTAAGCAAACTGCAGTTCCTGTTCCATCTCTGGTCTCAAGCTTCAGGTGGCAAAAACGAATCCATGACGTTCTGAATCTTATCGTGAGAATGCAGAGCATGTGTCTGATAACCTCTGCTTCCTCAAATACAGTGGAGACCCTGCTGTGTTGACAGGCAGTACACATGACAGACGAGAAGCCACTGTCCTGTCTGCAGCTGCACCTGTCTGACAAGCCATATTTGAGCCCTTCCGTTCCGGCACATTCCAGCAACCAACCAACCAACCACAGACTTTAATGGTAAAACATAGTTTATCATGTCTTATGTAGACTTGTTCCTCAAAGGGTAGAGATGTCACTTCTGCTATCTGCAACAACGTGAGCGCATGAAAATGACTTCACTGTCTAGGTGGGTGTTTGTCAATTTTTCCGTTTTTTGGTAGTTCAACCACAGATTTATAAGAAAATACTGCTCTAGTTTTATAAGCAGAGAGAGATCAAAATGAACGTCATATGTTACACACCACCACTAAATCCTCACCTCCCTAAAGAGCAAATCTGTATGAAAAGCACATGTATTTTCCTAAGGAGAATGAAAACCAAACTACAAAAATTAGTCTTATAGAAACAAACGTGAGAGTAATACTCTAAATATTTGTCACATGGCACAGTTTCCTCAAAAAGGCATCTAACTTTTTTTACAGGATGCATATTTCTGCAGAAGACATTTATTGCAAAAACACTAACAAAGTCTTTAGTTCTGGCAACTTCAGGAGCAATATTTTTATATTTATTTTGCATTATTGCAACTATGGCCAATATATTTCACCAGGGTTTCTTATCTGCTGTTAACCATATCCTAAACTTTTTTTTTTAAAGTTAATGTTCATCCTATTACTGGCCCAGCAAACAGATGCCAATCCATAAAAAATTTTAACGTTTTCAACCATAATGTCATCAAAGAAGTAAAATGGGTTACAAACAAGTCATTAACTTTAATAGAACTGCATTTTATACTGATACATTCAATAGTCGGTTTAGTCTCTAGAAGCCCATTTTCACCACTGAATAAAATTTATTTGAAAATGTTACTGCGACTTTTTTATCTTATAGTTTGACTTTTTTTCTTCTTATAGTTTCTCAGAATTGCATGATACAAACTTGCAATTCTGGCTTTTTCACAGAATGGTGAGAAATAAACTCACAATGCAGACATTTTTCTCAGAATTGCATGATATAAACTTGCAATTGCAAGTTATAAAGTCAGAACTGCAAGATATAAACTCACAATTCTGATTTTTTCTCAAAATTGCAAGAACTAAAGTAAGAATTGCGAGATTAGTCCCTGGTTTTACAAACAAGGCTTAAGGCTAGTCCCAGAGTAAATGGCATGTTTTAGCTATCTCAGCTGAAAACAACTTGCACTGACATATGTTACAATATTTCAGTGCCACTGTTTTGTCTCAAGATGCACGCCAGTAATGTATATTTCCAAAGCATCTTTATAAAAGCTGCTTAAATATCCTAATTTAACAAATGCCTAGTCCTGGCTTAAGCTAAGCTCTGTCTGTGAAAAACTCAAAATTCATCCTTTTTTTCTTGCAAATCTCGCAGTTATTACTTTTTACTCACAACTGGCATTTATATCTCACAATTCTGAATTGTGAGATTCCAATATGCGTGTGAAAAAATACTGATTTGTTCCCAGTTTATCTCTCACAGTTTTGACTTCACTCACAATTGCATGTTATAAAGTCGCAAGATATAATCTCGCAAATTCTAAGAGAAAGTCTGAATTCTTAGAATTGTGACTTTAGTTCTCAGAATTCTGATTTTGTAAATCGCAATTGCATATCTGATATGATATTGTTACAACATGTCCTCCAACTTATATGCCCAACGTAAGTTGTTTTCACAAATCCTCAAAATACGTCTCCACAGAGCGTATAGAACAATTGCTCCCCTATCAGCAACAGGTATCCAATGCACTTTCAGGATTATGTGTAGCTCAGTTGGTAGAGCATTGCACTACAAAGTGGTGTAATCATTGTTCGATACCAGAGAACGTACATGTTCTCATAGCATGTTTTTTTTTTTTTTTTTTTTGTTGGAATATGCACTATAAATCATGATTTTTCACTATGTCTATAAGGTGTAGGTTTAGGTTGGGGTTAGCTGTGGTCATTCATATGAATTACACCTAGTAAAATATGTTTGAATTACCGTGAGATCGGTGTAAAAACTCATACATCATTTCATGACGTCAGATCCAACGGGACACTGTCATTATCTTTACGCCCGCTGGAGGGCGCTTAACTTTAAAAAGTAAAAATGGGTTGTATAAGGTGAATAAAAAATGTTTTGACTTGGGTCGAAATTTGAGGACAGTCTCTATTGTTTATATCATGCAATTCTGACTTCATTTCTCAGAATTGCGAGTTCATGGCTCCCAAACTCTGAAATAGCCTTCCTGATAATGTTTGGGGTTTACACTCTCTCCATTTAAATCTTGATTAAAAGATACATCTTTTTTGCCAAGCATTCACATAATATATCTCATAACCTTGTACTTCAGCTATATCTGATCAAATGCACATTATCATTCTTTTGCTTGGGTTGAACACATCATTTTTGCTTGGTTGAAACAGCAGCTATGCCAATTTTTGTTTCTATTTGCTCCTCTGTTTCTGCCACAGGATTGGCATCCCAAAGTAACTAAGAATTACACAAGCTTCAGTCTAGATCCAACCCTTACAAAGATCTGAGATGACCGAACATCTGAGAAGAGATGATGGCAACCTCTCAGAGGACCTCAGATGATGCCAACCCTGAAACAACATACAAAACTACCAAGTTTTGCTATAAGTTTGATCGCAATATATAATCATTGTTCTTAATAGTGGTCTATACATTTCTGCCATAAGGACATCAACTTGATATAGTCACCAATGATAAGCTACTACTGAATGTAATGTTGAAACTTTAACTTTCTATAAAGCTACTTTGCAACGTGAAAAACGCTATACAAATAAACTTGAATTCATATCACAATTCTGAGAAAAAAAGTCAAAATTGTGAGATAAAAAGTCGCAATTACCTTTTTTTTTATATCCTGGCAGAAACTATCTAGCATGTTGTTACTGATAGGTTGCTCATAATCTAGTAAAAACTAATGAGTAAAATGAGTTAAGGCAAGCAGACATTAGCTGCATTCCTGCAAAGCATTCATTCCTCACCAAATTAACCAATTCATTGCTAAATGAACTCAGGGAGAAACCAAAGAGTGAGGCTATTAACTCAGCAGAGGCCTGAAGGCCTAAAAGTTGTTGTAAGATCAGGAAATGTACAGAGGCACTAAGAAAATAATACAATATGTCTTGCTTTTGTGCCCAATAGTATGAAGACCCAAATTTTATATACTAACACATTAAAATAAATACCTTCTGACTAATTTTAGTTTTTCAGTAGCTGCAAAAAATACACTGTGAACTATAAATTTCAACCTGGCCATTAAAAGTAATTTCATTGTTGTTAACCAGGGTACACAGCTTGTTTAAACAATATACAGGTATAATATATAAGAAAAAAAACCTGTGTTTTATGTCGATATTGAAAAAATTAGATTCACAAAAGTCCTTATGAATTTAACCACCTTTAGCTAAATGTGTATTAGTTTTAGACAGTACACACTCAAGAGCAAGCACTTTGCTAGTATTGGTAGAATTAATCGGTAACTTAATTCAGATTATATCCCAAGGATGTTCCTAACTCACTGAACCATCATGTTAACACATGCAGCTACTGACATAAAATTAACGAGAGCATCTTCTGGGTCATTGGCCCATAGCCCGAAGAAAAGGGCCCTGCATGTTCTCTTTGAAGCCTAAACATTTTCTCTACTGCGGCAAAGGCTCGAGGGTAGAAGTTCTGCTAACAAGCTTTTCCCACACAGGCTGAAAGCCCACTCACACTGATAAAGCCCTGAGTCAGCCATGGCCCGCTCAGTTCGAAGAGGAGGAATAAAGCACAGAGACCTTCAAAGCCATCTGCTTAGAAATGGTCAACACAAACACTCCCAAAGCTGATTCAATGATACAGCAAATCTTTTCCATCTTCTCCAATCCTTTGGTACTGTTAAATACACAACAGGAGAACAGTAAACAGAGAATGTGAGCTAAGAGAACTTTATTTCTTGTACATCTTGTGAACACATGAATACGTGATGCCAACTGATTACTGTATCCTCTCTCCATCTCTGTCTTTATCCCTGAAAAGATATAATTCATTTTTCATATGCTAAAAAGTGATTCATCACTATGCTAAAAAGTGTCTTGCTGTAAATGAGAGCCAGAGCTGTGTTTCCATTCTATCACTTGAGAGGTTCCAGCCAGCTGGAGCAAGTTCTGCTGGCAGCAGATTGATCAAAGGGATTTTTGTCATGGTGGCGTTTTCCTCTTCATCACAGCTTCCAGAGGAACCAAGGAAATTGTACAGCTGCTTTTCTTCACAGATTCTCAGACCTATCGAGTCAGTCAGAGAAAAAAAAAAAGAAAAAAAAAAGATCCAATGCACTGTTTTCTGTGGCTTCCAAAATAAACATTTTATTTATTCAAAATGGAAACGGAAGTTGTATGCCCTAGGAAAGCTATTGTGGATTTTGAAATTCATGTTTTTTTTTGTTTTTTTTTTAAGTTTAGAATGCTTAGACAAAACAAGTTAGCAATCAACTGCAGATGTCTTTTGTCTGGAAGAGACTAAGTAACATTCTTTGAGATCTGAGCGAATTATCACTAAAAATAAAGCTTCAAAGGACCTTGAACATCCATGAGACCTTTCCATTGCATAAAAGGTTCATTATGGTGGAAAAAAGCCTCTCTCTCTCTCTCTCTCTCTCTCTCAAGAAACGTTTGTTTGTTTTCCTTCACATGAAAAATTGGTTAATTTAAGAACTTTTTATTGAAAGGTTTTGTGGGGAGAGAAAAAACTTTTTTTTTAACCTTTCTTAATTCCACACTTAATCACAGCGTTATCAAACTAAGTTGTTTGTTTTAAATATGCTCTCTAGCGAATAAGGGAGTTTTTCTTTCTGTCATCTAATTTTGTGTGCCAAATGTATTTATTTGTATAAATTAATTGTATAATAATTGTAATTACATAATATGATTTTCAGAAGCTGAAGTGATTACCTTTATTTAGTTGTTAGAATATATGAAGAGTTTATTTGCAAAAACAGATAATACAGTCTCTTGATTACATTTTTTTTTTTACTTAATCAAAATAACTAAACTAAAAAATTGTTAAAAATGGAGTCATCTGTTTTTGAAAATTAACTCTTATAACTCAATATTTTAACTAATCGCAAAAGCTGAATAATCAGTCAAAATCTACTGATTTATCAGTGAAATAATCATTGATTAGTCGATTAATTGTTCTAATAATCGTTAGATTAATCGATTATCAAAATAATAGTTGCAGCCCTAGTCAAAACAACCAAATCGCTGGGTTGTTTTTAACCCAGCATTTTTGTCTCACATTGCTGCAAAAAAATGTTTTTTGAACCTTTATTTTCTAGTTTGTATATTTTGTATTCAGATTTTCAAAGTCTTATTCACATCTTTGTATTTTCATTCAGCATTTTGTTTATTTTATATCCCAAAATATGCATATTAATATGTGCTGAAGGTACTTGTGCCGCGTCTTTCTCTTTCTCTAAGTCTGCTCTTCTCTTAAAGGAATATTCACCCAAAAATAAAATTACCCCATTATTTACTCACCCTTAAGCCATCCTAGGTGTATATGACTTTCTTCTTCCAAACGAACACAGTCGGAGTTGTTTTAAAATTGACCTTGGCTCTTCCAAACTTTATAATAGTGGTGGATAGTGGCTATTATTTTGAAGCTCCAAAAAGCGGATATATCCCTAAAACTAACCCATATGCCTCTGGGGGTTTAACACGTCTTTTGAAGTGGATCCATGCGTTTTTGTAACAAAAATATTTCTATTTTTAAAATTATAAACTCAAATCACTGACACTGACTGGAAGTCAGTGATTTGAGTTTATAATTTTAAAAATAGAAATATTTTTCTTATAAAAACCCATGGATCCGCTTCAGAAGACATGTGTTAACCCCCCAGAGGTGTATGGGTTAGTTTTACGACGTATACAGTTGAAGACACAATTATTAGCCCCTTATAAAATATTTCATTATTTTTCAAATAACTCCCAAGTGTTGTTTAACAGAAAGACTATTTTATCAACACTGCATTTTTAAACATAATATTTTATTCAGGAAGCTTTTAGGGTTTGTAATACAAATAGATAAATGTATAACCAAGAATTTAAAAAAGTCTACTGGTCAAAATGATTAGCCCTCTGATGTTAATAGTCAATAGTGTATCCCTTTTGCTTGATAACAGCCTTTAGTCGTTTGCTGTAGTTCTCAACAAGTTTCAAGCATGTCTCCTGAGGAATGACAGCTCATTCTTCCTTAGCAAATCTCTCAATATCTCCTCCAGATTTGTTGGTCTTCTGGCACAAACTCTGGACTTTAGTGTGCCCCACAGATTTTCTAGTGGATCCAAGTCTGGGCTTTGTGCAGCCCAGTCAAGTACACTTACTTTGCTCATTTGGAGGTATTTCTTCACCAGAAGTGAGGTATGCTTTGGGTTGTTATCATGCTGGAAGACAAAATGTCAACCCAAACCAAGTTTTCTTGCAGACTGTCTGAGGTTGTCTTTCAAAATCTTCTTATAGTCTTCCTTTTTCATGTTTCCTTCAACCCTGACGAGATTCCCAGTTCCAAATGCACTGAAACATCCCCACAGCATTATACTCCCACCACCATGTTTCACTGTGGGAACAGTGTTCTTGGGGTTGAATGCCTCTCCCTTCTTTCTCCAAACACAGGCAACATCTCTATGGCCAAAAAGCTCTAGTTTTGTCTCATCTGACAAACTTCAGTCTAGCTTGGAGGTGTCTCTTCTTGGTCGGCAACCTCGCAGTACATTCCTGTGCAGGGCTCTAGTGACTGGAATTCCAGACTTGGCTAGGTCATTCACTAGTGTCTTGGCAGTTGTTCTTGGGTCTTTAGAAACCTCTCTCACTAGTTTTCTTTTCAAAGTTTTTGAAATCTTTCGCTTCCTGCCTCTGCCCTTCTGTTCTCCACTGTGTTGGTCTCTTTAAACTTCTTGATAATGAATCTCACTGCAGTTCTTGACACTTGAAAACGCTTTGATAAACGTGTGTATCCTTCCATCTTTATGAGCATTAACAATTCTTTCTCTCAAGTACAAACTTATTTCTTTTGTCTTTGCCATGATGACAGTGCATATTATTTTACTAGTTGTTTCGCAAGATACTAATCCTCAGCCTAAGAGCAATTTAAAGGCTTAACTAGGTTAATTAGGTTAATCAGGCAAATTAGGTTAATTTGGCAATCATTGGACAACAGTGGTTTGTTCTATAGCTAATCAAACTAATCATCTCTTCAGGGGGCTAATAAATATTGACCTTAGCAGTTATTTATTTATTTATTTATTCTTTTATTCAAGCAACTATAAGAAATCAAACTTTCTTTAGAAGAAAAAAATAATAGGAAATAATGTGAAAACATTCTCTTGCTCTGTCAAACATCACTTGGGAAATATTCTAAAAATGTAAAATATTTTGTAAAATAATAATTTTGTCTTCAACTTTATATGAGCTTTTTGGAGCTTCAAAATAATAGCCACTATCCACCACCATTATAAAGCTTGGAAGAGCCAGGCTAAATTTTAAAACAACTCTGACTGTGTTCGTCTGAAAGAAGAAAGTCATATACACCTAGGATGGCTTGAGAGTGAGTAAATCATGGTGAAATTTTCATTTTGGGGTGAACTATTCCTTTAAGTCTGTATAATACCTTATTAGTAAAGTCAGCAGATTTCTCTTTTATGCAGAAGTAATAAGGAAAATGTAGACAATATGCTACAACAAAAACTGGAATCTTGAGGAAAGGAAAAGACTTTCTTACCCACGCCACCTGAATACCTTCCAAGAAAATATTTGCTGAGAATCCGACGTCATATCTATTATTAAGATAATCTACATACATGTTATTCCCGGTCAACTGAGGTAAAGCATTCATTATAATCATGCAAAAAAGAGTTGTAAGACCTTCAGCAGAAAGTTGCAGTGTAGTTGGTGTATATATTTAAATAGACCACAATAGTCACATAAACACAAAAGACTCATTGAAGCTCAAGCACAAGGACAGGATCCTGCTTGCACAGCAGTAGTTAAACAGCCTTAAGCAACCAGGTTCTCATTGTATGACGCGGTGGGAAGGAAAGCCATAAACCTGGAAAGAGGGTGGTTAATTTATGCAATAAAAACGAGTTCATTACTTCCATTAAGTACATATTCATTAAAAAAAATCCATGAATACTCCACATTCAGTATAAAAGGAACAACATACAGTTAAAAACTGGAAGTCAAATAAAGGGTTTAAAAAGTGCCACATCATAAAGCACACGTGCTGCACGTTTGTCTCTTCACCCACTGGTCAGCAAGATCATAGATCATGTTAACCATAATAAAGAGCTCACCATGACATCCCTGACCCAGCCCTCAGCGTGTTCTTCTCATCTGATGAGCCTTTGCTTGTTTCTTCTGCCACCTCAATAGAAAGTGAGCTATTTCCTAGGCACACATAAACATCCTGTTCTTACATCCTATGAGAATATGGAGCCGAGTTTAAAGGTTAGGTCGGATGGGAGGTCATGCCACACACATGAACGTTGCTTGCAAACCTATTTAAACATACGTCATGGCTCTAAGAAGTGACACTGAATAATGTGCCCATCCATCTGTTAATGAATCTGAATATATCAGTATCTCTCATAACAACTTTTAGAAGTAAGCCTTCCTGTGAATATTGTTTAGGGCATTGGAGCTGATAGCGCTATTTATGTATTTACTCTACCAGTGACCAGAGTTCAAGTCATGGCTTATGCTTCATTCCACATTACTTCCTTATCTACTCTACAATGTCCTACAAATAAAATATTGTTCTGGACTGTTTCAAAAATTAATGAGGGTACACTACCAGTCAAACGTTTTTGAACAGTAAGTTTTTAAAGTTTTTTAATGAAGTCTCTTTTGCTCACCAAGCCTGCATTTATTTGATCCAAAGTACTGCAAAAACAGTAAAATTTTTAAATATTTTACCATTTAAAATAACTGTTTTCTATTTGAATATATTTTAAAATGTAATTTATTCCTGTGATCAAAGCTAAATATTCAGCATCATTACTCCAGTCTTCAGTGTCACATTATCTTAGAAATTACATTAGAAATTATATATATTAGAAATAATATGCTGATTTCAAGATTTTTTTTTTATTATTGTTATTAATATTATTATTATTATTATTATCAATATATAAACAGTTGGATTCTTTGATGAATAGAAATATCCAAAGATCAGCATTATCTGAAATAAAAAGCTTTTGTGACATTACAGATCAACTTTGTGACAGATAAACTTTCTATTAGTGGTGTTAATCGATTTAAAAAAAAATTAACTAATTAATCGCACATTTTTCCTGAAATTAATCATGATTAATCGTGATTAATCCTACCTGACAATAAAGTTTTTAATTATACATTTATATTGCAATAATTTCACATTCATGCTTCAAATCAATGTAGAAACAACAAAGAACGTATAGTTTTAATATTTGTTTAATGCCATCTTTTTTTTTTTAAGACTGAAGGCAAGTATCACTGAATCCAACTGATCTATGAGTTATTTTTCCTAATTTTTAACCATTAAACATTTATTAGACTTTAAAAAATAACTTTTAATTTAAGTGAACCTGAAAAAATCTTCACATAAACCCATTATAATAAATGTCATATACTAGCTACCTGTTCCCTTCAGCAAGAAAATATAGTCTAAAGTTATCAAATACTGAATTAGCCTATATAAAATTCTAAATTATATAAAGATCAAATTGCGTTAATTGTTAATTGCGTTAAATATTTATAATGCGTTAAAATGAAAACATTAATCGCCTGTGTTAACGCGTTAATTTTGACAGCACTACTATGTATCAAAGAAACCTGAAAACTTGGCTGTTTTCAACATAATAATAATAATAAATATAGCTGCAAGCAGCAATTACGGGGCCAAGCACAAGGCAAGGGAAGCATGAGACCAACTGCAGCAATGAGTAATTAAAGCCATTTTAGGATGAGTTTAGACAAAATGGCTGAAAAAATCATAAATACAACCTGTAGTAATATTATTTAATGGCTTATCACATTTGACCAATAGATGGCATTGTTATCAAATCCATGTGGTTTGTTCTGTGTGAGTTGACAATGGCACACACAAAGTTTGGCAATAGGCAAAATTCACAGAAAGCTATTAGCATTTATTTGAAATTTCATTATAACTTTTGACCACAAGGTGGCACTGTGTCAAAACTTTTTGAGTACTTTCAGGTCATGGTCTCCATGGTACATACAAAGTTTCGTAATGGTACACCAATGCATTGGAAAGAATGTAGTGTTTTATATCATAATATTCTATTGTAGTCAATGGCAATTTCATGTTTTGTTCAATTATAGCGCCACCAAGAGGCACAATCCCACCAATTTTTTTATGTGCCATTACAGTGTGCCCATACATATGTGTGTCAAATATCTCATTTTGTTTTGGAGTTAAAGGCATTTTTATATATGAGAAGAGAAAAAATGAATGACTGCTGACTTTGTTTGCATTTTCATGGCACTTACTATCAAGATTTTGGTAATTGGCCATTCGTGTATAGCCGGCATGCTACGTTTCCGAATTTTCTACGTGGTTTCGAGTCAATCGGAGAAATGGTTTCTAAGATATTGGCAAATGTTTTTAAGCGCTACAATGCAATGTTGCACAAACCATAAGGCAAAACCTGGCATGTTTGGTATTGGCAAGGATTCAGGAGTCTAAAAAGGTGACTCCCTTGAAAATAAGTCGACCACACCCAAAGTTATAAGCATGTGAATATTTGATTTTAGCACTAGGTGGCGCTGGCTCGAAACTTCTCAGGGTCCTTCAGGCCATCGTGCTGATGATCCATACCGAGTTGGATGTTGGACGCATATGTCAATGCGTTCATAAAATATAGCACTTTACCACAAAATTCAAAATGGCCGACGCACAAAATGGCTGACATGGGAAAATATCATTCGACTCAGCATGATGCACCGAATCTAAAAAGACCAGTTTTGTGATTTGTGGCCAAACCATTCAGGAGTTATAAGCTGAAATAGCAGTTTTTTGTGTCTTCTGACCACTAGGTGGCACTGCGTTGAAACACACCAAGTTTGGTCTCAATATGCCAAACCATTGTGGAGATATAGCCTCACATCCATTTTTGCGCGCTTTTTGTAGAATTTGTTCACGCGTTATTCGGAAACGGTTAGACGAATCAACTTGAATTTCATAACTTTTTGCCAGCATGGTCTGGAGATGATCTGAGCCAATTTTGGTGACAATCAGACAAACCGTCTAGGATGAGTTTGAAAAAGTAGGTTTTATGAACTATTAAAAATAGAAAAAAAAAAAACTAAACCTTACAATTTTTGAATTTTGGTGTCCATTTGACTTGGCATGAGCCAAGGATTCAGAGAAAAAAAGGAATTTTGCTTCTGTGCCTTTCTGTTCAAAAGTTATTAGCATAAAAAAGTGAAACTTTGGACAAGTGGTGGCGCTAGAGAGTTTGAGTTAGAGACTCCAAATTTGCTACATTTAATGTTGACACTGTCCTCTATCAGTGGGCCAAATTATACAACTTTCCCACGAGGTAGTTCTATGGGCTGCCATAGACTCAATGGTGGATGAAGAAGAAGAAGAAGGCCCCTAATAATAAATGTTTTTTGAGCAGCAAATCAGAATACTAAAATTATTTCTGAAGGATCACGTGACTGGAGTAATGATGCCAAAAATTCAGCTTTGAAATCACAGGAATAAATTACATTTTAAAATATATTCAAATAGAATACAGTTATTTTAAATAAAAATATTTAAAAAATTAAAAAATAAATAAATAAATAAATGCAGGCTTGGTGAGCAGAAGAGACTACTTAAAAAAAAAAAAAAAACTTCAAAAACTTTTATATCTATATTGTGTATCTTGTTTTTCAATATTTTTCGATAATTCGGTCATTTAATTTATGTCCAGACAGCTGCTCGAAAGAATTAGTTCAGTCATTTGACCAGCCCATTTATTTCTGCATTAACTCCAATGGAATTCCTGAGACACAGATAGTTGGAGGCGCTTTTTTCCAGCACTTTTAAAATAGAAGTAATCCATAAGCAAACAGGGAAACTGCTCTCTATAAACTCTCTACTAATAAATATGAATTCTTCAAGTTTTTATCTACAATTTGCTGCCTAAAATGATATTCATCACTTAGTGATGTGTGTTTTTGCCAAACTGAGCAGGCCGAAATCCTAAGTATGCAAGCATTTTTATATGCTGTTTAACTTTGTGCAGTTTCTATAAGTGACCTGTTAAAGACTGAATAGCTCACTTAAAAAAAAAAAGCTCACTTAATTCTTGTGTCTTGCTAACTTTGATCTATGTTTAAAACTTTAAAAGGTGACAACAGGGACCCAACTTCCAGCAGTAAGAATAACAAACATCACTGATGACAATAGCTTTATCTAATGTCTAAGAGCCTAGCCTTACAATCACATTTCTCCACTTGAGAAAGCTCTTCATCTGCTTGCGTCATCCATTGTTTAATGCAGTTTCACACTTTGCCTTACTCAACACAATTTTACCATTGGGTTAGTTCATCCAAAAATGAAATTCTGTCATTAATTTACTCCACATTACCCTACAAATTAAGATATTTTTGATGAAATCCAAGAGCTCTCTGACCCTCCATACACAGCAGGGCTCCTACCACATTCAGGGTCCAGAAAGATACCAAAAACATTAGTGATGAAGGTCTTATGGGTTTGGAACGACATGAGGGTAATTAATGACAGAATTTTTATTTTTGAGTGAACTATCCTTTTAAAGCAGCTAAAGTACAACACAGATAATGGGCTATATGATCAGAGTGTAGAATCATGAGAATTATATTTGCATCTCGGCTCTGACCCCAAAAACAACCCGAATGGCTGTTTGTTTCGAAATGAACAAACAAAAAGGACATGTTTATTTAGCTGGGAGCCAGTGGTAGAAACTACAAACACAATAAATACGTCTTTGAACACTAATTCACAACTTTGGGCTGTAAAATGTTTGTAAACTTTGGCTCTCATTTTAAAGGAGCAGTTGGTTTGCATCAAATTATTTGGAGCAACATCAAATCATCACAAAGAGTTTTCATTGTAATTTAGATTTTTGAATAATGAAATGTTGTTTCAATCATAATTGCTTAGGGAAAAACATAAGCTAGTCTTTTTCTCATGGTGGATTTATGAATTCTAACATTGGGTCTTATTTATGAAATGCAAGCAGAACAAATTTCTGTGTAAACTGTTTGTAAAACAGTTCTTACGTACACTACCGTTCAAAGGTTTGGGGTCAGTAAGATGTAAGATGTAAGGATGCATTAAATTGTTTAAAAATGACAGTGAAGTATTTCATAGTGCCTTTTAACTATAATGACATTTATAATGAAATAAAAGCTTGGTACTTCAATAAAATTTTTGTTTAAACTTTTTACTCATGATACAGTTCCAGTCAAAAGTTTTTGAACAATAAGATTATTAATGTTTTTTTAAAGATGTCTCTCTTCGGCTCACCAAGTCTGCATTTATTTGATTCAAAGTACAGCAAAAACAGTACAGTTCTGAAATATTTTTACTATTTAAAACAACTCTTTCTATTTGAATATATTTTAAAATGTAATTTATTCCTGTGATCAAAGCAAAATTTTCAGCATCATTACTCCAGTCTTCAGTGTCACATGATTCTTCAGTAATCATTCTAATATGCTGATTTGCTGTTCAAGAAACATTTATTTTTATTAATATTATCAATATTTAAAACAGTTGAGTACTTTCAGGATTTCAGACTTTATGTTTCAAAATATTTCTGTTTCAGATAGATGCTGTTCTGAACTTTCTATTCATCAAAGAAACCGGACAAAAATCTACTCAACTGTTTTCAACATAATATTAATTATAATAATACATGTTCTTTGAGCAGCAAATTAGAATATTAGAATAATTTCTGAAGGATTATGTGACTGAAGTAATGATGCTAAGAATTCAGCTTTGAAATTACACTTTAAAATATATTCAAATAGAAAACAGTTATTTTAAATAGTAAACAGTTTTGCTGTATTTCGGAACAAATAAATGCAGGCTTGGTGAGCAGAAGAAACTTTAAAAATCTTACTGTTCAAAATATTTTGACTGGTAAGGAATAATAAGTCTAGTTTCACTTAAAAATGAAACAAATAATGTACAGAAACACCTATAATAAATAATTCTAATGCAGCTACTTGGAACTTGGAACTACTTTTTGCTGTGAATCTAATGACTTGGATTTTGGACAACAGGAGTCAAGCCTATATATTTTCAGGTTGAAATTCTTATTTCAACAAACTCATACTCTAACCAGCGACACATGTTTGCATTTCCTCCTGCTTCCTGCAGAACCTGAGGGGGGTAATTATTCGACAGACGGGGAGACTTCTGATGCTGATGTCTTGTGGGAAAAGACTAAAGAGAAAATAGGAAAAGTAAAAATGATAAAAGGCAGGTTGGAAAAGTTAAACAACACACCAGACAGTTGTGATTTGCACATATGCAATATACTGTGGAACAAAGCTAAATCACCAAAGGTTAAGTTAATGCACTTATGATTGTACCTACTAACCCACACCCTCTCAGTCTCTTTAGTGGTTAGTTGTGCACAGTATAAACAAACAAAGCTGCTTGCGGTTTCAGTCCCCAAATATTTGTATCAACTCTGGAGACCTAAGTGCATACACTCAAACATATTCATGTGTAATGATTGACTCGTGTGCAGATTATCAAACACAGCAAGTCTTTGAAAATGAAACTTTTTAACTTTGATTATTGGGAAAAGTTCATCATGCAACTTTTTGCTAATGTTGCTAAATCAGTAACATATTGCATTTAAAAGAAAGCCGAGACAAAGACAAACAAGCGCTGCAATTTCACATTACATGAATGATCACCACAGAGTTTGTGGTCAGCCTGTTAATGCTGCTTTTGAGAGACTTTAACTCTCATTTCAGTTCAGCCAACAGAGCTTTGCTCTGCTTCTTGCCACTTAGAAGTCTCTCAGAAAAGAAAAAAAGGTGCAAAAATTTTACCTTTAGAGGTACAACAGCTTGGCACTGGGGCAGTAGCCTCTAAGGAATACCCTTGTACCTTTTTTATTCCTGTGATGGTAAAGCTGAATTTTCAGCAGCCATTACTCCAGCCTTCAGTGTCATATGATCCTTTAGAAATCTAATATGCTAAAATATTAGTATATGTAGGAGCTAACATTAAACAAAGTTAAAGCTGCATTCTGGAAATAGTTTTGGTTAAAAATGATCCAGAATAAATTTTTGAGCAAGTACATAACCAGCCAGTGTTCAAAACTCCTTAACTTTTGCGCAAGATGCAAAATATGTACCAATAAGTACATATCACTGCAGTTTCCAACAGAAATGTCCACTAGAGGTGGTAAAACAGTGTGTAATCGTTTTCATACACACTTATGATTACAGCTCCATAGGTTTCGATTTCCGGACATAACAATCGTTCTCGGTACCTCAGCCAGAACAGAATTGGACTTAGGGTGCAAATCCTGTGATGGATTCACGATGAAAGAGCTGAAAGATGAGAAACTGAAAAACAAGCTAAAATTGTATGCTTGCCGTTGCGTTTTTATTACATGTTTGCCTTTGTTCATACTATCGGGTAGGTTTAGGTGTAGTGCAGATGATGCATTATTTTAAAACGTCACAGAGCATAAGAGTTATAGGGAACATTTTAAGTCAGAACTGTGGTGACACGTACAAAACCAACATCACATAAAACGTATCACATGTACGTTCATCTGTTCTGGGGGAAAAACCCAAGATATTTGCTCCGATTCTCGGGAAGGAAAAATCGGGGATAATTCAGGCTAAAACTCCTGTAGTGTGAGACAGGCATTAGGTGAACGTAAGGAGAAAATCGGACATGTATCATCCATGCATTCGGTTTTAAAGGTCTGTGTCACTTATGTTAATCAAGCAAGAAAATCACTCACTGCTCTTGACTGAGTCAATTTAGTAGCCCTAAAAAGGATTAATCTAAAATGATTTAGATAAATACAGAGTTCTGGCATGAAACTCTAGAATGCAGTCCGATGGGTCTAACATTCAATCTGACAACATGACGTCATAATCACATGGCACAGCCGATTGGTTCTGTCTTGTATCAGTAGCTAGTGAGCTCACTGCTCAACATTCAAATATATGACTAGTGCTAGATGTAGCAATTTGCAGCATGCTTCAGAAATCCTTCACCTTCCCCAGCTCCACCTGTATAGATCTGTTATGATGGGATTCATATATGCTATGGGGGTTATTCATATATATTATATGTGCAGCAGCAGTATTTTTTACATGCTTACATCAGCGTGTTGTATTTGCTCTGCCGCAGCAGCAGCAGCGTAGCAGATCTATTCCGCAAAGACCAAATACATTAACATTGTCATGTACATTCCCATGCCAATCCCTCCGAGAGTTGTCATGACAGAAACAAATATATCTGCTTGAAAGAATGAAGAATGTGGTAAACAAGTTGTTATAAAGACTGCATAAGTAGCCTATAACCACTGGCCTTTCATTTAAAAAAACATGCTCTTGTTTCTTCAAAGACTAAATCAAATTTGCTGTCGAAATTAACATGGATGAAAGTTCCCACAGGTACATTTTCATCATGAGATCAGGTTGGTTCTAATTTGAGCGGTATTGGCAGGTTTCCATGGGAAATACGAGCTTGCCGCCGTTCATCTTTGCATCATTACGTCACATCTGTATACATAAAGGAGCTTTAAGGCAAGTGTTTCCACTTGGCGGCCATCTTTGAAACGCCTCTCGGGCATGCAAGTGCAGCTCCTATCTCTTTGAATGGGGAAACATCAACTTCTCCAAAACTGTTCACAAAGTTTATGAATAAATTTCATATTTGAAATCACCAATGAAATCTGACAAGAACTGCCTAATAAATATAGTTTCTTGTGCTCCATTAGTGTTAAAAACGCTTATTTTTTCAGGCTAGATCAGCCAGTGCGCAGTACTGAGCGCACGTCTAGAACGGCGACTGTTTCTATAGCAAACGGACTTCTAACTGCAGCTGCAGTGACGGGCTGACTTTACTAATCAACGATTGGCTCTTTCATTAAGAAGGTGGGGCTTCGCGGCCATAACGAGCGTTGCATTTTTCCCCATTCAAAACTATAGGAGTGACATGTCTTGGGTATTGTAGTCTTTGCTTATACATACTCATTAATGCTAACACCTTTTTTAAAAAAAAAAAAAAAAAAAAAAAAAAACCATAACAAATAAACATTTGTTGTTTAGACTGAAATTATATGGTAGGCTATATAATATCAGCCTGTTAGTCCCCGATTTGTAGATAGTAAGATAATAGCCACAGTTCCTACTGTGTAGCATGGTAATCTATCCAAACATTTAGCATTTGACGTGAGCGAACGAATCCATTTGGTTAAACTGATTGGGCTGAATGCCATTTTCGTAGCAGTTTTATCAACACTTGGCTTTCGGTTCACTTTAAAATTGGCCAAACATTTACAAGTATTTATGACCGTTTCTCCTTAAGCCCAATCACACAGTATTTACACATTGCAACAATGTGCCTATTGTGTCATAGAAGTGTCTGTAACATTTCATTAATCAAAACAGACAGCATAAATTAAAAGGCAACATGGCCTCAAATTTAATTCCAAGATGGTCATAAACAAGCAAGAATATTTAATTAAAATAAATGTACTTCATACGCAATATGTGGTAATACAAGCAAATAAAAGTGTCAGATAAAGAAAATAAACCCTAAACACATCTGTGGTGTAGTTGTTTCGAAACAATGGTATAATGCCTTTCTCAAACACTGACATGACAAAATTTCTCAAGACCTTTAAAATGACAAATAGTTGACATGCATATAACAAGCACAGGATCGATTATGTTTACTGCTGCCTTGTTTCAGCATAGCCATTAAATTGAGCATGAAACACTTCTGTTCTTCAGACGTCTGGTGTCCAGCAGTCTAAGAAACACAAAACATTTATATCACTTTGCTTTTCCTTGATCCTCTAGTGCAAGGAAGCGCTTGTGCAAAAACGAGCAAGAGCTACTTTCCCATAAAGCTTGGTCAAACACTTGTTCTTACTCACTGTCTGCCGTCTAAGATAGAAGATAGTCTGAATTAGTCATAATGAAATGATGAAACCTGGATTCACTTAAAAGGCTACATCTGATTTTGACTAGATAAGACTGGGGTTTGCTTACTCACACACATCTGCTGGCTTTTTCATGATGATCCACGGTGAATCAGAACTGATATGAATAGAGATAAAACAGTAGGAGATGGATGTAACACTTTGTTATGCTTAACAACGACATCTCAGTTGTTGTTTTTGCTCTATTCATCTTAAACTAACACATGACTTCCCACACACTTTCTTTTAAACTTACTTCATGCCTAAACTGCATGTGTAAATAAATGCACAAGGCACAAAGAGTGCTGCTGTTATAACACTATTAAAACATGTACATTGGTTTAAATTTTGTGTAAGCATTTATTTTGTTAATCAAGTTCTCTGAATCAGAATTGTTTTTATACCAACCTCATCAACCCTGTCTCCCAAATGAACTAAATGAATGAATAGATGGGTCAAAAGTTTTTAGATGTTGTTATCAAATTACAAGACAGCTGACCAGTGACTGCAAATCAAATTATTATCCAGAAGTGAAAGGCTGATATTTAAAATTGCCTCATTTCTAAGTAGTAACAGTGATGGCGTCATTATGTGTTGCAATCATCCTTAGTCTCCTCTTTAAAAACTCTCTGAAACACATATGGCATCTGTTTCACATTAGAAACTGCTGCTAATGTCTGCACAACCAACAGACAGAAATGAAAGTGAGTCTTGCACTTTCACTTTATTGTCAGAGCAAATCTGTCTCACATGAACCTTTAGAAATGATTCTAATATACTAAAATATTAGTATATGTACACTCATCTGTAAAAAAATGTTGGGTTAAAAACCACCCAGCACTGGATGAAATACAGACAAACCTATAGCTATGGGTTGTTTTGACACAAATGTTTAACCAGACCTTCTGGGTAGTTTTATTTAACTCAACTATTGCTAAAATGATTATATTTCTTATTTCTTGCCAAAATAGGTTAGAAATTAACATTTGAAAAGTTTATTTGCAAAAACAGACAACTGTTTTTTTTTTTTTTTTACATTTTCAAAAATCATGTTTTTTTATTGTTATGTTATTGTGTTTTGTGTTAGTAGCTGTATTTTTTGTTATTTCTACTTTATATCAAAATAATACAACTACAGTTTGATTAACTGGAATGGTTTTAACCCATAATTTTTAAGATTAATAAAGCTTAATGATACCTAATCTGCAATGTGTACATATAACAAATATTCCATTAACAAAAATGCATAAACACTACTATTTAACAACTCTAGATAAATGTCAGTGAATCTATAGCATTTCCATCACCCTATTATAGGAACTATGAACCCTTAGTTCCTAAACTCGCCATGTGATGGCACTCTCAAACCCTCTGAAGCGATTCTATATCTCTCAAAAGAGAGTAAAACCACTAATTTAAACATCATAAATATTACAGGATATTACTGACCCGCTCACCCCCCACTACTCAGACTAAACAATCTTGTAAGAGTTCATATATTGAAAGACAAACACATTTGCTGTATATCACTCTACTTCACATTTTATAAATACTTTATATTCTTTCTACCCTGCTGAAAAAAAAAAAAAAAAAAAAAAAAAAAAAACAGTTAAAATCAGCCTAGGCTAGTTGGCTGGTCTTAGTTGGTTTAAGATGGAAGTAGCTGGTTTTACCTGGTCTCCTAGCCTGGCCAGGCTGTGAAAGTGGCCAAAACCGCTCTGAAACCAGCTAAAACCAGCCAACCAGGCTAGGCTGGTTTTAGCAGTTTTTTTTAGCAGGGTATGCATCTAGTAGGATTTAATACCAGCACTGTTGTATTGCAAAGTATAACGAAACTAAACAATGTATAAGTCAAATGTAAATCGAAATAGGCCTCCTCCATTAATAGCCTACATATCTACATACATGGCTATTAATGCAAAGGTTTGAGCAGTAGCATCTGAAATCTCACTCAAAGTATAAAATCAAAGCAGTCAAGACAGACTGTTTCTCTGCAGTCAACTGTGAGATCTGTTGTTTTAAAAAAAAGCCTTAGTCCAGACTTAGTCAGAACCATTGCAGGCGCAATTCATCGTCATTCTTACCACTAATGGCAAACATGTGGCATAAAAACAAAAAAGGAAATTGAACCCGATGGCCTTGACCTCCCAGACTGTGTGTGGGTATCTGAGAGCAGTTCTCTATGAGAATTCAGACTCTGAGGAAGCAGATCTCAAAATTACAAAGTTACAAAATTACTTCTTCTGGAAATGCTTTATGAGGCGAAGACAAACTTATTTAATCGGTTCTGTTCAATTTCTTTGGCCAGAGTGTAAAAATCGAGATAATCATCTCCATCTTCTGTAATGGCCAGAATAAGACGACATCGCTATTGTATGGATAGGTTGCGCTGTAGCGCTATCTAGTGGTCATTATCGGTAACTCTACATACTGTAGAACAGCGAAAATGTGTTTTATGAATCAATCTAGTCCAAAGCAACTCTTGTAAAGTCATTTGTAAGCACTGTTGATTCAAATTATAATATGATCTAGATAAGAATTTAGATCATTCTTATGATTATCAAAGCAAATAAAAAATGTAGCCAAATATAGACCCATATAGTAGTACCCAGCAGCTGTGAAGGAAAGAATGTATTTTGGAAATCGCTGGTCTTGTTTGCTGAAGTCTTCAGTTGAGTAGAGACCTCAGCTGGATCATGAAACAGATAATGAAGGAACACTGATGTAATTAAGTGTAAGGGATCCTCTGGCAGAGTCTGAATCTCTCGGGTGTTTATTCCTATTTTAGAGCCAGCAGCCATGCTCATCTCTCTAGAGAATGAGAACGAGCCTAAAAACAAGAGCACCAAACCCAATGGGTCATTTATATCACTATATAAAATCATGAGTGCATTAGAAGATGAAACATTTAATCTTGCTTTATCTAATTTCTCCTTATTTCGATTCCATATGGCTGAACTGCAGGCATCACATTTCTCTTCAGGGAAGACATAGCTACTACTCAGGGACAAGCAGGCTAAGCCGGACAGACACAGAGTGCGCTATCCATTGCAGGCTGGCATTTTCGTGTCTGCACAAGAGGGGGCATTTGTCTGGTGCAGAGAAAGTGGTCTCAGCATGTTTTACGCCCAGGCGGAGTAGGAGGCTTCCACGGCTCACAGGGACCAGGATGCATCTGCTGCTATTGTAAAGGTGCCACGGGAAGGTCACTGCCAGGATGGCTCTTGCACTGGCACAATCTGAGTGATGAAGAGTCACCAAAAGAAAGGAGTTATAATGAAATGAGTAATTAAACCTTCATTTGCCCTCGGAAAATGCTTACGGACATGGTAACATGAAAATGGATGGATGCCTGACAATAATAATAAGAGGTTACGGTTCAATATACAGTTTAACTCCGTCTTAACCAGAATTAACACACTCCCCTTTCTCTCTCCACACCCATTCATGAGCTCTTTGCCCCTATTGGTCATTGTCTCTCCACCCCGCCAATAGAGTCTCTGTGGGGGCTGCAGCAGCCCAGTACTCCAGGGGCTTGGAAATGCTGGAGAGGTTTTTTTTTTTTTTTTTGACAGTGTACTTCTATTTCTGTTCAAACTTGGTTCCAGTTGTGTATCTGTCACTTTACTTTCAAAAGAGCAATTCCATGTGCATAAAGAAAATTACATATTAAGTCCGAAGTGAAGGATAAAGTTCAGTATAATTAAGACATCAAGGGATTTAGTGTTCACCAAGTACACTGAAACGCTCATATTAGAATATGAATCTGTAATTTTGGACTGTTATTACTCCGCCAGCTTATTACAGTCATTTAGCAGTGTTATTTCTGAAGAACTTGATGTTGTGTTTAGTACATTGTTGTTAACCCTTAGCTGTCACTGCAAGAAATGCTTTTTTTAGTAAGTGTAATAAAAATGTTGTCCAAGGTTGATTTCAATGAAGACCAATGAACATGAAATAGCATTACAGGCTGTGTCCATAAGCTAAGCCAGCTGCTTTGCAGCCCAGTTAGTCAATGACTTCACAGGCAGTGGTTTGGTGATGAAGGTACTTCCTAAGGATATTGGTTTCAGACAGACTTCCAACCATCATTACATCATATCTATGATCTAGAAAGTTATCTTTAGTCATGTCCAAGCAATGTAATGAATAAACACTTTTTTTCCACAAAGGAAATGCAGTCATGTGTTAAAAAGAGAGAATAGTTATAAATTAATTTGCTTCTTTCAAAAGCTCTTTCAGAGCTTTTCCACCCGCAAATGAACCACATGTAGTGGACTGTGGGAAATCGCAAGCAGTGAAGGATATGCTACCTTCAAAAACTGACCAGATAAAGCCATCTTACCAGACACAAAATATATGATTTGGACATTGTTGTCTTCTTTCTAACAAACCCATGATAACCAGTATATCAAAGGTAAATTAATTAACTTATTTCATTTCTATTTAGTAATAACACTTACAGTTTATCCCAAATGCCTTTATATTGCAGATGAATGCAAGCATTGTTGCACAGTGTTTAGGCAAACAGATCTCACATTTCAATCATTAAGATGTCTAGCTTATGTAACTCAAAACTATGGTCTACAAAACGATTAATAATGCAATTAAAGGGTTAAAAATAAAACTCTTTTTTCAGTTATAAATCCAAATATGCCTTCGCAAGTTTAAAAGATTAAAACTAAGACAATGCTGCAGTTCAAAATAGTATTAGGTGATGCATGAAACCGCTGAAAAAAAATGTAACGGGATCAACACAGGTGTATCATTGTAGTGTTTCATCTCTTAAGCAACACTATGACGAAGGTTTATTGAGATGGAGCAGGTGCAGCTTCGGAACACTTGTCACTAATCGATTTAATAATAACACTGTCACTTTAAGTCATGATTTGGCAATAAAAAAGCATAATATGGCATTACTAAGCAAGATCATAACTATCTGAGAATGAAAATGACTTTCAGAATGATTCATTATTATTTTTTATAATACCCTTATAAAAGAGCATGCTTTGGCAGTGGTTTAGTGATGATGTACTGAAATACTACAGTACTTTGAAATGTAAACAACCAATTTTAAGAACACCATAATAAAGAATGTAGTGACATGGTAGTACAATATCCTTCATATAGGTTGAAAAAGACAGGATACTACCATGACACACGTCCGAGGAAAAAAAAAAAACACATCAGAGGTACCATGGTACTTTTGCCACTTTTTGTAGGTGCATTTATTGTCCTGAACTTTTTATCTGCCGTCTCTACGCTGCTCTCAGGCAGTGGCAAGTGCCAACGGGCATTACAACAGCAAGCGGCCATCTGGCAGCCCAGCGAACTAGCAGCAACCCCACCAGCTGCAGTCGCAAAACGCCCTTACAAAGCAGGACATGCGAGCAGCTTCTGACGTCTGCGGCCACACTGCGCTACAAAGCGTACCAAAGCAAGAGCGGAAACCATGAGAAACTATCCTTCAAAACAGCCCGATTTAGACACCCATGAGTTGCCCGGGCGCACACGCGAGACCGTTTCGGCTGCTTTTGAATTTGCGACTAGTTTTGACGAATATTTACCCCGCTAAAATAAATAAAGGACTCATGCAGGGGCAGTTCAATACCCCGACATGGCGGCAAGAAAAAGAGGAGAGCTTTTTACTATTTTGGAAACTAGCACTGACACAGAAACGAACGCGCTCTCCGACAGCGAGGACTGCCCGTTAAATCTCCCCGTCGATGTGAAGTGGTTCGAGATTCCTTTCCGAAAGTCCGAGTCGGACGAGGAAGACGAGGAACTGCAGGAGAACAAGGGGGAGCCTGAGCTGGAGAACGCGGCGGCTGCGGCGGTGGCTGAGGGAGAAGAGACTGCGGACTCCGCCAGCTACATCGCGGGAGGCGGCTGCAATATCATTTTAGTCACTGGAAATGGGATCAAGCACGAGGACTACGAGGAGGACTCCTATTATGCGACTTCCAATAACTGCTCTGAAACCTCTTCGACCGACTCGGACATCGATTTTTCCGATCTAGAGGAGGAGGAACACCCAGCTTTATTCAGCACATATGATGTTTTGGACGACGAGTGCACTTCTCCGGATTTCTGGGGAGAGCCTGACCAGGTAATATCAATTGAGCCTTTCACCGCTGACAGTGGCCCTCAGCACTCGCTAGGGGATGATGCTGACACTTTAGACTATTTCCGGTTGCTCTTCCCAGATTCATTGTTTGAACACATGGTAGAACAAACAAACAACTACGCCCTCTACCGGCAAAGGAGAAGCGGTAGATCAGACGCCCACTGGCACCCCACTGACATTAGAGAAATGAGGGCATATGTTGGCCTCAACATCCTCATGGGCATCAATCAGCTGCCAGATTATGGCATGTACTGGGCCAGTGACATTTTCATAGGAAATGCTGGCTTTAAGAAAACAATGACTGCCAGGCGCTTCGAAAAGCTCAACCAAAACCTGCACTTGTGCGATCGGGAGTCGGAGCCGTCCAAAGGGGAGCTGGGCTACGATGGACTTTACAAAATACGCCCTCTGCTGGACATGGTCGGGAACACCATGTGGGATACCTACCTGCCCAACCGCTGTTTGACTATCGACGAGTGTGCTATCGCCCCGAAGGGACGCTTTTCGCCAACACAGTATATGCCATCAAAGCCGTTGCGGAAGGGATTGAAAGTGTGGATGCTTTGCGACTCTCGGTCGGGCTACTGTCACCGCTCTCGTATTTATGTCGGAAAGCCGAGCGACGATCTGGCAGCTGCTGCGTTGAGTCACAAGGTAGTGACATCGCTGGTGAGAGGGCTTGAGGATAGGCACCACCACATTTTCATGGACAGCTTCTTCACGTCAGTGCCCCTGCTGCAAAATCTGCTTCATCAAGGGCTCTACGCCTGCGGCCCCACCAACCCGTGTCGGCGCGGTTACCCCGAAGCCCTCAAACCTCGCAACGTCGGGAAGTTAGCGCCAGGCGAGTTCTACCAGTGTCAACACGGCAACCTGGTGGCCACCATCACAAGGGATGCAAAAATTGTTAGCTGTGTGTCTTCTAACTCTGCGCCTGGCATCGTGGGCATCGGGCCCGGTAAACGCGACGGGGACACGAGTGATGGAGACTGCGGACTGGCCGGGCTTGGAATACCTCGTCCGCTTCCTCTGCTTTTATACCAAGAGAACATGAGGGGTGTCGATTTGTGCGACCAGCTTAGGGAGTGCTACCAGGTCGGGAGGCCATGCAAAAAATGGTGGCGCTACTTTTTGTGGTTCTACGTAAACCTCTGCATCGTCAACGCCTACGTGGTATTGCGAGAAAGCCGAGGAGGCTCGCCGCCGGCGGGCTTTAACGGCAAACAGTTTACACAGCGTCACTTCCGTATTCGCCTGGCGCAGCAGCTGATTGGTGACTACCAGGGGGCAAGGGGCATGGAGCGGGCAGCCCGTAAACGGCACGCGGACTCACCCTTGGAGTACGGGCACCGCCTCGAGCGCATGTCTGAACGCTCGCGGCGCTGTCGGAACTGCACTAACAAAGGCCTGAGACACGAGAGTGTGTTCGGGTGTAAGATTTGCAACGTGCACCTGTGTAGAGGAGGGTGCTTCAGTGAATTCCATAAATGAGCGTTTTTTTTAAAAAACTAAAATTTCCACATTTTGTTTGTTTATCATGAGAAATGTTTAAAACAGTGGATTTCTTACCCAAAGGCAACCACTGCAAGTGCTGTATCAATCATAGTAGTCTGATTTGATTAGTAATCGTACTCTAGTAATAGTTGTTGTAGTAATGCACGATTTGCAAGGAAACAGAAATTATACATTTGCATTAGCATAGATCGTTTTATCCAATTGACTTTCATATTGCCAACAAAAGGCCTTGTCACTTTTTATATTATGATGAACGAAAAAAAATGCATTTTATGGATTAATAAAACTTTTCAACACATACATTGGCACCTAAAACAGCATATGTTTTCTGTGAGAAGTTCTTATGCTTTTTTCAAAATAAATACTTAAAAAAAGAGCCTTTTATTTCAAATGGGTTTGCGTATTTTGATACAAAACCAGATCTTATCACTGATATTGGTTGGTTGTACTGTGAGCTTGGTATTTTCTTGTTAGAATGACAATTGTTGTATATTGTAGGTACATGTATGAAAAGGCTTCACAGTCCAACCAAATGCAATTTTTACAGCACTCAACACAACAAAGGCACTAATAACCACAGTCTTCATCTAATTGCAAATTATGCAAGACATCTTTAGGCAAGGTGTACAGATTACAAAGTTCAGTCCATTTTATTCTTGAACTGTTGTAAACCAGAGGGATGTGATCTCAATGTTATCTACAGATTTAACCCATTTAAACCCATTCAACCATAAAAAAGGTTTTCATTCATAAAGCTCTATAAACCTTACTGACTTTGATCATAGAACTAGTAAACATGTTGATTGTCCAGTGGGATAACCGAATTTAGGTATACACTGCCACTCAAAAGTCTGGGATCAGTAAGATTTTTTTAAGTCTCTTATGCTCATCAAAGTTCCATTGGTTTGATCAAAAATACTGAAAAAAGCAATATCATGAAATATTTTTGGATTTCAAATTAACTTTTTTATTTGAATATACTTTAAAATATAATTTATTTCTGTGATGCAAAGCTGAATTTTCAGCATCATTACTTCACTCTTTAGTATCACGTGATCCTTCAGAAATCATTCTAATATACTGATTTATTACTTTTATCATCAAATTTGGAAACAGTTGTGCTGCATATTCTTCTTTTTGGAGTTCAGGATTCTTTGATAAATAAAAAGATCAGAATTCATTACAAAATAGAAATCTTTTCTAACCATGTAAGTCTTTACTATCATTTTTCATCAATTGAACACATCCTTGCTGAATAAAATTATTAATTTCTTTCAAAGAGAGAAAGAAAGAAAAACATTTACTGACCCCAAACCTTGAACAAAGTTCCATTTGTTTGATCAAAAATACTGAAAAATGTTACAAAAGTTTTCTATTTTAAATAAATGCTGTTTTTTAATGTTCTATTTATCAAATAATACTGAAAAAAAAAACATCACAGGTTCCCCCCAAAAATATTATGCAGCAACTGTTTCAAACACTGATAATAAATCAGCAAATTAAAATGATTTCCAAAGGATCATGTGACCTTAAATACTGAAGTAATGATGCTGACAAATTCAGCTTTGCATCACAGGAAAAAATTATATTTTAAAGCATATTAAAGTAGAAAGCAGCCATTTTAAATTGCATTAACATTTCACAATTTTACAGTTTCTGTATGTTTAATTGAATATATACGCCCCCTTGATGAGCAGAAAAGTCCCCTTAAAAAGCATTAAAAATCTTTTGAGCGGCAGTGTACAAATAAATCCAACTGCCTTTGTTAGTGAAGACTGCACAAAAATGTTGCAATGACAAAATATTGCACTAAATTAAAAGCTTGAATGTTACAAATAAGTTAAAATAAACTGTTTAAAATAGCTAGGCTAAGATATAGGCCTATAACAATTTGAATGACTGCAGAAATATGTTAATTCAGTACACATTATCCCACCGGTCATAACTGTAACCGACCATAAAAACAATTTTTCATACACTTTTGCAAAAACATTTTAAAAAAATGACATAATTTGGACATTTTAATGTCTAGGAAAAATATGGGATTAAACGGGTTAAGTACACACTTTTTTGTGTCACGACAGCTTATGAATCTTAATGTGATTTTAAGATTATTGATTGAGGTTAAATGTATTTAATGCACATTGTTTTTAAACACTTTTTTCTGTTATGTAATTTTTTTTAATGAACCGATTTTCCTCTCCATTAGGAACACATCAGTACAAGCATTTAAAATGACATCATAATTGTAGTAATCTTTCATACAGCACGCAGAACAATCATCACTGAGTGCCATTGTTTGGTTGTTCCCTCAGCTTGTTTTGGTGAGTCAGTGTCAGGCCTGTAAGCGTGGTCCTCTTGAGGTTTTGGTTTCTCAGATCCACAACAGTGCTTTTCCCTCCAGCTCTCTGACGAAGAACGGGTTAGTCAACTGGACGCCCCTCCTGTCGATCTAGGGGGAGTCCCGCGGGGAGTTGCTATGGCAACCCCAACATGTGAAGACAGTGAGTTGCCAGCAGGCTCAAATAGTTGTCATGGGTACTTGCCGGCTGTGAGTTGGGAGATAGCTCAAACCACACCCCTTGAGCTCTGTTCCAAAAACACTCCACGTTCAAATGTGGAGAAAGGGATGGCGGCAGAAGCAGCAGCCAAGGGTTTGTTTAATCCTGCAAATAGCTGAAAGAGGGACATTTACGTGTATATAAATGATTTCCAATGCAAAAGACAGCTAATAAAAATAGATATGTACAGCTTATGGCTGTATTAAATATGTTTGGTGAAAAGGATCGAGACTTTTTAAAATAGCCTACTCCAGTCAGGTAACGTTGTTTAGCGAGACATTAGGACGAAGTGCGCAAGAACTGACAGCGCATGTTATCCATCTGGCTCAACAGAGAGCTGTCAGAAAAGATAAACTTTAAGGACATGCTGTGAATCGAAAACATTGTTTTTAGTGCTAATTATTTTCTACAAAGTATCTGAGTCTGAACGTAATAAATATTTTTAGATATCTAGACATGACAACATATTGTTTTCACACGTAAGATAATTATTAAGTAAGCAATTGCTAAATAAAAATAAAAAATCTTGATATGCCCGGCGTCAACCGGTAGATGGCAGAATTTGAGCATACACAGATGAACGTACAAGAAAAAAGTGTCTATTTATCTATTTAACATAAACACCTCTAATTGATCTAATCTGTACAGTACAAGTACAGTAGGTTGTTCAATGCTATTTTCTAAGCTTGCGATGATCCAGCAGGATTTGAGAATGTTTCAAATAAAAACAATTCAAATGGTATTCTTATTTCATTAGTAATTAGTAACCTACAATAATATTCATAATATGTAACCTAAAGTAATTTGCAAATATTTGTATTTATTTTATTTTTTTTCTCTTTTCGAAAACTTGTCTACTGTGTATGGACACGGTCTTTTATTTGCAAGCAATATGTAGTATACACAGAACATTTGCCAATATTTGTGTATAGAAACCATCTTGGCAGCCAAATGATGTTTGGCAAAGCATGCATGGAATTTCACTTTACATTACTCATTAGTAGGCTTGTTGGGAGAAAGCAAATCTGTTCATCGGAATAAACAATATGAATGTTGAATATGCATGAATATGAAATCATACTACTGAGAATACTTAGTGACAAGCAATTAAAAACAGTTGAGTAAAACAAGAATAACTATGGATTCACGCGCAGGTATCAAAAGCAAACTGCTGTAAAAAAAAAAAAAAAAAAATCTGATTTTATAATTTTTAATTATAATTCAAATTGCTGCACAGCTATTTATTTATTTATTACTTTTTTATATATATATATTTTTGTTGTTGAAGTGTTAGGTACACCTTCAGTTCTGATAAAGAAATATGTCAGGCCTTCTTAAATACTAGCTATTTAGACTGACTTAAAAAGCTGCTAATTATTTATATAGTCAATAGTCAAATGTTTTTTAATGTTTTTAAAAAGTCTCTTCTGCTCACCAAGCCTGCACTTATTTGATCCAAAATAAAGCAAAAATACCATTATTTTTAAATATTAAGTTTTAAAAAACTTTTCGATCTATTTATTTATTGGTATTTTAATGCCATATCAGCACTAAAGGCTATTTTCATGGCAAAATCAGCAGTTTAAAATAACACACTTCTTTATACAAAACATACATAATGTTCACATTTCAGAATTAAAATATTTAAATACAAAAACCATCATTATAAAAAATTTAAATATTAAACTTTTCTATCTGAATATATTTTAAGATGTAATTTATTCTTGTGTTTTATGTCTGAATTTTTAGCATCATTACTTCAGTCACATGATCCTTCAGAAATCATTCTAATAGTCTGAATTGCTGCTCAAAAAAACATTATTATTATTAATTATTATTATTATGTTGAAAGCAGCTGAGTATAATTTTTTGGTTTCTTTGATGAATAGAATGTTCAGAAAAACAGCATTTATCTGAAATAAAAATCTTTTGTAACATTATAAATGTCTTTATCATCACTTTTGATCAATTTAAAGCATTCTTGCTAATTAAAAGTATGAATTTCTATAATCAGCAAATTTCTATAATTCATACCAGATCAAGTCAAATATAGGAGAATCCTCACCTCACATGACTACCGCAGGATTTATCAAACTGGTCATGCTCAACAGCAGCTCTTCATTACCAAACCTGACATTATTAAAGGGCAAGTTCTTGCCCTTTAACAATTAAGTTACTCATACTAAATACTGTAGATTTTCAATTTATTTACATTTTTTGCAAACCTTTTCTTCATTAGATTATCATTTTGCCTGACAAAATGGAAGTGGGCTAGGTAATACAGGTGTAGATGAATATTTGCATAACACCCACAGTTCAATTATTTGTATATCATAGAAGAGTTGATATATGCTTGAGCTAACAATGACACTAGTGATGGCAAACACAACTCAGCTTCATCGTAAAACAAACATGAGAGAAAAAAAGGGGGGTGTCAGTTGTGCGGTATGACGTGGTCCTAAGAAAACAAAGATTATAAAAAGTGAGCTAGCAAATAGGACAGCACACACTGATCACGTATAATCAATTCACTCTTACAGAATGAAATTAAAATGAGGAATCATATACAATTTTAAAGACCCCTGTGAAATAAGGAGATCTCTGCCACTAGTGAAATCCTAAAATTTACTTTTAAACTCCGGCCTACAAAAAAGCTACATCAGTTAGGAAATATGGCAGAATTGGTCTCATACAATATGAACTGACAAAACAAAAAAAAAAAAGTAAATACAGCTAAAAAAAAATTATTATGAGCCTGAAAGAAGACTATGGCAAAAAAATAATTAATATAACTCAAAACAGAAAAAAAAGACAGTGTTTTCCTGAAATACAGAATTTTTTTACACCATTTACTAGAAGAATAAGCAACAAAGTAAATTATCAAGTAAAATATATTGTGTCTAAACGCATCTGATGTCTATCTTTAAAAAAAAAAAAAAAAAAAAACATTTTTATCAGGCTCCAATGTATAGGTTTTTACCTAAGTAAAGGTACTTCTGAATGGGCTGAGGCTGGGATTTTAGTGACTTTGAAGTAAAAGTATTTGATGGACGTATAATATGTGTCGAAAGCATTCATTTAGTATCATTATCTCATTTCTGACCTAGATGGCTTTTAGAGGGTTTTGCAACTGAACTCTTAATTTGTAGAATCAATGTAATACAATGTGAAAGAGAATCATGGTCTGGACTACCCTGTTAAAAAACAGCATATGCTGGTTAGGTTTTGAAGCATGGATGCTGGTTTGAGCTGGTTTATGTTGGTCCTGACCAGCTTAAGACCAGCACATTATTGGCTAAGGACCAGCATAAACCAGAACATGACCAGCATAAAACCAGCATCCATGCCTCAAAACTTACCTAACCAACATATGTTGTTGTTTTTTTTTCCAACAGGGTAGGCTGACTATTTTTAACTAATAGTCTCTAGTTACATAGTCAATTCAATAATATGTAATCATAAACAACAGTCTGTACAGTAACCAGCATTCTGACAACATAACAGATCCAAATTATCTCCTTTCCTCATATAGATCAAATGTTCCAACTGCACACAAAAACTATTAGGTAGAGCAATGATAAATTGTCATTAAGTTCAAATGTAGCACAGGTGAAATAATAAGACTGAACTACTGGTCAAAAAACTCAAATCTCACAAAACTAAAGTCACAATACTTTGGCTGAAAACCATATGAGAGCTAAGACATAACTTGATTTGAGACTCTTGTAAAAACTGAAACAGGCCTTACCACGTAAAATGTTCCAGTAGGCACGGAACAGAGCTGATATAAGATCCCTTAAATCCAAGTTGTCGAATCCAAGTAAAATCCATGTATGCAATAGCACAAACACTTCAAATAAACTGACTAGGACACATGCTGCCATCTTAAAGGACTGCCATCTTGGTTATATTCATGTTTGGTGATTTAGTTGGCCTAAACACACTATTATTCTGGACTGGGAGAAGTGACAGTTTGATCTTTCAATCAGTACAGCCAACTACTGCAATATACAATACAGAAATAGTAAGGGAGGTTCATGAAGCATTTTGGAGCTGACACCATCTTGTTGAGTTTGCCTTTATGCCCTGCAGGGGGAGTCATGCCTCTATATGTAGTGCAAACACAGCATAGTTCATTTGACTGTGATTGTTTTACTCAAAGTCTGTGTAAAACAAAGAATATGCTAAAGTTGTATTTCATCCAGAATATTATATATATTGCTATTGTATAAATACATATGCTCATATGTCTGTTCACTTTTCAGAGCGCTATCAGTTAAACCCATTCCATTTGAGGGATGCCCTAATAAATTAAATTCCATTCCGTGTTTTAACTACAGCATTTGACTTCCACACTACTGCCTTCTCAAATCTATTCCACTTAGTTCATTGAAAGTCCATATATATTAAGCTCCATTCCGCATTTTCTCTACTCACGCTTGTTACACTCCTGCTACAAACAATTGGTTAATTAAAAGGGGCTGTGGCTACTGGCTAGAGGAGATAGCTACTGCCGGATGCAAATCATGCCATAACATAATAAATCAAATTTGCTTGCTATCACATTCTGTTTTAGTAACGTCTACACCCCAACCCTAACCTACCCCACAATAAATCAGTTTTGCTATTCATGACATTCAAATGCAAATACAGTAATTATTGTGGTTCAAAAATGACGTAATATTGAAGTGCGGATGCCCAGCCCTGGTGGCCGTAGGCCTATCCCATTTCCAGGGTAGCACCCACCCAGATTTTTGTTTGCTTCTGACGCCCATGTATAGCCTATATTCATTTGACAGTATAAGCAGCCCAGATACCATATACTTCCGGGCCACATCTGGGCCAAACATGGTACATATGGCTCAGTTCCGCCAGTGGCAGAGGTCATATGGGCCAGACCCATGCCTGGCCCATGTGTGGCAAACCGGTTTAGGTTGAGTTGTGGCTTGTTGTATGTGGGCCAAATCTGGCCCATGTGTGGCAAACCGGTTTTAGGTTGAGTTCTGGCTAAAATGTTATGAGATTAATGTTTTAAATATAAAGTTTTGAATATATCAAAGTTCATTTTTTATTGTAACTCATTTTAAAAAATGAAACTTTCAGCTTTTTTTTTTTTTTTTTTTTTTCAGTTTTGATGATTAGAGCTTACAGCTCATGAAAGTCAAAAATCCAGTATCTCAAAATATCAGAATATTTACATTGAGTTTCATTTAATTGAGTTTCATTAAATGACCATCCCTACAGTATAAATTCTGGGTATCTCTTGTTCTTTGAAACCACACTAATGGGGAAGACTGCTGACTTGGCAATGATCCAGGAGACAATCATTGACACCCTCCACAAAAACACAGAAGGTCATTACTGAATGGGGTGGCTGTTTACAGAGTGATGTATCAAAAAAATATTAAATGTAAAGTTGACTGGAAGGAAGAAATTGGGTAGGCAAAGGCGCACAGGCAACAGGGATGACCGCAAGCTTGAGAATACTGTCAAGTAAAGCCAATTCAAACACTGGGAAGAGCTTCACAAGGACTAGAATGATGCCGGAGTCAGCGCATCAAGAGTCACCACACTCAGGTGTCTACAGGAAAAGGACTACCAAGCCACTTCTGAAACAGAAACAACGTCACAAGCGTCTTACCTGGGCTAAGGAGAAAAGGAACTGGACTGTTGCTCAGTAGTCCAAAGTCCTCTTTTCAGATAAAAGTAAATTTTGCATTTCATGTTGAAATCATGGTCCCAGAGTCTGAAGGAAGTTCGGAGAGGCACAGAATCCAAGCTGCTTGAAGTCCAGTGTGAAGTTTCTGAAGTCAGTAATGATTTGGGGTGCCGTGATCATCAAAATCAAACCAAAAAAACTTTTGAAATATTTAACTTTGTATGTAATGAATCTAGAATATATGAAAGTTTCAGTTTTTTAAATAAGTTACAATAAGTTACAATAAAAAAAAGTTACAATATTTTTTGAGCTGTACCTGTATGTACTTCATAATTCTGTATGTATCTGTATCCATCTATATTTATCCCAGACAGCATCTGACTCTGTGCCAGATTCGTTTTCAACCGGCAAATCCGCGTTACAGTCACATCCGTTTCAGTGCTGTATCACAGTCCTAGACGGATCAGGCCCGTGTCTGGTTTCAGTGGGCACGGTCTACTATCGCAGAGCGGATCCGGGCCGAGTCTGGTACGGAGCTGGCCCAGTGCTGGCCCAGATGAGCGGAAAACCAGATGCGTGCCGGTATTGGCCCGTTGTGCCAAAAGACACTGGCCCAAGTCCGTTTTGCGGATTTGCAGGAGTGTGGGCCAGAATCAGGCCGGATGAAATTTGCTGTCAGGGATAAATATTTATCTGTATTTGTTTTATATCTATACATGCATTTGTATTTATCTGATTTCTCTCTTTATGTATATATTTTTAAATATCTGTATTTTTGACATTTTAATAAAGCAGTTTAGACTGTAACTGTGCTTCATTATTCTAGATTGATTACATATGCTTTTGTGTCTGGTAAATGTGGGCCATATCAAACCCAGAAGTCAGCCACAACTGGACCAGATTGGGGCCACATCTCAGAAATTGCATGGGCGAAATCTGGGCCAGATGTTGCTCATGCCATTTATGAGATGAGGCCCAGATCCGGTCCACTTGTGGCTGACTTTTCTCAACCGAAACTGGGCCAGATGTTGCCTGTGCCATTTGTGAGATATGGCCCAGATCCAGTCCAGTTGTGGCTGACTGCTGCATTATAGGCTGTTTACTTTCGTATTTAAAAATTAATAACTATATGATTTAGAGTACAAATATTGCTGTCAACACCGTCTACTCTGCGGGCGCCTGGAAATCTTTACAAAAAAAAAAAAAAAAGTGTGGGAGTGATAATGAAACACATACCAGGGACGAAGCCAGTGGGTCATATGTCACTATTTCAATATTGGAATTTACCTTTAGTTACTACACTGTTCTGTTGCACACATACAACATAAAAGGTACAAAAGCTGTTACTGGGGCAGTACAACTTAGTAACTTTTTCACATTAAATTATATTAATACCTACCCTTCAGGTATAATATGTACTCAATAAAGTTAAATATTTATTGGTGTGTTTGGTTATGGAACCTTCATGAGCCATTGAAAAAGCATTAAAAATAATATATAGACATGAAATCGTTTGAGCTTACCTAAATTTCACCACACAATATCTCATAATTTCAACTTTTATTGAAAAATAAAATGTAAAATTTATGAGATCAACAAACAGATAACATCATTTAGATAATTTCTATACTTAAAGTAACACCTTCAATGTCACAATAATGGCTTCTTGTCATTTACAGTACATTAACTTGCATCACTGAAATAAAGCAATATTACAAAACATGTGAAAAGCCCATCCCCGTAAAAAAAAATGTAAAAAGTTCAAATTAAAAGTAGTTCTATATATGGTCCATGCCTACCAGAAAACAAGAAAACAATTAATCATAATACTGTTTATACACAAATCTACTATTTGTGTCTGTGAATTTACCCAAATGCTTTAAAATGACATTCATATTTTAACTAAAACTGACTAAAATAAGAGTTTTTATTTTAATATAGTGCACCGCATAGTCTTGTATTGTGGGCAATCTTTAGACCACACTGTTTGGCTCAAATTCTCAGGGCCCAGGGAACAGTTTCTATGAGTGGGCCCCTCTCTGATGAGGCCCTATGAGTACATTATAACAGAGCACTTCAGTGGAGGCTTAAGGCAACATTCCTGGCTGTTCCCTTCTGCCCTGTCACTAGCATGGCATGTCTTTACTGGTAAAGGATTTCTGGATGAATGCTTACCTGGTTCTCAACACTCAGTCTCATGGTGGTCCTCCTTTGCTTTTACAGTTTGCTAAATGTGTCTAAAAAAAATTGTGTGATTCAAGGCCTTTGCGCATAATAGTAATCTTTCAAACTATGGGAGTGGAACATGTGACCTTGACAGCTGATTCTTGAGCAAACATAATAAAGTGCTCTATCATCAGTTAGCAGTCAAAGGGGTTGGGGGTTAGAAGAGATTTTAAAAAAATCATTCAGACAGCATTTTAAAATTGTATTACATCTCAAATGAACTTAAGTCCCTAATTATAAAATCTCTAGCAGTGCTTAAAACTGTCCTCAGCTGATCGATTTGGGTCATGTCACAAATTAAACTTGGGGTACTTTTAAAAACTCATCAGTGGAAAAATACATAGAATAAAAATTACCATGCAATCTGATCTCATGACGAAAACGTATCTGTGGGAACTTTTTCGCAAGGCGCAAAATACATACCGTCATGTACGTTTTGTGACATATTTGATGGAAAATGTCAACTGAGTTTTTTCCCCCACGTACATATGGTGCGTTTCATGTGATGTTGGTTTTGTACATGTCATTGCAGTTCTGACTTGAAATGTCCATTGAGTGGTGCTTTAACTCTAATGCTACGTGGCGTTTTAAAATAACGTACCATCTGATTCTGCACTACACCTAAACCTATACCTGATAGTATGAGCAAAAGCGAATGCGACGTAAAAACAATCCCAATCATGCCGTTTTAGCTTGTTTTTTGGTCTCTCATCTTTCATCTCTTTCATTGTGTTTTTCAAAGGATTCGTACCAGAGGAGTTCGCATCCTAAGACCAATTCCGTACCGGCTACCGAGCAAGCTTTTTATATCCAGAAAGCGAAACATGCAGAGCTATAATCATAACTTTGTACAAAAACGAGACAAATTGCTCACCGTTTTACTGCCTTTAATGTTCATTGCTGTTGGAAACTGCAGTGATATGTACTAATTGATGCTTATTGTCCGTCTAGTGAAAATGTTCCCACAGATACGTTTTTGTCATGAGATCAGGTAGCATTATCATTATACATACATGTTTTACTAGTAGCAGTCACATTAGAAAAAGAATAAAATATGTATCAGTATTCAGATTAAAAAAAAAAAACTCTACTATATAATTAAATAATAAAATGATTTATCAAATGTATCAATTTTCAAAGTTGTTAAAGACTGTCCAGTGATAAAAGAAGCCAAGAAGGTGATTTTAAAACCATTTTGTCAAGATTTTTCAGGGTAGTCAGGTAACTTTGGATATGATTGATAGTCCTGATATGGGGGTGGAGCTGATGGGGCAGACTGATGAGAATTTGGATCAAACTGACTAGGAGGTCCAGAGAATCCAGTTGCACCAAACTGATCAAGAGGAGGACCAGGGTAACCAGGAGGTCCAAACTGAACATGAGGAGGACCAGGGTAACCAGGAGCTCCAAACTGACCCTGAGGAGGACCAGAGTAACCAGGAGCTCCAAACTGACCTGGTGGTCCAACCACATTAGGAGGTAGGTTGGGGTACATATTGCTTCCTGGTAGTTGATTCCAAATTCCAAAGTCACTGTTTTTAGCAGGCTGAGGAGAAAGAATCACAACTGGGAATTTGATCTCCGGATCTGAGGCATACGGCACATCCAGGTAGACCTAGACATAATGCACACACATCAAAATATTGATGACTGAGTTTGGACTGTACAACAAAGCTGTCTGATAAATTATTTTTATGCAATTTGTGCATCTTAATGTTTTAGTTCAGCATAAACAAAATAAATGCATTAACTTTAATAGTAGTTACAGCATTGCTATAAAATATTAATCTGTTAGAGATGATCTGTCACAGCCATTCATTTACAAAATGGTAAACATGTTAAAACCCAACTATAATATCAAAACAGGCACAGAAATGCCAGGCTAATAATGTATGTGTTTACTTAATTGCATTAAGTTGCTTTAGATGTTAAAACTCACCCTGAGTCTGTACTCAACCTTGAGGATCCTACAGTTTAGGACAGAGACGGTAAGGCTGGGAGGAATTAACAGCAGTTTGGTGACAGTTTTTTTTGATTGCGGCTCAATGGGTTCCCCTTCATCTTTAAGAATGTTATGTGTGTGAAGTCTTCTCTTCCCTTTCGCAAAAAAACTGTGTTTTTCATAGAGGCAGTATTTCGGCTTGATTGAACGGGATGAATTGTTCTGAACTTCAGTCAAAACTTTCAAGCCCTCTCCTGTAGAGAGACATACTCACAATTAGGTAAATTACATGATAAAATATCACTAGAAAATACAACCTTGACTGCTGTTTTGGACATTCACAACTCACATCTGCAATTTAAAGTTCATAATGAAATCTCTAGTTTACAGTCACAATGTGTGTGTTCCAAACTAAATTGTTGGGTTAAAAAAAACCTCCTTGCTTACACACAAAAAAAAAATGGTTTACAGAAAGTGAACTTAAAATAAGACATAATATTAAATCTTATTAATAATTAAGCCTTTCACTGAACAAAGTCTGGCACCCACTTACTGAGACAAAATGGATGAAAATTGCTATGTCAGACTGACAGAACATGTTTACTGATTTGATAAAAATAGCTGTGTCTAACATAAAGAGCGCTGGGCTTATTTGACACAACAGAATAAGAACGGTTAAATATGAGGGAACATCAACAATGCTGAGGTATTACAATAAATACAATGTTACCAAGGCAGTATCCCATTTTCTCAGTGTTTATGCTCATGGAGACACTCCCAGAAGTCAAGAGTTTCATTTGTTTATCTTTGGTTCCATACTGAGGTGCCTAAATAAGACAAAATATGTAATACAGAAGGTGAGGGAACATCAAAACATATAGATGAATGTGTGGTAATGACATACATGAGACTTAAATCATAATCTCACCATTAGTTCAGGACTAGGCAGATCAGGTTTGGGTACATAATGGAACTCTGCTCTGTCTTTGCTAGAAACACGCATTGATCTTTCTAGTTTTGCCTCCAAACCGTAGACAATTTTTCCAACTGAACCTCTGAAGGTAGGTGGGAAGTTTCTATGAAGATAAGAACATGTATATATGGAGTGATTTCGAGATTTGTAATGCTTGTATAAATGGCCCTTTCAGGGTTTAGGTGGGGAGAACAGTCAAACCGGTAAACTGAAGTAAAGAAAATACAATTTAATTCTTACATTTATAGTACAAAAATTCCATTCTGGAAATCGCGTAGTCCACAATATGGCCTATAATATGACGCGTGGTGCGTCCTATCAATAACACTGACACAGCGAATATGCAAATTAGAACTTTAACACGGGGTTTGGGAATGTAAAGTGTGAAACGTCATCTTACAAGTACCCAAGATTAATTGTTAACCCTGGGTAAAGTATGAGCAGTCTCAAACCTCTTTTTATGATCTTAAACATCCTTATTCACTGATCCACATACACGTTTTACAGTTTCAAAGTCGCACTTAATGAAAAGTATAGAGTTGTGTAACTTACTGTTGAGGCAACTGAAAGGTGAATGGGTAAACGTGACGCCCTGGTGCAACAACTGAAGAATCTAATAATACATGAGCGTAAAGATGATGTTTATCAGTATAGGCTACATTTTATTAGCTATTTTTGTAATATTCATTTAACGTAGAGACAGACTTACACGGCTGTGCAGAGGGATCGTTCAGCATCTCACGGTCATTACCTACAAGAGCAGGTTCACACAACATGCTGGTTAAATCGACCTGTCTTCAAACACAAAAAAAAGTATAGAGCTTTGGTTTTCCTACCATGTGTTTTGTCCTCCGAAACGAAAAACCTCTTGACGGAATAATACTTCTCCTTATCCGAGTAAACAATAGTTGTTTGACCATGACGCTCGGACCAGCACACCTCTGCTTTCCCTTTAATTTTCACACTCAGCGACTGAATTTGTGTGTCCTTCGCTACATCCAGAATGACTTGTCCCGATATAAAATCCCCGCTGGTGAAGGTATTGCCCTGATTGATAGGATTGTAAGTAACAGAAATGTTTTTCACAGTATTGGACATCTTGCCTCCTGGTGCCAATATCTGCCTCTGACGTTTGAACTCTAACTGAAATATCGCTTTATTATAGGCACGTAGCCTACGCGCTTGCTGCAGATAATCAGCATATGTGGCCTATGGACTTCCAACTGTGGGTGGGACATAGTGTTTAAAGCTGTTACACTACAATGTCATACACTGAACATGACATAATTCAAAAGGTGTGTAAGAGTAGCCGGGTGTGTTAGGCTACTGTAAAGGTAACTCTGAGGCTGGGGCGCAACTTCACATTTGCTGAGGGTTATGCAAGATTAGTGTTGACGCTCCCCATATGTTCTTAATGCTGCGTTCCAGACCAGCTTGAAAATCCAATTTTCCCACCTCGTTTTATGGTTTTGCGACAAAAAAACACGAAATAATCTCGTGTCATGGCGACATCATGAAGTTAATTCCCACTATAATCAGTAGATGGCAGCATAGGATATTGTCTCGTTTGCCGTTTTAATACCCTAATATAGACCTTTCAGGTGTTCTGCTTTTAGATTTATAGTTAGACAACTAAAATCAAAACACTGATTTTGAGGCCACAGGTTTTTAGCATTGTTCTTTTATAAAATGAGATGGGAGTTTTCTGACATACCCTAATTGTACTGAACAGAAGAGCATACAGTACGCATGTGCATCGCAGAGCTAGACAAGACGAGCATTTTAAGAGTATAATAAATATTAATTTATTTAAGAAAATGACAGATCGCTTTGGTAGATAAGACCCTCTTTCCTCGACTGGGATCGTTTAGAGCCCTTTGAAGCTACATTTAAACTGCATTTTGGAAGTTCAAACTCGTGGGCACCGTTTAAGTCCACTAGATGGAGAAAATTCCTGAAATGTTTTCCTCAAAAAACTAATTTCTTTACAACTGAAGAAAGAAAGATGACAAGGCGATGAGTAAAAGATCTGTACATTTTTGTTCTAGAAGTGAACTAATCCTTTAAATTTTTACACGTATACAGGGGGAATTGTGTATCCTAAAGTAACTCAGGCCCACACTCTAGTATAGGTGGCAGTAATGCACCTTATTGTTGGATGCTGGGAAGGATTACCTTCATCTGATATAGCATTCAGATCGGTCTCACTTCACAATAAGCTTTACTTAGAATATCTGCTGATGAATGCGCTTTGTCGTATCGTTAATATCCTTTCATCTGTTAAGCATGATTTTGCTGCTCATTGCATTTGTTTGTTGCATCAAGCTGTTGTTAAAAGTAAAAATTACTTCCGTTTATCCACCTTTTCTGAATGCATAAGTCTCGCCCAGCTAGAACGGTGCTTTACATTGTCAGTCTCTGGTGTTTCTAGTGAAATTAACTAGAATTTTTATTAACTTTATTATTTTCAGAGCTGATAATATTATGTTAAACCTGCGCACATTTTTATATTTACTTATACTGAAAAAGTTTTCATTCAGTCAATATTTTTAACCCATTTAACATGAATTTTTATGAAGACTGGAATACAAAAGCACCCAAAATGCAATTAAAATCCATCATGGCACTGCTCATTGGTTACTCAGGAAAAAGGTGGATAGCTTTTCAAAGTAAAAGTCTTTACTGTTGACTTATAAAAAACTGTCCCCATCTAATAGCGAACACTGTAACTAAAATCACCATCATGAACACCCCCGTTTCTCAATACTAAACACTATTTATTGAATAATAATAATATTTAATAAACAACAACAGTCATCATAAAAGTTGCTAGGCAATTCAGTCAAAAGTACAAATGCAGCGCTTCTGAAATACAGCTTTGAATTCACATAAAAATTAGATTTGGCTAAAACTATCTTCTCTGGAACAAATAATAGATTAATGAGACCATAGACTATTGTTAGATTTATCTATAACAAAAGAAGAAGATCTGGCCGAGGTGAGGCGTTCTCGGGTTGGTTCATGAGCGCAGAACGGCTGTGGATGATCTGGAGCTTAGAAATCCGAAAACGTTGACCCAAATTTTCAAATAGACATTCTCTTTATTAACAAACAGCATATTTAAACTATAAATATGTACATTCTTGCCTGAAAACCTCTTAAAACTACATTCCATGACACATATTTATATCATATTTATAAAATGATACTGGATTTGGGTGTCCGCCATGACACTTGCTGTAAGTAGTACCGCTGTAAGTGTAATAAAACAATTACAAATTGTGAGATGGCTTTTGGAGTTATCACTGATATCACTGTAATATCGCACTCCTATCAGTCAATCAGATTCAAGAACTGTTGTATAAAAATGCATAAAATGACTAAACATTTTTAATTCACGATTGTTCATACACATCTCTCTTCTACCTTTGTATGATAGTTTATGACAAACTAGTGATTTTGAATCACTTATATTATTTTTAACAACTGCAGCTGGTGGATAAAGGGGACAAGTGACAAGATCATAGCATAGTGGGACGTACAGCTTGTTATTAATAAGAATGTTTTGTTTGCCCTGTCAGTTTTGTCTGACATCTGGACATGCCTAGTCCTAGATGACTGCTGCTTTTTTAATCGAAAAAAAAAAAAAAAATTATATATATATATATATATGTGTGTGTGTGTGTGTGTGTGTGTGTGTGTGTGTAAAATAACTATTGCAATGCTGCAAAACTAAAAGCTTTTTATCACTTTTAAAACTTTTTACTTTTTAGAATGCCAATTGTTTTTATAGCAACTGGGACTTCTAATGACAGCTGCAGTGACACGCAGACTTTACTAAAAAATTATTGGCTCTTTCTTTAGGAGGACGGGGCTTTGCGGCCATAATGAGCGTTGCATTTTTCCCCATTCAAAACTATATGAGTGACATGTCTTGGTTATTCTATAGTCTTTGTTTTAAAGCATAAATTTGATTTTAAAAAATAGGTCTACATAATATTTACATGTTGTTCATAGGGGACTTATTGTATTAGCCCTACAGTTACAGCATGACATATTATTTAAACCTATTACTATTAACATTTTTACATATTACACTTACAATTCTGACTTTTTTCTCACAAATGCATGTTTAAATCTCCTAATTCGAACTTTATAACTCAATTTAACAGAACTAGTGAGTTTGTTCATTCTGAGGGAGTAAAAACCAAAAGTGTGCAATATTAACTCTGAACCAAAAGGAAAAGAAAAAATAACAAGTTGTTTTTCCTTAATAGAGTTGTGAGATATAATCTTGGAATTGCGAAAATAAAGTCAGAATTTTTAAATATAAATTCAAATTAAATTTTTTTTTCATTCATTTATTCCATGGCTCCATAGACTGTAACTTGAACCGCCTGCAAAAAGACGTCATCCCTGTTTCAGATCTGTAAGACTATCCCACTATCTAACATCACTGTGGAATTCTTTACCAACTGAGATAAGGCAAGCTAAAACTCTTAGCATTTTTAAATCTCGCCTTAAAACTCATTTTTTTTAGGGTAGCTTTTAATTGAACATTTGTATCAATTTTATATTCTTTTATTGAAATTGCTTATTGTTTATATTTTTGTTTATTGATTTTTTTATATGGTGTATTGTTTTATTTGTTTTTGTAAAGCGCTTTGAGATCTACATTTAAAGGCGCTATAGAAAATAAAGTTTATTATTATTATTATTATTATTATTATCATCATCATCAATTTCATTGAATAGGGGTACTTATCCAATATACAATTTTTATATACATGAATTATGCTTTCATCTTGGTTGCTACAGTTTTGGAAGTGCCTTTTTCTGTTCTAAAGAAGGGGTACTTTTGTCCATATAGTGTATGTACAAGTCATTTGTGTTTGGTGATGAGTTTTTGGTTCAAGGTCTGTATTTAAAGTCACGCCAGAGGTGTTCAACTGGGATTTGGACTTAGCTTTATGCAGACTAGTCAAGTTCTTCCACAAAGACTGAATCAAACATTTCTCTATGAACCTTGCCTTATACACAGAAGCATTGTCATGTTAGATTAAAAAAGAAAAGAGCCCTGTCCAAACTTTTGCTATACAATTAGAAGGACACAATTCCATTGAATACCATTATATGCTTAAACATTAAGATTAGTATTCATGGAAATTACTAAAGTAGACAAACCTGTTCATTAGAAGGGGTGTCCCAATAAGTTTGGCAATATATTGAAGATAGCATTTGCAGGGAAAACCTGAATGCAACAGAATCCGTAATAAAACCTGAATCAACATGGGGCGAGAAAAGCGGGACATAGATGGATTTTTTTCCCATTTAACACAGGTATATTTTAATAAACTGACAGATAGACATGTAGCTCTCCAACAGTACTGTGAGTTTATTATAACATTTGACAATATCAGCCTAGCAATTATGTTTCATTTTGACATAAACAGCTTACGTCATTTAAATTTTTTTTTGTTTGACAATGTTTCCAATAATTCAAAACAACAGCATACAATATAGCACCTGCTCAGAGAACATATTTTTTTAGATTTGCATGTGTACACCAATGCAGAGACAAGAGAAAAACAACTAAAATGTTCTTCCGTATGGCGCATGCAGTTTAACTGCTAGATAGCAAAAAGTAACAAAGTGAAGCTGTAAAGAGTACTTTATAAAAATAAAATTTTTAAATAATAATAAACTGTTCAGTCTAATGTTTTCCACCGGTTAACAAGATAATATGTGAGTATATAATATATGTGAGTAAATTCAGTTTCATATTTCATTCATAAATAGACATTTCATATATAAAATACAGTATTAATTTCAACAATAGTGTCACAATGTCAAAAAAAAAAAAAAACACATGGTTGCGTGTTAAGCAGACACTTAAAAAAAAAAAAGTGTGTTTGTGCTGCCATAAGTGTTAAGTTTAGACAACTCAAATATCCAAGTTGTCACTTAGTACAATTTAACATTTCAAGTTGAATAAATGTAAAATTTTGAATTTACAATGTTTTTGTATAGCATACAGGTTTACATACTTTTTCCTGAAACTGTATATGGCAAAGCTCCACTTCCGGAGAACAATACTCTACTTAACAATAAATAAAGCATCATTGATATTTTTCACGGTATGTGAAATGTAGCACTTTACCAAAGGTTTAGAAATACAAAAATAAATGGTGTAGAATGCTGTTAGCTTATTATCAGTCACTACCTAAAATGTAAAAGTCATTAATACAAATGATTCTAGGAATCTAGATAAACCAGTAATAATAAAAGAAGCCTAGAAGCTGATTCTAAAATCACCTTGTCAAGATTTTTCAGGATGATCTGGCAACTGTGGGTATATTTGGTATTCCTGATAAGGAGGTGGAGCTGATGGGCCAGACTGATGCAAAACTGAAGGGCCAAATTGACCAGGAGGTCCAGTGTAACTAGCAGGAGCGAACTGACCTGGAGGTCCAGTGTAACTAGCAGGAGCGAACTGACCTGGAGGTCCAGTGTAACTTGGGGGAGGGAACTGACCCGGAGGTCCAGGATAACCAGGGGGTCCAAATTGAACATGAGGAGGACCAGGGTAACTAGGAGCTCCAGACTGACCAGGTGGTCTAACCACATTATGTGGTGGGGCTTGTGGAGCCGTAGGAGGTGGGTTGGGGTACATATTCATTCTTGGTGGTTGATTCCAGATACCAAAGTCACTGTTTGTGGCACCAGACACAGGTGGAGGAGGAAGAATCACAATCGGGAATTTGATTTCCGGATCTGAGGCATACGGCACATCCAGGTAGACCTAAACACAATGCACATATATTGAACAACAAATGACTCAATTAGGACTGGGTAATAAGATACGCATTCAGCACATCCTTTGATTTAAAATACATTTAACATGGAGATCCAACTTTAAATTAGTCTTTGCTTTATATATTAAAACTCACCATGAGTCTGTACTCAACCTTGAGGATCCTACAGTTTAGGATAGAGACAGTAAGGCTGGGAGGAATTGACAGAAATTTGGTGAACGTTTTGTTTGAGTTTGGCTCAATGGGTTCCCCTTCTTCTTTAAGCAAATCATGCGTATACAGCTTCCTCTTTCCTCTTGCAAAAAAACTGTGTTTTTCATACAGGCAGTATTTTGGCTTGAGTGCACGGGAACAACGGTTCTGAACTTCAGCTAAAATTTTCAAGTCCTCTCCTGTAGCGAGACACAATGAAATGATTAGGTCAGATAAAATTGCTGAATAAAATATAGCTAAACTATGACTTTGTCTGATTTTGACCAAATGGACCTCTTAGTTCAAAATCACATTATATATGAGATATGAAATACACAACTGAGAATGAATAAAAAGTTTTCATTCTTTCATACAACTTTGTTTATATCTATACAGAGGAAGAATAAGAAAAAAAAGAAGTAGAACCAGTTCTACAAGTGGTGCGTGGGTTTAGTTGGGGAGGGACTTTACAGTTGATTTTAAGTCTGAATTGTGTAACTTCTTTGTCAATTACTACAGCAGCTGAAAACACATATTTGCTTACACAAGAGTGCCCACAGTCTAAGGGTATTCACCTACTCCACAAAGATGTTTTTTAATTACAATTTTTCATTTATTTAATTTCGTTACAAATATACAGAACTGGTTAGGCTTTTTATGAAATGATCAACATTTGAGTTTTTTGACAATGAGAGAACAGAAAGTATAATGTTACCAAGGTAGTATCCCATTTTCTCAGTGTTTATGTTCATGGAGACACTCCCAGAGGTGAAGAGTTTCATTTGTTTATCTTTGGTTCCATACTGAGGCGCCTAAACATGTTAAACAGGTAGGTGAGGGAACCTCCAAACATATAGATGAATGTTTTGTAAAGACATATATGGCATTTCATCTCACCATTAGTTCAGGATTGGTCACATCCGGTCTGGGGACATAGTGAAACTCTGTTTTGGCATTGCTAGAAATACGCATTGATCTGGATAGTTTTGTCTCTAAAGTGTAGACAACTTTTCCAACTGAACCTTTGAATGATGGTGGGAAGTGCCTATAAGGAAAAGAAATACTTTATGTACACGTGTACAGCGGGACGTAAAGTCAGGTTAAAGTTCCTAAAAGTAGTTTCTATTTTATTTGACTATATTATAGACCTATATATTAAAATATATTTAAATTAAATGTGTGCGGTTAAGCCCTTTTGTTTTAATATACACTACCAATCAAAAGTTTTTAATGCTTTTTAAAGAAGTCTCTTCTGCTCACCAACCCTGCATTTATTTGATCCAAAGTACAGCAAAAACCATAACATTTTCTAATAGTATTATTATTATTAATTGAATTAACTTCTTTCTATTTGAATACATTTTAAAATGTAATTTATTCCTGTGATTCCTTCAGAAATGATTCTAATATTTAGGTTTGCAGCTCAAAAAAACATTTATTATTATATTGAAAAAAGCAGAGTAGATTTTTTTTCAATTGTCTTTGATGAATAGAAAGCTCAGACAAACAGCATTTATCTTAAATAGAAATCTTTCTAACATTCTAAATGCTTTTATTGTCAACTCCATGCTTTTGAATGGTATAGATTATAATGTTACAAATGCTTTTCAAATTCAGATAAATGCTGATTTTTCTATTCATCAAAGAATCAACTGTACTGTATTGTTTTAAATATTGATAATAATCATAATAGTAAATGTTTCTTGAACAACAAATCAGCATATTAGAATGATTTCTGAAGGATCGTGTGACACTGATAACTGGAGTAATGTTGCTGAAACTGTAGCTTTGATCACAGGAATAAATTACATTATAAAATATATTTAAAAAAACTGATATTTTAAATAGTAAAAATACTATTTTTAGTACTGCTTTTGTTGTATTTAGATAAAATAAATGCAAGCTGGGTGAGCAGAAGAGAATTCTTTAAAAACAGAAAAAATCTTACTGTTCAAAACCTTTTTACTGTCACTGTACAGTAATAGCCTATTCATACATATTATCATTATTATTTTTTTAATATATTAATAATCAAAGTCAGTGGTGCATAATTAACATGCAAGAGAAAGACACACCCTTGAAATTTAAGTTGTGCGTATTTGCATGTATTCAAGACGTAAAGAAAGTAACTTAGTATTATTTTTTAATTATGAAAACAACATGAATACAAAGAAAAAAATATTTTAAACGTTTTTAAAAATGTCTTACTGAGGAGGCAACTGAAAGGTGAATGGATAAACATGACGCCCGGGTCCAACAACAGAAGCATCTAAGAACATTAAAAAAAATCAAATCAAATATTAGAATTCTTTTAAGTTTAATACTCAAAGCACTTCTTGCAATGTTTATCTAATTCGGGAACAGACTTACACGGCTGTCCTGATGGATCGTTCAGCATCTCATTTCCTGCAAGATCAAGTTACAGAAACTAAAGCTGGTTAAATAGACCTGGTTTCTTTTAACTGTAAAGCAAACTCTACAGCTGTAGTTTCTCCTACCTTGTGTTTTGTCGTATCGAACAAAAAATCTCTTGACGGAATAATACTTCTCCTTATCCGAGTAAACCACAGTAGTTTTACCGTGACGCTCGCTCCAGCAAACCTCTGCTTTCCCTTTAATTTTCACGCTCAACGACTGCATTTGTGTGTCCTTCACTACATCTAGAATGACTTGTCCCGATATAAAATCCCCGCTGGTAAAGGTATTGTTCTGATTGATAGGATTGTAAGTAATAGCAATGTTTTTCACAGTGAGGGACATCTTGCTGCCTGGTCCCAATATATTCTTCTGAGGTTTGAACTCAACTCAATAGAATGTCTGTTTAAACTACTCAGGCACGCGATTGCCGGAAACAATCATCAAAGAATGCGAACTGCCAGCTGTGCGTGGTAGGCTACACATACTGTAGTTTGAAGCTATTGGGCGTGGTTTATATTTACATTTGGGTCGGTCTTTATAAGGTTGAAGACTGCTGAAAATGAGATCAATCAGATCAAAAAGTAAGTCAGATTTCAGAGAATTGGATTGTGCAACAAATCTGGAAAAGGCTATACAATTTTTGCTGCATTATCTAGAGCACCGTGGACTCCATAAAAAATGTCCACTGGATGGCAGCACGCCACATGTAAACAAACTAGTTGAACGTGTAATGATACCATTATGTACAACTAAAGATTCAATTAAATTCCTCATGATGATTCCTCAGAATACAGAATTGCACGATGATCTGTGCATGGGCTGGGCTGGTCGATAAGAAGCTGGATTAAGCATTAATTAGTTAGTTAATAAAAAGAAAACAGATGCGTTCTTTGAATGTGTCAAACTTTTGTGACAACTTTTGGACCTGACATTGCTACTGTGAATGCATTGTGGTTTTGACCCTAAACTTTTATGACAGCACTAAGCTTATAGTAATTTGCAGTATTAGGAGGCAATTATAATAATACTAATAATAATTGTTGATCCTTAAATCCTCAAACATGTGTGTGATTAATTCAGTCTTAAACAATCATATTAGTGACTCTATAACCATTAAGAATTCTCTTCTGCTCACCAAGCCTGCATTTATATAAAACATTTATTATTTGTACTATTATTATTATTATTATTTTCATCAATATTTATAACAGCTGAGTACATTTTTTTCAGGATTCTTTGATGAATAGAAAGATCCAAAGATCAGCATTTATCTGAAATAAAAAGCTTTTGAGTAGTTAGTATTTTTTTTTTTTTCAGATGGAAATAAATTATAGAAATTAATACTGTTATTTAGCAAGTTATTTAGCTTATTTAGCTTTTAATTGATCAAAAGTGACAACAAAGACATGTATAATGTTACAAAAGATTTAAAATATATTCAAAATATAAATCAGTCATTTTAAATAGTACAAATATTTCAAATTTGTACTGTTTTTGCTGTTCTTTGGATCAAATAAATGCAGGCTTGGTGAGCAGAATAGACTTTAAAACATTAAAAATCTCACTGTTTAAAAACTTTTGACTGGTAGTGTATTTTAGCATAGTAATATTGGTCTGTTCATCAATGCCAAGCGTGTACCATCTAGTGTACATTGCATTATTTACAGACATCCCAAGTCTCCCGGAAGTTCCGGGAGTCTCCCGTATATTGATAGTGGCTCCCTGATGCCCGCGAATTGAATAAAATATCCCGGAATCTAGACCAAGCGGGCAAGGGCGTGCACGCGAGACATTAATGTCTGCATCGTGAATCCTATAATGCGCATCTTAGAATGACGGAGTGAACGAGAGAGAACGAGAGGGAGTGAGAGAGACCGCGCTGCTTGTGTGCTGATCTGGCGCGCGCTAGACAGAGCATCCTGATTGGTAGGGCCCTATGATTTCCGCAATGCGGAAAACGCGGACGGAATCGCGGAATCCATTCATAAAAACGGAATGTATTATTAAAGGCGGAATGTCACGGAATTTGTCAAAGTTTGGAAGAACTAATCAAAAGTACGTCATCAAGTTAAATCAAATCGCGTTTTGAACTAGCATGTGTAAATTATTAAGCAGCAAAAAGACTATTTACACATGAATCCTGGATGTTCCGCTTGTTTCTGTTTTTATGAATGGAGCAGATGCGCGAGTTTGTTTACTATACATAGTGACGCATGCGTATCGCTCGCGTTGGGGGGGTGGGGGGGGTGGGGGAGGGGTACCTCCCTGAAATGAGTTTGTGTAGGTTTGTATTTAGCTACTTTTTATACTGATTAACAACAAACTCATAATATCCTAGGTGATGCTCTGATGAGTGTTTAAAGTCGTTTGTTGCAGTCTATATTCTGGCATAGACTTTTCATCTACGTCAGTTGGGAAACTGTTTAAAAAGTAATCAATTCTTATTTTCTTCTCAGTACTTTGGTACAGTCCACATCGTGTCACTCTTGCTCAGATTTGAAGGTTTCTAAACTATAAGGAATTAAGACATCTCAAGGTTCGTAAGGTTAAAATGTCACTATTAATCGTGTAGTCACACTTTCTTGGTCAGTATTTATGCCGAGCTTTGTGTCAGAAGAATTCACCGGAATACGGGGGGCGTGGCTTAGTCAGAGCGAAAAGGTGTAGAGTGGGCGTGGCCATCCAGGTTTCTTTGCTCCGACATCTAGAAAGAGAGAGAGAGAAGAGAGAGGGCGCCTGTTCACCGCGGTCCATCCAATGGTGAGGACCTGACTGAGTCGCTATGGTGACGAGATTGTTTCGACAGAGGCTGTGATGGGTTGACAGGTGCGTGACAGTCGCGTCTGTGCAAGCATGTACGCCAAAGGCAAGAACAGCGTGCCATCGGATAGTCAAGCCCGAGAAAAGTAAGTTATATTGATCAGGAGGTGGAGGAGGAATTCTCGCGATCACATCTGCAGTCGCACACACACACATTTGGACAGAGGAGACATGTAAGACAGCAACTGGCGCATGTACTACTGTATGCTTCGCCTCTCAAGTTACCTGCTTTCTGCATTATGAGAAAACATGATTAGATCACTCAGTGAACCGTGCAGTCATACAGTAGCATACATGATCAGTCATTTAGTTTCCTTCATCGGTCTTGAACAGTCAAGGGCAGAATCTTTCTTTAACAGCACGTCATTAACTAACTCAGAGAGTTTGCTTCGTTGTCCCTTTGTAACTCAGTGTTTTGTACATTTTACATTTGAGTGACCTTTACAGCTGTCCATCTGAATGTCTGTTGGCTGCTTTTTCTTGTCATAGACATTTTGACTGATCGCTAAACAAAACAAGCTATTGTGTGCTACGTTGTTCTGTTGTTATGCTGTGCCAGAAAGGTGTTTAAGCTTTAAACACAAGGATGCTCAAAGCATTTCACAGTAATAGAGCGGCTGAGAAATAGTATGTACAACTTTATACTCAGCATCAAGATTTTATGCTTAAATGTGTATGAATTTCTACAGGAATTGTTTGTTTTATAGCGCTTTTACCATTTATTTTATTGGTAACACTTTACAATAAGGTTCATTAGTTAACATTAGTTGAATGAACACTACTTCTAGGCATTTAATAATCTTAATTAATGTTAATTTTAGTATTTTCTACTGTGTTAATAAAATCACAATCTGTTTACATTAACTAACCTTAACAAAGATTAATAAATAGTATAACAAATGTATTGTTTATTGTTCAAACAAGTTTCTCACATTAGTCATGTTTCTCGCTATAGTTTAGAAAGTGGTAATACAATATGACAAGAACTCAAGAGTTAAACTGTGTCAGAACAACTTCATCTTGATAATGTCAGATAACTTTAATAGAAAACATGGTCAGGTCAAAGTGTCAAATCAGTCTGTTTGAAGAATTTTTGGGGTATGATGTGTCACAGTTTACTTTATTTTGCTATCCTCACTTACATAAATGAACTATAGTGTCCTGCACCCACTAGTGAAAAAATCTAAAAAAATATATCTGGTGTCTGAATAAATCTTGATTTGACTCAACATCATTAAAATGATTCGGATGAGATGAAGACATTTTAATTATGTATTCTAGAAACCAATATTTTATATTACGTGGACATGGACTAACAAGTAGTCATGTATCTAAACAAAGTTCATAGTCAAAGATAACACTAAAGGTGCTAGATAATGTGTTGAAGGTGGTCTTGTTGTATTGTACACTTAATAAAAATAAAAATTCCAAAAGGGTGTTGCAGTGATGCCATAGAAGAACCATTTTTGGTTCCTCAAACAGCCTTTCAGTGAACACTTCCTAAAAGAACCAATTTGAAGAACATTTAAAAAATTTTTAATACACTCTTAAAAATTTTTAAGAGTGTATGTTGAGTGCAACATTTTTTGCCTATCAGTTACATCTTAAATTGCATTTAAATCACAAAGTATGATTGTAGTGTGAGGTTACAAGCCATGTCAGCTTAGTCTTGTGTCTGATCAACTTTAATTTTAGTTTATTCTCTTCAAATTTAAGTAAAAGTTGAATAAAAAATAAAAGTAAAACAGTGAAAGCAAACCTTGTATATTGAATAGCAATCTTAAGCACCCTCTTAACTTAGAAGTTGTTCTGTTGTATAGATCACCGAACACTGATAAGCTCACTCTGTGCTCAACGGTTTGTAGGGCGATCTCAGTTTGAGGAGTCACATTTCTGTATCATTGTCACGAAGGTGATTCAAACGATCCTGTAAGTAGCAATAAGTATCTATACTTAATAACTCACTGTGTGTTTTAGGGTTTCACTACATATGGGTCCCAAATAATAAAAAAAAGAGTAAAATTTGGCTTTCATGAGTAAATAAAAAAAGCCAGCTGGCATGTAACCTTATTAGGAACCGTAACATAATACACGGTTTAAATCTGACCCTCACTCGTGTAAGTGATCTGAGCTATTCAAATCAAAGACATGCAAACCGTCTACTAAAGAAAACATCTGTCACAACATGTCTTCTAACAGCTTTTAGCTCAGTGGAAAATGTACTATAGGATGTTTATCTCGGATGCCTGAAGTTTCTTTTCTTCTCCAGAACTCCATGTGGAAACACATATGTGACCCTGGACCACAAAACCAGTATTTGTAGCAATAGCCAAAAATACATTTGGGTCAAAACTATTGATTTTTTTGTTTTATGCCAAAAATCATTAGGATATTAAGTAGAGATCATGTTCCATTAAAATATTTAGTAAATTTCCAACAGTAAACATATCTAAACTTAATTTTTGATTAGTATTATGTATAGCTAATAACTTCTTTTGGACAACTTTAAAGGCGATTTTCTCAATATTTAGATCTTTTTTCCAGATTTTCAAATAGTTGTATCTCGGCCAAATATTGTCCTATCATAACAAACCATACATCAATAGAAAGCTTATTAATCAGCTTTCAGATGATGTATAAATCTGGTTTGGACTGGTTTTGTGGTCCAGAGTCACATATGTAGAATATTCCTCGCTACCAAAACAAAATGATGAAACAAAACAAAAGATATTATATAAATAATTTAACAGAAACAAATCAAATATATAGCATTCAAGCATTTTGTTAGTGCGAGTCCGACCTATGACCTTGGCATTGCTACCACCATGATATACCGTTTGAACACCAGGAAAACACTTTTTACAGTTGCATAGCTGGTAAGAAATATTTATGAAATTATACCATTGGCAGGTGTGGCCAAAAGTTAATTTTGAATCCTACGTACATATAATTTACAATTTTGAGTCACTAAACACTTCTCTTTTTTTCTGCTATTTAGTTCCTGAGGAGTGATTTTCAAATATATGCTCTCTTTGTATTTTCTAATGGGGTAAAAAAAGGTGTTGTTTCTCTGTTCTGCAGTTGTATTCAGTATGTAAGTGAATGACTGGTGTTGTCGTTCCTGCTGCTGGAACAGTTTTCCCGCAGAGTGGTTGGCCTCTGATATTTCTCTCCATCATTGATATGCAAGCGGCATCACACCGGCCCTACTGCAAGGTTAAGCAAGCGTGACGGCATGGCTTAGAAACCGGCTAGGAGTCTTTCTCTCTGTCTTTAGCCTGTGTGTTATACAGCCTTCTTTTTTTCACATATCACACACACAGTCTGCGTGGTCCTTTAGTTTTCCCAGGTGACCTGTTTGAAATCCAACAAAGTTAAGTGGTTTCTCTATTATTGTCACTTTGGTCTGTTTCTTGTGTAGTTGTAAACTAGACTAAGAGCTTCTGGCAAGCTTGTATGTTGTATGTTGTTCTTTTCCAGAGCAGCCCTTTTCTTCTCGCTTTCATCTGCGCGATAAGCTGGCATTTCCTGTTGTTGTAGAGAAAGGCATTGTTTCTTGAGGTGTTGTGCAGCATGCTTTGGTTTTCATTCTATGTGTTCATGTGCCTGCTCAAGTCAAGCACTATTTCTTGATTTTAACAACATTAAAACACAGGCACTTGCTTTGTTGTATTTTGTTTGCATTGTCTTTGCTCCTATAAAATAATTATGTTCAGTTTTAAATGATAAATAAGAAGGCAAACCACTTCCATGTAATCTAGTAGAGAAGATCTTAGGCCCAGTAGGCTGGCTGAGGAATGTAGCATTATCCTGTCCACACAGGATATGAGTTTCATTCCTTAGACTTACCTAGATGGCCTTTTCCCCTCTAAAATTGTTTTGTTGTTCTTTCATAGCTCAATTTCACTTGTTTTGATTAAAAGACAAAGCGAAATAACTTTTTTTTATCACGTCTTTCCAAACTGATTTTAATATGCAATTTAAATATGTTCCTTGAGGTTTTTGTTAATAAAGTTTTTTGCACACAAAAAAAATACAGTTGATGTTTACATACACCTTACAGAATCAGCAAAATGTTAGTTATTTTACCAAAATAAAAGGGGTACATCCAAAATTTAGTATTTAGTACTGACCTTGATAAGATATTTCACATAAAATATGTTTGCATATAGTCCACAAGAGAAAATAGTAGTTGAATTTATAAACATGACCCCGTTCAAAAGTTTACATAAGCTTGGTTTAATACTTTTTGAATTTGAAGATCAGGGTAAAATTAACTTATTTTGTGTTGTGGGAAATGTATCTTCTGTAGCTTCTGAAGGGTAGTACTAAATGAAAAAAAAAATATGATACTTACTCAAAATAAGAGAAATTGACACATCTTCATTCTGTTCAAAAGTTTACACCCCTGGCTCTTAATGCATCATTTTTTTTTCCTTTTGAAGGATCAGTGAGCATTTGAACCTTAATAATAGTTGCATATGAATAGCGTTACGATGCTGCTATGTTTCTAAAGGCATTTTTACCCATTGTAATTTGGCTCTGAATCTCGGGAGAAAATTGCCATTTTGACCCCCCTCTACAAAACAGTAGAATACTCAGTAAATATGCATCCATAAGATTTAATATTTTGGCTTTTAACACTATACATGTTTATCTTTTTCAGAAAAAATCTTAGCAAAATCTAGTTGACATGGAATGACCCGTTTTTTCAGCATTAAAAAGATCAAAAGTGCCAGTAAAGACCTTTAGATTGTTACAAAGAACATCTGTTTGAAAAAGAAAAATGCTGTTGAACTTATCAAAGAATTCTGAAGAAAACGTATCACTGTTTTTACAAAATGAGTACAACTGTTTTCAACATTAATAATAATAAGAAATGTTTCTTGAACAACTAATCTAATTTAACATGACTGAGTAATGGCTGCTAAAAATTCAGCTTTGCATCACAGTAATAAATTACATTTTAAAATATATTTAAATATAAACAGTTATTTTATATTGTAATAATATTTTTTAATATTACAGTTTTTGCTCAAATTAAAGAGGCTTCTTTCAAAAACACTGAAAAAAATTTACTGATCCCACATTTTGAGTACGATAGTGTTTGTGTATATAATATATTATATCTTATATCTCATAAATATGCTTCCTTGCATTCCTCTATTGTCTATTGCACATAAAAGGCTCATGCACGCTGTTTTGTTGACTAAAAGCTAATTTTTGTAACCTGTCAGCTATTTTACAAATCATGGTTGCAATCTTTTTTTTCTGTTGTCCTCATGTCACTCTCCTTCCTCCTTTTCAGCTCTCATCATTAATCATTTATGAGTTCCTGCTTTCCTGTCTCTCCTCTTCTACCCATCTCTATATTTGTCTTTCTGTGTTCATTCTCTGTTCTCTTTCACTGCACCTAATGTGTCAAACAGATAACCATAGACATATTTGTCCCAAATATACAAGTACTCACACACACACACACGCACACACACACACACACACAAACACACACAGACAGAGTGGATCAACCTTAAACTCCATTACTCCCCGCTCTCTAATGTCTCTTGGGAAATGAGTCTGTTTGCATCTAGCGGGTGTAAAGCAGCCAATGAGAATGTTGTCAGTTCATCTGCAGAACAGGGAAGAGCACTGTGTTGATGGGATGAGAGCGCAGCATGAGGTTAACGACACGCTCTGAGACTATGTGCTCATCTCGCCTCTCTTCTGTTCTGTCATTTTTATCTCTTAGTTTGCATAATTTCTCATATTGACTGTATATCTAGTATCTTGAGCTAACAATTATAATAAATAAGCTGGTTTTAAGCTGTTTTTTAATCTGCTGGTTATACTTGGTTTTAGCTGGTTTTTAGCTAGATTGTTTTCATTCATGTAAGCTACAGTTGAAGTCAAAAGTTTACATACAGCTCGCAGAATCCGCAAAATGTTATCTTACCGGAATAAGAAGGATTGTACAAAATGCATGTTATTTTTTATTTAGTACTGACCTGAATAAGATATTCGACATAAAAGATGTTTACATATTGTCCACAAGAAAAAATAATAGCTGAATTTATAAAAATGACCCTGTTCAAAAGTTTACACACACACACACACATGATTCTTAATACTGTGTTGTTACCTGAATGATCTACAGCTGTGTTGTTTAGTGATAGTTGATCATGATCAACTGCCTGCTGTTTTCTAGAAAAATCCTTCAGGTCCCACAAATTCTTTGTTTTTTTTTAGCATTTTTATGTATTTGAACCCTTTCCCAACAATGACTGTATGATTTTGAGATCTATATTTTCACACTGAGGACAACTGAGGGACTCGTATGCAACTATTACTAAAGGTTGAAATGCTCACCGATGCTCCAGAAGGAAAAACAATGCATTGAGAACCAGGGGTGAAAACTTTTTCCCAAAATGAAGTGGTGTACATTTTTCTTATTTTGTTTAAATATCATATTTTTTTTCATTTAACACTCCCCTAGAAGCTACAGAAGATACTTACCTTTTTTTCCAGAAGACAAAATAAGTTATGATATTGATATGCTGAAAAAAACTAAGAATTTGTGTTATGTTGTTTGCTAAAACGGGCATCATTATTACTGCCCATACTGAAATTAAACTTCATCATTTAACTCATCCACACTATACATGAATAATAACTCAAATTGTGTGGCTTGTTGAGGAGTGGCAGATGATAAAAGAAGTGAAAAAATTCTATAGACTGTGGGGGAAGAGGCCTTTTTGGCTATGACCCATAAGCAACTACTTAACAATCCCACAGAACACCCTAACAATCAATAGCTGTACTCTGGCAATCATCCATACCACCCTATAGCAGGAAAATGTAAAAATCAAGTTAATCCTTCCTAAAACTGTTGCAAGTATGCTTGTGCACGATATATTCTAATCTTAGACTCCTGAAACCTGGTTTCTTTTCCGTTCTAGTCAGAAAAATTGGGATTTTGTTCATTTGTAGAAAAAGGGAGCACAGCTGGAAAGTTTCTGGTCTCTCCGTCTCTATTCTTTGTCATTAGAATGTGAAAGTTTGCTGACAGTCTCAGGAGGATTGATTTTCAGGAGCTCAGGACCCCCTGCCATTCCTCCAACCTCCAGATCTCCTCCCTCAAACTCACTTGTGTTTGATCTTGGTTTGCCAAAGTTCCTAAACTCTTCTGTCATTGTTCCACTTCAGCACTTTCTTCTCTTGTACAAACACTGTCTTCTACATTGTGTGAATGTTCTTCATATTTTTTGTTTTGTGTGAGAGTATATGCATTCTTTGAACATTTGGAGGCTGTTCAGTGCATCACGTGTTGTGTCTGCAGAAACAAGCAGCAGAGTGAATATTTTGTCTGCACTTGAAGCATAATTAAATTTGACTGTGGCTGATATGATACAATTTAATAGGATGCTGCTGGACTGTGCTGATTCAGGTACACAGAGGATGCATTCATAGAGGATGTTTAAAAAATGTTCTTTATTACACAGAATTTTTTACCAGTACATAAAAAAGATCAAACATCAGGGCAGAGATATGGAACTACTGAACATAGTAGTTGTCGGACTGTAAACTGAAAGTAAACTGAAGAGTAATGTCTTGATAATGTTCTCCAAATTGGGACTTGATTTGTCTTATTAAATTCAAAAATGGCTTCCTTAACCATATGAGAGGATACACAGCTAGGCCATAAAGATATGGTTTCAATTAAAGGGATAGTGTATCCAAAAATTAAAATATTTCTCCTTCTTTGAGGATGTTCACCTTGTTTTTATTCCCATATAATGAAAGTGAATGGTGACCAGGGGCTAATAATGATGAAAAAGCACTATGATTCCTTACAACTATTGTTCTAAAGCCATGCGATAGCTTTGAGTCATTATTTATTGAAGATCTCTCACTGCTGTATCTCAAAAATTTGTGTAATATTGAAAATGCACATACGGTATTGAACATTTTAAAAGTCTTTTCGTATACAATGCGAATTGTGCTAAAGTTAAGCTGCTAAACTGTAAACAGTTCACAAATCAATAATGGTGGATATGTTAGCAGTTATTCATTATTAAACAAAGTAATTAGAACAATGATAGTCTGCATTAATCACATTATTTAGGAAATAATGGGTTGACAGCAAATTATTATAACTAATTCAGTAAGAAAGTGATATTGTGGTTAATCTGGAAACCAAAGCTGCACTAGGATACATCACATATTAACGTAATATTTTAAGCACTCATTTGAAAATGTACACATAACATATTAATAGTACTTACAGGTTGTGGTTCAGAGACGCTTGGTCCAAATATAGAAGGTGCTGACTTACCTTTTATGGACAAGCGTTTAGCTAATCCTGCGCTGAATTCGCCAAAATTAGAGAAGCAGTTCTTGGTAATATGATTAGCACACAACAAAAGGTGTCGTTGCTGTGGTATCGTGGGGAAAAAAAAAATATTTTAACCACTGATTCTGTACATTATCCTCTTTTGGCAATTGAAATCAAAACTAACTTGCTTTCACAGCGCAGAACACAGCGTCTTCTTGACATGATGTTAACACACTAACTAGCGGAAGTGTTTGTGAACAGGTCGAGTGTTCAAAAACAATATATTTACCTTGTGAACTTATATTCGTTGTTTTAATAGTTAACTTTTAACTATTTTTTTTTTTTGGATAACCAGTAATCAAAGTTCGGTAAGTATTGGTCACAGACACAGTGATTTGACTTACTCGCTAAAAACTCCCACAGATCATGTTTTCATGTTATTTTAAGTTTTATTTTGATGTAACAAAGTGGTTATATCTAAATTAATGAGTTGTTTACTTATCTTTTTAAATTAGTCTTCCCATTGACACCATTATATTGTTTATTCAGACTGATTCACAAGCAGGATGTGCATGAACACAAGAGGCGAGATTTAAAGAATTAACTAATTACAGCCAAACATAGTCAGTCAAAACTAATCTTATCGCGATGGAGGCATTGTCTCCTCTCACATGACTTAACCCCCATTCATTCTTCTCAGAGGAAATACCCCTGATATATGTGTGTGTGAACGCATGGATATTTTTTATAGTGGTTTTTGTCATTTTTGGAGTTAGAATGGTCACAATTTTTTGTAGCCACTGGAACAGGGCGTAAGCTAAAATCATTAGGATGGAAAGTCTTATATATATGAAATGATAATATAAAGAAAGTTCCTTAAAGTCTTCTTAACTTTCTGTCTCTGCAGGTTAGCTTTGTATGTTTACGAATATCTGCTACATGTGGGAGCTCAGAAATCAGCACAGACCTTCCTGTCAGAGGTAGGTGAACTACATTTTTGCATTTTTACGAATGTGTCTAAAATTCTTCTAACCGCTAATCTATTCAAGATGCTATCTGGACCACAAAACCAGTTATAAGGTTACTTTTTTTTGTCAATAAATACATTTATACATCTTTTGAAAGTTGATGTATGGGTTGTTAGGACAGGACAATATTTGACAGAGATACAACTAAATATTGAGAAAATCACCTTTAGAGTTGTCCAAATTAAGTTCTTGCATATGCATATCATACTAATCAAAAAATATAAGGAATATTTTTTGGCATATAAGAAAATTTATCATTTTGACCCTTACAATGTATTGTTGGCTATTGCAAATATACTCCAGGGGCCTTTCCTCCGAGGAGGCAAGAGAGGCAGTGTCTCCTCTCCCCAAATTTGGATGAGAAAATAATCGATATTACAAAAATAAAACAGCGCAAATACAATTGACTTTCTACAGAGACCCCTAAGCATGTGGTGGTTTTTCTGGAGGCTCATTGAGATGAATGGGGGAAAATCACATGAGAGGAGACAATGCCTCTGTCGCGCTATAATTGGATATGATCGATAAAGATTGTTTGTGATTGGTTCGTGCGATAAATCCCGCCTCTTGCTTTCGTGTGAGCTCTCGGTCTCAATGAAGAAAATGATGGCGTTATTGACTAACTATAAAGTAAGTGATATCTCTCGCTTATATCACTGCTTTGTGTCACGTCAGAAATGAAACATGAAATGGCTTGAAAACATGATGACTGTCAGATTTCAGTGATTTTAGCTTCATAAAATGAAAGGTGTATCTTCATGCCTGTGACAGTTTACAGGGATTTTATGACGATGACCTGAAAATAAGTTGACTATTAAAAACATCAGTTCACAAATAAAAAATGAGTGTTTATTTAAGTGTAAATAAAGTCTATGTGTGATTACAAAGCATTACAAGACTATCATTTAATAATAGCTCCAGTGGCGCACATGGTAAAGTATGTGTTGAAGTAATTTATGACGCTATTGAATTTGAACGTTTTTTTTCTACCCTTTCAAATCAGATATCACGTCGGAAAGCCATGTATTGTCAATAATAATGAAGGAAATAATCAAAAAGTTGAACTTAAATTATTGGGTAGGGTTAGGCTAGGTGTAGGGAGGGATTTATTGTCCCAATGAGGTGACATCCATTTAATAATTTGAATAAAAATTATAATTTATACTCAATATGTTATTATTACATAGTGTTTTATAACACTAAGTGCAACAGAGACATGAATTATATATATATATATATATATATATATATATATATATATATATATATATATATATATAACTGCCTCTTCATTTTAAAACACCACCGCACGTGCTACTTATGACTGGTTTTGTGGTTCAGGGTCACATTTACATGTAGGCTTACAGTACCAGTAAACAGCTCCAATGAAACCCTCACTGTTCTCTCATCCCAGCTTAATTGAATTACACTGGATACAAAACCACACTGGCATGAGAAACTGGGCGAACTGTTTCTGTTTAATGGCACTGTCTCATGGAGATACAGCAGGGGTCTGTAAGCTTATTAACACAGAAAGGGTTCACTTGCTCTGCTCTGTAAATGAACATGGTTTATCTTCAACATGATGTTTTTAGTTAGAAATAGCTAGTTGTGAAAGTCTTTAGATGACCCAAATTGTCCAATATAGAATGGACAATTTGAGACCTGTTGCACTGCAGCCACAATTAGTCAGGCAGCAAGCAATGTTTTAATTCTCTTCTAAAGGGTCTGTATCAGAGACACTCAACGTTAATGACTTGTCATCCTCTCAAGCTGTGTTGGGAAAGAAATGTTTATATCTGTGTCCACGACAGCACGCTAGCTAATGACATGATCACTGACAAGATACATCTGAACAGTAAAAGTAAATGCAGATGCAGATGAGTGCTGTAGCTCTGAGTCAAGTAAATATTTGCGAATGACAGAGGAATAAGATCAGATAAATACTAGAACAGAACAAAAGGCAGAGAAAAAGACTGGCACAATTGCAGAGGTGAAAACACAAAGGCTGGCCCACCACTCAGACGTGAACATCAACAAGCCAGACGCTGCTGTCGTGACTCAGACCAGCCTCTGTGACTAAGCCAGCCGCCCCGTCCATTGTGGCCGGTTTCCTTTGCGACTCCTGTCTTTTGCCACCCTGCTCATGGAACCAGTTCACGCTGGACTTGAACCCAAAAATAGCCGTGGCTCTCGCGGCAGTGTATTGAGATAATGTTGGGCACACCCGTGTTGTTTATGGCGGCTGTCGTCAGCGCTTTAATGTCGGTAAACCCATCTCACATGGCCAGTGACTGAAACTGATGATCTCATCCAGATTGATGGTGTTTTCTGTTCCTGTTTAGTCTTTTGATAAAGAGTTGAGGGTGAGAAAAGAGAAGGGTGTGCTGAAGCTGACCTTCACTAAGCACAGCCTGTTACTGACCAATCCTACTTTTACTTTAGCAACTGTTGCTATCCAAAATATTATCAGAGAAGCGTTCACGTAATTTCTAAATCTGTGGATTTCCAGTGTTTTGATAGTATTGAAGACTATTTTCCAGAAATTATCCAACACTATAATAAAATGATGCTTCTTTATAAAGATCCCTGGGAATTAAGACTTGTATGGCTATATATAACGGAACTTCTGTCTGCTACTAAAATATGTAGTAGAAAACCTATGAATCCACATCGTTTTATACATATTTCAGACTATGCCATTATTTTGATTATGTAAAATGGTTGCACTCTACTGGCACTATCTGTTGCTATTTTTCCACAACATAACTTGAAAATAAAATACTGATACGATGCAACATTGTGCAGCTTTTGTTTGTAATTTTCAGTCAAAGGGCAACAAGAGAAGCGATCTAAGTCTTTACTGCTTTCCTATCAATAAGAAGAGGAGAAAAGAACTTACGAATAAAACTTTCTAAAGACCCGCGTTTTGTTCTCTCCACTTCAGCCATGATTCCTTTGAGGCTTTTAGTCGACCACAGCTAATGAAAGAGCTTACAAATGATGTTTGTCATGATGGAACAGCCACTGAAGGTGTTTTTTAGCGCAGCTTTCACAGGATATCCAGATGCGTTTAGACTCTTTGTGAGGAAAATCGATGGTACACTTATATCTATCGCCACCTATATGCTCTTTCAGTAGCTGTGGTCATCGTATCAGCATTTTATTTTTTGAGTTGTGGTAAAAATAGCAACAGGTACTTTCAGTAGCTCACAGAGTGTAAACATTTTATGTAATCAAAATAATGGCACCCCCCATAGTCCAAAATATGTATATAACGATGTGGAATTTTAAAATAACATTAATCTTTCATAGGTTTTCTACTACATATTTCAGTAAGAGACATTATTTACTACATTTTAAGCCATACAAGTCTTAATACGCAGGGTTCCCTTTAAAGCAAGACACTACAGAAAAAAACACTGCCTTTTTCATTCACTGGTAAATTTTGAGATTTTGGGTTATTTTGCTTCCCTTTTTTTTTTTGATTGTTTTTTTTTCTGTCTTTTTTTTTGCCTTTGACAGACATTTCTGAGGTTCTGAGGTTTCTTTAGTGCTGTTCTGGAAAATATATGGAAATGAGTGCATATTTAATTAGAAAATGCCTCATTTACACATATAAACATAAATTAATTAAAAATGTCATAAAAAAACATGTGCTGTGACTAATCATCTGTGGAAAGTATGGTGAGATCTGTTAAAATCTTTACCTTAGCTAGCTATAGTGTCTTCCCTATTGTGTGTGTGTGTATATATATATATATATATATATATATATATATATATACACATATACACTAAAATGTATTTCAAATACATTGATTTTGTGCTAAGTTTACTGCAAATACATTTACATATTTATGTGTTTAATAAAAAATACCTTGTAGGCTAAATTTGATTGTGCTAATTCAGGTACACTTTAAATATCTTGCACTTAAAGACTGATATTATACAGAGATCATACAATCCTTATTAATAGTGATAAATAAATACATTTTAGGCATAATATTACAAAATGTGCATTGTGCAATAAAGAAATACTCGAATAATGTTTAACTATAATTTTACATAAGTAAGTCTTAAGTGATATGGATTTGAAGTATACTTTGTATGAAATAAATGTATTTTAAATAAATTATGGCATAGGTTTTTTTTTAGAGTTGCCCTATAATCTCCAATTCCTTTCAGTGGCATACTTTGCCAGGCAGAGCTTAGTGAAATGTCAATTGATTAACTGAATTTTTATTAATGAAGTCATAGACTGACACATACTGTTTCACAGATGCCAAGTAACAGTTTTATCTCTCAGATTTATTCTAGGCACAGTGTTTGACTCAAAGTTCAGCTCTCCATGGCAGAATTTGCCCTTAATTATGTTTAAATCAAGAAGGGAGCCCAGGTCGACTTGTCACTGAATCTTTATAACTCTTTCTTTGTTCTCTGTTTAACTTGGCAGATCCGATGGGAGAAGAACATAACACTAGGAGAGCCGCCTGGGTTCTTGCACTCGTGGTGGTGGTAAGAAACTATGCTTGAAAAGGCAAACATTTCTTTTGCACTGTTTGGACGGGATTAGGGTGCTAAAACTGTTTGAATTCTAATTATTAAGATAGGAATGATAGATTTATGGGATCTCTAGTTATTAGGGTCATGAATTTTCCTTTAAAATTTCTTTGGTCTTTTGAGATCATTGAACTATAAAACCATCCTGTACGTTTCAGAACTCAAAACTTCCTTGTTGGTCCAAAAACAGCTTTTATTGAAACTAAGCTCAGAATATGATGTAATAGTGTGACGAAAGCCCGCCTACTTCTGCATTGTTGAATATTTGGCTCCGCCTACTGTGAGATGAAAAGGACAGAAGAGCAATACAGGATAACTGGACTAAAAATAACATTAGTTTCCAAAGAGTCTTGCAAATTAGTTGCTGCTTTCTGGAAAGAGGGTGACGCTTTTACTGTTCCTGACTAGGTCTCTATGGCAACAACAAACAAAACATCTTTTTGTTTTTGGTTATTGTCATCTCTTTGGTTGTTGTGTCAAAAACAAAGTTCACTTGAACACAGTCGGTTATGACTGTGATATAAAAAGCTGAATGTGTATTAGTATATTAGATCTGTGAAATAGCGCTTCTTGGACACAGTGACAACACACCACTAGCACAACTCAACCAGACCTTGCCCCCTGATTTATTTATTTTTTCTTATGGCTTGGAGGGAATTATTTAAATATGTGGGGTATTGTGACGTATACATTCCCAGAAGAAAAATCAAGACTGTAATTGAGGCATTTAAGGGAGTTCAGAAACAGAGCTCACTGATATAGTGATACTGATAATGGACTTAGTGCTTTGTAACTTTGCAGATCTTTTGAAAGTAAGCAAATCTAAATTAAGTTGAAAATGTTAAAGGGATAGTTCAACCAAAAATGAAAATACTGTCATTAATTACTCATCCTCATGTTGTTCCAAACCTGTAAGACCTTCGTTCATCTTCAGTTTAAGGCCCAGTAAGGTAGTAAGGACATTAAAATAGTCCATGTGGCATCAGTGGTTCAACCGCATTGTTATGAAGAAAACAAAAACAACGACTTCACTCAGCAATTTCTTCTTTCATTTTTGTTTGCTGTGTGCACAAAAAGTATTCTTGTAGCTTCATAAAATTAAGGTTGAACCACTGAAGTCACATGGACTATTTTAACAATGTACTTACTACCATTTTTGGGTGAATTAACCCTTTAACAAAAAACAAAAAAAAAGAATTAAAAGAACCGCTTTATTACTCTGCATATGTTATGTTAAATAAATGTTAAAATAAACTATATAATTGTCACAGTGCATAAGGATGATACAAAGCGAAGACAGTTCTAATCCAAAAGGTTTTTAATATTAATCCACAAAGGTAATCCACAGGCAGGTAGGACAGGAACATACACACACGCCGGACTCCCGGGAGGAGGACAAATAACAGAGTCCATGGTGGTGACGACGGAGGTAGAAACCAGGGAGGAAACAGAAAAGTCCAGAGTTGTGACGACGGAGGGAGGAGCCAAGGACGAGACAGGAGGGATCCGGAGCAGGAGTATCCAGGTGAGACCCGGGCCGCAGCCATGATGGTGGCCCACGGTGGAGCCAACGGAGGGAGGAACCATGGTTAAGGAAGAACCGACGACTCCATGGGGCCAACCGATGGAGGCGGAGCAGGTGGAGGTGGATCCTGAGGCGGAGATGGAGAGCCGATGATCTGGGGCGACACAGAGGATCTGGAGGGCCAAGGCGGAACAGATGGCGCCGGCGACCGAGACAAAGATGGAGGTTCGTGGCAGAGATCTGGAGCGACAGAGGACCGGGGAGGAGCTGGAGGGAGGAGGAGCCCAAAGGACAATAGCGCAGCCGGAGGAATGGAGTCCTAAGGCGATAGCGGGACGATGACCAACCAAGGCGGAGGGGGCTGCCCGAAGACAGTGGTGGCATGGCTAATGTGAGAGTCAATGGATGAGGCAAGATAGGGAGGGTGGGGGAGAAAACATGGCTGGTATTAATGATGATCTCCAGTGAAAAGTCCCCAGTGTCCTGCTCAGGCTCACCCTCAGCAGTGGTGCAGTGGGCAGGGCTTTCCATAGCCCCCTCTCGCTCCACATTAACTCCCACCATCACGGGTGTTGTTGCTGGCTCTCGTACCTGGTCAGACACAATGGGCTCAGTCTCCGGGGCGATCCTCGATTCTGTCGCCCACTTTGCAACGACTCGATTTTCTCACCGGGCTGAGGCTCTCCATCCGCGGTGGGCTCAGGCTGTAGCTCCGCTCCGCGGAGGATGGAGGGCTTGGCACTGGGTTGGAATTGGGGCTGGCCTTAGGACGGTCTCGATGGTCATCGTAGATCCGCAGGACGCCAGCACCCACTCAATTTAGCACTGGAGGCCTCTTGAGGACCCTCCCCGGATAGCAGCGCTTTGGTGGCTTTATTAAGTCCATCATGATAGAATTTGCAGAGGCCGCTATCCAGGAAGCAGGTGTACTCGGACAGGATGGAGAAGTCATTGGTGTGGTCCTCAAGAGAGTGTTCCCCCTGCTCCAGCAGGAGGATGAGGACAGACGCATCCATAAAGGGGAGACCAAACAAATCAAACACTGAAAAAATGGGGAAAAAAAATAAACGTGGGGTAAAACGCTGCTTTACTGTCTTGGTTGGTCTTTCTGTCACGGTGCACGTAAGGATTATACGAAGCGAAGACAATTCAAATCCAAAAGGTTTTTAATATTAATCCACAAAGGTAATTCACAGACAGGCAAGACAGAAACATACGCGCATACACAAGGTAACCATAAAGAGCGACGAAGAGACAAGAAACTAAGCAAACTTATAAAGGGCACTAATTAACAGATGGATATAACGATAATGACAGGAACACCAAATATGGGCAAACACATGGGAAAAACCAACAGACAGTTCACAGGGGTGTGACTATAATATAATATAATATAATATAATATAGGGAAGAAGTTCATTAAGGTGAGGATCATGGATGTTCTGATCAGTTTATTTTTACAGTGATACGTTTTTGCAGGATTCTTTGATTAATATCAAGTTCAACACGACAGCATTTTCTTGTTAACATTATAAATATCATTTTTGATCAATTGAATGCATTCTTGCTGAATAACAGTATAATTTATTTACAAAACCAAAAGGGAACCCCAGAGGAATCGCAAAACGGAGAAACCCCAAATTAGCTGTTAGAAGCTTTGTCATTTTTATCACGGTTGTACAAAAACACAGACATATTCGATTCTAGCGGTATAAAATTCTCAACATCCATTTGTGAACAAACATTTCCTCAGGGAAAACTAATCCCATCCAAATAGGGCTTTAATTAACTGAGGATAGTCATTCATTCTCAGACTGCAGTAACAGTCGTTTTATATTATATTGTACATCTTTTATTGCAGTGTTTTCTGGGACCTCTACTGTGCTGCTCCTGAGAGGAGAGAAACATGTGAGCACTCAAGTGAAGCCAAAGCTTTTCATGACTATGTGAGTATAAATATGTGTTCACTTACCATGATTTGATGCAGTAACCGTGTTTTGTTATTGGCTGCTGAAAGCATGTACCCAGTTTTAAAAAAGAAATTATTTGATATTACCACTAATAAACCAAATGAACACATTTTAGTATTTTGTTCTATAAACAAAACCAGTATGAAACCACTGACCTGTAGAACAGCAGTTACAGCTGGTCTCTGGAGAAACCTTGCAGGATAATTGTGAGTGAGTGTACAGCTCACAGAAGGAGAGGTAAGGTGAGCAGGAGGGGAATAGAAAGCGGGAAGGATGATAAATTGGTGGTCCGTGCTGGAGGCATTAGCAATGATGTCATACATTTGCGGTCATCTTGGCTAGAGGGAGGAGGACACCTTGACCTATTCTATGTATGAAAGAGAGAGAAATAGAGAGAGCAATAGGAAAGCATATGGAGTGAGCGACAGAGTGTGATTTAGATTAAAGCCTTGTCTATAAGAAATAATGACCCATTTGAATTAGGTTAGAATCAGCATAATAGCCTCATTGTTCCTCTAATACCTTGATTAAAACCACAGCGACTCCACCTACAAGTCAGGTACCTGTTTTTCCGCCACAAATTATATAGACCTCGCGACCAGAATCACCAAGATTAACTGCTGACCAGCCACAGCTCATTAGAGTAAAAGCCTCCGCTTTTAGTTCATGCTTCAATCATGTGAAGTGCCACACTGATTCTCATTCATGCGTGAAATGTGAAAGACATGTTATTAAATCATAAAACACTTTGAAGTGATCTATGGTCGTGGCTACATTGTGTTTAGCAAGTTTCATTAAAGAAAGCCATCAGTCATATTTCCAGAGGCGTTTTCATCTTAATTAACACATATGTTAATAAAGGTATATGTAATTAAATATAAAAATTAAATTGCTCTACTTAAAGGGATTGTGCACCCAAAAATGAAAATTCTGTCATCGTTTACTTATCCTCAAGTTGTTTCAAACCTGTATGAGTTTGTTTCAGCTGTTGAACACAGAAGAAGATACGCTGATAACCAAACAGTTGACAGTTGCCATAGTATGAACAAAAAAAATACTATTGAAGTTAATGGCTTTTGTCAACTGTTTATTTACCAACATTCTTCAAAATATCTTCTTTTGTGTTCAACATAAGAAAGAAACTCATACAGGTTTGGAACATTTTAATTTGTAATAAAAAAAGGTGAAATAGTTTCTGTGTGATATTCAATATTTGTGTGCTTTTTAGTAGGGCTGTGCAATATTTAAGAAAAATGCAATATGCAATAACTCATAACAGCTTTACTCAGCTGTTACTGAGTCAGTTTCATGAATTTCTATAGCTTATAGTTGAACGGTAATAAAAATGTCATTTTAACATTAGTGTAATCATTTTTTCATTTAATCATGTCATCAGTTTAGGAACTGAATAATGAAAAGGAAAAATAAACCATTGCTTAGTCTTCACTCTGTGAATTCAATATGCACTGATTTTTATTTTAACTACAAAAGTTATTTAGGAAAGAGCAGTGAGTGATTTTTCTCTGTGTCTTTTGTTCATGGCTCCAAATATTGAAAGCTCTAACGATATGCATATTACGATATGTATATTTTCAATATTTCTATATATTACACAGCACTACTTTTTAGCATAGCAACAGTAATGATTACACATAACACAAATTGTAATATTCTCATTTTAGATACATGTCCAAAATGCAAAGTCACTAAATCCTGAAGAATGATCCAGTGACTCACCCCGCATTGATTTCCATTGTTTAACTGCCATTTTTAGCATGGAAATATTGTCTGCTGCACTGTAAGTGCTCTTCAGATTATTCTCTCCTGCCTAAACGAGCACATTCCATTTTGCTGGCAATCATAAACACACTCTATTTTTACCCACTCTCTCTCATTGTGTTCCTAAAAAAACAGCAGACAATGACTGGTACTTTGTTGGCTTTCTGTCATTTAACACAAATGGAATATAGTCTGAGACTCTGGAGATCAATTTGATTTGTGTTGGTGTTATTTAGTGATATGTTTATTTAGTGCATGGTCTTTTCCTTCAGAGTCACCTGTTGGTAGAGGAACAGTTCGCATATTAACTATTTCCACTGAAAATAGTCATATATTTAAGGTTAAGGAATAGGTGGGACACAATTTTTATCATTACATTGATGTGAAGCTGGAGCTTTAGTTTAAGGTAAAGTGTGACTGTATTTTTATTGTTTGCTATGTTTGTTTGTCTTAAAAATTTCTGTCATGATTGTCAGTTCTTAAATAGATTTAAAGGAGACATTGTATGCAAAATTCACTTTTACATGGTGTTTGCATATTCACTTTTTTTAATCCCCAAAAAACCTAGAGAGTCTCAATTATCAAGCCATTTTGATTTTTTGAGCAGTCATACTGCTCTGGCTCTGCGCACAACCACTTACGAACTGTCCCATAATTAGCATATTTCTGCCCTCAGCCAAGTGAACACTGTCCACCATTTTCTCCTAGCTTGAGCATCTGTAGTGACAACAATGGCTCATAAGAAATGCAGGTGTTTTGTAGTTGGATTTGAAAGTGAACGTAAAGGTCTTCATTTTCTCCTGACATCAGAGCCCCTGAGGACACAGTGGATTAGTTTTGTTTTTGATGGTAACGCACCACCAAATACACAAAAAATGGAAGAGAGGGGCAGAGTTAGCAGTAGCTCATTATCATTTAAAGAGACACTCATCAAAACATGGTTGCTGTGAATATTGCTGTTTCTGACAACAGTGTTAATTTAGTTGACGATTAATTTTCACCAACGAAAACAAGACGATAACCAAACAAAAACTTGTTTTGAATTATAAAAACTATGGCGAAAATCTACTGACATTTTTGTCAATGAAGAAAAACGAGATAATTGATTTAGAACGAATCTGCTGCGTGGTTAGGATGTTAGATGCATACATTTGAACTGTAACATGGCCTATTTGTCTATCTGGCTGCATTTATCGTTCAAAAATGTCAGTATCTAGGAGTAGGGGTGAGGCAATCTGACATTTCGTATCGGTATCACTCCGATATTGGCATTTTCTGCCGGAACCAAATCCGATATTATGAGTATACTGTGTTATTGCTATATTGTGTTATTGTTAAGCCCCACAAAAGCCACAAACACATTATTAAGCAGCATAAAGTTTCTGTGCATTATATTTAAAGTGTTCTGAAGCTGATCCATAGTTTAATGTGAGGTACAGATTAACATTTAAGTCAAGTTCACATACATTTTTCTCTCTGCTGCGGCTGTCTGTCATCCTCCATTCCGCATTCAAAATGTGTGTCGCATTTGGTTACGACAGTCAAGATGATAAAACTCTCTCCAAGATGATTCACTGTTCCTATTATACCCGATCTGTAAATAAAGATCAAAGTTTTGCATAAAAGGACCTGCGTTGGACTCTGTGTTGCTTCAAGCGCATCATATTGCGCACGGGACGCGCATACACGCTTTGTGCCGCTCTGTATTTGGAGCCTTTCGTATTATAATACTTTTGCGAAATTAAAGATGACCAATAGCCTTTTTGTTCATCTCACCTATCATATGGTGCTACCTCATTGCTGTGCTATGCATTTAAAAGAATTGTCTTTTAACTTTATAATCTATATTTATATATAATATATTACTTGTTTTTCATGAATGTATTTTACAAAAATACAAAGAGCAATATGTATTATTTTACAGATATAGTCTTACACTTAATTGTAATATCCCCACTAAATAATGATTTTTTTAAATAATTTTAGATTATAAAGTTATTGTGCACTGTTTTTTCTAGAGTAGCCTAACTTTTGCTACTGAATTATCCATCAACCTAGTTTATAATGGTATTTTTGTCATAGATTATAATTATATATTTGATGTTTTCTTTACAATAAAGTTGTCTATATTTAGTAGACAAAAAGTGATGGTCAGGTCAACACACATTGAGGTATAGAAATTCAACACTGATTTAAAAAAACTGCACTAGTATCAGATTGATATTGGTATCGGCAGATACTCAGAATTATTGATTCAGGATCAGTTCTGAAAAAGTGGTATCGAGCCAGCCCTATCTATGAGTAAGGGAAAAGCAGCATTTCTAGATAAATTTGACAGTGCAAACGAAAACTCAGTTCATTCCGGTTTTCCAAGCGCAGACACCGAAGCAGTACCTCTCACACAGCGCATGAGTACTCTTTTGCGTCTTATGAACGGAGAAATACACACAAAATGATGTTGGGTTATCTATTTGGACATAAACACACTCGGTTACGACTTATAGTTGGGAGAATATCAGATGTGTGTCAGTACAATGCATTTAGTTTTAAAGGGACAGCAGCCTAATTTAGTTGCTATTATCTGACATCAAGCAACAAAAAAAAAAAACAGAAAATCACTCACTGCTCTTGAATGAATCACTTTAGTAACCCTTATAAAGGTAAATCAATTTATATTTATTAAATAAATATGTCTGTCTCAAAGAATAAAGAATGTGGTAAACAAGTTGTTATAATTAGTCTATATAACCAGTGGTTATACCATGTTCTTGTTTCTTCATGATAAGTAGTTTCATGTAGTTTTAATATAAAGGCATGTTGCGTGTCACAGTTTGTCAGCAGTTAAATCTCTATCTATCATGATAAAACATTAATATCAAACCTATACAATGAGTTTTGTAATTTTAGAGAAATGCTCAATAAATGCATTACACTGTAATTAAACCCTTTAGATTTTAGCTTTTATGATACTTCGACTAAAACTAAAACAATTCAGATGACTAAAATATGACTAAAACTAAATGGCATTTTAAAAAACTATGACTAAGACTATATCAAAATTTTCTGAAAAGGTAAAAAGGGAGTTGTTTTACATGACCACTGAGGAAATTTAACGAAGTATGTTGCAGACATTTCATGAAGACCCTAAAGAATCATAACAACTTGGAAAATGGCCATCCGATGTCCCCAAGTTTGTCTATCTCATTATAATCATACATTTAAATGATTGTGTTTGGTCAAACAATCATGAAGCCTGAATAGTGGATCGTAAAAAACAGTGTTTAAGTTTATTCTCTTACTCAATCATCTATGGTACTCTGTTAAATACAGAAAGTAATTTGTTGGTATGTACTTTTGTAGCTAAAACTTTTGATTTTATTAATCAGCACCATTTAATAAATTCTCAAGTCCTGAGCATATTTTTCCAAGTTCTGATAAGCCTTTAACACAATGTCTTTACATGAACATCCTTCATATTCCCTATTGATGTTCTCCTGTCTGGCTTAGGGCTAGTCTCATCTGCGCTTTCATTTTCTTTGTGTTCACACAGAGTAGAACACAAACAGCAGCAAATTAAACATGAGAGAAAGAGGGGAAGCACGGCAGCATGAAATAGCTTATAATATTATGCAGCCTATTCAAGCATGTTAATGAAGATTTTCACCCCTGAATGGAGAGAGATATTTCACACAGTGTACCACATTCAGAGCCTGGATTATTGCTGCTGCACTGAATAATGCACCCTAAATGTACTTTTTTGGTCTTTGTTTATCTTAAATGTTTATCTCTTGTCAAAAAACTTTAGATGCTCCAAATTTTCGATTTTTACTTTAAAATGTTAAACTCAGTGACTACACATTACACAATAATACACATTCCTATAGTAAAAAATAACTTTTTGGTCATGTTTAGCATATACTGTATCTATTGTTTGGGCCAGTGTGAAAGATGATCGGCATGATGGGTAGAATCCTTTTATCATTATTGTGTATTTAATCTCAGTATGGTCTGATGCACAATCTGAGCCAGGATACTTTTACACACAATTGAATTTATATGCACATACATATTCTCAGAGGTTCCTGTAATGTCTGACTGGCCATGTTCCAAAAGCTGAGAGGTAGATTCAGGGTGGAGTGAGTTAGCAGCTGGGATTCTGGGTTAACCAAAAACACTGTTGTCCTGAAGTAACCCCCTCTAACACACACCGAAGCAAACACACACTGGTTGGTTAAGGCCTGCCCTCTGTAAAGCAGAGAATGTTTCCAGCCGAGAGACAGCAGGAGAGGAGATGTGGTGAGGATGACCTCATCACTGCATTAGATTAGACTGCAGATATTGTGGGAAAGGTTGTCTGGTGGTTATAGGACTGCATCATTACCCAGGAGGCTTCTGGCTCCATCCTTAACACACTACCAGTGTTCTAAGTTGTCATTCTAAATCTGATGTTGTTCTTTAACACAGAGCAGATTCAAAAAAGTTAAAAAGTTAAACTTAATTTAAATTGAGCGCCACATTTATAGAATGCTCCAAAAGATGCAAACGCAAGTGTGAAACATGCTGCCCTAGCGTGTGTTTACGTAGAAAAACAACAGAAATGTGATGGTGGGATGCAAATACACATTCAATGTGAATGAGGTTACTGTTATTGTGATTTCAAGGCCATGTGGTTGCCAGTTGCTTTGTTTTTGCTCCACCCATAAAATTGTTCCAAAGCCATTGCAGAATCAACTGTCGATGCTCCGTGAGTAGCATTCCTGAATGAATAAGAGTTGCTGAAATGAGTGTTCAGTAGCTGGGTTCCAAAGTTGTAAATTTAGCATATGCGCAAAATTGGAATATCGCATAAAACATTGGCAATTAAGCACCATTTCCATCCAACAAGTCAAAGAGAACAACAAAATCATCACTTCCTGATAACTAGCAATAAATATCACTAATGATTGTCTGATGATTTTAATCATTGAATACTCCATTGTTGGGTGTAAATGTTGGTGATGATCCATTTTGACTGTCTGTTGGTATAAGAATGAAATCCTATGTAATTTTTGTCCGAAAAAGAGATATACTATTAAGCAGTAATGGTTGTGATACTGATTTATATTGTCAAACACACTGGTTAGTCAGGTTATGCCGTCCCATCGTCACATTTAAATGAATTTATTTGCTAAATGTGTTTACATCTCCTAATATTCGCATTAATTCCTTTTTGCACAAGTCAAAAACCACCTCAAACAAGTTTAACAACTTTTTCTGCGAATTAAAGTTTTTTTATTTGAAAATTTGCCATTTCCATCACTCGTTTCTGATGCGATACTTCAAATGCGCATTAAAACTGGATGATTGAAACATAGCTAGTGACTCAGTTATACACACAAGTTGTAATCCAATTAAGAGGCTAAATAAATGTTGCTGAAAGAATCATTATTTTACCAAAATAAGAGGGATCATACAAAATGCATGTTATTTTTTATTTAGTACCGACATGAATAAGATATTTCACATAAAGGACGTATGCATTCAGTCCACAAGAGAAAATAATAGTTGAATTTATAAACATGACCCTGTTCAAAAGTTTACATATGCTTGATTCTTAAAACTGTGTTTTTACCTGAATGATCCACAGCTGTTTTTTGTTTGTTTGTTTGTTTGTTTAGTGTTTAGTTTATGAGTCTTCATGAGTTCATGAGTTTGTCCTGAAGAGTTAAACTGCCTACTGTTTTTCAGAAAAAGCCTTCAGGTCCCACAAATTCTTTAGTTTTTCATAATTTTTGTGTATTTGAACCCTTTCCAACAATGACTGTATGATTTTGAGATCCATCTTTTCACACTGAGGACAATTGATGGACTCATATGCAGCTATTACAGAAGGTTCAAATGCTCACTGTTGCTCCAGAAGAAAACACGATGCATTAAGAGCCAGGGGATGAAAACATGTAAGTGTCTTCTGTAACTTCTGAAGGGCAGTACTAAATGCAAAAAAAAATAATATTTAGGCAAAATAAGAAAAATGTACACATCTTCATTTTATTCAAAGTTACACCCCTAGCTCTTAACACATTGTTTTTCCTTCTTCATTATCAGTGAACATTTGAATGTGAAAATCTTATGTGAAATATTTTATTTTATGTGAAATATCTTACTCAGGTCAGTAGTAAATTAAAAAAAAATGCATTTTGTATGAACCCTCTTATTTTGTTAAAATAATTAACATTTTGCAGATTCTGCAAGGTGTATGTAAACTTTTGACCTCAACTGTACCTTACTAAGGGACTGTGATTTTATAGATATAGATATAGTTTTAGTTATAGATATTTATTTAGACCATGTTTTGTTTTCAGACAGTTGAATATAACTTTTTTCAAAAAGTCTAATACAAATGTTACTGTCATTCGGCAGCTGTCACAGTTTGGTAGGTAACAAGAGCAATCTTTCATAGGCTCGGTTTGGCCACACATTCGATGTCCACATCCTTCTAAGAATGCTGACCCTGAATTGGGACACAGCTATGTGCAGTCACCTGTTTAGTTACTGAATGAATCAGTGTTTTTGTTAAAGGGATAAAATTCTGTCATTAATTACACACCCTCATGTCATTTCAAACCCATAAGACCTACATACATCTTCAGAACACAGATTAAAATACAGTATTTTTGATGAAATCCGAGAGCTTTCTGACCCTGCATAGACAGCAATGTAATTACCACATTCACGGTTAAACCACTGATGTCACATGGACTATATTATCGATGTCCTTGCTACCTTTTTTTATGTAAAGCACTTTGAATTACCATTGTGTATGAAATGTGCTATATAAATAAACTTGCCTTGCCTTTCTAGGCCAGGGTCAGAAAGCTCTCGGTTTTAATCAAAAAATCTTAATTTGTGTTCCAAATATGAACAAAGGTCTTAATGGGTTTGGAATGACATGAGGGTGACTAAATGAGTCACTTACAAAGACAGTCACTGGTCGCCACCTACTGACGCAAAAAAAAAAAGAGTAGCCGAAATATCCTCACCACAAATCACAATACAATCAATCACATGCTGTCAGTAAAATGGCAAAGAGTAGTTCCATATTCTATTTCGACTACATGATAGAAATGACATATTTACTTTCTACTCTATTCATCGACCTCCAGTTGTTTTTGTTTTATTTTGGAGTCAAACTTTTCAGCATTTCTATTTGATTTGCACAGGAAGTGTCCAATGGCATGATAGGGGATGAATAGATGTGGGGAGCGAGAGAGAGATTAATAGAGGAGGGCAGCTAGAGACTTCCTTCCTGTCTGTATCACTGATACATTTCCTATTGTTATATTGGTCTGTCTGTGTTCTCGGCTGGCTAATCTTACCATCCTATGCACAAGGCCTAGGTTCAACTGTCACTATAATGCATCTCTGTTGTTTCTCAGTGGAGATTATGTAACAAGTCACATGCTTAAAAGAACAGATGTGGGAATGAGAGAAAAAGAGGTCAGTCAGAGTAGTAAACAAGAATTGTTATTTGACTAAATATAATTTCATTAATTTTAAAAGTTTCTTGTATTTTGGATGAATTTCGGTGTGAGAATTTGATGTTGTATTTCAAGTATTCCAGCTTTGGATTGTTTGGTTAGTTAAATATATTTTTCCTTTATTCACCCTATATTCAAAAGTTCTTACAAACTGGCTCTAATGTTTTCTGTTTCTCTCATTTGATCTGAGTGGATTTATTTCTCTCTCTGAGTGTGAGGAATAGGGATGTTGTCCTGATGCAGCTGATGAGAAAGTCTAGACGAAGGGACTTGCCATTCTACCCACGTTTCTCTAATGAGTAGAGAAATGAGTCTCTCTACCCAGCCAGCCACTGGAGGAATCTCTTTTCCACACACACACACAGCCTCCTTATTGCAGACAGAAGGAGCAAATCTAATAAATATGGAAATATATGAACTTAGAGACAGAGAGAGCTGCTGCAGGCTTAAACCTTAAGAATCTGGAACATATTGTTCACATATATAGTACAGCTGTTTCTTTACAAAGAAAAGAAACATTCAAAAATGTTTATTTAGGATAAATAATGTCCGTTGCGCTTGTAGGTATACTTTTTTTTTCTTTTTCTTTTGGTGTTTGGGATGAAATGCATTTTAGTTATTCTCACCCTTATTACTTATGGGTGCTGTAGAGTACAGACAGGATTCGAGGGCATCCAGACTGCCATCATTAACCACTAGGGTTCATGGCACTGAGTATGGTCTAGTATGGCCAGGTAACTGCCGTGAGTGTATGTAAGGGGCAAACGGGGAAAGCAATTGCTTCTGTTTCATTTCCAACTAACAGAAAGCCTAAACCACCAGCGAAACTGTAGTACATCAACACTAGTGCTGTTAATTATTCAGTGGACAAAATGTGTTTGCCAGAAGGTGCAACTTCTCAGTGTCTGTGTCTTCCCTTTGTTTCATATTTCCTCTCATTGTTCAAGCCTCAGGTTTGTGTGTGTGTTAATGTTTTCACAGTGTGCCTGTTCTTATAGTGCAATGACTTTTTAATGTGACTTTGCAGGGTACAGGAATTTGTCTTGCCATAAAAATGAGCAGAAATTATTATACAGCACTGAAGTATTTTTTGCTGCTTGTTTATGTCTTCAAAATGACCATTGATTTTCAGGTTATTTATAACATGCATATATTTTTATCATAGTGATATGTAACATGTGATATGTAACATCCGACTCCTCTTTCACAATCTTCCTGTGTCCATTATGTTGAGTTTCTTAAAGGTTATATTAGGATAATTCATCAGTTTTGTGCTTGTGTGTGTCCTGTAGAGTGCAGCAGCGACACAGAGTCCGGTGATTGGAAGTCCTCCTGTAGACGGTATGCCTTTGCCCCCGGGATTTTTTCAGGTACACACCGACATATTAGACTATTGCATTGAGACACTAGGCTTTGTTTAGACCACGGGTGGGCAAACTTTTTGACTCGGGGGGCCACGCCAAGTTTTCCACATTAAGTGAGGGGCCACATAATATGTTTATGACAAAAGAAGCTTTGATTATTTTTTTTAATTCTAAATGAACACTCTCTTACTACTGTACTGTATGTGTACATACATGGCAGTTTTATTCTTATACCATCTTTTTTTAAATGAGCACTTTATGACACATGCAAGGAGTTGCATGATTCTACAAGTAGATTGATGTATAAGACACATTTTATCATTTAATTCAGAAATAAATGTAAAATAAATGAAATGTTTACAAACATTAGAAACATGAAGGCTATTTATATTCCCCTCACAAAAAAAACTCATAAATTTTGCAGTTTTCATAACAGAAAAAGGAACAAAAATCTCGCAGCACATTTCAGATGATAGAAAATGCGATTTATGATCCAGAAAATACAGTACTGTATCCATTTTCATAACAACGTGAAGAAGAAAGCATGTCTTACAACGACAAATTATTTCTAGGCTTTCCCCACGAAATTACAGTACCCATGAGCAGGAAGATAACACTGGGATTTGTTCTCCTACTGGAAAGTCTGCAGGTCATTTTAAACATTTTTAAAACAAGTAACTTATTTACAATTGTGCCAGTTTTTAGGATTTATATTTTGACGTTTTATTTTGTATTAGTTATGTGGCTTGGAAGCGGCGTGTCTTTAGAGAAGCGGCGCAAAGACCCACATCTGTAACGTGTGATGGTGTAAACAAGCGGCATGAACTTGGCATCTCAGCCGTGTTATTGTGTTTGTTTTTTCTTAGGGTGTTACTTTATCAGGATTATTTTAATACATTTAAAAACCAGACATCTTAGCTCCACCCACGTCCCGCCTCTTTGTCCATTTTCTATTTTACTGGAGTGACGCGCTTCCAAAATGGCGGCGCCAGGCTCCGCTTAACTTTTGCTTCCAAAACGCTCTTCAGAAACCTACGGGTGACGTCACTGAGTTCATGTTTTTTTACAGTCTATGGGTGTAAATCAGGCACTACAGGCGCCATCTATTGGATTCTACTGATATTGCATCAAATTATCCATTTTGAAACAACTGCCTCACGGACCGGATGAAAACGCCCATAGTTTTCTCATCTCTGCAGATTTGTATCATTTTTAAAAATCCCTCGCGGGCCATAGTTTGGACACCCCTGGTTTAGACAGCTCACTAATTTAATTTAATAAACAAACACATTTTTACAACAGTTTCCTAACCATACCAACATATTTATTGATACCGACTTTATACATTTCATCTTGAATTATTGAATTGATTTTAAAGGATTAGTTCAATTCCAAAAAGAAAAATTCCTGATAATTCACTCACCCCTATGTCATCCAAGATAATGTCTGTCTTTCTATAGTCGAAGGTTTTTGAGGAAAACATTCCAGGATTTTTCTCCATATAGTGGACTTCAATGGAGATCATCGGGTTTAAGGTCCAATTTACAGTTTCAGTGTACCTTCAAAGGGCTCTACACAGTCCCAGCCAAGGAATGGTCTTATAGTGAAATGATCAGTTATTTTGTAAAATAAAAAAAAAGTATATATATATATATATACTTTTTAACCACAAATGCTTGTCTTGCACTAGCTCGACCTCACGCATTACGCAAGTGGAAGTACAGACCCTGTGTTTACAAAGTGAACATGCTAAGAAGGTCAAACGAGCTTTACAAAATAAGGTAAAACTATGTCAGACGACAGACGAAGAACTAACCACGCGTGACCTTTCCAACGTGATTCTGTAATGCGTAAAGACTCGTATGCACATTGCGGAGCTAGTGCAAAATGAGCATTTGTGGTTAAAAAGTATACAAATTTTAATTTTTTTTAGAAAATGACGACTCTTATTTCCCACCTGGGGTTGTGTAGTGTCCTTTGAAGCTGCACTGAAACTGCAATTTGGACCTTCAAGCCGTTGGTCCCCATTGAAGTCCACTATACAGAAAAAAATCCTGGAATGTTTACCTCAAAAACTTTAATTTCTTTTTGCCTGAAGAAAGAAACACATGAACATCTTGGATGACATGGGCGTGAGTAAATGATCAAGAAATTGTTTTGAAAGTGAACTCTTTTAACTTAATTTCATTGAAATATGTTATTCATAAAGGTCATTGAATGACATTTTTGCACTGTTTTGAAACAAAAGAGCAGCATGGAAAAAATTTATTCTGATAATGTCCGTGTGAATAGAGATTTTTTTTCTTCTTCTAAGACTGACAGTTGAACTGGGCGACACAGTGCTGAGTCAGGAGAGATTATGAATGAATGGGCAATTAAATATTTATTCAGGCCAAGAAAACGATATGTGGATGTCTATAACAGCAGATTATGCAAGGATTTCCATACTTTCATTTTTTAATTGGATTGTGGAATGTGTTTTATTTGAAGGAGGATTTTCAGTGTGTAAATACTGGGCTGTGTGTATGTCAGTGATAGTGCACCAGAACATACATCGATTAACTGTCAGGGCCTAAGAGCTGCTGTCCTGCATGATGTGTATTGACAATCGCTCACTGATAGTCTTAAACTCAGACTCCCAAAGAATCCAGCCATCAGCTCTAACACTCTTCAGTAGTCCTCACACAGTTTGATCTGGTTTATTTTAACTAACCTCTAAGATATTTGATCATGTAACCCCCCTTTTAAGATCTCTACACTGGCTGCCTGTTCAAAATAGAATTGAATTTAAAATCTTACTACTAGTCTATAAATCTTTAAACAATTTAACACCATCTTACCTGAAGGAGCTACTTCACCCTTACTTTCCTACATGAGGACTCAGATCAGTAAACAAATTTCTTCTCCAGATCCCCAGAACCCGCTCCCACTTTAAATCCAATCTCAAAACTCATTTATTTGGCTTGGCTTTTAACATGTAATTTTTACTTATTGTTTTTCTCTGCTGTTTTTAATTTGTTTGTTGACTTCTTTGTGCAGCACTTTGGTCGGCCTGTGGTCGTTAGTAAAGGTGCTCTAGAAATAAATCTGTTGACCATACATCTGTTGAAAGACAGCATTTTCCTTTGTATTGAAGTCAATGTGAATTGTTGTTTGCAAGCCATTTAACATTCATATTTTGAGGTACCATATTTATAAGTAATCAGTAGGATTTTCAATGTTTTTTAAAGAAGTCTCTTTTGCTCACCAAGCCTGTATTTGTTTGATCCAAAGTACAGCAAAAAATATTTTTACTATTTATATTTTCACTGTTCTATTTGGATATATTTTAAAATGTAGTGTATTCCTGCAGTTTCAAAGCTGAATTTTTAGCATCATTACTTGTCACATGATCCTTCCGAAATCATTTTAATATTCTGATTTGCTGCTCATTTATTATTATTAATATGCTGAAAACAGTTTTCAGGTTTCTTTGATGAATAGAAAGTTGAGACGAACAGCATTTATCTAAAATTGAAATCTTTTGTTATAAATGTCTATATGATCACTTTTGGTCAATTTAAAGCATTCTAGCTTAGTAAAAGTATTAATTTATGTAATTTCTTTCCTTAAAAAAATATACTGACTCTAAGCTTTTGAATGGTATAGTCTTTATAAATTGCATTTTAAAATATATTTGACTAGAGAACAGTTAAAAAAATTTACCGTTCAAATACTTTTGACAGGTTGTTTATGTCTTGAAATTTTTCTTGTTTTTATAAAGTTAATTTTTAAAATGTGCATACATTCACTCTTATTTTTATGGTTAATATGTCGAAAACACAAACATTTCTTGTCTTATCACATTCAGTTAGGAATGACATGAATCACGTAAAACCATATTTGAGAGACAAGTCAACTAGTTTGCATTGCTGGATATTGCTGTCAGTCGTTTAACATTTTTATCGTAAAGCAGTTGTCAAATTAAATGTTTTGCTACCTCCATTATACCTCACTCTCTGTCAGTGTTAAAACTGATGCTTTGCGCTATAGTTCACACTCTGCTGCTGTGAGCAGTAAACTCTGCTTACTTTGATTTGATTGGGCATCTCAATCATTTTGACACTGACGAGTGCTGTTGGAACGCTTAGGCAGACCAGACTAAAAATGGACATTTTAAATCTTTTTGTCATCCTATCAACAAACAGAGCGCTATGTGCAGTAGAGCAGTGCAAAAACTTTAAGCACTGGGGTGAACAATTTGGCCATTTGTAATTATTGTCTATGCTGGTTGCTGCCCTGCATTCAAATAAGACCAAAAATTTGCATTTAAAAAGCAAATAGGGTCATTTTGATTTCATGTTGACTTTAAGGAAGGAGGTTCTGTACAGTCACTCAATAGACTTCTAAAAATTGCATTACTGTAAACATGCTTTTCCTGTTTTACAATGAGGAAAGAATTAAAGCCACATATGTTGGCAATAAAGTTTAACCCAGATCATTTGACAAAAGCATTTAAGTCGAACATCTGAAGTATAAATTTAAAACACAAATGCAGTGTTGCCATCTGGTGGTGTGATTTATGTAGACTGATTTATTTGTTCTTTGTATTTGTGTTACTGCAGCAGTTTATGTCTCCTCGATACCCAGGTGGGCCCAGAGGTTCTATCAGAATACCCAATCAGGTATTTTCACTCATATATTCTGCTTTCGGGATCAAAATTTTTCATTCAGTGCATGATAATGACTGATCCTTCAATTTGGTTTGATTTGAACAGGCTTTGGGACCTGGGAACCAGCCCCTCATACCCAGCGGGATGGATCCTACAAGACAGCCAGGTATTTAAAAAACTAACAAGTCTGTAAACATGACAGTACTTGCTGAATGATCAAGTTCAAACAGTTACACCTTGTCCTTACTACACACAATGTTAATCTGAGTTTTTGTGCTAATAAGCTGCAACGATAATGCAAAATTTTAGAGTTTATATTTTTGCGATGTCGCGGCTGGAACAACAACAACATAGAAACTATGACAGTTATATCCTCATGTACTGATCATGTGCTTTATTCAATGTTAAAAGTGTCTAATGTGAGTTTGAATATCATATTGCTTGACATTTACAGCCGTACTGAAAGCAACAATAGATCATTTACCTCAGATTTTGAAAATATATTTAAAGAACACTGAACTTTTTTTGAAAATAGGCTCATTTTCCAACTCCCCTAGAGTTAAACAGATGAGTTTTACCGTTTTTGAATCCAATCAGCCGATCTCCGGGTCTGCCGGTAGCACTTTTAGCATAGCTTAGCATAAATCACTGAATCAGATTAGACCATTAGCATCTCGTTCAAGTAATAATCATTATAGTAATAATCAAGGAACTTTGCTGCTGTACCATGGGTGCAGCAGGCGCAATGATATTACGCAGCGCCTGAATATAGTCCCCAGCGTGACCAGCACTTAAGCCACTAAGGTAATAGTAAAATAGCTGGAGACTATATTCAGGCGCTGCGTAATATCATTGTGCCTGCTGCACCCATGATACGGCAGCAAAGTTCCCTGATTATTCCCTGGAAACTCGCAACTTTTCATTTTCTATCGGCCTTAGTACACAATGTAACTACAGAAGAGTCAAGTTTTAAATAGGAAAAATATTTAAAATATTTGGTCATTTTTGAACGACATGCTAATGGTCTAATTAGATTCAATGATTTATGATAAGCTATGCTAAAAGTGCTACCGGCAGACCCGGAGATCGGCTGAATGGATTCAAAAACGGTAAACTCATCTGTTTAACTTTATTTTCAAAAAAAAGAGGAGTGTTCCTTTTAAGCAAACTTTAAAACTGCGAACTCAATACAAACCAACAAGTGTTTTCAGTGACAAAGATGGTATCAGTCACTCTGTATGTAGTTTTAATATAAAGTGCAGGGCACTTCTGTGCTTCTGAATGGCTATGATATTTGAGTGATTCTGTCACGTCACGCTGTTGCGTCACGTCTAGGGTTGCCAACTTCTGCAAAGAAAAATAAGGGACAATCTTCGTTCTTTATAGGAAAATAAGGGACATTATAAGGGACACTCAAAAAAGTATCTTTTTTGCTTGAATTAAATGCTAAAATGCATCATAAACACGTTTTTTTTAACCTATTCGTGTTCTAAAAAGAATTATGTCATATAAAAATGTCACACATGCTACACACAAACCACGTAAATATGAGTAAATTATTTTACCACCATTTTACCAAAATTGTGACTGCACCAGTGGCGAGAAACAAATTGTTCTTTTTAATGCATTTTGTATTTTTTAATTTAAAAGTGCGTTAATCTTTTAACAACTGTAATTGTTATGTATTGTGCAATGAGAAGTACAGGATTTCATAAACTCATTTTATATGAGCAGCAACTATAAAGTTAAATCTCCCGCCTGCTCTGTCAGTTTAGCACGCATCCAGGTAATGTAGCAACACCCAATGACAGAGAGCTCTCACGAGCGTGCACGCATATAGACACGCACGAACGGACAGACACACACACGCACACGCACACATCTCTTGAAACAGTTAAATATTTAGAGTCACTCTTTAATTAAGCAACTTAATACCGCTACCTTGCTCAGACATTAACTCCACATTCAGTGTATACAGATTTCTCTACTCTGCATGTAGATTGTACGGGACAAACTGCGTTCCGTATGGGATTAATACGGAACGCTGCTTTTATGTCTTAAATACGAAACGATTCCGTATTATACGGAACGGTTGGCAACCCTAGTCACGTCTGGTGTGGACAGCCAAATTGCTTGTTGCGTCGCGTGTAGTTACTCTACACCTCACCACCTGCCCTTTGTGTCTTTGTTTATGAAATACTTTTGATCATTTTTTGTTTCCATGCAACAAAATTGACTGATATCCTTTCAAATTTTAGAAACTGTGAAAAAGTAGATTCTGTAGACAGCCATAATAACACATCAAACTATGAAATATGAAACTTTTTTGCTTTCTTTTCACATTTGTAAGGCCATCCCAACATGAGTGGGCCCATGCAGCGGATGACCCCTCGAGGAATGGTTCCTATTGGACCACAGGTGAGTTATCCATGGTTAATTAGGTAAATTTGTATAAGCATGTTACTGTGTACATAAACTTGTGTACATAATTGGTGTTTCAGAACTATGGTGGTGGGATGAGACCTCCCCTAAATGCCTTAGTGGGACCTGGGATGCCTGGGATTAACATGTAATTGTATTCACATCACAATCCATGATCATTTCATGAATACTACAGGAATTATTAAACAATAGTTCACCCAAAAATGAAAATTCTATCAATAATTACTCACCCTCATGCCTTGTCAAACCCGTAAGACCTTCGTTCATCTTCTGAACACAAATTAAGATATTTTTGATGAAATCCGAAAGCTTTCTGACCCTGCTTAGATATGTTGAATAAAATAATTGAATAAAGTCATTATTTTTGTTTTCTTTGTTGCAAAAAAGTGTTCTTGTAGCTTCATTATGTTGTTATGTCATTATGTTCAGGGCCCATGTTCTGTTGTGTTGCTGTCTATGCAGGCTCAGAAAGCTCTTGGATTTATGTTCCGAAGATAAACAAAGGTCTTACAGGTTTGGAATGACATGAGGGTGAGAAATTAATGACAGTATTGCCATTTTTAGGGTGAACTATCCCTTTAAATCCACCAAAAAAATGTATTCTTTGAACATGTATTTACCTCATTTTGTTACAAACCTATATGACGTCCTTTGCTCTATGGAACATAGAAGATATTTTGAAGAATGTATGAACAAAAAACACAGTGTAAATCAATGGGGAACCAGAACTGTTTGGTTACCAACATTTTCAAAATATCTTCATGTTTTCATTTTTGGGTGGACTATTACTTAAACTCAGAATCTCTATTGTACTACAATAAATTGTATAACACTATACATATGCATACTGTTGTGTAAAGGGGTCCTGCAGGAGGAAGACCATGGCCAAATCCTCCAAATAATTCGGTTAGTTCTCAACATATGTGTCATTACTCATCAAAATCCTTGGATCCTAAACAATGTAAATACCAGTACATTCTCCCTGCAGATTCCTTATTCATCTGCATCTCCAGGCAGTTATTCGGTAGGTAATGTAGCGTTGTCTAAGGTGTCTTTTTTACCTTGTCTGAGGTAACTTTGGGTAACACACTTTGGTCATTTGAATAAGCAGAATCAGTGTGTTTGCAGGGTCCCCCAGCAGGAGGCGGCCCTCCGGGCACACCCATCATGCCCAGTCCTGCAGGTAACAAACCCTGGATTAATCAGCACAATACTAACTAAGGCTGCCCCCAAATAGTTGACTAACCATCAACGAGAAGAGGCTTGGTCGACCAAAATGTTATAAGTCGCTTAGTCGCAGAAAAGAAACATCCACAGGAGCTTGTGAAGTCACGCAGTCCATGACTGACTTTACATGGTCTCTCAATCTAATGTTAACCTACAAAAAAGTGCGCTAATGAAGTGTCTGTGCAGAGTTTGGAAGCTGAACAGTAGCACGCTCACTGCATGACAGATGGAGGCACCAATGCGGTCACTTTATCTTAAAATACTCCATCGTTTTTGGTTATACAGTTGAAGTCAAAAGTTTACATACACCTTGCAGAATCTGCAAAATGTTAATTAGTTTACCAAAATAAGAGGGATCATACAAAATACATCACTGTATGATTTTGAGATCCATCTTTTCACACGACAACACACAAGTTGTTTGGAGGACAACTGAGGGACTCATATGCAACTATTACAGAAGGTTCAAATGCTCACTGATGCTTTAGAAGGAAAAACAATGCATTAAGATCCAGGGGGTGAAAACCTTTGAACAGAATGAAGAGGTGTACATTTTTCTTATTTTGCCTAAATGTCCTATTTTTTTCATTTAGTACTGCCTTTCAGAAGCTACAGAATATACTTGCATGTTTTCCAGAAGACAAAATAAGTTAAATTTACCCAGATCTTTAAATTCAAAAAGTTTTCACCCCCCAGCTCTTGATGCGTTGTGCTTCCTTCTGAAGCATCAGTGAGCGTTTGAACCTTCTGAAAAAAAAATATATATATATTTATATATGAGTCCCTCAGTTGTCCTCAGTGTGAAAAGATGGATCTCAAAATCATACAGTCATTGTTAGAAAGGGTTCAAATATACAAAAATGATGGAAAACCAAAGAATTTGTGGGACCTGAAGGACTTTTCTGAAGAACAGCAGGTTGTTTACCTGTTCAGGACAAACAAGGGACTCCTAAACAACTATAAGCAAAAAAAAAACAACACAGTATTAAGAATCAAGCATATGTAAACTTTTGAATGGGGTCATTTTTATAAATTCAACTATTATTTTCTCTTGTGGACTATATGTAAATGTATTTTTATGTGAAATATCCTATTCAGGTCAGTACTAAATAAAAATAACATGCATTTTGTATAGGGATGCAGACCGATCCAAGACCGATCCAAATTCGATATTGTGCGTATGCTATTCTGTTATTGTTGAGCCCTACGAAAGGCACAAAAAAAAACATTATAAAGCACCACAAAGTTCTTGTGCACTATATTTCAAGTGTTCTGCAGCTGTTCCATAGTTTAATGTGAGGTACAAATAAATATTGAGTCATTAAATTCAAGTTCACGTAAACTCTTCTCTCCGCTGCGGCTGTCTGTCATCAAAGTCCCTTTCAAGGAAAGTCAGTTCACTCGGCCGCCATATTTGTAACGCCTCCGAGCAGTTCAAACAAGACCAAGTCCTATCTAAATGAATGGGGGAATCCTGAGATCTCAAAAACTACTCGCGGAACTCACAATTAAATTACATATTTCAAATTAGCGAAAAAATCTGAAATGACCTGTCCAATTAACTTTGTTGCTTAAACTCTAATTACGTTTAAAACATGTTTTTTCCTGTTTGCTCCAGCTACAGCGCATGTGCAGACTGGAGTCGTGAAATACTTGCCAATCTCCTTTTCGATAACGGTAACCACATGACGCAATTACAAACACTGTTGGAAGAACAGACAGAAGCCTGAGCAAATACCTGAGACACTGGAAGGATGTGATGGGATGTGATGATGATGTTATTAAGCAATCTAGCATTTCTCATGTAAACAGTAGCGCAGGCACATAGTAGTTGCCAAATGACAATGATTGTCGTAAAGAACAAGCAAATCTGTACAGAGCCACGCCCCCAAAGAACCGCATTGGCTATTTTGACTTGTGAGGGCCATATTGCGCGTTGCAGTTTTTCCCATTCATATGTATACAAGTGAACCGTCTTTGTATTTCTATAGTCTTTGCTGTCATCCTCCATTCAGCAATCAAACTAATACAGTCAAAACAATGAAACTCCCTTTAAGAGCGCACAGTAACTGAGGTTTAAAACTGTTAAAAGAAAAGGCTCAATGGACTAACGGACATATTTCACATGCTTCAATATCGCTTCCCTTTGTATCTTTTAACTTTTCTAATGCGGACTCGGAGGACTGCGCAGCCTGTGCACCGTGTTGCTTCAAACGCATTATTCTGCGTATGTAATGCGCACCGTATTGCTTTAAGCAACCGCTTTGTGCCGCTCTGTATTGGAGCCTTTAGTATTGTAATACTTTTCTGCGCAATGAAAGATTATTAATAATCCTTCTTGTTCTGTCCTATCATATGTTGATGCCTTCATTTCTGTGCTAGACATTTAAAACAAATGTCTTTTAATTTTATAGCATAGGTTATACTTATATATAAATGTATTTACTTGTTTTTTCATGAATGTAGTTTACAACAATACAAACCGTAAAATGTAACAGTTTACCAGATCGCACACTTATTTACTTTTATTTGTAAGTATCTTTTGTTGCTAAATTATCCATCCATAATATTTTTTTTCATTTTGTCATATATTATGATTACATATTTTTTTCATTTGTATTTTTCATTAAAATGACGTTGTCGATATGTGATAGATTGTGTTTAACACACAAAAGAATGACGATCAGGTCAGCACAAAGTAGTATAGAAATTCAACATTGATTAAAAAAAAGCTATGCTGATATCGGATTTGATCCGTATCGGCAGATACTCTGAACTTTTTGTATCGGATCGGATCGGTTCTGAAAAAATGGTATCGTTGCATCCCTAATTTTGTATGATCCCTCTTATTTTGGTAAACTAATTAACATTTTGCAGATTCTGCAACTTTTGACTTCAGCTGTACAGATAAGAGTAATAAATCTTTCGAATCTGTAAAGACTCTACATTTATTTTTGTGCAAAATGTTGCGCTTTTGTAAAATAATGAAAGCAAACAAGATGCGCTTTCTGCCATCTCAGTCTCAGTGAGCTTGAGCATGAAACTTAAAAACTCTGTGCATACCTGCTTTACAGACATGAAAAATACAGGATATCTTTAGAGAGTGAAACGTCTACTTTTAAATGAACCAATTCAAATGGAAAACAAATATTCTCAGATTATGTAATCCGTAAGAAACTTGCATACAGAGTTCATCTCTGAAACCGAAAACAAAGAAAGCACTAGTTTATCAATAAATTAAGTCAACTAATGCTTAAAATGAACTACCAGAAAAATCTGTAGTTGAAATCCACAAATCCACCCGAAGGCCTGTAGACATTTTAAAGCATTATAGGGAAACAAAGCTGTTCTGAAAAGCTTTGTTCACGCCTTCTAACATATACTGATTAGGCAGCAACGCATTCTTTACCCATACAAAAGTCAATTATTTTGTCTCTACCTAAAAATGAACAACTAATCTGTGATGTACAATATTGATTTTAGAGTCAAACAACTCAAGTGACAACATGTACAGCTTGATCAGCTCAGTCCCTCCAAATGGAAACAGACCAAATGTGAGTCGCTGTAGCTTTTTAAATAACGACATAGAAAGTGTATTTGCTTTTCTTATGTGTTTTTTCCTTTAGTTTCCATTAGGTTCAGGTTCTGATGGCCCAATAGGCAGCATGGCAGGCATGGAGCCTCATCATATGAATGGTTCTTTAGGTAAAACCGATTTAACTGACATAACACAATGCCAAACATTCTCGCCTTTACTAGTTGTCATTGAATCTTCCCTTTTTCCCTCCATTCAATAGGATCTGGTGACATTGAAAGCCTCCCAAAGGTAAGAGACATTTCCGTATAGTTTTGACAGACATTTAAACAGCAACAACCATTTCTCTGAAATCCATTTGTGGTTTGTCCTCATATTCAATTTTCGCCTTCATCAGAGCTCACCAGGAAACCTCAGCATGAATAATCAGCCTGGCACACCAAGAGATGATGGAGAAATGGGTGGCAACTTCCTCAACCCGTTTCAGAGTGAAAGCGTATGTATGCAGAAAGCCTTTTCTCTGTGTTAAATACAGCAGCAGCTGTTATACAGACTACTTTCCTGTCTTGCAGTATTCTCCAAACATGACAATGAGCGTGTAAGAGGACAGCACAGAAGCAAAAAAAAAAAACAGAATCTTCTCCCAACCGGCTCTTTGGTTTTGTACTCATTTTGTTTTTGGTGAACTATTGTGAATTACAGTGACGTCATCCTACACCAAATCTGAATAAACCTAAGCAAGCCATGAAAGGAAGCAGAAGACACCTAGAAGCTTTTTCAGCATTTTTTGTCATTCCACAGTTAGTGTGTCCTGTCTTCTGTTTGGATTCACACAGGCCTCAATCCATTTTTTAATTCTTTTTTCTATGTACCTTTTTTTTTTTCATAGCTGATACCAAGAAGCCCTCAGTATCCTATACAGCAGTTCCACACTAGGCCCTTTCACACGTACAGTCTTTACTGGTAAATTACCGTTAAGAGATCATGTGTGAATAGGACCTTTTCAAAAATACCGGTAAATTCGTAGTAAGGACAGTAATTTACCAGTAAATGATGCTGTTTGTGAACGTGGAATGAAGATTACCGGTATGAGCACGTACAACGCGCTGATGAATAGCCTGCTTTGGTCCAAATTGGCCAATCACAGCATTTTAATGGAGATGACGTTATTACTCTGGGCTGTTTACAAAGCTCCGCTGCTTTTTTAAATGAGTTTTTAAATGATGTAAATAAGCACTTAATGGATATCTTTGACCATTGGCCTCGTCTCGTAGCTATTTCAAACGTTCCACTCGAGACCCAACCTTCCTTCTCATTCATCAGCGCTGCAGCTCTGCCGTTGGATACTGTTATGTGCTTCTCGGGTTTATAAGAGCAAAAAGGTGTTCTGTTTGATCATCCCCTTACGCCGGTCACTCATACTTTGTTGTCAAATTGGACAGATAGTGAAACTAAAGTGTTTCTGCTGACATCAGAGAATTTACCGGCATTTTGGTGCTATTTTGTGAATTGTCTCATACGGTTAAAATGCCAGAATGCCGTTGCTTGTGTGAACAGCATATTTCTGTATTTACCGGTAAAGTCATACTTTTAATTTTACACCAATTTACCGAGATTGCTGTGTGAAAGGGGCTAATGATAAACTCCACTTTCAGATGCAGTATAATTTACACAATTACACACTGTTTGGACAGCAGAAGTATTTTTTTGTTGCTTTTGAGTGAATTAAATGCAATATTTCAAGGCCTTTTTTCAAATTAAGTTTAAACATGGTTTTGGCCACTGGAATCGACCACTTTAACACATTGTTCAGGCAAACCAAAGGTTGGCTTAATTTCATTTGCGCTACAGAATAAGACAAATGTACAGTATATCCCTAAATGTAATGGACTGATCTGAACTTTTTAGGACTGACCTCAAGATTCGTCATGTTGGATTTGTTCTTGTAAATACAGCTGTCTGTGAAGAATTTGGATATGCTGATATAAAAATCATTTTCACCATTTGTAGTATGCGTTTGCGTTTGTGTATGTAACCTTTCTTGGAAAAAAAAAAAGCCACCAATTAGTCCCTGCTGGTTTATGCTGGTGTTGATCTTGCTGGTTAAGCTACTGAAGCAGTACGTTTTTCCTGGATAAATGGTCAACTAATATTTTTGCTGGATTAAGAAATTTGAGCAGGTCTCTAGTTAAAGGAATAGTTCATCCTACAATGAAAATTCTGTCATTACTCGTTTGAAATCTTCAGAACACAGTTTTTTTTTTTTATGAAATCTGAGAGCTTTCTGACCCTGCATAGACAGCAATGCAACTGACACTTCAAAGCCTAGAAAGGTAGTAAGTTCTTCATTAAAATAGTCCATGTAACATCAGTGAGAATACTTTTTGTGTGCAAAGAAAACCAAAATAATGACTTTTCGCTTGTAAACAAGGCACAGCGTGTATGGTTTCTACGTCAGAACGCAGAGTCAGAAAGTGAGTAACTGATGACAGAATTTTCATTTTTGGGTAAACTATTCCTTTAAATACTTGATTGAGACAAACTAATATATCAGTGTTCGAAGTACAAGATTTTATTTCTATATTTACATAATTTGTCCCTGTTACTGTTAAAAAATTTGGGGGTTGGGTATATTTGTTTCTCATGCTCAGACTGTATTTATTTGACCAAAAACAGTAATGTTGTAAATATTATTATAATTTAAAAAAGCTTTTAATTTGAATATATTTAAAACGCAATTTATTCCTTTGATCCAAAGCCTAATTTTCCCTAATTTTTCAGTGTCATAATCTTTAAAAAATAATTTTAATATGCTGATTGGGTGCTGAAAAAATTTCTTAGTATTACCAATGCTGAAAACAGTTGTGCTGCTTAGCATCTTTGTGGAAACTTTTAATAAATGTAAAATTCAAAAGCACAGGATTTTCTTTGAAAGAGAAATCTTTTAGAGCATTATAAATGTCTTTCCTGTCAATTCAATGCATCTTTGCTGATTAAAAGTTTATTTTACTGACCCCAAACTTTTGAACTTTTTTTTTATAGAAATTACTTTTATTTAGTTCTTCAAAACGTTCTAGTCATCAAAGAAACCTAAGAAAATATATACTCAGCTGTTTTCAACATAATAATGTTTTTTGAGCAGCAAATCAGAATATTAGAATGATTTCTGAAAGATCAATGTGACTGGAGTAATGATGCTAAAAATTCAGCTTTGAACTCACAGGAATAAATTATATTTAAAAATCTATATTCAAATAGAAAATTTTAAATAGTAAAAATATTTGACAATTTTACTGTTTTTGTTGTACTTTGGATCAAATAAATGCAGGCTTGGTGAGCAGAACAGACTTTTTTTTTTTAAATGAACAACTTTTGACTGATAGTATACCCAAAGATAAAACTATAGTTAAAATAAAACTAGTGTAAATGTTTTTTAGAATTTAGTTTTTGACCATTTCCCTCAAGTATTTACATAAAATCCAGCCAGCCCCATATTCATGTAAATTACAGTAAACAGAAATAATGTAACATACAGATTTAATTTTTTGTCTTAGTATCTGGTATGTAAATATGCTTTTATTGGCAAGAATATATCTATTTGACATGGTAACAAATTCATACAAAAATAAAGAATATATACATTAGCAAAGATGTTAGAAAAGCATAGAAATGGTCTGAGTGTCAGAGTCATTTAGATATTCTTGAAAATGGTATGAATAATAACCAATTCAAGAGCTCCACTGAGTGCAATTAACTCCAACAATCCTAAATGAGCTGAACCTGATGATGTAAATCATTTAAAGGCTGCCAGCTGCAAAGTTCTCAAAACTCCTTCAAAATCAGCCAGGTTTTTATGCCATCAGCTTCCTGTACTGGTTGCTCACGCTGCTTTTGAAAGTCTCCAGCTTGCTTGATCTGGTGGTGCTGGTGAACTGTGCGCTCCTTTCGATGCCTGACACTCTCTGGCACTTGAGAAAGGCAAGAACCTGTTTTTGGCACTGAGACGACCCGAAGTAGTACATAAGGGGATCTAGACAGCAGCTGACGCTCCCTATGCACGTTGACACCAGGTACGCCGCGTAGGACGCATCGCTGTGCGTGTGAGCGAACTGCACGTAATGCGACAACAGGATGATGTTTGTGGGCGCGAAGCATATGACGAAAACAGAGAAGACAGTAACGGCCATAAAAAGAGCCCGCGTTTTTTTCGCGCGGTTTTCCACGTTGGCCGCGCACAAGGCTTGGATGATGCGCGCGTAGCAGACGGTGCTAAAAATAAGCGGGATGAAGAAGAAAAGCGAAGAGATGACAGGGAAGAAGTACAGGTAATACTCGCGGAGTTGGTGGATGTCAAGAACGTCGTGACAGGTGGTAATGCCCAAGTCAGCTAGGTGAATGGTTTGATTGGAAATCAGCAAAGGCGTCACACCGCCGATGGATAAAAGCCACATGGCGGCGCACACGACGGACGCGGTTTGCGGGCTGCGCCAGGTGAGCGAGTCCATCGGGTAAACTACCGCCATAAAGCGGTCCACACTAATGCACATCATCAGCAACACAGAGCAGTACATGTTGCAATAGAACGCAGCCGTGACGAAACGACACATGCCGGCCCCGTATATCCAGTTGTTTCCATTGTAGTGGTAGGCTATCCTAAACGGGAGCACCAGGACGAACAGAAGGTCGGCGCAGGCCAAATTCATCATGTAAATCGCCGCCGGTTTCTTCGGTCTCACTTTGCGCACAAACATAACCAGCGCCAGCAGATTTAGAGGAGCGCTGATGATGAACACCACGATGTATATTGTTGGGATGACAGCGGTCACCACGCGTCCTGTGAGGAAACTGGAGGCCTCCGGAGAGATGTGATAAGTCTTTTTAGCCACATGGTGGTGGTGGTCTTTGGTGGTCTTGGGATTGGATACTTGACCCACACCGGAGCCGCTGCCCTCCTCCTGCACGTCCAAGTAATCAATTGGCTCATCGGTGACGGTGAGGAAGAAACCAGAAAATGTCCGAATAAACGTTTCTGGAAAAAAGAAGCATATAATAAAACGATTTAGGTGTAAAATGTTTGATATGTAAATAAATAAAATAATAATAAAATAAAATACGAAACATGGTCACAATAGTCTTAATAATTCCTGTTGTTGTAATAATAATAATAATAATAATAAAATGTTTTTACAGTATTGCTAATAATATGATCACTTATTTTAATTTCATTTGTGTTTTAGATTAATCATAGCCTATTATATATTTAAAAATACTAATATCCCTGCCAGCATACATACCAGCAGAGCTGGGTAGATTACAAATCGTAATCCGTTACTGATTCCAAAATACATGACAAAAAAATGTTAGTAATGTAATCCATTACATTACACATTTTAGGTAAATACGTTTAGATTACTTGTGTATCACATTGATTTAAATAGGATAATCTTTTACCATATTGACATAAAAATACAAAGAGTAAGAAAATATATGTGACCCTGGACCACAAAACCAGTCATAAGGGTATTTTTTTAATTATTGAGATTTATACATCATCTGAAAGATTAATAAATAAGCTTCCCATTGATGTATGATTTGTTAGGATAGAACAATATTTGATCTGAGGGTGCAAAAAAATCTAAATATTGGGTTGTCCAAATGAAGTTCTTAGAAATGCATATTACTAATCAAAAATTAATTTGTGATATATTTATGGTAGGAAATTTACAAAATATCTTCATGGCGCATGATCTGTAAAGGAACTGAAGGGGTTTTATGAGTTAATAGCTGATTAAATGACAACTGATTAAATCATAAAAATCCATCAAAATAAAAACTTTACTAAAAATATTAAAAATATAAGTTTTTTTTTCTACCTGCCATAACTAAAGTAACCAGTGAACATGCAAATGGAATACTTAATTTTTAAATATTTAAAAAAAAATCTCAAGGGTATTTCAAGTAAATATATTAGATGAAAGCTTGTGAATTTGCGCATTTTAATGTGTTTGAAAGACAAAAACCTTCCAAAGATATAGAAATGCATGGTTAACCTACAGAGTAATCATTCAAATAAACATTAATGTGTTCATCAGTAGTGGATGCAATATAGAAACCTTGAAATGATTTTTGTAAATCAGTGGTCAAATGCTGTGTCGCCACTTGCCATCTGACCAATGAGTGGTCTTTTGTGTAAATGTCCACAAAACTAGAAGACTTTCTAAGTGTACACTGTAAAAAAACAAAAAACACAATTTGTTGAGTCAACTTAAAATAATTTGTTACCCTGCTGCCTTAAAATTTTAAGTTCAGTCAATTCAAATAAGTTGAAATGTTAAGTTGTACTAAGTGACAACTTAGATATTCAAGTTGACTAAACTAAAAAATTGTTTTTTAAACTTAACAACTGTTTTTGTTACTCGGCTGGCTTAAAATTTTAAGTTGAATCAACTCAAATATTTAAGTTGACATTCAGTAAACCATAGTCTCAGCCTCAGACGTCACGCCCACAGAATATTGGCTAAACGTCTGATGCATATGGCACACTTATCTGGAAACACTTCGGGAGTTTCGAAGTCGTCACAGGATTGGTTAGATTATACGGGATTTCCGGGAGACGTGTGTTGCGTTCTTTAACGTTCCGTCTGGAAACAAAAATGCCGTGGCGCCCAGCTCCCTCACAAATGAGAAAGTCGTCGTGTTTACAACTGTGATGACGAGTGCCTATTAGGATCAACTAAAGGCTAGAGTTTGAAAAGAAAGTGAAAAATGTCAAGTTCACGGCATAGAATCTTTAAAATATGTCCGAGAGTTTCACACATCTGTCTGTTATTGTGGCAACATTTCCACGCCCGTAAACATGACGCGGAACAAAACGAAACGCGATTGGTTGTTTTACCTGTCAGTCATATGGCCCAATGGGCGGGCCTTGGCCATTCAAAGCGGCCAAAGATTCCAGACCTTCAGCCGTCAGTCTGAAGGTCTGGCTACGCGAGACTAAGTAAACCATAACATTTCAAGTTGACTAAACTTTTTTCGAGTTGACTGAACTTAAAATTTTAAGCCAGATAACAAATGATTTTAAGTTGACTCAACAAATTGTTTTTTACAGTGCGATTATTGAGGTCAATATGCGATTGCGATTATAATAAATTGTTTAAGGGGCACAAAAACGGGGGTTCATGAATTATGAGCTTCTAGCACATTTGACCTCTTAACTGAAGTTCTTTTTACAAATTCAACATTATTTAAAACAGTATAAATAGCCAAAAAACTAAACAACACAGTTCTTTCTTAGTCGTATTAAGTGCAAACAATAAATGCAGCCATAATCAAAGTAGGCTGCTCTCTTAATATTGAAAGTGCCAATAGAGACTGACTTTTTCAAGCATGATACAGAGCTATAGACAACTACACAACTTATTATAGCTTACATACTAATAACAGCCTAGATATGTCATGTAGCCTAATTTGCCCGCATTGGGGAGTCGCTCTCTAAAGGAGGGGTATTAAAATTGCTTTTCAATGCAGGTGCGCGTTTTACTTTCGGTTTCGTTTTAACTGTCTCGGGAAACTCTCAGCGGTGCTGAGCGTGCATTCTACAATACGAGACATTAATTTAAAAGTGGGGGGGGACATGTCACCTCTGTCCCCAATGTATGGGCATCATGTTTTTTGCCATGCAATGCGTTATGGAGTTTTATAATACCTTGTAATATAATAATTACGAAGACTTATAATATGGCGTGAGGCTCACAAACACATCTGTAATCATGCTTTGTTTTGTTTTGGTATAAATTTGTTGTATTGCCACGTGATGTAGCAACTCTCTGCTCAGTGTCAGTAATCTCAAATCCAAAATATCATCATATAACAGAGGTAGAATTTTTTATTTTTTTTTTGGCTACCAGAATTATTATTTTTTTCTCCTCGGCACCCATCTCTGTTCTGGTCTCTCAGCGCTGCGCACACAAGTGAACGTGCACACTGACAGACTGTCAGATCTGTCAGATATTTTTAGTTATTTATTTGATCTTTTGTTTTGTCTTGTTCGCAGCACGGAAAATAGGCAAACTGTTCTCAGAAAGCATGTGTTCTCAAGTGCACACAATTATATATTTAATATATTCGCAACTTTTTACCGTCATATAATCGCACAGGCTGACATCGCGATTGCGATACGATTAATCGTGCAGCATATACAGTCAAACCAAAAATGATTCAAACACCAGATATAATTTTTGATATTTTTTTACTAGTTGGTGCAGGACACTGTAGTTCTTTCATGCAGTGGACTACCAGTAAACGTGATAAAAATTTGGGACCAAAAACAAGTGTTTTTTTTCCCTCTAATTGCTAGTGCGACATTTTTACACAACAGACAACTAAATGAAACATTGCTTGGTAATTGATAGTTCTGTAGCATAAATATTGTCATACTAACGATTGATTGTAATCCATTAAATACCTTTCTATCAAAGTTATCTGACAAGATGAATTTGTTCTGACAGAGTTTAACATATTTCATTACCATTTTCTGAACTATAGCTAACAAACTATGATGAGAGAAATGATGAAGGTGTCTGAATAAATTTTGGTTTGAGTGTAAGCAGTAAGCTTTTAGAAAGGAACATTTAAAAGATGAAAAAGAAGAATTAAGGAGAATCAGTAAATTATGAATAATTTCTTACTATTCTATGAATAATACGTAATCAATAAAAAAAAGTGTAGTCTGATTACGAGAATTTTAAAACGTAATTTAATCTAATTACAAGGACTTAATTTTTGTAATCTGATTACGTAATTACATTTAATCAGTTACTACCCAGCTCTGTCAGTAAACATATAGTGTGTACTTCGCGTCCCATAGTATTTAGTGCGCAGTAGGCATCTAAAAAACATCATTTTAAGCGGTCGATTGTAATGCTCACTTTCGGAAAAAAAGTACAAAAGTTTACATTTACTCCGCTCACCAAAGCACTGCAAGTTCGTAAGTTCCTAAGTTCATTTTATTTTAGCCTGCATGTTTCACGAAGAAAGAGAAGTGTCTTACCGTTCTTGGGCAGCGCAGCCGCAGAGCCCGCCACAGCCAGCAGCCCCATCAACACCACAAGCCGCAACATCACAACTGAACGAAGCGGTGCAGCTCAAAAATAATGAAAGAGCGCAAATACGAAATAAAACAGGCAAAGGCTTTTATACTGAATGAGCCCGATCGCGCTCACTGTTTCAACAGCAGTCGTCAGACATCAGTAAACTCTGAAGGGAGGATGGATTTAGCCTACTCCCCCGTCTGCCGAGCGCATGTCAACGCCTACTCGAACACAAGCGACACCAGGGCCAGCTGTGATACAGCTGCTTAAGTAGATATTTCTAAGGGTGAAATTACTTGTATGAGTTTACTTAACAATATTCACTTTACAGCATATTATGTGTTCATCTGTTTCACAAACTACTACTAAAACAAAATATGAAGGCGCAGTTTTTGTTTGGAGGATAGAAATAAAAATGTCCTAATTTGAAGCAAGTACACTACCAGTCAAAAGTTTTTGAACAGTAAGATTTTTAATGTTTAAAAAAGTCTCTTTTGCTCACCAAGCCTGCATTTATTTGATACAAAGTACAGCAAAAACGGTAAAATTGTGAAATATTTTTACTATTTAAAATAACTGCTTTTTATTTAGGCTACATATATTTTAAAATGTAATTTATTCCTGTGATTTCAAAGCAGATTTTTTAGCATCATAACTCCAGTCACATGATCCTTCAGAAATCATTCTAATATTCTGATTTTCTGCTCAAAGAATTTTTTCAGGTTTCTCTGATGAACAGAAAGCCCAGAAGAACAGTATCTGAAATAAGAATCTTTTGTAACAAATGTCTTTATTGTCACTTTTGATCGATTTAAAGCATCCTTGCAAAATAAAAGTATTAAAGCTTTTTATAATTAAATGTACTCAACTGTTCTAAATATTGATAATAATAATAATGATAAATGTTTCTTGAACAGCAAATCAGCATATTAGAATGATTTCTGACGGATCATGTGACACTGAAGACTGGAGTATTGACGCTGAAAATGTAGCTTTGATCACAGGAATAAATTAGATTTTCAAACATATTCACATAGAAAGCAGTTATTTTAAATGATACGAATATTTCACAATATTACTGCTTTTGCTATATTTTGAATCAAATAAATGCAAGGTTGGTGAGCAGAAGGGACTTTAAAACATTAAACAACTTCATTTATATGATTGGACTTCTGATTCATAATACAGCCCTTAATTCAGATATTCTCAGTCTCCCCTATTTAAATGAACAAACATGTTATGATGTATGATAGTTGTATTTATTTAAAATCAATAACATTAAACCATCTTTTCAGTACAGAACATTGTCCATTTTTTAAACTGAAAACATTTAGGAATGCCGTTTAATAGGTATCTTTGAAAAAATGCACATTTGAGCACTTCGAAATGAAAGGCACTAGTTCATGACAGTCTTGTGAAAAGTCTCCGTTGGTTTATCTTATTTAACAGCCACATGGCAGTAGTGCATTATCAGTCATTAAAAGTCATTTATATTCATCGTATTATTTTTTTAACGTATTAAAAAAATTGAAGCATTCAACACATTACTTGCAATAAAATATATATTTGAATTATACTTGTATTTAAAAAATATAATCCATACACAATTTCCAAAAAACGTCATGAACGTGTTGTTTTGATTGTGGTTTGATAAAATTTCCTTTCAAATGTAAGTGAAACATAAGCGATGTATGTACAAGCTTGGCATTAGAATGGTAAGATCTCAAGTAAATTACATACAGAAGATGCTCAGAGAAATGTCTTTTACAAAAGAGGCACATTCTGTTCTTTTCGCACAATTTGTGTAAACTAACAAATCTACAATGAGACTCTGATAGCTAGTTAATATTTCCAGACATTTGCACTGAATCAACTCCCAACGGATTTTTATTTTCCATAGAACTTTTTGTTCAAAAGGAAGATCAGTAGATTGACGTTTACTTTGGCCTTGTCAAACATTTTCATGACAGCGACTCCCTCATACTGAAGCTGCAACAGGTCCTGTTAATAAAACATACAACATGTAAAAAAACTGTTCTGTATTAGTGTCCATAAATGCCAATTTCCAAATAATAAAAGACTTGTGCCAGGCTCTTTGCACCTGGGAACTGACCTGGAAATGCAGTTGCACCTTCTCCATCTCAACTCCCATAAACTTGGCCTTTATCTCAAAGTCACCCACTTCCTCACATGGGCAAATGTCGAACATGACATTTTTTAACCTGAAATGTACAAAACACTGACTGAAGTGTACTGGAATAGGTGGAGCTTAATATATCTTACCATGCAAAACTAACAGTATTGCAAAATGACTGTGAAAAAGAATTTGAAAACAAACTTGAGATTGACAACAAATTAAATGACCGATATTACTGAGCACTAGAAGATAAAATGTTAAAGCTGCAGTCCGTAAATTTTGCCTCTTTGTCGCCATCTCTGTCTCACAACCTGCAATTGCAGTTAAATGCGGAATTATTTCCATGCGTGGGTTGTGCTCCGGCTCGGCTCCAGCGCGGATGAATCCAATGTTTCGGTAGCTGTCAGTCACCGCACCGCTGTGGATATTCACTGTACTTAGGAATCACCGATTCAAATATTTGGCCCAAATAAGAATCTTCATCGGATATTGTCATCTAAGAGTAAGTAACAAGTCTAAAACTCTTGTTCTGACCAACTGAGGAAAAACGCTACAGGTGTTTAGATCGGTTATTATCTCATATCTCATCAAACTAGCAAGTTACTATTACTGTTATACCTTGTTCTCAAATTGTTCATGTTAACAACATCAGCATCGCGTAACTATGTGTATGTAACGTTAGTGTGTAGGCCTATTACCGTTTCTGTTTCTGTACAGTCTAATCTCTGATTGACATAAAATTCAAATTTCATATCAATTTGATTTCAAGAAATCCGAAAAAGCAAATCATTCTTCCTTAGGACCGGTGTTCTTTAAAATACAAAACTTGTGTAGGCTAATCTCAAGTAGGCTATCTGCAAACAGATGCACATTTAAAACTGGTGTAGGCTAATCTAATTTCAGTCACTTGTGTTTCATAAACATAAATTTTCTGGATCACAATCCACAATCAACAAAATACGTGTAATTATTTCAGCCGCTGTGGGAAAAGGCTATAAAATATTCGGCATCTGCAGCATTCTCACATGTAATGACGCAGTGGCATGCTTGAATTTCCCGCGAAAACCTACCCGAACCACTCAATTTAAAAACATTATTATAAGCTAACCATTGTGAATCGGGCTTAAGTAAGGCAATAGTTTTGAACACTGGCTGGTAATGTATTTTCTCAAAAATCTATTTTGTGTAAATTTTTAACTCAAAAAGTTACGGACTGCAGCTTTAAATATTCTTTTGATCAGCCTTAAAGGTTTAGTCCACCCAAAAATGAAAATTACTCTCCCTCATTTCGTTCATTTTCGGAACACAAATTAAGATATTTTTGATGAAATCCGAGAGCTTTCATCAATGCAACTGACATATTCAAGACCCAGAAAGGTAGTAAGGACATCAATAAAATAGTCCATGTGACATCAGTCCATTCAACCGTAATTTATGAAGCTACGAGAAAACATTTTGTGGGTGAAGAAAACAAAAATAACGACTTTATTTGTAAAATTAAGGTTGAACTGATGTCACATGTCCTACTTTTCTGAGCCTTGAATGTGGTAGCTGCTGTCTATGCATGGTTCAGAAAGCTCTTGGATTTCATCAAAAATATATTCATTTGTGTTCCAAAGATGAATCAAGGCCTTACAGATTTGGAATGACATAACTGACACAATTTTCATTTTTTGGGTCAACTATCCTTTTAAGAGATTGCAAAATAGTTCCCTAAACTCCCCTTCGGACTGAGGATGGTCAACCTTAGATATTAGGAAGGACAGCTAAGATATTACATGATTGATTATGGCACAATGTGAAGTTATTATCAATACAAATATTTATTAGCAACGGAATGATAAGACATTTTGTAAGGAGGAAGAACGTACTGATTAGTCTGGAGGCCTTCAATCTCCAGAATGACTCCTTTCTCATGCAGTTTGGCAGCTGTGTACTTCAGAGATGAGGCCTTGGACTTCTTACTGCCCTTCACCTCTTCCTTTTTGTCCAGTTTAATGGACCTTCGTGAATTCCTGTGGCGAAACAACCATCAATGAAATATTATATGTCCTATAGGAAATTATAGTAGACACTTGCAAAATTTCATATTGACTTTCTGTTGTACCTCCAACCATCAAATGCAATTATTAAAGGTGACATATCAAGAAAATCTGACTTTTTCCATTAAAAACGTGAAAAAGGACAACCCAGTAGGTTTGTTTTGGTAAGCCTATTTCTGCAAGCATGTAAAAAAAAACTACTACTATTGTACTATTTTGCTCCCCCATGATGCAGTAAGGGGATATTATTAAAATATTACTAGCCCTTAATCTGCACGTTTCCACTTATGCCACCATCATTTTGTTTTTGCAAACAACAATGGTGTACCAGTTCTAACGCCACGGCAAAAGTTAAAGCAAACCATGCTAACTGTTTTGTCGTTGGCTGCACAGACAAAGACGGAATACTATTTAGAGTTCCAGCTTCAGAGGAGAGCAGTTGATTTAATTACTGTATATTATGCTGCTACCACACAGATCTAATATAAACATGCAATTTCATTCCCAGCTGTTTACCTTCACCTTCAACCCCTGTGTGTTTTTAACATACAATTGTGTGTATTTGTCAGTTTAAGTGCAATAAGACATGAAAGAAAGCTTAATTTAGGACTCACATGCAGTGTGAAATCCACTTTCTGTGCACTCAGAAAAGCATATATCAAAAGTTTAAAGTGATATGGTTTAAAACACAGGATTTTTCTACATTTCTAACAGACTTTTGTATTTTCAGTGTATTACTTTATTCAGTATTTATTCAGTATACTTTATTCAGTATTGAGCTAATCAAATTGCAAGACTCTTATCTGTTTATTAACTAAATAAATGAATTGCTTTATTAATTGCTTTCTATTAATTTAGAAGTAGTGATTTTTAAGAGGCACATACAGGCTCACATAATTATGACTGTGCTTGTACAACAGGCTCATGCGTATCTCCACTCACTTTCTATTGAGGTTATCCAGGCAGGTTTTGATGTATGTGTCATAGTAGTTGATCTGGTCCTGATAGAAAGCCGTCTTGGAGTTGAGTGCAGACAGAGTCTGCTGTAACTTCACCAACTCTGCTTTCCTCCTCTGCCTGTAGCGCCGCTGGTATCGAATGTCCTGCCAAATAAAACATTTTTGTTATTACAAATATCACATAATAAAACACAGTCAGACTAATAGCCATGGACTAATGGAAGGTGTTTATGGTACCCTGCAGTCCTAAAAGGACAAGGTCATGGCTTGACAGAAGATTAACTTAACTTTTACAAAAATCTATATGCGTCCCACTGACAGCTACTGCAACCTCTTTTTAAATAGTTCCTTCACCCCTGTTTGAAGCCTGTTTGAGCCCTGACCTTGGAGATGTCATTGATGATTTCCTGGTACTTGTGTTTTGAGCTGACCAGACCAGCCTGTTCCAGAGTCCTCAGGTTCCTGAGGATCTTCCTCTTCTTCTGCTCCAGAGGCAGTTGGCGGTCCTCCAGCATGGCCTGGCTGCTCTTCAACCCCTCTGGAGTCTGAGAGTCCTGCACCACCTGTCGCTCCACTAGCTTAGCATGCTCTGCCTCCTACAGAAGACATATCGATTGAACTTCAGTTGAATATGTTGGAAAACTAACCTCTATTCAATTTTGAAGTCAAGAGCCCTACTATTACTATACCTGTGCAGCAGAGGCAGGAGTTTCTAGGATATCAGTGAGTGTTTCCCCTGGTTGAATTCTCACAACATCCACTATCAGTTTCTTTGTTCTGCAAAATGAAAAGGCAAACAAAGAGAAGGATGTACTTGTCAGGCATATCTAAGTGTCTTATGTTGTGCATTGTCTCATCTGGTAAGATAACATGCTGACACAGTCCAGCAGAAAATGAAATACATGTCTACTTCACGGAAACTCACAATGGAGATTTGTTAAATTTGCTGGTGTCAGGATTTTAATAAAATTAAAATGTCTTGGTGTTTTTAATACAATCAATCAATGGGGTTCAATGATGATGCAAATTAAATTTTTGAGTGAATTATTCCTTTGAGAGATTTTCCAAAGTTTTGTCTGGTGGTGTCAGCATACCAGAAGTGCCTGTAAGGAAATGCAGACCAATTTGTGATTTATCTCTGTTAGATCATGTCTGCACACCAGAAATGTCAGATCCTGTCAGAAAACATCCGTTTTGTCTGGTAACAGAACAACTAGTCAGCAAAGTTGTCTAATACCCCAAACCCGTTAACAGCAAGTCTTGTCTAGTACCCAAAACTGTATAAACAGTCTTCTATCAGCCAAGAAGTTGACTGAGGAAAGACCAAAATGTGACCCTGGACCACAAAACCAGTCATAAGTAGCACGGGTATATTTGTAGCAATAGCCTAAAATACATCGTATAGGTCAAAATTATTGATTTTTCTTTGATGCCAAAAATCATTAGGATATTAAGTAAAGTTCATGTTCCATGAAGATATTTTGTACATTTTGTACCGTAAATACATCAAAACTTGATTTTTGTTTAGTGATATGCATTGCTAAGAACTTCATTTGGACAACTTTAAAGGCGATTTTCTCAATATTTTGATTTTTTTGCACCCTCAGATTCCAAATTTCTAAATAGTTGTATCTCGACAAAATAATGTCCTATCCTAACAAACCATGCATTAATGGAAAGCTTATTTATTCAGATTACCCTTGTGTTTTGTGGTCCAGGGTCACAAATAATCATGATTAAAAAAGTAGTTTAAAAGCAGACTTCATCTGACCACAAATCCAACAAGTGTTATTATACCATAAGAAAGTAAAACAACACAAATGTATGGTTGCTCTTGCAGCAACACACACACACACACACACACACACAGGTTGTAAATAAGAATCCTTAGATCCTTCATTTCACACTGAACATAAACAAACTGGCTGGTTACAGTAACTGATGTTCATACGGTCTGTAAACAAAAGATCATACACGTCTGGGTCACTGGGGCTTCACAGATGCCGGGGATTTTTTTTTCTAAGTGGAAATGGAGCGGGGTGTAAACATATAGACAATGAGCTGTGACGTGCCTGTTCCTGCTTCCTTCCCTAAGAAAGACTAGAAGGCTAGCGGTTAGCACACAAGTTGAACGGAAGGACAGTAGTGGTCAGCAAATGATAGTCGACAAATGTTTCCTTAGAGGATTACATAAAAAGTGTGTGATGACCTCCGTCCGTAAACATTGTTTACACCATATGACAAAAATCGTGCCTCTTTTGGTTGGGCAGTTTTCTTTGCAGTGTGATGGAAAAACAATTCGAATTATGGAAGTCTGTTTCGACCACCAAATTAAAAATTGGAAAAATTTTATTGGCACTTTTTATCCCACAATTCTGATTTTTTTTCACCTCGGAATTGTGTGATGCAAACACACATTACTGATTTTATTTCTCAGAAATCTTCAATATAAATGTACAATTCTGACTTTTATTCTCAGAATTGCATGATATAAACTCGCAATTCTGACTTTTTCTCACAAATGCGAATTTGTCTCGCAATTATGACTTTTATCTGGCAAATGCGAGGTTGTATCTCACAATTCAGGTTTTTTTCTCACAAAAAAAGTGAGAATTTTAAGTTTATATCACAATTCTGCATATTCACAATTTGCATGATATAAACTCAATTCTGAGAAATAAAGTCGCAATTGTAAGAACAAAAATTAAACTGCAAAATATAAATTTGCAATTCTGAGAAAAAAAGTAAATTCTGAGACATAAACTGACAATTTTGACTTTATTTCTCAGAATTGCAAGATAAAAACTTGCAACTCTGACTTTTTTCTTGCAAATGCAAATTTGTCCCGCAGTTCTCACTTTATTCTGGCAAATGCGAGTTTGTATCTCGCAATTCAGTTTTTTTTCCTCACAATTCTGACTTTTTCACAACTGCGAGTTATAAAGTCCAATTTTTAGGGGAAAAATAGACTAATATGTTCTCAGAATTGTAAGTTCATATCTCACTCATTTATATATCATTTGACTCACAGCAATTGCGTGTGACAAAGTCAGAATTGTGAGATATAAACACTCAATTCTGAGAAAAAAAGGCAATTGGGAGATATAAACTCGCAATTCTGAGAAAAACGTCAATAATGAGATATAAACTCGCAATTCTGAGGAAAAAAGTCACAATCACAAGATATAAACTCAATTCTGAGAAACAAAGTCACAAAATCTTGACTTTTTCTCTCAGAATTGCGAGTTTGTATCTCACAATTCTGACCTTATTTCTCATATTTGTGACTTTATTTCTCAGGCTTTGTAACATACAATTGCGAGTTTATATCTTGGAATTATGAAAAAAAGTCAGAATTTCAAGATGTAAACTCTCAACTGTGAGAAAAAAAAGTCTGAATTGTGAGAAAAAAAGTCACATTTATATATCTATTAGTAGTATTATATAGTTTGTAATTCAGTGGCAGAAATGGGCTTCCACTAAGAATACTTCTCTTTGAAAAAAACAAAAACTATTTTGTCACATTGATGGAATGTAAATGTTACAATTTTATTACCAGCCATTCAATCAAATTAAAAGGTTTATCACATTGAAATTTTGCACTGAGCTTTTGTCTTAGTCTAAAAAAGTCATCCTTAACAATGTTAATTATGCAAAGCCAGTCAAAAAAGGTCAATTTTAGAAGTGGAAAAGATAAAACTGGTCACCAAACCATTTCCTTTAATGGTTTAGGAAAGATATGAAGACAGGAAATAAGAACAGTGAATGTGGGCAGAGAGATATTTATATGTGAGGACATTTTATGTATTAAGGCAGTTGAAGAAGAGATGATTACTTGCTCACTTACTTCATCATCAGTCCCTTAATGTCTTTGTCATCTCCATCCAGCAGCTCAAACTTGTTGGTGAGGGTAAGGGAGACCTCTGTTTTGGCCAGCTGGCTCAGTGAGTTCTCCTTGTTGGGGTCATTTGCATCCATAGCTCCTTCACCTAGATGTCAGAGTTTCACATTCATTATTGTGCCCTTTGACATTAGTTCTGACAGCAGTTTTCTGTTTATTACGGAGTCATTTTCTTTTAATTAATCTGGTCTCTTTTGCCAAAGGTAACACACTGTTGCAAAGAGTCTTCACTTCATCTATGTGGATAATACTGGTGGTCTTTGAAAGCTGTTCCCAGTGAATGCATGAAATGACGTGTATTTGTTTTGATTACCAAGTAGCGACTCCACATCAGGAACTTCTCCCAGGTCCTTCAAGAGTTCGTGCAGAAGGTCACTGTGATCTGGAGCAATAACTTCTTTATGTTCCAAAACCAACTAGAAGGAAAAAAAAGAGCCAATTTAAGTATTCCAGCTACAAAATAATACTTCACAACACACAATCATCGCAATATTCACTTTTGGCCTGGATCAAGTTTAATTCTTATTGCAATTCCTATTACTATTAACTGTAACTACTACTTTGAGATGAGGGTGACCACTGTTTTACATTCACAGCGAAACCCAAAAGATTCAATGAAAATATTCTAATACTGTAATATACTGTGCATACACTGCTGTTCAAAAGTTTGGGGTCAGCAAGACTTGTAATGTTTTTTAAAGAAGTCTCTTATGTTCATCAAGGCTGCATTTATTTGATCAAAAACACAGAAAAAAATATATATATACTGCTAAATGGTATTACAATATACAATAATGGTTTCTATTTTAAAATACTTTAAATATAATTTATTCCATTAATTTTCTTCAGCCAATACTCCAGTCTTAAGAGTCACATGATCCTTCAGAAATCATTCTAATATGCTGATTTATTTTTAGAGTTATCTATGTTGGCAACAGTTGTGCTGCCATTTTTTTGGAACTTGTGATACTTATAAAAAGTATAAAAAGTTAAAAAGAGCAGCATTTATTAAAAAAAAATAAATAAATACTGACCCCAAACTTTTGTAAATTGTTTTGTGGTGTAAATTGTTAGAAAACATTTATATTGTAAATAAATGCTGTTCTTTTTAACTTTTTATTCATCTGACAATAAATCAGCATATTAGAAAATTGATCACAGGTATAAATTAGATTTTAATATATAGTAAAATATAAAAAAAATATTTTTAATCATAATATTTCACAATATTATTTTTTGCCTGTATTTTTTATCAAATCAACGCAGCCTTGATGAGCATAAGAAACATTCAAAATCTTACTGATCCTAAACTTTTGAATGGCAGTATGTTACCTCATGTAGTATAATTTTATAGATATGTCATAAGGTCATGGGTTTGATTCCCAGACAATACATGAAAAACAATGTATGCCTTGAAGTGCTATTTAAAAGCCTGTTTCCACCTCAGAAACTAGGTACTTTCCCCAGGAACTAGTATCTAAATAAAGTTCCAGGTAGAAATTTGCCCCTCAGAAAGTCACTTTGAATAAAAATGTCTTTTAAATGCATGAATGTAATGTAAAATGTAAAGTTAATATTTGGGAGTCACAGATGACCCCTGTCTTCAAAATCTTTTTAAAAATCTGCAAAATAACTAAAAGGGTGAGGTATTTGTTTCCAATATATTTCATTGTACTAACATTTGGCAGAAAAAAACAGAACACCACACAATTAGGAGTCAATACACACATTGATTAAGGGGAATACATGGACAGCTTTTCCATGTACAGCTTCTAAATATCTCCTCAAATCATACAATATTCCTCACTCAATAAAATACACCCACATAGCATAAAATGGACATGACATGTGTTTGTCTTTGTGCTGTGCAATGAGAAACATACAAAAACGTCAGTCTGTTTTCCAAAAGAAGGAATGTAGGGGCTTGACTGCGAGGGATAAAGTATGAAGGCTCTATTTATTATGTCTACACAGGTCATGATGTCACTTCCTCACACATATGGATCAAGTTAAGCCGCTCCTCACAGTAGACTCATAGCTCTAAATGACTCATAAATGCACAGTGAAACTTGATCACAATGAGTTGCTGATCTAAAAAGCAGCATTTAACTTCACATTCCAGATAACAAAAAAGAGCCGTCTAAACACGACTCTCTCTCTTTCAGACGAACAGCCCAGAAATAAGATAAAAGAAGGTAATCTCTTCCACTGAAGTTGGAAGAAAATTGAAATGTACCCTATCTATTTCCTAAATGCATATTATAGATCTTACTGTGAATTATTCGTCTGTGCATGTTTCTTTAAAAATTCTTTCAAATGTTTTGACCTAATGTTAAATCTAAGTGTCATAACTGTATCTTCCAGTGAAAATTGCAGACTTCTCTCTGGTGAAATATGCAGGTCTTCTCCAAAACCCCGTCCCTGCAAGCTCATGTTCATTTGCCCCACTTTTTATCACAACTTTAAAGTAATAGATCTGTAGTGAATTCTCAGTTGTATGTTTAGTTGTATGTCTTACAGAATGTGTGTTGATAATCTCCTCAATAGAGATGTAGATGACAGGTTTGCTGAGTGTCACCATATCAGAGTACTCGTCCACATTAAACTTCTCCTCTGGAGCTGGAACGTCGCAAGCTGCCTGAAAGAAGCCTCTGAAAATAAAAAAGAGAAAAGTTATCCACCTTTTTTCTTCAATGCGGAAGTAAGCCTATGTGTGAGACTTCCGGTTTATTAGCCGCTATAGGGAAATAAGAAGAATAACAACGTGCAGTAAACAAAACGGTTTGCGCTACAAACTAGTGTGCTCAGAATTATGATAAAACATTAAAATAATATGATCAGACACACCGATCTGCAATATCAAGCAGCAAAAATAGCTGTTTTGAACAGTTAAAATTAGACCGGAAAACCAGACCCATACAATGCACAAATGGCTGCGCCCAGAAAAAAGTATAACCAGGCCGAGATTAAATCTATGGATTTCTTTGTGATTTTAGTAGAAAATCTGTAGATTTTATTTTATATTTTAGGATATAAAGATGGTCAAATGTAGGGGTGGGCGATATGGCAAAAATATTATATCACAATTTTTTTCAAAAATATCACGATTTTAATCACAATTCTTGTCATGTTTGTTTCACTATTTTGCAAGTTGTCTGAGCAGTACAGCCAAGCTAATTTCCCTGTTTTAAAACCAAAGGTTTACATGGTAACAAAATAATGTAAAAAGAGTGGCAGATGTTTAGGTCAAAGTGGGCAAAGATAAAAATGTTTGTCATTATTTTATCTTTGTTATTAAAAAATAAGAACAAAGATAGGCTACATGTTACAAATACACATTGTATACAATTATATATAAAACAAACAGTGCTTTTTCAGGTGAATTAAAATTGAATTAACAAAAATATAAAAATAAAACACTATATACATAAATTATACATGACTCTTTGCGGATTTTTCTTTGTGTTTTGTTTTATTAGCCTGCTATTACCAAAAAATAACAATTCTGTCATCGTTTACTCCCTCTCGATTTTTTTTTTATATAAACCTTACTTTGTAGTATGTGGGTAACCAAACAGTTACTGGTCCCCAGTTACTTTCATATTATTTTATTTATTTATCAAAGTCAGTGAGGACTGGCTACTGTTATCCACATTCCTTAAAATATTTTCTTTTATGTTCAGCAGAAGAAAATAATTAACAGAGGGTTGGGACAACATGTGAGTAAACAAATTTTTGGGTGAACTGTCCCTTTAATGACAGTTGGCAATTTGGCAGTATGTTTAGTTCTGTTTAGACACGCATCCGTTTTTCTCTCAGCTGTTTACTTTCACTTTAGACATAACCAACTGTGTTTATATGTAATCATTGTGTGTTTTCGACAGTATCATACACGAAGATCCAGTAAGTTAATCAGAAAGTCTAGTAAGTTAATCAGGCGCTGTTTGACAGGCTTTTAGCGCGCGTGCTTCAGGTGTACGCGCTCATGAAGCGCAGGCTAGAACAGCGCACAGACGAAATTACGCTATTTAACCCGCAAGTCTAAAGCACTTGCAAATAATGTACTTTGTGATTGTGAATAAGTGCAATGTCCCGTGTGTGAATATATGTCGTGTTGTACAGTATATTGAGACGGAGGCACGCTGTAGCACGATACTACGATATTTTTTCAAAAGCAGATCGTGGAGACATTTTAATCACCCACGATCAAAAATCATCATATCGTGCTCCTAGTAAAATGTATAGCCGGAAACACCATGAAACTAAATATTTAATACACAAACATGCAGGAGACATGAGAGAAATATGTTGAGCTTTCTACTTAGTTTTATGCAGCAAAAAAAAAAAAAAAAAAACGGTGAGCAGGCTTGAAAGACATGCTAAACTGCAATAATACAGCTTAATTGTAAACTTCCAGGTCTATCACAGACATGTCATGAGGCAGAGCCGCTGAGAATCTGAGGAAAAGAAAAGCAGTAGGGAGTTTCCAGTAAGCATGACTCACCAGCATGGGAATGAGGGGTTCGGGCAAAAGGTCATTTAGCACTTCCAGCCTCCTCACACACACAAACACTAATGTGTCTAAAGTGGCAACACATGTCCCTCCTCTCTGCTGATGCCTTACTTTCACACAAAAACACTTCCTCACCTTTCACCTCCATTTCCATATATCGTCAGCTTGTTCTGACCCTCAAATCTGTGATTGTTTCAAATCATTTGTTCAGCTTCTACATCAATTATGAATGCTTAAAAAAAGCAATAGTTTAAAAGAATAAAAGAGTAGCACATTCTGTTTCAAGTTATTTAATTGAAAGACACATTCAAGACACCATTGATAAACAATTGCCCCACACCTTCAGCACCTATAGACCAATTATGAGTTTGTAAACATTCGGGATGTGCGCGCAGCATGGTTGCAGAAAACCAAGGAGAGATAGTCTTTACAGCTAGAGAATTACACAGATACGCTACAAAATACTTTGCTTTAAAAACATTATAGATTACATTGGTTAGAGGTCATTTTTTTTAAATGTTCTCTGCATATTACAAGAGCTTGTCACCCAGCGATAAGCACCGTTATTCAACTAAATTGACGTTAGATAGTGGCATAGTCTTACAGATCTGAAACAGGGATGACGTTTTTGTGGGCGGTTCAAGTGGCAGTCTATGGAACCACTTTTATGGAAAGTTCTGACTTTATTTTTGCAATTCCGAGATTATATCTCACAACTCTAATAAGGAAAAACAACTCGTAATTTTCCCTTTTCTTCTCGGTTCAGAGTTTCTGGCTTTTACTCCCTCAGAATTAACAAACTCACTAGTTCTAGATTGAGTTATAAAGTCCGAATTAGGTCATATAAACTTGCATTTGCAAGAAAAAAAGAGTCTGAATTGTGAGATAAAATAAATAAATGTAATGTAAATATGTTAATATATGTAGGGCTAATACAATATGTCCCCTATGAACAGCATATGTGAATATTATGTAGACACTGTTTAAATCAAAAGTATGCTTTAAAAGTAAGTAAATAAAAAGTAAGAGTAATCATATCAGTTTTCATCAATAGTATGTCCGTTTAAACGTCTGCGTTTAGCTTTAAATGGAGTCTTTGACTGCAGTATTCTATAAAAATTATTTGCATTACGATTTTGACATCAAAAGGCACAAAAATATTTTTTTTCTCTTATTCCATGGATTTTACCCATTTACCTCCACATGTTACCAATGTTTTTCTGGAACCACTATGCACACAGCTGCAAGTGGCATCACTTCACTACTACTGAACCTCACTGTGGGAAACATACACTTTTCACTTCTCCTCTATCAACTTCATACAATCCCAAATGCCGCTAGATTCAAAATGACTGGCTTGGTCTCATGAGACCAGAGTATGAATTTCCAGAAGTCTTTATTTTGTTAATAGGAAAAGGAAAAGGCTAAATAAGTTTATTGTGCTTTGGCTACAGAAGGTACTTCCGGTGTGGATAAACAACGATGTTTCACTTCTGCATCTTTTGTCGACTTTGAGACGCTTGGTTATTACTCCTGCTCCTTCTCATGAACTGAAAGCTTAAAACAAAGGCTTGATTATTTTAGGGACCTTGTCACAACTATATTTTCAAACTTAAAGCTCCTGTTTGAGCTGCTGAACATTTCAACTCAGTGTTAAAATGTATTGTAGTAATGCTGTCTCTGGTCAGTGTGTGTAATGGATGCAAGAGGCATAGCTTTAGACAGCGATTTGCAGGGAGGGAAGTTTGCTTCCAGTGCTATTAGGCTAAAGTTAGCATTTCCCAAGATCTCCTACTGCACTTTTAAAACCATAATTTGGTATTCCTCTTGTACGAATGTCCTCTTTTGAGCAATGAAGTAAGTCATTGGTTCAGTTGTTGGTTACATTGTTGTCAACATTTAGTCTGAGAATGATTCAGGAGGCTTTTAATTATCAATACATTTTTTCTCTTTAAATGTTTTGGTTCAACATACCTGTTGATCAGAAATTCTGTTTAACGGTGTCAAGAACTGCTCGTTTTTTGTTTTACTGTTCTCTGAGGTCCACTTATAATGTTATTAAGATTTTAACAAATGATTTAATCTGTCGTTTTGGTGGTTTGCCTTCAATAAACTGTTTTTAGACTAACAAAAAAGTTTGAGTTCTGAAACTTACTTACAGGATGTTTTTATACTACAATGATCTCTTGTATGTCGAAAGACCAAGGCAATTTTGATTTCTCAGTTCATGACCCCTTTAACTTTACTTACCTTTAATTTGTAACTTTCAGCAGGATGTTCTTGTTTTTTTCTGAATCATTTTGCTGTGTGTGTGTTTTAATCAAGCAGACTTGCTGGAACATTGTATCGCCAAACAATATATATATTTTAAGTGAATCTTTTAAGCTGAATTTGTTAGGTGTCAGAGAAGTTGTAATCATTTATGCTGAGTACTGTATATGAACATAAAGAAAATATCCAAATATATCAGAACAATTCTTGCTGAAGTTGAAAAATTTAGGCCAGTGGGTGTGGACCCTACTGACCTTTATTTTATGGACAAAAAACACTGAGCCCTTCTTTCATCTTCTATTTCATACAGATCAAAAACATGAGGGTGAGTAAATGATGACAGAATTGTCATTTGTGGATGAACCATCCCTTTAAGTATTTGATTCTTTCCAACAGGAACAGTGTTTACTGTTTGTTGCCCTGGATAAACCTCACACTGCTAAAGTGCTCTGTCCTCCTCACCTGAACCTTTGGTAGGTCTGGGAGATATAGCTGTTCATGGGAGTGAGGTGGTCGCTCTCGTCCTCAAACAGCTTGTTAGCAGCAGCATGCTGCAGCATCTTAGCCACTGACGCCAGGTTCCTTCTCTGCTCCGAATGCACTTGCCCTCCGGCCGTCATGTCAATGATGTCAAAGCCATCTGGAGCCACAATGGCAGGGTTCATGTAACGGTAATAGAGCAGAGTCCCAACAATCTGTGGGTAAAAGATGGCACCATTCAGACAGCACTTATTTCATCTGAATCAATATTTGAGATATTGAATCTTTAAGCAGTTGTGGTTTGGTGTGTCAAGCAATTACAGCATACAGGCCAAGTGAATATTTTGAAAGAAAAATTTGTATGGATATCACTAAAGTTTTAACATCTGACCTTTAATAATTCATCCTCTGTGGCATCAGGGAATTTCTCATGAAGCGTGTCCTTTAGAACTTTAGCAATATATCTCATGCCGTAACTGCATGCAAAAGAAAACACATCAAATGATGCAAAATAAAATTCACAGATCAGCAGCTGAAAAAAAAAAAATAAAAATCACAAATCTAGCCATATGTTAAAGTCATAATGAGATGAATAATGCATAAGCAAAATATTAAGCAATGATAGGTATTGAAACTGTATCTTGCATCTTGCGCTGCCCCCTGGTGACACTGTAAAGTTATATTGTATACAGGACTCCCTCATAATACAAGAGGCATATCTGACAAACATAGCAAGCGACTTGAAATTAAGCAGCATAAATCAGAACTCAAAATCTGCTTAAAAAGCTGAGATGGTCTTCATTCTTACGGGATGGAGTCCAGCGATGACATGATAGAGCTGAGCACTTTGTCTGTGACGGACCGGAGCACCTGATTGGAGGATTCCAGTTTAGTCCTCACTTCCTCGTGTGACAGAGCCTGCTCTGGTGTGACCTCATATGGCAGCTTACTAGAAACAAAGTTACAACAACAGTTGTAAAAATAAACAAATAAAAAAGTTAAGTAAAAAACTAAAGATAGCAAGATGGGGTCGGCTCTTAAAGTTGCATTTATTTGCTTAAAAAAATACAGTAAAAACAGTAACATTGTGAAAAATTATTACTAATTAAACTGATTTTCTATATTAATTTATTTCTGAATTTTCAGCATTGTTACTCCAGTCTTCAGTGTCACATGATTCTTCTAAAATTATTCTAATATGCTGATCTGATGCTTAAGAAACATTTATCATGATCAGTGTTGACAACAGTTGTGCTGCTTAATATTTCTGTGGATTTATTGACGAATTGTAAGTTCAAAAGAAACCTTATTTATTTAAAATATACAGTTTTTACAATGTAAAAGCCTTTAGTGTCACTTTTTGTCAGTTTAATGCATCTTTATTGAATAAACGCATTCATTTCCTTCAAAAATCCTTTAAATTGAATGAAAAAATGTAAATATGCCAACAAAAATGGAGAGAAATGGACGTGAAGATATCTAAATGAAAGCGTGTATAATATATGTAGAAGATGAGAAAATATGCAGATGGATGGTGTGTGTGTGTGTGTGTGTGTGTGTGTGTGTGTGTGTGTGTGTGTGTTTGAACCTGGCTTCTCCTGTTGCGGTCTCTAGCTGATTAACCCAGGCCTTGTAGATGTCTACAGGGTTAGTGTTGATGCCCAGGTCCTTGTCTTCAATGATCTCTTTCACCACAGGTCCTAGTAGCTGTCTGAGAGCGTTCTGTCCACGAGCACCACGGTAAAAGCTCAAAACCATCTTAATGACTGTAGGGTTCCCTGTTACTATTTCCTGGATGTGATCCACCTTAGATCTGTCAAAGATCAATGATATTCAATATTATAAAGCACAACTACAGACATATTGAATTACAGACATTTGACTGACGTTTGATGCATTAATTATGAATTGAGAGGTAAATGGGTCTCTCAAAAACAATGTTTTTTTTGCATGCTCGAGCTAACAAACAGTATCTCTATGATCTTACTTGATCTCTTCTTGCAAGGCTGACTCAAAAAGCTTGAGCAGCAAGTACTCTTCCCGTTGGTTTGAAGCATAGTTATACAATGTGAAGATCACAGTGTCCATGAACTTGGTGGATTTGTTCTGGGGCATCTGGAAGATTAGCTTGGCCAGGTATGAAGGATTAGTCTGTTAAATGAAGAAAACAAATTGATTAAAAATTATAACTGAAAGAATTTTGAGTATTTGTGAGTATTTTACATTCTGCAAATGTATAAACGTTTTGTAAATTATACAAATTATTATATGTTTATATAACATACATAATTATATACAAGTCAAACGTTTTTGAACAGTAGGATTTTTCATATATTTTTTAAAAGAAAGTCTTTAAAAAAGTCTTTAAAAAGTATTTATTTGATCCAAAGTACAGCAAAAACAATTACTATTTAAACTATTACTATTTAAAATAACTGTTTTCTATTTGAATATATTTTAAAATGTATTCCTATGATTTCAAAGCTGAATTTTTAGCATTATAACTCTAGTCTTATAATCCTTCACAAATCATTCTAATATTCTGAGTACATTCCGAAAAATGTACTCAACTGTTTTAAATATTGATAATAAAAATAACAAAAAGATCTTGAACAGCAAATCAGGATCATGTGACACTAAAGTCTGGAATAATAATCTTATTTTGTATTCCAATTTAAAAAAACAAACAAAAAAAAAGTTATTTTAAATAGTACAAATATTTCAAATGTTTTTGCTGTACTTTGGATCAAATAGCTGCAGGCTTGTTATGCAGAAGAGACTTCTTTTAAAAAAAACATTTAAAAATCTTATATTAATCATATTATTATATTTATTATATTATTATAATATTATATTTATTATATATCTCACTTGTAGAAGGTAGAAAAGATGCTGATAGGCCTCCAGTTTCTTCCTTTTCTCTTTGCTCAGGCCCTTGATTCCTTGTTTTTCCCCTACAGCCAGATCTTCTTTGCTCATTTTGTTCTTTTTGCTCTTCATCTTCTTGCTGTGTGACACTACATCCTACCAGAGGAGACAACATAGCAGTATTTGGAAGAAATTCAATGGGTCAAGGGGTCATACTTGAGTGGTTTGGACATCTGTGGCTGCCTCTACTCTCATGAGAATCCTAACAAAACTAATATGGTTTTGTGGTTGTTTCCTCTCAGTGATGTGTGTTTGCTTTACAGTAGCACATTACCTCATGGGAAAACTGAAACCTACACACATCAAATAATGTAACATCATTTCATTAAACCATAATATATCCAACAAGCATTACAAAAGAGATTAAGCTTTGTAGATCATTTAAAATCACTGCATGAAATCACTGAAAGCATCTAACCTGTAGTGTGATCCTGTTTTTAACTAACAGGCCAATCTTAATATCCATCAAATTCAGATCCTTTTCCATTTGCTGATTCGAACGAATTTTGGTGACCACTTCCTCTCTGAGCCGTGTCACTTCCTGTTCCTCCTGTAAATCGAGGCTACTCTGTTCCAGCAAATGAACAAATTTACGGACCACTGAGAGAGGGGGGTGCTGAGAACCGGCTGTTTGAAAAACAGAAAAGCACAATCATCTTTACCTTACAAACCAATCAACGAACTATGCAAGTAAATGTAAAGTAATTCATACATTAAATACAACATTATTAACATTATTGTTATTGACTTACTCAAGGTTCTGTAGTCAACTCTTGCTTTGTTAGCCTTAAGGTAAGCTTGAATCTTCACTATTTCTTTCTCCTGAGCACACAGAATATGCCATTTTCATGAGTGTAAGAGATAAAGATACTGATCGTTCACATCAGTGCTTGTGCTTGACTTACATGGTCTCTGAAGTACTGCAGTCTCTTTGTGTAGCTTTTTTTAGCTTTCCACATCTTCACCAGTGACTGTAACTAAATTATAGAGCAAACATGTTTTCATACTATGAATACTGCACTTCAAAGTAACAAGGAAAAAGATGATGAAATACTGTAATGAAAGAGCATCAGCGATAGCACTGTTACCTTAACTACACTGCTCACACTGTCTTGGAAGGTCTTTAGTCTGTCCTTATAGACTCTTCTTTGTTTGTGGCCCTTCCAGGATGCCTGTAATCATAAACCAATGTGAAACAGACCACATCACAATTTACCTTTTTATGCTAAACAATTGAAAACATTTTAAGTCTTAGAGCTTTCAAATTACATACGCTGCCTAGCGAAAGTATTCATACCCCTTCATTTTGTATGTTTTGTTATATTGCTGCCTTATGTTAAACTGATTTAAATTACTTTTTTCTACATCAATCTCACAGCTTTGTAAATGTACTTGTTTCAGGTTTTTTTATTTTGAATACACTGCATAAGTATTCATACCTCAATACTCAATATTTAGCTAAAGCACCTTTACAGCCTCAAATCTTTTTGGTTATGATGCAACAAGCTTTGCACATCTACACTTGGCAATTATCTGCCATTCTTCCTTTTACCTCTTCACCTCTTGAGCTCTGTCTATAAGCCACTCTTACTGTGTGCTTAAGGGTCATTCTCCTGGTGTTGGAAGATGAACCTTGTGTCAAGTCTGAGGTTCTGAATGCTCTGGACTGGGCTTTCATTAAGGCTATCTCCAAATTTTGGTTCATTGAGCCTTTAGTCCCTGCTGCTGAAAACAAATCCCACTGCATGAGGCTGCTACAAGCACACTTCCTTCAAACTTGATACTTGGAATTGAGGTTCATCAGACCAGAGAATATTGTTTCTCACAGTCTGAGGGTCCTTTAGGTGCTTTGTTGCAAATTCCAAGTGTGTTTCATGTGTATTCACTGAGGAGAACATTGAGTTTTGCCACATCGCCATAAAGAGTATTGTAGTGATGTTTGTTCTTCTGTAGGTGTCTCCCATCTCCACATATGATCATGGAGCTCAACTAGACTGACCATCAGGTTCTTGGTCATCAGTCTAACCAAATACTTTCTCTGTAGATTGCTCAGTTTGGCCAGGAGGACAGCTCTACAAAGAGTCCTGGTTGGAGGGTAGTGGAGAATACATGCTTCAGTGAACCTTCAATGCAGCAAATGTTTCTTTACCTCAGGACTTGGTTTTTGCTCTGATATGAATTTTCAGCTGTTAGACCTTTTATTAAGATGTGTGTGCCTTTCCAAATCATACCCATTCAATTGAATTTGCCACAGATTAACTTCACTCAAAGTATAGTAACATCTACAATCAATATGAATGCTCCTGAGCTAAATAGGGTAACCCAGATAAGGGTATGAATACTTATGCAATTAAATCATTTAAGATTTTAATGTTAATACATTTGCAAAGATGTTAAAAACCTGTTTTTTTGCTTTGCCATTATAATGTATGGAGTGTGGACTGATGTGGGAAAAAGTAATTTAAAGCAGTTTAACATAACAAAACATTAAAAATTAAGGGGTATAAATATTTGCACAAGGCACTGTATACCTTCTCTTAAATAAGAACTTGATTAAATATAAGTTAATAGTAGTAATAACATGGAGTAAAATGTAAGTTACAACAGATCACAAGGCTGTTAGTGGCCTAGTATACAAGTATTTAGGACAAGTATCAATACTTATTAAACAGTTACGCACCTGCAGTTTGATGACGCTTGGCTCTTGCTTGCGCAGGTACTCCAACCTCTCATTATGTGCCCGCCTCACCAGGTATCCACGAATCAGAGCCTGTAGCTGGATGATGAGCGGCTCATTGGCCAACCACAGCTGTTCTCTGTTATACTCTGCTGTTACACTGCTCAGAACACTCTAGTTGGGGGGAAAGAAAACATGAAAAATGATCTTACACACTTTAATTCAGCATCAAAAATTGTAAATATATGTTTGTGCTGAAGACATACCTGAATATCTTCTTTGGTGAGCTGTGAACTGTCATGGACAAAATGATCTGGCTCAACCCATGTCCATTCCTTGCTTTCAGTGTTGTAGAAGTAGTCATATTTATCCTTAATCTTGTGTTTCACCCATGAAGTGCCACTGGTTCCTACAGAAAAATGACATTTTAGCACTGTTTTTGCTTTTCATGAATAAGACATTTTTCACAGAAGCTCAAGACATATGCATTTGTCTCATTTGTCTAGATAAGTTAGCTAGACTAGTCACCAGGGGTGAGATAGAGTTACCTTGTTCTGTTTGAGTGCTCTGTAAGTGTGAGAGCTGGCTATGGTAGATATGAGCACATTCAGGCAGCACCGCTCGAAGACCTGCATCAGGACACTGCAGAGCAGCAAGTGTGGCCTTAGCATCTCCCTCAGATACTGCCCTGTTGATATCTGCTACTGCCTCAGCCACTGAAATCATATACATAAATGTAAGAATTAATTTTATATTGTTAGTAGTAATGTTTCAAGATGACCACTGGACTGAGGCAACTTAGGTTTATCCAATTAAGTTTCATCCAATCATGTTAAAAACTCAAATATGTGCTATGGTACTGTCGTTAACATAAACATTCCGGCTGAACCACAGATGTTACATAGACTACTTTAACAATGTCCTTACTACCTTTCTGAGCCTTGCACATGTCAGTTGTGTTGCTGTTTATGCAGGGACAGAAAGCTCTTGGAGCTTAAAAAATATCTTAATTTGTGTTCTGAAGATGAACAAAGGTCTTACGGGTTTGGAACAACACGAAGGTGAGTAATTAATGACAAAATTTTCATTTTTGGGTGAACTATCCCTTTAATACACATTCTTTATAGGAATGTGTGTAATAAATGAATAGACTGAACAGAAAAGCCAATCACACAGATTTCATGAAGCTTATATTTGGTTACACACTTACATTTGAGTGCGTCCTCCTGGTCCCGGTTGGCCGTGTGCACAGCCTCCTGGATCTGGTCCAGCCACAGCACAGCAGATTCATCTCCAGAGCTCTGTTACAGTACAACACACAGTCAGCACATGCTACATACAAACAAGTGTAACTAAACACACACTGTCACAGGGCAAACAAATCATCTGCTACTACAGACCAATTCTCTCTGAATGTAAACAACTAAGTCAAGTAAAGGTTGGAGACATTCTGTACAACAATTACTGGGTAAACAAGAAGTGTCTCTTTGGGAAATTTTCTTTTTTTATATAAATAGCGTCTCAATACATAATGTCAAATGTTAAGGGTAAAGGTGTATATGACTTTCTTCATTTAGACGAATAAATTCAGAGTTATATTTAAACATGTCCTCTTTCAGGCTTTATAATGGCTGTGAATGGGTATTGAGATTTTGAAGCAAAAAAAAGTGCATCCATATATCATAAAAACTACTCCACATACTCCATATTTAAAACTTTACAAACCATAATCTCTAGCTTTCGCTAACTGTTGTGCACACATTTATAAGAGAGTGGTGTCCCAGCGGTTTGAATAAAATCAACGCCCGTTCACTGCAATTATAAAGCTTGGAAAAGCCAGGACATTTTTAATGTAACTCCAATTGTATTTGTCTGAAAGAAGAAAGCCATATACACCTGGAATGGCTTGAGGGTGAGTATATCAAGAGGTAATTTTCATTTTTGTGTACACTATCACTTTCTAAAACATGAACCCTGACTTGCTTTTCTTTATGAGATTAAAAAAAATATGGTAAAGTATTTGGTCTATTACTTTTTTCTACTTTAGAAACATTCCCACACAGTAATAGGAAGGAAGTGATTAAGTGAAATCAAAGATTTATTATTCTACTGATTGTTTAGTAACACTGATATTCTGAAAAACAAAAATAAATACCATTCTTTTTATCTGAGGGGAGAAGATCTAAAGAAAGAAAGAAAAAAAGAAAGAAAAAGAAAGAAAGAAAGAAAGAAAGGAGACATTATAGACAACACATTTATCCAATAAAGGGTCTTTGGCCAGAATCATTTCCAAAATAGCAATTAAATATTTTTGTATGCAATTTACGAACTATTTGTAGTCAAATGTTGTAAATAGTTTGGTCCATGAATTGGATCTGAAGGAGTCTGTCGTCACGCAGCATTTCCTGACTGCATGTCTGAAACATGAGCACTGAGCAATTCAGACTCCAGACTCCCTAAGCCCTTGACAGGAAACCAGTCACACATAAACACCCTTCGACGTAAACTTCTAACTGGACAGTTATTTGTCTAGAGACCAATCCTCAAATAGTCACTTGTAACTCCTGTCTAGTTTGATGAACAACGCTTTGTAAAAATTAACTAGAAAAACCTTTCAAACATGTGGAGAGTTTTTATGCTGCTGCTCCTACCAGTAATGTTTACAGACTCATTTCAAGGTAAGACAACAAATTTTCATTTCATTTCATTTAAAGATCAACAGTTGTGGTAGAGATGTGAACCTGGACTTTTGTGACAAAGAAAGCTTGACTTGACTCTTTCTGAAACATCTGTGCCTATAATATTAAAAACTAAAACCAAACAGCCTTTATTTAATTTCTGCTGGTTTTAATATCTTTGGTCACCTCAAATTTCAGATTCAATTCAATGTTTTCCAGATTTTTCTAGCTAATAAAGGAACAAAAATACAGTACCTTGTGAAACTATTCACACCCACTTTTTTCACATTTTGTTATGTTGCTGCCTTATTTTAACTACTTTAAATGACTTTTTCCACATAAATCTACACTCCACACATAATGGCAAAGAAAAAAACTGTTTTTTTTTAACATATTTGCAAATTTATTCAAATTAAAAACCTAAATGATTCCATTGCATAAGTATTCATACCTGGGTCAGTTGAAATTTAGCTTAGGAGCATTCACATTGCTTGTAGATGTTACTATACTTCGAGTGAAGTTAACCTGTGGCAAATTCAACTGAATGGGTATGATTTGGAAGGGCACAAACATCTTAACAAAAGGTCTAACAGCTAAAAATGCATATCAAAGAAGTCTCCATTACCCTTAATGAAAGAAATTTGAAACAACCAGGACTCTTCCTAGAGCTGGCCTCCCGCCCAATCTGAGCAATTGATGGTTAGAGATGGTTAGGGACTTGGTTAGAGTGTTGACCAAAAACCAGGGGCCGGATTCACATCTTCTTAAGAAATAAATTAAGAAATTTCTTAAGATAAATTCTAAGAAGTTCGTAAGAATGTTCTAAAGTGCAATTCTTGAAATTTTTTTAAGAAGTTCTCAAATATGTTCTTAAGAACATCTTAATTTTTTCTTAAGAAGAAAATGACACAACTTTATTTGTGTGAATACATGGCTGAAGACGCATCGATAAAGTCATACACCACGGATTGTCTTTTTGCGGTTTCTGCAAATGATCCTAATAATCATAAAAAGCACACACAAGCCTGTTTTCATCACGACCTTGATTGGCGCTCGGCTTCACGTTTTTAATGCGCCGTGTTTTTGAACAGTTACCTTTAAAGAGCCTGTCTTAAGCTTCGGACATCTGTTTTATTCATTTTCGTGTTGTGTTTTTGCGTCCTCATCCGAATGAACGCTTCCGCTAACGTTATGTGTGCGCATTCATCTGCGCTAAAGACGGCCCAAGATTATGTCGTATTTATAGGCTAAATAAAATAACAAATGTTCAACCAAACCTCACTATCTGACTCGTCTTTGTAGAGTTGCTACTGAGTTTTGATGTCAGCAAAAAATAGGGTCACATCATGAGCGATCATTGTTTACATTATCAGTCATCGCTGTCACTTCAGAAAACTCGTGCACATCCCCATTAACAGTCCTAATATGTAGGCCTATTATATGTAGCTAGCAGTGTTGTAATGCTTAAATTTAACAATTAATTTGTAATTTGTAAATAATTTATACTTTTTGGGATTTAAGACAGGTCTGGGGCTATCCTAATTTTAAGAAGTTATTTACGATGGTTTATAAGAAGATTCTTTTCAAGAATTTGAATTCTTCTTAAATGTTGTCTTGAGAACAATTTTAGGTAAAAAGATAAGAATATTCTTAAGAAGAATTTCCGGGAATACAAAATATTCTTAACTTTTTACTTAACTTGGAAAATAAGAAGAAAATGGCAGTTAAGAAGAAATTTCTTCTTAAGAATGTTTCGTGAATCCGGCCCCAGATGGTCACTCTAGTTGAGCTCCATGATCATATATGCAGATGGGAGAAAAAAAGACTTAAGGCTGTAAAGGTGCTTCAGTTAAGTACAGAGTTATGGGTATGAATACTTACACAATGTACTTATTTCAGTTTTCTTTAGTTTTTAGTACATTTTTAAAATTGCGACAATTCTGTTTTTACTTTGTCATTATAGTGATTGGAGTGTAAATTGATGTGGGAAAAAAAGTAATCTAAAACTGTTTAACATAAGGCAGCAACATAAAACATGAAAAAATGAAGAGGTATGAATACTTTCGCAAGGCACTGTAAGTATTTAGCATTAAATGTGTAATGTTATTATTGTTAATTTTATTTTTGACTACACAAATTGACTATAACTTGAAGACATGTCTGTTATTATTATCCTATCTAATAATTTCTGTTGAATTGTATTCACTTACGTTTAAATGTAAGGGTGCGTTCACACGGGGCGTCAGCATTAACGCTTGACGGAGGGCGTGTCTGAAGCTTGGTGCTGACACGACCATCAGCCAATTACATCAAGCTTGGACCGCAACACAAACACGATTGGCTAGTGTCTGTGCTAGTATATTTGCATAAAACGATTTGATTGGCTGACGCCGGCATTGGCGCTTGAGCCGCAAGCAACGGACCCAAAGTGTTGCGACGGACCCATAATTAAGTTTGGCAACACTTGACGTCACTCCATTCAAAGTAAATGAGAAGCATTAATGCTGACGCCCCGTGTGAATGGGGTGTAAGAAACACACTTTATATCAGTCCTTTAACACTCTGTTTTTTAACATTTTTCAGGCTCAAAAGATTCTAGAATCAATTCGCCAAACCAATTTCTTCATCCAAAAACGTATTCTGGAACAATAGTTAACAGCTCACACTTCTCCAACTCATCCATCCAGGAGCCTGTGATAAACGTCAGTGCTAGCATCATAAATCACACCACTGGAATTGTCAGCACTAGGATAATTCCATCCGCATACATCCTGGCCATCCTCATCGGGATTCCCTCTAATGTCTTAGTGTTAGCCAGCCTTGGTGGAAGAAAGAGTCTATCCAGCTGTATCCAATACTTCAGCCTAGCAGTTTCAGACCTTCTTTTGCTACTTTCTCTTACACTCAGAGTCCACTATCACTTAAATAACAATAACTGGATCTTTGGAGAGCTCGCCTGCAAGGTGGTGGTTGCCTGCTTTTATGGGAACATCTACTGCTCAATCCATTCCCACATGTGTATCAGCGTGATGCGCTACCTTGCGGTGGTCCACCCGTTCCTCTACAGGACAATGTCGAAAACGTCCTATGCGATCTGCACCAGTTTATCCATTTGGATCGTTTTTGCTATTGCGATGGCACCTGAGTTTCTGGTTCAGCAAAGTTACAGTGTTCTTGGGGAAGAACTGGTGACGTGTCATGATATCCAGTCCTATGAAAAAGCTTTAAATCGAGCTTTGATTCCATATAGATTGAGTCTGATCTGCCTAGGGTTCATCCTACCATCGCTGGTCATCACATATGTTTACGGATCCATCATCTACCATCTAAATCGCTCTAGTCGTGACTGGAAACACTACATAAGGGCCAGCACATTGGTGTTTGGCATCTTTTTAGTGTGCTTTGCCCCATGTAATGCACTTCTGTTTGCACACTATGTGAGGCTATACACTCAGCAGCAGTATGACTTGTATTATTACTACAGAGCAGCTGTGTGTCTGTGTTCTTTCCACAGCTGTCTGGACCCCTTCCTCTCATTTCTCCTTACAAAGACTTCAACTTCCCAAGTCAAGTTTAGATCCTTTAGCTATACACCTTCGAAGGCTTTTTCCACGAGCTGAGTCATTTAAAATACCAGGATGTTTTTGTTGTGGACTGCGAGGGGGGCTTCCTTATCTAAAGGATGTTATGGTTAGACTTCCGCTTTTTACTTTAAAAGAGGCTCCTGACTTTGTACAGAAAGTGAAAAAAGTTGAACACTCAAGCTGTAAACATAAAAGTCAAGCTGAACACAAAATCTAAAAGTTGAGTGTTGAGTAAAAAGTGTTCAAGAAATTTGAAAAAGAAAAAAGAAAAAGAAAAGAGTATCTGAAATAAGAGATATTTTTTTAAGAAATGTTATTCTGATTCACCTTGCAGATGAGATCTTTGGTGTTCAGCAGTAGATCATGATAGTGTTTGGCGTTGACTGGATTGACTCCCTGTAGTTTAGCTGTAGGGAGTAGGAGGGCAGAGAGTGTCTTTTCTGGATCTCCAGAATTCAGGGCTTCGTTGATCTCAGCGATAGCAATGACTCCTACGCAGAAAAGGAGGAAATTTTGTGTGTTCATCAACTCATTCAATTGAATTTTGTCATTGATTAATAAACTGACAAAAATGTTCTAAATGTGTTGTTTATACATTAACAAGCATGTTGTTTTAAGACCATATATAAGTTCAAATGTTTACTTGTGAGAATCTTTAAATGTTCAATAAAATTGTTATGTGAGACTTTAACACACTGGATAAATGAAGTTCAATTTATACACATTACGGAGTAACTTTCTCTAAAAAAGTTCATTGTATTTAAACCAGTCCTAAGTCGCTGGGGTTTATTTATAGCAATAGCCAAAAATACATTGTATGGGTAAAGATTATTGATTTTTCTTCAAGTAAAGATCATGTTCCATAAAGATATTTTATAAATTTCCTACCGTAAATGTATCAAAACTTAATTTTTTATAAGCAATATGCATTGCTAGAACTTCAGTTGGACAACTTTATAGGCGATTTTCTCAAGATTTTTTTTTTGCACCCATAGATTCCAGATTTTTAAATAGTCCTATCATAACAAACCATACATCAAATGGAAAACTTATTTATTCAGCTTTCAGATGATGTATAAATCTCAATTTCCAAAAATGGACCCTTATGACTGATTTTGTGGTCCAGGGTCACATATGCTTGTCTTGCAGTACCTCGCAACTGCATGGATCACATTGGAAAGGTCATGCGTTTGTAGTTCTTCGTCTGTGTACTCGTGGTTCAAAAAGGTAGGGATGGGCGGAAAACTCCATCTCATTTTCTCATCCAACTTTAAAATTGTTTGACATTGTTGTTTTTCCTTTTATTAAAGGGTGTTTGACTTTACTTTCATTTTCGTTTTGTAAACACTGGGTCGGTACTTCTGCATACATCACGCTTGACCTTTCCAGCAAACATTAGTGGTTAAAAATTCTAACTTTTTTTTTTTTTTTTTTTTAGAAAATGACAGATTAACTAGATAACACCCTTATTCCTTAAATGGTATTACATAGAGCCCTTTGAAGCTGCACACAATTTGGACCTTCCACTCATTGATCCCCACTGAAGTACACTATATGGAGAAAATCCTGGAATGTTTTCCTCAAAAACCTTATTTTCTTTTTCACTGAAGAACAGAATACATGAGCATATTGGATGATATAGGAATGAGTAAATTATCAGGAAAATTTTATTCTGGAGTGAACTAATCCTTTAATATTTTGTGGAAACTGTGATTTATTATTTCAGGATTCTTGATTTTCTTCTGTTTCAAAAGAACAGCACTTTTGTGAAATAGAAATCTTTTGTAAAATTGTAAATGTTAATGCATCCTTGCTGAGTGTTAATCTCTTTACTGACCACAAACTTTTGAACAGTACTGTACAATTTATTTCAAAGTTACTTACTCTCATGTTCCTCGTGCACCTGGACATTGACAGTGTCGATGCATTTCTGAACATCATTCCAGGTGAGAAACTCTTGACCCTGGGCAAGGGACTCAGCTCTGAGGCGGATCAGTGTGTCTGCATATCTAACATATGATAGCAAAACAACCACAAGATGAATTAAAGTGTTTCTTAGTGTCACACCATATAGTGTGACATCTTTCTATTCTTTCAGTCAGTAGTATCACTGTACCTCTGCAAGTTGTCAGCATCCAGACCACTGAAGCCCAGCGGAGAGTCACTGAGCTGCTCAATGACAGCCACTGAGTCTTTAGTGTCCAGCACCTCATTTAACACAGACACAGCAGACAGCATTTCCACAGCTACACACAGCTCCTCATGAGTAAGACCAGCCTTGTTCTGAAAATTAAAAATAAGACTCTGTTCCAGTTCTGTAAGTAACAAGAAAAGAAAGAGCTACACATGGAATAAGAGAGTGGGAGCTAACCTGACAGCCAAGCTGCAGGCTGAAAAGCTCGGCCTGGTACAGGCTGGCAGCAGTGTGGTAAACAATGGGTAACTGGGCCTCTGGCTTCAGAAGTTCCTCCACGGTCTCTTCTGGAACACCTCGCCGAATAGCTGCATTGATCGCAACAACCGCCTCCTGCTCTGTGTCCATCAAGAGCACAATAATCAGTAGTATCAGATAAAACAAACATAACAATCACAGAGATTTATACTAAATAGGGAAATACAGTATAAACTGGTACTAAATCCGTTATCAACTGCTTTTAGACAGTTTGTAATTCTATCTATCAGTAAATCTAATCTATCAGTCCACTTTGGATATATAATGGATTTTTAAAGGGATAATAAAAATGAAAATTCTGTCATTAATTACTCACTCTCATGTTGTTCTAAACATGTAAGACTGCCGTTCATCTTCAGAACACAAATTAAGATATTTTTGATAAAATCCGAGAGCTTTTTGGCCCTGTATAGACAGCAACGCAACCACCATGTTCAAGACCCAGGAAGATAGTAAGGACATCACCGGTTCAACCATAATTTTACGAAGATATGAGAATACTTTTTGTGTGCAAAGAAAACAAAAATAACGACTTTATTCAACAATTTTTATCAACTTTAATCAACAGTCTTTAATGATGGTTTGAAACAACATGAGGGTAATTAATGAATACATTAATACATTTTTTGCCATCATCTAATGTACAATAAACTCTTTTAAGACTTTTTTTATCATATTGTACATGAAAATGTGTTGTCTAAATTAATTTATCAGCTAGTCAAGTGTACATGCATGCGTGCTACATACTTAGCTTCTCGGCCTCTGCCAACTCATTACAGGAAGTGATGACCCTTTGAATCTCTTCCCTCTCCAGCTGAGCACCCGCACCAGCATCCTGCATACAGATGTCATAAACATGCTTATTGAACTCATTTGACTGAAAAGTAATTTCACCTAATAGGGAAAGTCTGCTTTAGTACCTTAACTTTATGCTCCCTGTAGGATGTGAAGTGCTCCAGGTAAAAGCAGGAGTTGTCATCAAGGACTCCCACAAGACCAAGTGCAGGCAACCTAAGGCTGGCCAGTAGGGCTTTCTGATCCTCAGCATCAAGAGCCTGATTTAATTGTTGAATAGCTGCTGATGCTAAAGAGAGATAATCATTATTACGTAATATTTATTCAATATTATTTTCAATTCAGAAAAAAATCAAGAATATTTTATTGAATGCCTACTATGCCATACAATATGGATCAACTGCAGGGCATTCCATAAATAACTATCCAATAATTATACAAAAAATTATATACACTTATGCTCACCTGAATCTAAAATAATGAAAAGCTAACAATAGTAAGCTCCAAAATGAGTAATATACAGTACAGTGAGTTCAAAATGTATGGGGCTACTAATAAGCTATTTCTAATGATTGAAATAAAGCTTAAATAAAATAAAATAAAATAAAAAATAAAATATTAAATAAATGAAAAATTACTAAACCTAAAAATAAAAATAAATTAAATTAAAGATATACAGAAATATATACAGCAAACTTGAAAATATAGTATACATATAATGCTAAAATAAAACTGCTAATGAAAATGCTAACTTTTTATTGCAAACTATATTTTTAGCATAACAATTGGTGTGAAAAACTATAGACAAATGTAACTCTGGACCACAAAACCAGTAGCACAGTATATAATTTATATATTAAATATAATTTATATATAAAAATATAATATTTTTATGCCAAATATCATTAGGATATTAAGTAAAGATCATGTTCCATAAAGATGTTTTGTAAATTTCCTACGATAAATATTTCAAAATTTTTGGTTAGTAATATACATTGCTAAGTACTTCAGTTGGACAACTTTAGAGGCAATTTTATTTTGCACCATCAGATTCCAGAATTTCATATAGTTGTATCTTGGCCAAATATTGCCCTATCCTTAATTATTCAGCTTTCAATTGATGTATAAATCTCAATTTAAAAAATAAAAAAGACTGTTATAAATGGTTTTGTGGTCCAGGGTCACAGATAGTGTTGAATTAAAAATTTTCCACCTTAAGTTATATCTTTGATATGTATAATAATAAAAAAAAAAGTTAAAATGTTTATTTCAAGGATTATATGTTTATTTCCAGAATTATATTTAACAAAAAAATTGTCACTTACTGTTCACACGGTCTACACTGCTCTGGATCTCCTGCTGGGTGAGTAATTCTTCATACACATCCCTTTCTTCAGTTGCAACAGATGAGCGCTGAACACACACATAATATGTCTTTTATTAACAGGACCAAAAAAAAAACCAAAAAAAAAAACAGGACGATCAGAGGTTTGGTGGTGCAGAGGACAGGGTAAGGTCTGGGAAAGTAATGAGAATGCTGTTGTTGTTGTTGGTGGTATCACCACTGTGCCTGTGAGCAAAGATCTTAACACCAGGCTAAACATTTAATTCATAAAAAATTCCCTGAGCAGTAATAGACTACTCACACAACCTCAGATGACTACACACTGCAAAATGACTATTTAACTGAGTCAACATCAGGGGATCAGGTGATACTGGAGTCAGCAGAGTGTGTGAGGAGTGTTAGAGGACAGCATTTAACTAGAGAGGCTGATTCTGTTATTTTTTAATCAAAATCCTGCTGATTTTGCAAGTAAAGGAATGCTGGAGCTTGTTTTAAAAGGAGGCTCCAAAAGGAAACAAACAAACTTGCTTTGCATGCAACCTTTGGATATTTGCATACACAAACATGCTTAGAGTCTTCAGCAAATTATGAATAGTCTAATGTGTTAATGTTTAGGTCACAAAGATTCAGATATGCATGTGTCTGAGAGGTTTTACTATATGCCTATGTATGACTAAGGCTTTGTTCATACTGTGTATAAATTGAAAATTCCACTTTGCCATCACAGGAATAAATTACATTTTAAAAAACCTCGAAACAGCTATTTTAAATTGCAATAACATTTCACAATACAGTTTTCCTGCACTTGTAATCAAATAGATGCAGCCTTGATGAGCATAAAGGGTTTTTCCTAAACTTATAAGATGAATATTTAGTTTACCCGTCCCGAAGCTTGATCCTCTTTCTTCCTCTTGGCTTTGCTCAGTGTGTCCTGGTAGGCCTGAGCCAGTGGTTTCTGTGTGTTTCTCAGTAAGGCATTGGGGTTCTGCAGAGCTGTCATTGTCCCTTCTGCGTGACCTTTATCAATGGCCTCATTAATGGCAAAGACAGCAGCGTGTACTGCAGATCAGAAAAAGACACAAATACATGTGATCCTGAAAATTAAGAATAATATGTATTTAATTTAAACAGATGTAGTGTCACATACATATGAATAGATAAAATAGGTGAAGTCACTCACATGCAGCTTCATCTACTGAAAGCTCATTGGCCAGGATGCCACCGATTTTGCTGAAGGTGGGCATCTGGATGCCATATTTATCCAGTTCTTTCCTCATGTTGCTAATTTCTTCCTCTGTGGAAAGAGAATATGAAATGTCATCAATTAGGTTACATACAGTTGAGGTCAAAAGTTTTCATACCCCTTGCAGAATCTACAAAATGTTAATTATTTTACCAAAATAAAAGGCATCATACAATTTTTTTTTATTTAGTACTGACCTGAACACAAGGTGTTACATAAAAGACATTTACATATAGTCCACAAGAGAAAATAATAGCTGAATTTATAAAAATGACCCTGTTCAAAAGTTTACATACGCTTGATTCTTAATACTGTGTTGTTACCTGAATGAACCAAAATGTTTTTTTTTTGGTTTGTTTGTTTAGTGATAGTTGTTCATGAGTCCCTTGTTTGTCCTGAACAGTTAAACTCATGCTGTTCTTCAGAAAGTTCAAACACTCCCATAAATTGTGTGGGTTTTTTTGTGCATATGAACCTATTTCAACAATGACTGTATGATTTTGAGATCTTTTCAAGATGACTGAGGGACTCATATGAGACTATTACAGAAGGTTCAAATGCTCACTAATGCTTCTGAAAGAAAACTTTAAACTTTTGAAAGGAGTCATCTTTATACTATTTATACTATTATTTTCTCTTGTAGACTATATGTAAACCTCTTTTATTTTAAATATCTTATTCAGGTCAGTACTAAATAAAAAATAGCTTTAATTTTGTATGATCCCTCTTATTTTGGTAAAGTAGCATTCTGCAGATTCTGCAAGGTGTACGTAAACTTTTGACACGTAAACAACTGTATCTTACATTTACCTTTTAATTTTATTACTGGCACAATTAATTTGTGGTAACCTATGGCATTTTGTTCATGTGTAATCGTCAAACAAATCAAGGACCTTGTTACTTTAAATCATTTTACAATACAGCTTCAAAGTGTCAATATCAAACCACTACAAGAAATTATTTTCTGCAAAAACAGCTTGCTATAATCCTAAATGTGTTTTTACCTCCATTGTTAATTCATTACATACCATATCATTATGACTTGAACTCAATTTTCCTGATGAGATGTTTTATTAACAGCAACACAATGGATAAGCTGAAGAGTTACACTCTGAACAGAGCTAAAGCAGTAATTACCTGTCATTACATTGCTATCATTAATCAAACACAAACAGCCAGCTTTCTCCAGAGTGTTCACTATTATTAAAACCTGAGGCACATTTCTGCTTCTCCTGTGATCTGAGCTAACAGAGGTGGATCTACACTTTAGCTATGGATATAACTGTGTCTGTGCTTAAGTTCTGTGACTCTAAAGGAGCACCACTATATGCCATTCAAATCTTAAAATGACAATTACAGATATCACATATTTATGACTGAGAAATAGTTTAAGGATTAGCCTTCGAAAAACCAGTTTGTTTATAGAGGGTTTGCACTTACGTCACAATTTGGTCAGTTACCCGGATGCACAACCATACTAGAGATACTCAGATGTAACCATGGATTACACAGCAATGTACTACTGAATAGGCTGTTCTACTAATTTATGCTGTCTAAACCATGGGAAAAAATGTGTGGAAGCTGCTAAATCATACAGAGAAGGACTTAGTAAGCAGGCAATATTTTGACACACTAAAGTTAAAAGATACACACAAGCAATATTAATTAATATATTAGCCTAATATTTCACCTACCTGACCGGAAATGAAAAAACTAACATCAATGTTGTCAAGATTCTTGCCCTGTAAATCCTGGTTCAGTTTGGCTACCACAAATGCCTTTTGTTCCCCAGACAGTTTTTTGCAGTCTTCTCCTTGATTTGTTATAACCTTTGGCAGTCTACAGTACTCCCAAGTGTTTTTCCTGGTCCAACCAATTAGTACAGCCCAAAACATGACAATAAATGACCCTTTTCAGCAGCAATGATCATCAAAATATGCGAGCTTCATTCGGTTCAGTGGCAATGTTTACACTGAGTGCTGCCAAAATGGCCAAATGATGACGCATCGTGAAAACCCTCTATTGTTAACATAATAACTACTGAAAGTACTATCATGGGATAGTGGGGGTAGTAATTTGAACCTGAGGTACATTTTTTGACAAAAAAAAGGGACATTCATTTTTGCAAATGACTGTAGCGTACCTGTAAAGTCTACTTTCCCCAACAAGTCCTGAATCTGAGGGGCAATTCCCAATTTGTACAGGTACAAGCTGAAACAAAGAACAAATAAAGACATAAATAAATTAACTATATCAAAGCGAGAGATAAATAAATTAACTATATCATAAATAAATTAACTATATCATAAGACCTTCGTTCATCTTAAGAACACAAATTAAGATATTTTTGATAAAATCCGAGAACTTTCTTACCCTGCATAGGCAGTAATGCAACTGAAACTTTTTTTGACCCAGAAAGGTAGTAAGAACATTGATAAAATAGTGAAATCAGTGTTTCAAAAGTAACTGTTTTTGAAGCTACGAGAATACTTTTTGTGCGCAAAGAAAAAAAGACTTTTTCAATCATTTCTTTAAATGCATGCGGGAGGTGCTGCTGATGCAAATTCTCAAATTGTTGAATAAAGTCATTATTTTTGTTTTCATTGTGCACAATAAAGTATTCTTGTAACTTCATAAAATTCTGGTTGAACCACTGATGTCACATGTACTACTCTCAATGTCCTTACTACCTTTCTGGGCCTTGAATATGTCAGTTCCATTGCTGTCTATGTAGGGTCACAAAGCTCTCAGATTTCATAAAAAACATCTTAATTTGTGTTCAGAAGATGAATGAAGGACTTACAGGTTTGGAACAACATGACAGGGAGTAATTAATGACAGAATTTTCATCTTTAGGTGAACTATCCCTTTAATAAATGAATGCAAAAACATGCTACCACGTTTAAACTTTTATTCTTATGTTTTGTTGATTGTCAAATGGCAGTTAAACTGTATAATGAAACTCTATTGTACTATAATGCAAATTCAAAAACCAGCCAAATTATACAGACAAGCCACATGTTCCCAGTTCAATACTGTGTTGTGCCCTAAGGCCAAAACCGTCTGAGAAGCACTGTTTTAAATGTTTCACCAGCCTTATTTGCAATACAGAGAATTAAAATCGTATATGTTGTTTTAATGTTTTCCCACTAGATGTCAGTATGCAGTTGAGTCAAGACCTATACCGATTCTGGAACAGGAAAATAGCCTGCAGTTAGTGAGCAACACATGCTGGAAAGTGCATTAAACTTTTATCTGTCTACTGATTGAGAACAAATGGAGGAGTAATGAATTATTGAAGGGATTAGAGTGGTGTGTGCCTGAGCGTTTGTGCATGGGAGATAAACTTAACATGCCTTCCTTACCTTTGACCCCTACATCAATAGCCAGAGATATAAACACAGTCTAGTGTGAATTTATCCTCCATTCTACAGAAGGGCCAAAGGTTAAGTGGCATAACGGGTGTAAGAAATGTAGGTCACTATACCTCATGAGTCACACGCTTGATTATATTGTTTATAACAGGACTATGCAGATAAAAATTTCCTTGGTTATAAAAAATATTTTTGTGATATATATAATACTGATAATCTTGGAATTAAAAAATATTCATGTTTAAATGTCCACTATCTAATACAAAGTAGATGCTGATAGTGATTTAATGATGTCTGAGCCATATGGGATTTTCTCTGGGCACAGTGTCAGTGTTGTCTAGTCTTACTGAGCGGGTTAACTACAGGGTCAGGAAGGAAGAGCGTGTGCAAGGCAGAGGGAGGAAGCCAGGCAACCCACACACAAGACAAAAGAGAGAGAGAGAGAAAAAGAGAGCAGGAAAACACTATAAATCATTTACCGTAAAAGAAGCCTTCCTGTGGTCATTCATTAGACACATTCCCCTGTGCACACTGACTACTAATGTCTAAATGTTACTATTTGCATACATTAAGATACTAATGACTTACCTGGCTTTTTACTTGTGAAAATTATTCATGAACAGTTTTCTACACTCAGTCATTCAATGTTACAACTGAATGCTAAATTAAGTTTTCTGAGAAAAGTGGTGCTCTCCGTGCAAAACTTACAGTTACACACTTTTAGGTTCTTGTAGGAAGTTGTCAGGGTGTTGCTATCTGGTCACTAAGGTGTTGTGAGTTGTGGTTTGTCAGAAGAGCCCACCCATTTTCTATGATGTTAGTGAACTTAAAGGATTAGTTCACTTTCAGAGCAAACATTTACAGATAATGTACTCACCCTTGTCATCCAAGATGTTCATGTCTTTCTTTCTTCAGTCGTAAAGAAATTATGTTTTTTGAGGAAAACATTTCAGGATTTCTCTCCATATAATGTATATGAATGGTGCCCCAAATTTGGAACTTCTAAAATGCAGTTTAAATCCAGCTTCAAAGGGTTTAAAAAAATCCCAGACGATAAAGAAGGGTCTTATCTAGCAAAACGATTTTTGTATGTTTTTTTTTTGTTTTTTTTTAAAAAGACAATTTATATACTTTTTAATGGCAAATGCTCATCTTGTCTCATCTCTGCAATGCGCATGCATAGTCTCTATGATCCGGGTCAATACAGTTAGGGTATGTCGAAAAACTCCCATCTCCTTTTCTTCCCCAACTTCAAAATCGCCATAGAAGTCCACTACATAGAGGGAAATCCTGTAATGTTTTTCTTAAAAAACATAATTTCTTCACGACTGACGACTTTTCTTGGATGATAAGGATTATTTCATAAAATGGGATGTATATGTCCATTTTATTGTCCCCAGGTAAAACTAACCAATGAGATTTCAATATAAAGGCAGACATTTACAGTAGGACAGAGGAGATACTCCTTTCAGACTGTATGTAGCATATTTCCACTGGTGGCGAACTACGACAGGAAACAGAAACCTCTGCTAATCTCTGAGTATACACTTCCTGCAGGGGAGGGCGGGAATCTGATATCATAACAGTTTAGGATCACACCTAAGAGTTCATACTTCAGAGAATTCAATCCTGAATAGGCCATAAAAGCTGAATGGAGATTATCCATAAAGCAAATAAAAACATGAAACATTAACTGGACGCAAGTGCTTATGTCCTACAGTACTGCTCTCAGGAAGTCAATGATCTGAGGACACTCTGCACAACTGGAGGTATGAAATGGAGTTTTGTCTCTGGAGCAGAGTGACAGGAATTGTCAGGAAACAGTGACAAGAAATGACAGAAGACAGGCAGGAAGTTAACCAGCAGGACGCATGGGTAGGTGCACCATGAGGCACCCCCTAGTCGCACCATTACCCCCAGAAACCGTCTGCTTTTCTCAGTGGTGAGATTGCCATGACAATAGCTGCTAAGAGGAAGTAGTCCTACATGCTGATGCTCTACAAACCTGCTGTCATAACTGAGAGATAGTGAAACCATGACCACAAAGTTACCGCCATTTTTATAATTTCAGGTTATGAAACCTGATGAAGCAAGCAAGCTTATAAATTCACAGCCTGTGTATCCATTTTTAATATTGAGTGAAAGAGAAGAATGAAGTGTAGAGAAGCATCAGAAGGTCTGTAGTACCTCAGTGCATGAATGCAGTAGATCACCTTGGGCATATTCTTGCGATCATATACATCGGTGGTCTCAGGATAGAATATCTGAAAGAGGAATAGCAATATTTAATTTTATTGTTAAATAATACACTAGAATTACTGTACATTACCATTAAAAAATTTAGAGTCTGTAGGGTTTTTTTAAGTATTTTTGTGAATCAGTAAAACAACTGTTTTCTATCTGAATGCTGATGTCACATGGACAATTTTAACAGTGTCTTTACTACCTCTCTAGGAATTGAACGTGGTAGTTGCGTTGCTGTCTATGCAGGGTCAGAAAGCTCACATTTTCATCAAAAATATCTTAATTTGTGTTCTGAAGATGAACAAAGGTCTTATGGGTTTGGAACAACATGAGGGTGACTAATTAATTAAAGAACTATAATTTTTGGGTGAACTAAACCTTTAATAGTATAATAGTATATTTGCACTTGGAGGAAGCTTGTGTTTATTTACCCTTGAGTGAAAAGGAGAGAAAATCTTTGCTAATTTAGGTCAACAACTTGAACCATGAGCAAATATTCAATAAAAGCCTTTATGCATTCATTTTATAACAGTGGTAAAATCCACACTTCTATTCAAACCCTCAAACTGGGCACAGAATGTGCACAGGACCGTTTTGTTTTGTTTGATTCTGCCAACTCCTTTAAATGGAAGTCTAATAAAATACACTGTTATCTGTATGTGTTTCTTTAAAAGTGTGTACTTGGGCCTCACCTTGGGCAAACCAACGGACTCCATGGCTCTGAGCCACTGCACAGTGTTATCTGTGTGTCTGAAATGTAGTCCTGAGTGCTGGAGAAAGTACAAAACAAAATAAACACATGCAACTGTAACATGTTTCAGACACATTTCATGAACTAAATTAAAATGGAATGATAAGCTTGAAAGTGTTGGAAATCTGTTCTACACTGATTTTGTTTTCTAATACACACATCAGAAATATAATAAGTAAATGAGCTATTGAAATACATCAGACAAGTACACTACTGTTCAGAAGTTGGTGGTCAGTAACTGTTGCTAAAAAAAAAGAAAAGAAAAAAGAATACTACCTAATTAAATTAATATTAATAACAACCCCAAACTTCTGAACGGCAATATAGTTATTCTAGGACAAATTCAAAGCAAAAATCAACAAATGACTTACTAAACACACAAAATTCAACTACTAAATGCTCTGAAATAATTATCATTAGTTGTAGCACAATCATGCCACCTTTCTGTGTTGTGGCATGCAAATTGAGTTCACCACAAAATTACTGGGTGTGTTGCATCATTTCCTAATTTGCATAACTCCTAAATCAGGTACTAAAACAAACTGATAATGTGTGCAAATAAACATCACTATCAGCGGGCACAGCTCAGTCTCTGTGAATTCCCGCTCTACTATTTCTTCTCCCACGGGAATGAGACTTTCAGGATGAGAGGATGTCTGCATTGCATTAAGGAAAGGCACATCCTGGCAAAGCACTGTGACATACTGGCTATGCTCACACAGTCAGTGTTTGGGATTGACACCTGTATTTACTAACAGGTGTGACTTTCCAAATGTACTCTTTAGGAGCGGCTGTGTGAACGTAGGGTAACATACATTATTTTTGTGCTGAGATTGCTAAAACCAATAAAGAGTTGCTAAAACCAATAAAAAAAGTCCAGAAAATTTGTACTGCAATGTTTTTTCCCAGACTGAGCGAAAAACCAAGGACTAGATCGCAAAAGTAGGTTTTTTACATCTTCTCAATCCTTTAACAAACTATTTGATTGACAGCAGTGGTTCTAGAGGCAAAGTTGTCCGGAATGAGGAGTTCTATCGTATGATATGAACATTGCGTATATGTGCAAAAAAACGTGCAATGTACAACTGTTTATGCCAGGGGTCACCACACTCGATCCTGGAGGTGTCCTACAGAGCTCCAACCTTAATCAAACACACCTGAACCAGTTAATCAAGGTCTTAACAGGTATACTTGAAACTTTCAAGCAGGTGTGTTGAGGCAAGTTGGAGCTAAAGTCTGCAGGACACCGGCCCTCCAGGATCAAGCCCTTAATAAATGCGACAGAGAAGTTTAAAAATTTTTTTAAGATAATTATTGATATTCACTCTACAGAGAATCTTTCTGCACTGGTTTGGTTTCCCATCAGGTGAAAAAACTAGGACTAGTAGGTTTTCCAAAAAATCCAAAATATTCGGAAATTTGAGCACTTGAGTCTGCGACTGACGGTTTAGAAGTTATGAGCAATTTGACTTTTTTTTATCACTGTAGTGCCCCCATCAGGCTGATTGGGGCGAGCATTTGTGAGGTTGTTGGCGATGTGAGTACTACCATCCCTCTAAATTTTAGATGGTTTGGTCTGCAAGATCAGTTTTAAGTGGAGATCAGGGTTTCAATGCTACAAGCTTGAACCCCTACATATGCAAAACATCAGAAATCAGTACCTTATAACGAGATTGGTCCCTGTCATAAATCTTCTTCTCTGACACCAACTGGGGAGCAAAGAACTTAGCCAGTTTGCCAAGGTAGACGCCATTCCTCAAGCCGTTCTCCAGTTCTGTGGTAGGAGGCAACTGCTCCTCCAGACAGGCCTCCATCCATCTGAAATAAAAAGATTTAAGTTTTAGCTCCTCATAAAGCATACTAAAACATGACAGACTGTTACAACTGGTCGGTATTTCACTACAATATAAAATTAACATTTTCAAATGTTTAAACATGCATTTATTTATGCGTTTGTGTATTATTTATTGAATATAGATTCCCTCTGGAAAACCAGAGTGCTAACAAGTTAAAACTTTAAATGGATTACAGAAGAGGATGAGCTAAAGGCACACAATCAATTAACAAACACTTTTTACCATGAAGGGAAAAGTTAAAAGCATGCTTATGGGCATCAACAGATTCTCTCTCCTGGCATCATAAAACATGAGTTAATGCTATTTTTAAACTTGTTAAAAAATAAAAATGTTGCATTCAGGAGATACTTATAAAAAATTATACCAGAGTGTGGTTCACTAGTTCTTCAGTACAGTAGATGACTGGTTCAGATCTCATAGAGCCTCCTTAAAAACAATCACAGCTTGTTCTTCTGATACACTGCGTGTATTAATATAATGATGATTAATGATGAAATCTCAGTTCCCCAAAAAAGTAAAATCAAGAGGACCACAACCTGTTTGTGTGAAATTCTCTTTCTTTTTTTAAGCTTAAGTTTTTGTAAAACCCTTAAGCTTTCTGGTAAAAGACTTGGAATAAAGATGCGAAAGGACATCAGTGGTTAAAGCCAGATGTTAAATATTGGCTATTCTGACATCAACAATTAATATCAAGTAGGGCTGTCACTAACAATTATTTTGTTAATCAAGTAATCAGTCGATTATTCTGACGATTAATCTAGTAATTGGGTAATTAGAATTAATTTTTTGGTGGTAAAAAAAAAAATTATTCAAGCAAACATTAGCCTTTAAAATGACTTAAAATACAAGAGGCAACAATGGCAATGGCAAGTTTATTTATATAGCACATTTCATACACAATGGTAATTCAAAGTGCTTTACATAAAAGGAAATAATAAAATCATAAGAATATGAATTAAAATAATCATAAAAAGTAATAATCACAACAATAAAACAATTAAAATGATTAAAAAAAAATGAATTAAAACAGGAATAAAAATGATTATACATAAAATACAGTGCAATAAGTTCGGACGTAGCACAGTGCTCATTCATTAAATGCACAACTGAACAAATGAGTTTTTAGTCTGGATTTAAATGTGGCTAGTGTTTTAGCACATCTGATCTCTTCTGGAAGCCGATTCCAACCGTGGGCAGCATAAAAGCTAAAGGCGGATTCCCCTTGTTTTGTGTGAACCCTTGGTAATTCTAATTGACTCGATCCTAGTGATCTGAGTGGCCTGTTAGGTTTGTATTCAGTGAGCATATCTGCAATGTATTTAGGTCCTAGGCCATTGAGTGATTTATAAACGAGTAAAAGTACTTTAAAATCAATCCTAAATGTAACTGGAAGCCAGTGTAAGGACCTGAGGACTGGTGTGATATGCTCTGATTTTCTGGTTCTAGTCAGAATCCTGGCAGCAGCATTCTGGATGAGCTGCAGCTGTCTAATGGTCTTCTTGGGAAGGCCAGTGAGGAGACCATTACAATAGTCCACCCTGCTGGTGATAAAGGCATGAACAAGTTTCTCTAAGTCTTGACTGGAAACAAAACATCTAATTCTTGCAATGTTTTTGAGATGATAGTATGCTGATTTAGTTACTGCTTTGACATGACTACTGAAACTAAGATCTGACTCCAGAATCACCCCAAGATTTTTCACTTGATTTTTAGTTATTTGACCCCTAGCGTCAAGGTATGCATTCACCTTAAGAACTTCATCTTTGTTTCCAAATGCAATGACTTCAGTTTTCTCCTTGTTTAACTGAAGAAAGTTCTGGCACATCCAACTGTTAATTTCATCAATGCATTGGCAGAGGGAGTCAATGGGGCTGTAGTCATTTGGCGATAAGGCTAGGTAAATCTGGGTATCATCTGCATAGCTGTGATATGCAATTTGGTTCTTTCTCATTATTTGACTTAGAGGGAGCATATACAGGCTAAACAAGAGCGGCGCAAGAATTGAGCCTTGTGGGACTCCGCATGTCATGGACGTCCACTTAGACTTATGCTCTCCTATACTCACATAATAGCCTCTTCCTTCTAAGTATGACCTGAACCATTTAAGGACCATCCCAGAAAGCCCGACCCAGTTTTCCAGTCTCTCTAAAAGAATGTTATGATCGACAGTGTCAAACGCAGCACTAAGATCTAGTAGTACCAGCACTGATATTTTTCCAGAATCAGAATTTAAGCGAACATCATTTATTATCTTTATGAGCGCTGTCTCTGTGCTGTGATGCGGTCGGAAATTGTCCAGACTGGAAATTGTCTAGGTAACCATTTGAGTTTATGTAGTAGCTCAGCTGATTAAAAACTACCTTTTCAATAATCTTGCCTATAAAAGGAAGATTTGATATTGGTCTATAGTTGCTCAATATTGTGTTGTCAAGATTGCTCTTTTTCAGAAGGGGCTTAACAACTGCAGTTTTCAGGGAGTTTGGAAAAGTCCCAGAGAGAAGTGAGGTGTTCAACACTTCTAAGAGATCTGCTTCTAAACAGTTGAATACTAACTAACTAATTATGAACAATAACTAGTTCATAAAGTATCTTGTCTGTGGAATGCAACACTTCTGGTATTTTTCCACTTACTCTTAAACATATTCCTTTTTGCTTCTCTTTCACATTAGAAAACAGCAAAGAAATGCTGGCTTTAATTTTTTTTTCTCTATTTTAAACAAAACACTATGTACCACAAGCCTCACCACAAAAAAAAAAAAAAAAACTAATCTTAATATTTTATGCTCCAAAAATGCACTATAGACCTAAAGTTTGGAGTCTATATATATATATTAGGGCTGACAAATGATTAATCGCGATTAATCGCATCCAAAATAAAAGTTTATGTTTACATACTATATATTTGTGCACTTTGTATATTTATTATGTATATATAAATACAAACACATTCATGTATATATTAAGGGAAAATATTTTAGATTTACATCTAAAATATTTATATTTATTTATAATCTAAATTGTACACAGGTATAAATATATATACATATAAATATTTTGTTTTAATATATACATGTATGTGTGCATATTTATATGTACATAATAAATATACAAAGTAAACACACATATAGTATTTATACATAAACCTGCTGAAATCTCAGCTATGCAATCATAAAATAAATTACATTTTAAATTCTTAAAAAAAAAAAAAAAAAACATTATTGTGTTTTTACTGTATTACTGTATTTTGATTAAATAAATGCAGCTTTGGTGAGAACATGAAACATGTATATACTCTGTATTCTGAATTTTTAATTTGCGAAAATTATAACACTACTTTATGACTTTCAGTTTATTACACTATTATGGACTTCATTAGCCTGCAGTCTCGATAAGCATGCAGGCACTTCACTACTCCAGTGATCCAGATCACTGAATCATTCAAATTCACCTGGATCATCCAGGACAACAAACAACATTCCAAACTGGTTACTAGTCAGTGACCAGCTGACACAAGTGACCTTTGACATATTCAGAGAAAGCTATATTGTCATGGCACCTACACTGACATATCTTTTCTCTTTCCAGTGAAGAAAACTGGCACTGGGCCCTTTAGAGCTGCCCAACCAACTGACAGCTAACTGTCCTGCCTTCATCTCCCAAACATGGGGATGTCTTTATTTAAAAAGATCAAATATCTGATGATTCATGGCTTATCTATGCTTAAAGCGGGGGTACAATGGTGTTTCGTATATTCAGAGTTGTTTACAGTGTTAAAGAGTTGGATTCTCATGCTAAACATGGCCAAAGTTAAAAAATAATTTGGACAAATGACAGAGAATTTCTTTGTGGAAAATCTTACTTCCGGGTTGGTACAAGTTTCGGCCGGTTTTTTTTTTTAACGTGGCATTAATGAGGTAATCGGTGGTGAAACTCCTTATATGAGCATTTCTCCCGGAAAAGCGTGCCCGCGATTACGACGCTAGACCGTGAGAAAGAGAGCTAGCTCATCAACGTGCTTCATTCGGCTGCACTCTGCAAGGGATTTACTTGAGAAGAATGTCTCTAAAGAAGTGTGGTTTTGATTGTAAGGCAAAGATAACTTTGCTCAGCTTCCCGAAGAAGCCAGCGTTACGTGAACAGTGGATGCAGTTCCTTTTTCCAGGGCAGCAATGGAGTTTAGAAAGTGTGTGTTTGTTGATGAATGTTTCATGTACGAGGACCAGTTCAACGCTGGATTTGCACATTGTTTGATACTGAAAGACGGAACATTCCCAGCTATAAAAGATCCCGGTAATGATTCAGAACTGCAGATGGTAAGTGAAACGGCATCAGATGTCTGTTTTATTGGCAATCCTAACGCAAGTGATTGTCAAACTTAGCTCCGCCCACGGCGTGCCTCCAGAAGTTTGGCTTTTTCCCGAGAAAATCGGAAAGCTGTATTTTTCTTTTATAAATATAATAAAACTAAATGCTTTTTGGAGATATTAAGGATACATTACTACTCTACTCAGGATTAACATGAGATTAGGTGAAACTGTGTATGTTATGTACCCTTTAAGTAAAAGGAACTAACAGATCTGGTTAGATAAGAAACATCACACTAATACACTGAAGAAACAAACTATGTAGAGTTAAGTGAATCAGCTAAAATGTCAATATTGTGCTGTTGTTTGCAAACCCTTGGTTAATCATTTGTTAAGTCACTTCATTTCTACAGAAATGAAGGCCGAGTTTAGAGTTGGTCAAGTTTGAGACGCTCCGTTCATTTTCAAGACAGAGACACTGGTTTTTATTATTCTATAGTGGGTTACATCATGATATTTATGATCAAAGACACCCTCTTTGATATCTGATGTTTCTCTCTAATGGGCCATAAGATGACATTCCTTCCATGTCCATCCAGCACTTTAGGTTGATTTAATTAAAGACAACATGGATGAAATGACAATGGCAAAGAAAACACTATGCCCAGACATGTGTCAGCAATTCCCCAGCCTCCCACAAAACCTGCTCTGTTTCAACACAGCCCATCTGCCAAAGCGCCTCTGAATTACATCATTCCAGTACATGAGATCGCTTCACTGATATCTAAACGATAATTTGACATGCAGTTTCAATATCAAGATTTCATGTCAGGAGAATAAACTGTGACCCTGGACCACAAAACCAGTCTTGAGTAACACAGGTATATTTGTAGCAATAGCCAAAAACACATTGTATGGATCAAAATTATCGAATTTTACTTTTATGCCAAAAATTATAAGATATTAAACAAAGATCATGTTCCATGAAGGTATTTGTGACCCTGGACCACAAACCAGTCATAAGGTCAATTTTCGAAATTGAGATTTATACATCATCTGAAAGTTGAATAAACAAGCTTTGGATTGATGTATGATGTCTGTTAGGAAAGGACAATATTTGGCAGAGATACAACTATTTGCAAAAAAATTAAAATATTGAGAAAAATCACCTTTAAAGTTGTCAAAATTAAGTTCTTATCAATGCATATTACTTATTAAAAATTAAGTTTTGATATATTTATGGTAGGATAATAATTTTATTATCAATAAAACTGGATCATTAATTTTGACCCATACAATGTATTTTTGGCTACTGCTACAAACATACCCCAGCGACTTAAGGCTGGTTTTGTGGTCCAGGGTCACATTCTGTAAATTTCCTACTGTAAATATTATAAAATTAATTTTTGATTAGCAATATGCATTGCTAGGAATTTTTCTTCTGTTCTAAAAAGCAATTTTTCTCAGTATTTAGATTTTTTGTTTGCACTCTCAGATTCCAGATTTTCAAATAGTTGTATCTCGGACAAATATTGTCCTATCTTAACAAACCATATAACAATGGAAAGCTTGTTTATTCTTTTAGTCATCTCTTATGATGACTGGTTTTGTGGTCCGGGATTTCATATTAGGTCAAACAATAAATAACGCCCTTTCAAATGACAAACAGCCTGCTGTAAAATAGGCTAAAACCAAGCACTGGCCAATATAAAACATGCCTTTCAAAGCAGATAACAAATTAAAAGTGAAATAAGTATGTTTATGTTTCACAGAGATCTTGAACATCATATGATCAGCACTGATAAAGAAGAATCATGCAAAAAATATATATTTTTCAGTTGACCATTACCGCTATTAACCATTGCCACTGCAGAAATGGCCTACATGCAGCTGAATTTCTCACCCATGATATATGTACTAATTATTGAGATGTGACGTAAAAGGCAGCTGACAGGGAAAAACACAAGTCAATTTCAAGCATTTGAAACCCCTCCAGCCATTGTGGAAATAGTAAAACATCTACTACACTATAGTGAGGTGATTGCTTCAGTTCATCAAGAGGTGACTCAGCAATTTTGCTCTCCTTTCAGAGACTTCACATGATTAGGTTATCGCTATTATTATATTAAAAAAACACTTGTTAGCAGAAAAAAGTTCTGAATGGCCGTCAATGTTAAGTAAACTACAGTTAACTACCAGAGTTAACTAGGTTCTGTTCCCATTGACTTCCTTTATATTTTTGGCCCATACAATGAGAACCAAAGCTGGTTAACATTCTTCAAAATATCTTCCTTTGTGTTCCACATAAGAAAGAAATCCATACAGCTTTGGAATGACATGAAGGTGTGTATATGATTTTATTTTTGGTTAAACCATCCCTTTAATGGGAAAAAAATGCATTGCACCTTTTACAATGAAAATGAGCATTGCTATATCAGGATATGTGGCAGACCCAATCAGAAGAGTAGTATCCGGCGGCTGTGCACACCTCTCCCTGTCCCTACTGCTCTCTACCAACAATGCAATCGTCTGTTACACTGTCTATGAGAGATCTGACTGTTTACAGCCCTTTCCTGCGATTGTTAGGCTGCAGGGGTTCAAACTGAAAGAAACTGTTCAAAGCTGTGCTCCAGACTTACCATGACTCATAATAAACAGCTTTGACTAATAAGTTACTTAAACAGTTACATACTGGGCAAATAGAAATCAGCATTACTGGTCTTGAGGTGAGTGTTCTAACAGCAAAACCGCACCAAGGGAACAAACAGTGGGATATTATTGCTTCAGCTGGGGAAGGAAGAGAGCAGTGGACCAAAAATATCTATTTGTTCTGGCAATTTACTGAATAATGAATAGAACTAAGGCACAGAGGTCAACATCCTACTCCATGACTTTTCACCTATTTATCTGACTATATATGTCTGACATGGTACTGAATAGAAAACCATTACCTGCAGTAAACAGGGCCTGTGTGCTGCCTACTGAGGGGTTACAGGGCAGCTGGAAGCATATGGCATATAGCAGAAACGTTGTAAGTGAGAGAAAACTGACCAACCTATGAGAGTGTACATCTAGCAATTCTGACTTTTTTAATCAGAATTATGAGATATATACTTGACATTTTGAGAAATAAAGTTCCAATTCTAATTAAATACCATTTAATTACAATATATATTATATATCACAATTTTGAGAAAAAAAATATAATATAAACCCACAACTGCGAGAAAAAAGACAAAATTTCAAGTTAAAAAAAATCAGAATTGCGAGAAAAAAAATCAGAATCGCAAGATAGAAACTCGCAATAGCAAGAAAAATAGTTTGAATTGTGAGTAAAAAAGTCAGAATTGCAAGAAAAAAGTCCGAATTGCGAGAAAAAAAGGACTAAATTTCAAGTAAAAAAGTCAGAATTGCGCAAAAAAAGTCAGAATTCTAAGTAAAAAAAGTCAGAATTACAAATTGCAAGAGAAAAGTCAGAATTGCAAGATATAAACTCACAATGGCAAGAAAAATAATCTAAATTGCGAAAAAAAAAAGAGTCTAAATTGTGAGTAAAAAAGTCAGAATTGCAAGAAAAAAGTCAGGATTGCGAGAAAAAAAAAGTCAGAATTGTGAGTAACAAAGTCTGAATTGCAAGATATAAACTCACAATGGCAAGAAAAATAATCTAAATTGCGAGAAAAAAAAAGTCAAAATTGTGAGTAAAAAAGTCAGAATTGCAAGAAAAAAGTCTGAATTGCGAGAAAAAAAAAGTCAAAATTGTGAGTAAAAAAGTACGAATTGCAAGAAAATCGCAATTGCAAGAAAAAAGTTAAAGTGCGAGTAAAAAGTCAGAATTGTGAGTAAAAAAGTCAGAATTGCAAGAAAACAGTCAGAATTGCAAGATATAAACCCACAATTGCGAGAAAAAGGTCAAAATTTCAAGTAAAAAAGTCAGAATTGCAAGATATAAACCCACAATTGCGAAGCCAAAATTTCAAGTAAAAAAGTTATTTTTTATTCTGTGGAGAAAACAGTAATATATACAGTAGTGTATATTATTGAAACATAATGTTGATTAACCCAGTTGGAAAATTATCCCATTCTCTATTCAAGTAAGAATGTACTTTCTATGCATGTCAGCAACACAGAAATACCCACCCAGAGGCATTAAGGCGGCCAGAGTGGACTGACTTGCTTTAAAATGACTTTGCACAGTGACTTAAAACAACTCTGTGTAGAAAATGACTGGACAGTGAATGGAATTATGATGTTATGTTAACATTTAATTTTCCTCGTTTTTATATAAAGACACATGATCTCCCATTTTCCGTACTTGGCAGACAAAGCAGACAAGTAGCAACAATACTACCTGGAAAGATGAGAATGGAAAAAATGTTGCTGAAGGACTTAAAGTAAACGCTAAAGTAAAGTCTCTTATCTCTTCTCAGGCAATGAAAAATATAAGCTCCTATAAAGACTAATTAACATCTGAACCAAAATAACTTTGGACGTATGATAGACATGTTGCTCACACACTACTCTTGTGACTAATGAGGTTTAGGGAATCACACATTGACAAAATTAGAAATGGAAAAAGTTTCACAACTAGGTCCACTATCTAAAATAATTGTTTGCTTACGTCGATGGGTACAAAGTTTCCCAGTCAGTGCTGGAAAGGGGGGGTGGGATTGTGTAAGAAGGTATGTTTGTCAGCTGCAACAACAGTAGATCTGGAGTTAATATACAGCTGCATAAACTATGCATTTTTTTGATTAAAAAAAAAAAATACAGTAAAAAAACAGTAACACAGTAAAATATTATTACAATCTTGTTTTCTAATATTTTTTTTTAAATATAATAAATTCCTGTGATGACAAAGCTGTTTTTCTAGTAGCCAGTACTACATTTTTCAGTATCACAAGATCCTTCAGAAATCATTCTAATATATATGCTGAGTAGAAGTTAATAAGAAATGACTGTAATTTATTATATTTATTTAAATGCAAGGCGGAGACTGACACGGAAAGAAGATGTTATTGAATAAAGTTGTTATTTTTGTTTTCTTTGCGCACAAAAAGTATTCTCGTAGCTTCGTAACATTAAGGTTGAACCATTGATGTCACATGGACTATTTTAACAATCTTTCTGGGCCTTGAACATTTCACTTCCGTTGCTGTCTATGGAGAGTTAGAAAGCTCTCAGATTTCTTTAAAAATATCCTAATTTGTGTTCTGAAGATGAACAAAGATCTTACAGGTTTGAAATGACATGAGGGAGAGTAATTAATGACCTTAATGAATCATTTTTGGGTGAACGTTTGAGATTGGTAACACCTCATCTCACTTATTTTGGTAACTCTGTTAGCCAGCTCTTTACTAGACTTGTAGCTTTTACAAAAACACTACATTAATTGACTGTTCTGACTTTTAAAATCCTGCTCAGTAGGCATCAGATACTTAGTGTGACCTGTGGGCCTCTACCTGTGACTCATGATGTCTGAGTGGAACACAAGGATGACATGTTACTCCCTTGCTAACAAGCAGATTAGTGACTGGCCTTATAATCCTGATCCAACTTGACAGGATTCCCAGAACAGAGGCTTTGCAACAAAGTCACGACAGTGCTGCCCAGAAGGTCAGGATGTGTAACAACTGATTAATTAATTCATTGACTTTACTCTGATTTTACAATTTTATCATTGTGTCATCAGCTGAACTCTGCAGAATTTTGAACTATTGTATTGAGAAGTGAAAAAAATGTCCTCATCTCAGAACAATGCACACTGCAATACTCCCTCACATTCTTTCATGGTTTCATCAGATGTGGGTCAAGTTACCAGTGATACAAATGACTGCTGATGCATTTAACTGCTCTCTGCGATTTAACAGCAAAGTGAGACCCAGCCCTCACAACTGGAAATGTGCAGTGCACACAGTATGCCTGGTTCATAACCTGAACATCCACAACCGTTCAAAAGTTTGGGGTAAATAAGATTTTTTTAAAGAAGTTAATACTTTTATTCAGCGAGGACATGTTAAATCGATAAAAAGGGACAGTGAAAGCATTTATAATTACAAAAATGGAAATTCTGTCATTATTTATTCACCTTCATGTCATTTCAAAACCATAAGACCTTTGTTCAGCTTCAGAACACAAATTAAGATATTTTTGATGAAAGTAGTAAGCTTTCTGACCCTGCACAGGCAGCAACAGTACTACTATGTTTAAGACCCAGAAAGGTTAGGACATTGATGTGACATCAGTACTTGAATCAAAATTATTTGAAGCTACAAAAATACTTTTTGTGCGCAAAGAAAATGAAAAAAAATGTATTCTGTTCCACTTAAAGGAACACTCCACTTTTTAAAAAATAGGCTGATTTTCCAACTCCCTAGAGTCAAACACATGAGTTTTACCGTTTTCAAATCCATTTAGCCGATCTCCGGGTCTGGCGTTAGCGCTTTTAGCATAGCTTAGCATAAATCATTGAATCTGATTAGACCGTTAGCTTCTCTCTCAAACATTTTTCCTATTTAAAACTTGACTCTTCTGTAGTTACATCGTGTACTAAGACCGACAGAAAATGAAAAGTTGTGATTTTCTAGGCTGATATGGATAGGAACTATACTCTTATTCTGGCATAATAATCAAGGAACTTTGCTGCCGTACCATGGGTGCAGCAGGCGCAATGATACTATACAGCTCCTGAAAATAGTCCCCAGCTAGGTAACTTCCAACATGACTGGCACTAAGCCACTAAGCTAATAGTAAAATAGCCGGGAACTATTTTCAGGCGATGCGTAATATTATTGCGCCTGCTGCACAAATGGTACGCCAGCAAAGTTCCTTGATTATTATGCTGGAATGAGAGTATAGTCCCTATCTATATCAGCCTAGTAAATTACAACTTTTCATTTTCTGTCGGTCTCTTTGTACACAATGTAACTACAGAAGAGTCAAGTTTTAAATAGAAAAAAATATTTTAACTCTTTGGTGATTTATGCTAAGCTATGCTAAAAGTGCTAACGCCAGACCCTGAATTAATAAGAAAACGGTAAAACTCATCTGTTTAACTCTAGGGGAGTTGGACAATGAGCCTATTTTCAAAAAAAGTGGAGTGTTCCTTTAAGTCTCTGCCACGTATTCACAAAAATACAGTGACACATACGTGTGGTGCTGCTGATGCAGGATTTCATCAAAAATATCTTAATTTGTGTTCAGAAGATGAATGAAGCTCTAATGGGTTTGGAACAACATGAGGGTAAGTAATCAATGACAGAATTTTCATTTTTGGGTGAACTTCCCCCAAAAGTTCATGTTCGTAAGATAAAAAAACAGGGGCCTTCAAGCTTTTTCAGGAGAAGGACCCTGAGCATAGTCCATATGACTCACTGGGTGAAATGTATGTATTTCCACTTACCGTTTGGCTTCCTCTAGGTGACAAAGGTATTCATAAGCAATATTCTGCCTCCTCCTCTCATCCATTTCTTCCGCCGACAGCCTCTCATCATCCACAATGGCTGTAGGATAAACAAAGGAAAATAACAGTTGGAGAATGCAACACCCGATATCAAGAATAGAGGTTATTTTTCCATACTGGTGGAAAAAAACATCAGAACGCTGAGCGTGACATTTTTCCTCTCCTGGTTAATCAGCTAGGCTCTCTGGTTTCAAACTATGACAAAAGGTAATGAATGAATATAACGACGTGTAGCCAAGTTCCATTCTTTTAATTATATTTTATTCAGACTTTGTGTGTTTTTAGTCTGCTGTTGATTTCTGGAATCGCCTTTCAGCAGCATGAACTGGAAAAAGTGCTTAAGCAATTTGAAATGAAGAAGTGAAGTGAATCTGAAACCCATATTTAAACACCTATGAGATCGACCAGACACCGAATGTGTGTGTATGCTTGAGTAATTGTACACAATATACAGTACACGTGTGCAGAAATAATCAGCATCTCTTTCATCGCTGTTAGCGGTACGTGAAAGCATCAGAGGGCAACACCTTTACGTCTAGCGTCTGTCAGCTGTCAACACATTGTTTGTAGTTGATCATTATGTGATTGCTACTACATTACCTCTCTTCCACATTCACCTTCACAACACTGCCAAGTTCAACACAATCACTCTATTTCTGCTTTAGTAGAGCTGACATCATCTTACATATGACTTAAGCTGGTCACAAGAAGTGCTTGATCAGTCTTTATTTGATGTAACTGGGACAAAGTAAAACTATTTTTACGCTACAATGACCTTTAAATAACTGGCCCCAAAGTGATTTTATTGGATGTGGATCCGATCCAATTAACCACAGGTGTAGTTTATCACATTGAACTACTAACATCTGAAAACCATAAAGCCTTGCAATAGCAGTAATTTAAAACAATATATGATTTATATAAATTAAAACCTTGAAAAACATACACTGCTGTGTAAAAGTCTGGGGTCTTTCTCCGATGTCTCATGCAGTTGAGGTCAAAAGTTTACATACACCTTGCAAAATCTGCAAAATGTTAATTGTTTTACCAAAATGCATATTATTTTTTATTTAGTACTGACCTGAATAAGATATTTCACATAGAAGGCATTACATTACATATAGTCCGCAAGAGAAAATAACTGTTGAATTTATAAATATGACCCTGTTTAAAAGTTTACATACATTTGATTCTCAATACTGTTGATACCTGAATGATCCACAGCTAGTTTTTTTTTGTTTAGTGATAGTTGTTCATGAGTTCCTTGTTTGTCCTGAACAGTTAAACTGTCCGCTGTTCTTCAGAAAAAATCCTTCAGGTCCCACAAATTCTTTGGTTCTTTCGAATTTTTGTGTATTTGAACCTTTTCCAACAATGACTGTATGATTTTGAGATCCATCTTTCCACACTGAGGACAACTGAGGGGCTCATATGCAACTATTACAGAAGGTTCAAACACTCACTGGTGCTTCCGAAGGAAACATGATGCATCAAGAGCCAGGGAGTGAAGATCAAGGTAAATTGAACTTATTTTGTCTTCTGGGGAACATGTAAGTATCTTCTGTAGTGTTCTGAAGGGCAGTACTAAATGAAAAAAAAATATTTAGGCAAAAAATATACACATTTTCAATCTGTTTAAAAGTTTATACCTCTGGCTCTTAAAGCATAATTTTTCCTAAATAGCGGGCAGTTTAACTGTTCAGGACAAACAAGGAACTCATGAACAGCTATCACTAAAATAAAAAAAAATGGATCATTCAGGTAACAACACATTATTAAGAATCAAGTGTATGCAAATTTTTGAACAGGGCCATTTTTATAAATTCAATTTTTTCTCTTAAATTTCTATTTTCTCTTGTGGACTATATGTAAATGTCTTTTATGTTAAATATCTTATTCAGGTCGATACTAAATAAAAAATAACATGCATTTTGCATGATCCCTCCTATTTTATTAAAATAATGAACATTTTGCAGATTCTGCAAGGTGTATGTAAACTTTTGACCTCAACTGTATGCTCACCACTCTTACTTATTTGATCAAATACAGTAAAACAGTAGTATGTTGTGAAATATTATTACAATTTAAAAATGTAAACTGTTTTCTGCTTTAATAAAATATTTTAAAACATAATTTATTACTGTATTGGCAAAGCTGAATTTTCTATCATGATCCTTCAAAAATCATTCTAATATGTTGATTTTTCTGCTCAAGAAAATATTTGTTATTATTAACAACGTTGAAAAAGCTGTAAAACTGCTTAATATTTTTATTATTATTTATTTTAAATATAAATTATTATCCTTTTATTTTGTGTCACTGTTGATCAAATTAATGCATGCATGCTGACTAAAAATATTAATTTATTACAAAAAAAACTTGACCCCAAACTTTTAAATGGTAGTTTATTTCTGTAAAATGTTTTGAAGGAAATTGTGTTTGTGCTACATTTCTTTCAAATAAATGCCACATTGTGTCATGCTTTATTCAGTACAGAAATGTTCATTTTTAAAGCTCTGTGTTTTTAAGGCCACTGTATTAAATATGAATCTTTTAAAGGAATTTATCAAATGTAATCAACACAAACAGAGTATTGGAATTATGTTCAAACTGAACTGATGTAATATTGATCATGATCCACTGAATTTTGTTGAACTGCATTAATTTTTAGACATTTACATTACTAGTCAAAAGTTTTTGAAGATTTTTTATGTTTTTTGAAGAAGTCTCTTCTGCTCACCAAGCCTGCATTTATTTGATCCAAAGTACAGCAAAAACAGTAAAATTGTGAAATATTTGTACTTTTTAAAAGATTTGTATTTGAATATATTTTAAAATGTAATTTATTCCTGTGATTTCAAAGCTAAATTTATAGCATCACTACTCCAGTCACCCAATCCTTCAGAAATAATCTGGATATTCTGATTTGCTGCTAAAAAACTATTATTATTATTAGTATTATTTTTATTATTATTATGGTGAAATGCTGAGTAGGAATTTTTTAGGTTTCTTTGACGAATAGAAAGCTCAGAATAACAGCATTTATCTGAAATAAAACTCTTCTGTAACATTATAAATGTCTTTATCATAATTTTTCATCAGTTTAAAGCAGGGGTCACCACACTCCTACAGAGTTTAGCTCCAACCTTAATCAAACACACCTGAACCAGCTAATCAAGGTCTTAATAGGTATACCTGAAACTTCCAGGCAGGTGTGTTCAGGCAAGTTGGAGCTAAACTCTGCAGGTCACCGGCCCTCCAGGATTAAGTTTGGTGACCCGTGATTTAAAGCATCCTTGCTAAATGCTTGCATTATGTGATACAGAAGACTGAAGTAATGATGCTGAACATTTAGCTTGGAAATCACAAGAATAAATTGCATTTTAAAATATATTCAAATAGAAAACAGTTATTTTAAATAGTAAAATTATTTCAAAGTTTTACTGTTTTTGCTGTACTTTGGATCAAATAGATGCAGGCTTGGTGAGCAGAAGAGACTTCTTTAAAAAAAAACATTACAAATCTTACAGTTCAAAAACTTTTGACTGGTAGTGTACTTTATCTTGTGATTTAATCATTTCTTTTAATGACATAGAGCTGCTGCTGCCTCTTACTCACCAATCACATGATGCAACCAACACATCCATATTCAGTCCTGGGTAAAACCAGGACTGGATTTTGAATGTGTTTTCTATTTTGAAATCACCCTGCAAAAACTGCAAGATAGTGAAGCTGTGCAAAGCTGTTGTTCTGCCAGATGATGTGGTGCCCTCGTTCAACATGCCGTGACTGAACACGTCAACAAGACACTCTTATAGAACAACTGTCAACCACATCCAAACATCAAAACACCATCTATGAAAGCAGCACAGAATTTTACAATCTGTAGCATTTACCACAGAGCTCATGACTGATTTTGAAAACAGGCCACTAGCAGATGTAGCGGCACTCACGTCACTTAGTTTAATAAGTGATGATACAATCACCCATCCCTTGACAGAAATATACAGTGTATCTCCACAGACTGGTTGATGCATCAATAAAATAGTAAAATATGACACTTATTATGACTCTTTGTGAAATAGGTCACATCCATTCTCACAAGAAAAAGCCAGCAGCTTGATAACAAAGACCAGTGAGGTTAAAAAGAAAGCTAAAGAGAACTTGTGATGCTCTGACATGGAATGAAAAGCTCATTTTTACATGTGATAAGCACAAGACTGTGTCCGACTACCAAGTGTTTTCACAATCCTCACTCATCTAGTAATAATTAAGCTTGCTGACACACAATCCCATGCTGGCCTTTGTTCGACTAAATGAGATTCAATTCTATAATGGCAAACAGCAGTGCAAATTGCTCACCCTGATGCACAGGCCTAGGCTTGCCAGTTAACCTCTGTGGGGTTTAATTACGTAGGTCAGCCTTATCACCTCAATCTGTCCCACAGACAATAAACTCAATATTTTGAAAACATGGCAACAAAAGTGGGTTCTCATAAAAGTGGCTTAGCATTTAAAATATTATAAAAAAGAAAAAAGGCATCAACGATTCAACAAAGTGCGACAGCCACTTGAGGAAACATTAGATTCAGTTGCTGTTGACTAAGATCTGATGTGGCAACATTAGTAACAGATGCACATTGTTATTCAATTACAGTTTTGGGTCTTTTATTTACCAAGGATGCACTAAATTGATCAAAAGTGACAGTATTTTTGAAAATAATTAAATTTAAAATTAATGCTGTTCTTTCGAACTTTCTAATCATCAAAAATCCTGAAAGCACAAGCTATTTTTAACATTGATAATAAGAATTTTTTCTTGATTTTTGAAAAATCATGTGACACTGAAGACTAGAGTAATGACTGCTGAAAATTCAGTTTTGCCACAACATTAAAATAAATAATGAGTTAGTTTAAATTGTAATTTTTTTTATCACAATATTACAGTTTTTACTGTATTTTTGATCAAATAATTGCAGCCTTGGTACGTAGGAGACGTCTTTTCCAAAACCCTTAAACTTTTAACGTTACGCTACCAGTCAAAAGATTTTTAATGCTTTTTAAAGTCTCTTCTGCTTATCAAGCCTGCACTTATTTGATCCAAAGTACAGCAAAACCTGTAAAATTTGTATAAACTGTATAAACTCTTTTCTATCTGAATATATTTTAAAATGTAATTTATTCCTGCGATTTCAAAGCTGAATTTTTAGCATCATTACTCCAGTCACATGATTCTTCAGAAATCATTCTAATATTCTGCTTAATAAACATTTATTACTATTATTATTATGTTGAAAACAGACAAGTACAATTTTTTCAGGTTTCTTTAATGAATAGAAAGTTTTGAAGAACAGCATTTATCTGAAATGGAAATCATTAGAAATGTCTTTATCACTTCTGATCAATTCAAAGCATCCTTGCTAAATAATAGTATTATATTTTTGATAAATGCTGATATTTGGGTCTTTCTATTTATCAAAGAATCCTAAAAAAATGTAATCAGCTGATTCAAATTTTGATGATGATAATAATAATAATAAAATTAGCATATTAGAATGATTTTTGAAGGATCATGTGACACTGAAGACTGATGTAATGACTGCTGAAAAATCAGTTTTTTTGCCACAACACTAAAATTAAATGTAAAAGTTAAAATTAAATTCAAATTTTCACAATATTACTGTATTTTTGATCAAATAATTGCAGCCTTGGTGTGTAGGAGACATCTTTTCCAAAACCCTTAAACTTTTAATGTTGAGCTAATGTTTTGAATGGTTTTTAAAGTATCTTCTGCTCACCAAGCCTGCACTTTTTTGATCCAAAGTACAGCAAAAACTGTAAAATTCTAAAATATTTGTATCATTTAAAATAACTGTTTTCTATTTGAATATATTTTAAAATGTAATTGCAAAGCTAAATTTTTAGCATCATTACTCCAGTCACATGATTCTTCAGAAATCATTCTAATATTCTGCTTGATAAACATTTATTACTATTATTATTATGTTGAAAACAGACAAGTACAACTTTTCAGGTTTCACTGATGAATAGAACGTTCTGAAGTATAGCATTTATCTGAAATGGAAATGTCTTTATCACTTTTATCGCTTTTGATCAATTTAAAGCATCCTTGCCAAATAAAAGCATTATATTTTTGATAAATGCTGTCTTTGGGTCTTTCTATTCATCAAAGAATCCTAAAAAAATATATATTTATAACAATAAATGAATGCAGGCTTGGTGAGCAGAAGACTTCTTTAAAAAACATTAAAAATCTTACTGTTCAAAAACATTTGACTGGTAGTGGTAGTAAACTATGTCAGCAACCACACCACACTTATAGTGGTTGTGAGGGGAACATCTATAGTAAACTGTGGCCATCCAATCTCTCATATCAATATGGGCCACAGCTACCTCATATGACAATAAGATGCAGTACAAGGCATTTCACTCCACCTTGCACAATATGATGTAATTTCCTGTGCACTTACTTTCAAAATTAACCCTAAAATGGTTGAGGATCTATTGTGATGCAGACTTTGGCCCATGCAAAATTTGTAAGGTATCCTCAAGAAAGCAGCTTAAGACGAAGGGTTGTACAACAGCTTTTGGAGTGAAATTCAATTTGTGAAGCATGAGAATGCTATCCAAAAATCAGCTTTTTGTGATTACAAAAGGCAATCAATCACAAAAAGGCTCATGTAAACACCCTATACAAATCAGCAGCATGAAACCAGTGGCCTTGTCAGCAGTTTAGCTGGAATGTGATCTCTGTGCCAGTGTTGACACAAGTTAAGTAAACTTCATATAATGAGCTGACAAAAAGTAAGCTAGTAGATCTCTCAACCTTAATTTGATATGGCGAAGTTCATCTCAAACTAGAAGATTCTAGTTCAACTAGTTTACGCCAGAATCAATTGTGTGCTATCATCTTGAACATTCTTCATCATTCTAGATATACATAGTAAGACATAGCGTCTTACCAGAGTGGTGCAATGTGTGTGTTTAATAAAACCTGCATAGATAAACTACTTAAACAGAATTCCTCAAATATCTGGACTGTACAGACTGTCAGGTGCTTTTACAAAGGGCAGAGGTAATGTTTAACTGGAGAAAACTCTCATGGAGCTTCTCTTTGCTCAGGCCACAGCATGAGATCTAATGCCAAGGATACACAAACACCTTTCTGAGGCAACATAATGGCAGAGAAAGATCAGGGATCTAGAACTACACAGAAAATAATAGTTCATAGAGCATATATGAAGGGCTCAAAAGAAGTTATCATTAGCACATTATCATAGCTTCTTGATTAAAAATGGGAAGTGGGGTTGACAGAAATATAATTGGCAACTGAATTTAAACTATAGATAGATATTCGTCATCAGATCTATTATACACATATCTACTTGCTCAAATCTCTCTTACTGGTTCAATAGCTTAGTTCAATCATAAATCTTGATATAAATGTTCACTCTTCACTTTAAATTGCCTTAAATGACCCCCTAGCAGATTATTTTTACAACATGGTTAAATGAAACTAGCAATGGGCTGATAAATCAGGAAAATTAACTTCAAAAACATTTTATACACTCTAAAATACATGTTTAGGTAACCTAATAAAACTTAACTGGCTTTATTCAAGTCAAATATTATTTAAAATCCTAGAAAAAATATTAACTATCTGACGTTACTGCACTGATCATAGCTGTCAGATTACGGTTTCAGCTACTCTTGCTGACCAGCTGTCTAGGACACTACAGTACATTCAAATTCAATTAATACTATTTAGTTTCATTTTTATAAAGTAGTTTAATAACTGACATGATGTGAAGTGACTCTACTTACATCCATATCGTGGTCTGAGAGAGTTTGCGCCGTCTTCATGGTACATCCTGCTTCCTCTGAAACTCTGCTGAGCCTCCACCACAAACTGCGCTCGGACTTACGCTTACTTCAGACTTCTTTCTCAGGCGAGTAAAACGAAATGTACTCCTTTTGTCATAGCACTGGTCCCCAGGAAAACGCCGTACCCATTTGCATTGAAGCGCTTTCGGTTACTGCGGCTCTCTTCCTTCGCCTGTCAACCTGATGAAAACCCCTGTGAACTGGGGCTGCGACTCTGCTGACACTGACTGAATGACGGTGCTCCACCTGCTGGCGTGTGACGCCCATCCTGACGCTGGCAGTGAAGTACAGTATTTCCACCTGATCTCACCCCAAAACATACTATCGCTTTGTTGTGTAAACTAATGTAGTCAGTGCGATGGTGTTATTAGATAATAATCTTGACTTGAGGAAAAACAAATGTTAATTTATACGTTTTAAAGAGTTTAACGTCGAATTTATTTAGGTTTTAAACTAGGAATTCCATTGTATTATAAAACAACACAAACAAAACTATAAATAAATAGCCTAAATAAAATGTATTCGCTAGGTTTTAACACTCGTGAACTTTAAGAACTGACGTCATGTGAAAATCACCTTGGGACCTTAAAAGTCATTACAAAGAAGCTAGTTTTGATGAAAAGTTTAAGCATTACGTGTGCAGATCACAAGCAAGGCAATGACATACACTTAACCTGTCACTCGGGCCTATGGTGTTTATGACTTCTGAAATACTAAATTAAAATGCAACGGCTAAATTCAATAGAATCAATAAGTCTAATGGTTAAAAAAATCAAGCAAGTAATCAAAATGTATTTAAATTAAGATATAAAAATGAATGTACTAATGAATGTACCTTTTTACCATTTACCATACTTATCTATAAGATCTGGCCCAATACAATGCATTTGAGTGGTATAATTTTTTATAGATCCTATATTTACTATTTATTCCAAGCAAAGGTCAAATGTGACACATGAGTTTCTCATTTTAGAGTGAGACAACATTTCTGTCATAAATTGGGTACAGGCAGCACACCTCCTACAGATGTCAGTGTTGCACTACATTAAAAAAAACAGTGCCCTCGTCATAATATTGGGCGGGAAAATTGGTCCTCATTTTTGACAAATCATCTGTCATCTGTAAGTTCATTTTTCAGTGAACTTACTTTTTTAAGATAGATACAAGTTGTACTGTAGGCTACTTACTATATTTACGTTGCATTTATCTTAAGCTTTCATCCAATTCTGCCCTTTCACATCAACACTGCAGAGAAAAAAAAAGATTTGTGTAAAATTTCACATTGTTGTCAACTATTCATGCAGTTAGCATTGTAGGCTATATCGAATTTCTTTTATGAGTGTATATATATATATATATACTATTGCTTCATCAGTAATTTTGTAAATATATTTTTAATACTTTCATTATAGTGGTGAGTATTTACTATTTGGACTCTTGACCCATGACTTTTTAATATTAGATTTTATTTGGCTGCTGTAACTGAATTATAACAGCTAGACAAGGAAAGAGCAAAAGTCATCCAATGGTAATGATTATGTTTTGACATAATCATCATGTAGTGACCTGAATAATTGAGTTTTCTTTGTTGGTTACATAAACACTGTGAACAACATAAGATCTAACATTTTAAGTATAATCAGACAGATGTTTTTAAAACTTATTTTGATCGAATACCTGTAAATTGTTTAGACACACAGACATCAAGAACCAGCGTGATATTCACAACAATGGTGACCATCAAAACAGCATGTTGTAGCCAAACAAAACTCATCCATGGCTCCCATCATGCGTTGTAGCATTAATAAATTATGCTATTTGTCACTGTTGTTGAGATTCATGCACTGATTCTTGATGTCTGTGTGTGCCTTAAACACTTTTTTTTTTTGCTTGTAAGAAATCCTTCCAAAATTAATAGAAAATACAGATCAATCAATAAAGAAAATATAAGAGATTAGACTATAGACTAGACAAATAATGATTATGTTAAAACATAATCATCACCACCTGATGATTTTTGCTCTTTACAAAAGTCTAGCTGTTATAATTTAGTTAAATAAAATGTAATATTAAACAGTCATGAATAAAGAGCCCAACTAAAGTAAACACTGACCGCTATAATGACGACTGAAACTTAGATCATGCATAGATCAACATTTTGTGAAACCAGTTCAACAAAGGCATCAGTACACAATTAGAGAAAGATTATTAGTACACATTTAAGTGATTCTGAGAACATAATGTAAGTTGATAAATAATGAAAAAAATAAAAATAAAATTGGCTCTAAAAGTTCATATTTCAAATTATTCAACCCCCAAAAGTCTGGTACAGAATCTTTTATTCTTTAAAACCACCAATAAACATTGCTTGGAAGTGCTTGGTCAGATCACTGGAAATCTTTGGTTTTCACTTTGCCACTGCTTTCTTCAAATTCAACCAATATTTTCAATTAGAATTAAATCTGGAGACTGAACAGGCCACTCAACAACATTTTATGAGCGATCCCTGAACCAAGCTTAAGTAGATTTGGATGTATACTTTGGGATGATTGTCTTGCAGGAAAAACCACTGACCATCAGCTTTAGTCGTTGCACCAAATGCATCACAATTCTTTCCAAAATGGCTTGATACTTCAAATAATCCATTATGTTCTTCATACGGTCATGATTTCCATTTCCTGCAACAGTAAAACACCCCCATAACAGGACTGGTCCAACTCAATGATTGATGCTGGATATGGTGTTCTTCTGCTTATAAGCTTGACCTTTTTTTTTTTCGCACCAGGCAAACAGCTGATCCGTAGGCCCAAAAAGTTCCAGTTCGGTCACATTACTCAAAAAATATTCTTCCAGAACTCTAAAAAGAAATGAATTTTAGCATGTTCAAGTCTGCCTTTTTGTTCTTCTTGTTCAAGAGCGATATTCGGCAAGATGCCTCAACATGAAGGCCACACTTGTCTAGTGTTCTTCTTATACACTGCATTGAAATGATTTTCCTCCTTTTATCAGGGCATCTTGCAAGTCTTTGGCTGTACATTGCAGGTTTTTCTCAGTTGTTCTGATCTGATCAAACATTTTATGATATTATGCTTTTTTTTTATATTTATGATATATATATATATATTTTTTTTCAACACCCTCAAAGGTTTTCTGGTACAACACATTTTAAACTAAGGAATAAGGCTGCCAGCTGTAATTTTGGGAACTTTTAATGTCTTGGAAATCTTCATATAGCCTTAGATGCTTTAATAATAAAACTATTTCTTCCCTATACAGCTGAACTCAAACGCTTACATACACCTTGCAGAATCTGCAAAATGTTAATTATTTTACCAAAATAAGAGGGATCATACAAAATGCATGTTATTTTTTTATTTACTATGACCTGAGCAAGATATTTCACATAAAAGATGTTTACATATAGTCCACAAGAGAAAATAATAGCTGAATTTATAAAAATGACCCTGTTCGTAAGTTTACATACACTTGATTCCTAATACTGTTACCTAAATGATGCACAGCTGTCTTTTTTTGTTTAGTGATAGTTGTTTATGAGTCCCATGTTTGTTGTGAACAGTTAAACTGCCTGCTGTTCTTCAGAAAAATCCTTCAGGTCCTATAAATTCTGTGTTTTTTCAGCATTTTGTGTATTTGAACCCTTTCCAACAATGACTTTATGATTTTGAGATCCTTCTTTTCACACTGAGGGCAACTGAGGGACTCATATGCAACTATTACAGAAGGTTCAAACACTCACTGATGATCCAGACGGAAACTGTGTCCATTAAGAGCTGGGGGGTGAAAACTTTTAGAATTTGAAGATCAATGTAAATGTAGCTTATTTTGTCTTCTGGGAAACATGTAAGTATCTTCTGTAGCTTCTGAAGGGCAGTACTAAATGAACAAAATACAATATTTCGCAAAATAAGAAAAATGTACACATCTTCATTCTGTTCAAAAGTTTTCACCCCCGGCTCTTAATGCATTGTGTTTCCTTCTGAAGCATCATTGAGTGTTTGAACCTTCTCTAATAGTTGCATATGAGTCCCTCAGCTGTCCTCAGTGTGAAAAGATGGATCTCAAAATCATAGTCATTGTTGGAAAGGGTTCAAAAACACAAAAATGCTGAAAAAACAAAGAATTTATAGGACTTGAAGGCAGTTCAACTGTTCAGAACATACATGGGACTCATGAACAACTATCACTAAACAAAAAAAGACAATTGTGGATCATTCAGGTAACAACACAGTATTAAGAATCAAGTGTATGTAAACTTTTGAACAGGGTCACCTTTATAAATGTAACTATTATTTTCTCGTGTGAACTATATGTAAACATCTTTTATGTGAAATATCTTACTCAGGTCAGTAGTAAATAAAAAACAACATGCATTTTGTATGACCTCTTTAATTTTGGTAAAATAATTAACATTTTGCAGATTTTGCACGGTGTATGTAAACTTTTGACTTCAACTGTAGCTTTTGTGAGAGCTCCGGTGAATTTGCCATATTTGCTACTCAACTTCAGCACATGCATCAACTATTTCTTGTCTTTAAATGCTTAATTGTATTTTAAGACAATTTTGTTCCCTACCATAAAAATAAGTGACTTTAAAACAACGTTGAATAGGGGTTGGATAATTATGACAGCTGTGTTATAAAAAAAAAAACCCTGTAACTCCAAAACATTACTTTATATATATTGATATTATCCCCTTTAATACGCCAGTAAACTGTGCGTATGATACTATATGAGACTATAAATTAAATTTGCTAATAAAGCTTCTAAAGCTTTGCTTAATATTAACAGGCACAGACACTTTTCAGCACATCTTTATTACCTTCACAAAATATGACAGCTGTATTCTTCTGTATTTTTCTGCCATTAAACACACAACAGTGCGACATTCTCTGGAGAGCTGAGCACACAGACCCGAAAAGTTTAATACATGCAGTTTTGTTCAGTGATGTCTCTAGGAACGAACAGTGCTGCAATGACAGGTGAACAGTGAACAGTTTCAGCGGTGTACGAACACTAAAGATTCATCCAATGCACCCCCCAAAAATGTTTACATACAGTATTTCAGCTTGTGAGTCAATCACTGTAACCCTATGTACAAAATATACACAAAAAAGCACACATTTACCCATACACAGATATATACACGCACAGTTTGTACTGTTCACAAGCGCACACACATCATTTCAGACAGCAACACTAAAATATATGCAGAAATAAAAAGGTTTTCAGATGAAGACAGATCAAGGACAGTACAGCAATGATCCTTTATAATCTCATTTACAAATAACACCTTCAAGAAACTGCATAGCTTTGCTGAGAGTGAGACAGCATTAAGCCACTTTGGTTAGTTGGAAGCCAAATCAAATAAAAACATCATAAGGTCCTCTTTTTTTTAAACTGAAATTTCTTATTGTAGACCTCTCAAAACAGCAAAAGCTAGATTACAGTAACACTATTGATTCATGAATTTGGCACTGACTGTAAAATCTGGACTGTAAAACATGTGATGTTATGTGATGGCAAATCACAAATCATTCTATTATTAGGATATGGTGCTCAAGAAACATTTATTATTATCAATGTTGAAAACGTTTTTTGTGGAAAACCGTGATTTTTTTGGCCTCAGAAATGTTTTATAACACTATAAATGCTTTTGCTGTCAATTTGAACTAATTTAATGCATCTGTGCTGAATAAAAGTATTACGGCTAATTTCTTTAACAGAAATCAAACCTTTAAATAGTAATGTATTTAAAATTAAGGTCAAAAGTTTACGTATACCCTGCAGAATCTGCAAAATGCTAATTATTTTACCACAATAAAAGGGATCATACAAAATGAATGTTACTTTTTATTTAGTACTGACCTGAATAAAATATTTCACATGAAAAATGTTTACACATAGTCCACAAGAGAAAATAATAGTTCAATTTATAAAAACGAAGAAGTTTACATACACATGATTCTTAATACTGTGTTATCTGAATGATCCACAGATGTTTTTTGTTTAGTGATAGTTGTTTATGAGTCCCTTGTTTGTCCTGAACAGTTAAACTGCCTGCTGTTCTTCAGAAAAATCCTTCAGATCCTACAAATTCTTTGGTTTTTCAGCATTTTTTTTGTGTGTGTTTGAACCCTTTCCAACAATGACTGTATGATTTTGAGATCCATCTTTTCACACTGAGGACAACTGAGAGACTCATATGCAATTATTACAGAAGGTTCAAACGCTCACTGATGCTCCAGAAGGAAAAACGATGTATTAAGAGTCAGGGTTGTAAACTTTTGAACAGAATGAAGATGTGTCAATTTTTCTTATTTTGCCTAAATATAATTTATTTTTTCATTTAGTACTGCACTTCAGAAGCTAGAGAAGATACTTACATGTTTTCCAGATGACAAAATCAGCTAAATTTATCCTGATATTCATTTGTTTTCACCCACCGGCTCTTAATTTTTCTTTCTGAAGCATCACTGAGAGTTTGAACCTTCTGTAACAGTTGCATACGAGTCCCTCAGTGTGAAAAGATGGACCTCAAAATCATACAGTCATGAACAGCAGGCAGTTTAACTGTTCAAGACAAACAAGGCACTCATAAACAACTATCACTAAACAAAAAACAGCTGTGTATTCAGGTAACGTATCAAGCGTGACTTCATTTTTATAAATTCAACTATTATTTTCTCTTGTGGACTACGTGTAAACGTCTTTTATGTCAAATATCTTATTCAGGTCAGTACTAAATGAAATAATAACATGCATTTTGTATAATCCCTTATATTTTGGTAAAAAATAAACAACATTTTGCAGATTCTCTGAGGTGTACGTAAACTTTTGAGCTGTAAATATCTAAGTTATTATATAGAAGCAACCACAAACACAGAATTCTCTTTACTTGGCTTGGAAATGATGCTTGTAAATGAATTACGTGTCATGTGGTTCTCAAACACATCTCTCCTCCCCTCTCTACAGATTGTAGACCCCATATGTTGAGGCGGGCCCTCTGCACCCGCAAACCTGTCGTGCCAACAAGATGAGTCTTTGACACTGTACATAAAAGAGGCTTTCCAGAACATCACCAGCTTGATTCTCATCAGTCTTTTCTGTCAGATGGTAAGATGGTTTGCATGTGACTGTGACAGATACACACTCTTTGATAGCAAGCCATCTCAAGTTCATATGTGATAATGATCTTATGTAGGAGAGGCACAGTTTCAAAAGGCCATTCGCTGTTAGACAAATCACAAAGTGGCAGAACAAGTCAGATAACACATGTCTGGTGTACATGAAATCAAAAAGTTTTTGTTGCTTACAATAAAAAGCTTATGAACAAAATATACTCCACTGTATATGAACAAAACACCTGCAGAGCACAAAATAGGACTTTTTGATTTTTATGAACACTGGCGGCAGGAACTTTATGCATGTACTTTGAGCATGACTACAGTGCACAGTTGTGGCCTTTTTCATCAGAGGTTGGAGTACATATGCAAAAGGCTTGATTATTTAAAAAAATAATAATAATAGTGTAAAAAAATACTCAGCAAAACATTATTCTTACATTAGAAATGCATCTGGATGTTTTCAGTATGTTTAGTCAAATCCTGGAACTAATCACTGAATAAAGAGTTGTTTATCAGTAGACCAGCCTCAGTCTCTCATCTCTTAAGTAATTCTCATGGTTCAGTAAGCCAGCTGTGATGCAGCTGTGATGAAGTTTCGGCATATCTGATCATTCTCTCTGCATACTTGCAGCAGGTTTGGACGGCTCATTAATAGGTTGTTTTGCTCAAGTGTTAATAAGGGGAGATTAATATTTATGCTCAAGTCCATTCCTAGGTCGTCATAAATTTCTAAAAAGCCACGAGGAAAAATTAGGGTCTTGGTTAAATGAACTGTACAATACGAAGGTACAGAGGTTTTATTATTGTAAAGAAAAGTCTAAAGATTGTCAAAATATTTATCCACTGTTCGACAATGCCTAATTAACAAGTATCTTGTTATGAACACAATATAAGTACACAATGTACAATAATGAGGAATGAAGGTTAAGTCAAGCCTTTTAAGTTTCTCCAGACCTCTGACACAAGGGTTACATGAGGACATTTGACCTGGTGTCAGGTAGTCGCAATCCCACCAGACCTCCGCCTACGAGCACTGAGGAGGCCAGAAGAATGGGGATAGCTTTGGTGATGCCCACTAAAGAACCAAAAATCAGATTTCCCATCACTGCGGCTAGCTTGCACAAGGCATTACAGAAGCCAAATCCAGTTCCTCTGAAATAAAGAAGTGGAGGGAGGAAGGATTTGAAAAGTGAAAAAAGTAAAAAGTTTGTGTTACATTGATATTTAATAGGCTTTGGGATTTGGGATCATTAAACAGCTTTGTTGTGTGGCGTTAGCATATTTTATTATGTATGAGTACAAACCCACCTTCTGTCTGTAGGGTACAGCTCCACTGTCACAACATCCAGGGAGTTCCAGGCGGAGATACTCAGCCCATTGTACAAGCAAAGCATCCCAATCATCATTGACTCACTGGTGCCAAACCACAGGAAGAAGCAGCTGATACCAGAAAGGATCATGGAAAACCCTGACAACACATAAATGACAAAAAGTATGAATCTCAAGTATATTTGATAGTACTGCAAAGTGTTAGCAAAAAATGAATTATTTGTCTCACCTAACATAGACAAGCGGCCAATTTTGTCCATGAGAAGTGCAGATACAATGTTGCCAGGCAGAACAGCAAGCGTTCCCAAGAAATTGACAAAGTAGACCCAGTATGCACTATAATCATCTTCAAATGTCATTTGACAGCCTGTTTTGTTGTGGTAAAAAGTGCTGTTTACGACATCAGTGTTTATAAGTTTTGAGTCGTCGATATCTGTCAAAAGAATAAGTTAATGAGATTTAAACCACAGTAGAAAGTGATGATTAAGTATGTGCAGACATCCAAAAAGTGGTCTGTTTCGTGTTCGAAAAGAAATGAAAATTTTACCAGTGTTGTAGAAGACAGCCTCAATAAACGTGCAGTTTCGAAAGAAAGATCCCACTGACGTCACATCCTCAAAAAAGCAGCTCTGGAAGGTGGAATTGATAAAAGTGACAGACTTGAATTTCATATTTATGAACCTGAGGAACGAATAAAGAAAATGATTTATGTGATAATATGCACACACAGAATAAGAAGTAGTACAATAATAAGAAGATTGCTTCAACAGTTTGAATAAGTCACCTGTCATTGATAAATAAGCTATTAGTGTGTATCTGGTTCTCAAGGGTGAAATTGAAGGTGAAGTCTTCAATGCGCTCATTATTATGCCTTTGTACTTTGGAGGCATATTCATCGGATTGAAGATGTTTGATGACGTCAGGAAACCACACAGATAAACCGTAATACCTGTAGAAGTAACGGAAATACAGAAGAAAAAAAATGCAAGAAAGAAAGGGCAAACAGAATGATAAATAAAATGATGATATAATGCTACATAGATCGAGAGACAGACAAATAAAGAGACAGACAAACAAAAGGATAGACAGATAGAGAGAAGGACAGACAGACAGACAGACAGACAGACAGACAGAAAAACAGACAAAAAGACATACAAACAGAGGGGCAAACAGACAAAAAGACAGAGAGAGACAGACAGACCGAAAGACAGACAAACAGAAAGAAAGACAAACAGACAGACACGCAGAGACAGAGAGATAGACAGACAGACAAAAAGACAGACAGAAAGGCAGAGAGACATACAAACAGAGGGGCAGATAGACAAAAAGACAGAGAGAGAGACAGAAAAACAGACAAGCAGACAGACAAACAACGTAAGAAAAGAAAGAAAGAAAGAAAGAAAGACAGACAGCAAGACAAACAGACAGACACGAAGAGACAGAGAGAAAGATAGACAGACAGACAGACAGACAGACAGAGAGAGACATACAAACAGATAGACAAAAAGACAGAGACAGACAAAAAGAGACAAGCAGACAGACAAACAGAAAGAAAGAAAGAAAGACAGACACGCACGCAGAGACAGATGGACAGAAAGACAGACAGACAGACAGACAGAAAGACAGAGACAAACAGACAGACAAAAAGACACACACACACACACACACACACACACACACACACACACACACACACACACACACACACACACACACAGAAACAGACAAACAAACAAGTAGACAGAAAGACAGAGACAGACGAACAGACAGACAGACAGACAGACTGACAGACAGACAGACAGACAAACAAACAAACAAACAAACAAACAAACAAACAACAGACAGACAGACAGACAGACAGACAGACAAACAAACAAACAACAGACAGAAAGACAGACAACTTGCAGGGCCCATGCTGGCCTTCTGCGGGCACAGTAGGCTAGGGCCAGCCCACACCAAACCTAAATAGGCCCTGCCCACAGCTTTGGGCTCACTGCAGGCTCTCTGTGAGCAGGCCACACTAGTGGGCTGTCCACATTAATCCCATGATGGCCCAGTGTGGGCTAGCCTGTTCGGGCCCAGAGCAACTTTTGTATCCTTTGGGCCCAAACAGGATTTGTGTAGGCAGCCCTGTAAATCCTACAATCTTACATTTCTTTGTTTGCTTTCTTTTGTGTTTTTTTTACATTTGTGTATTTACATTTTTGGTTATATGTAGCTGTATTAACCTGAATTTCATGTTTTCTATTTTGTATTTAATAAATCCATTGATTTGAAATCCCTTTGACTGTACATTTTTTATAATACAGACATTAGTTATGTGGTGATTGCATCCATTTCAGATGTATAGTAACTGTTTTTCCCAAAGACTTAAGTTAAAGTAGCTGAAAAGTATTTCAAGTGAAACAGACGAACAGACAGACAAAGATAGACAGATGAACAGAAAGACAGGCAGACAAACGAACAAACAGAGACAGACAAAGACATACAGACAGACAAACAGGCAGACAGAAAAAGAAACAGACAGACATCTTACCCAAATGACAGCGTGAGCCACACAATAGCAAGTCTCACTGTACTGTCTTTCACTGGATAATTAAAACACTTCAAGAAATTCAACCAAATCTGGAAGGACAGAAAAATGAGTTTTAATCATTTTTAATATAAAAAATGATAACAGGTAATTTTCTAGAAAAATTTGGCAGATATGCAGGATACAAATGAAATGTACAAAAAACGCAAACTTTGACTTAGAATTATACACCTCCAGAACAGATTAGAGATAAATTCCATCTCAATTGGGATCAGAATTCACTAAAATATATAGGAATATATTTAACGAAAGAAATTTCAACACTAGCAGAGGTCAATTTTGACCCACTTTTAACAAATATCAAAGATGAATTGACTCTATAAAGATGAACATGAACATCCGTCCATGGTAAATCTATCAATTCCAGCACTCCCTGTAGAAATTCCTTTAAAGCAGGGGTGCCCAATCCTGTTCCTGGAGATCTACCATCCTATAGAGTTCAGCTCCAACCCTGATCAAACACACCTGAACCAGCTAATTAATCTCTTAGGTAGCACTTGATAATTACAGACAGCTGTGTTGGAGCAGGGCTGGAACTAAAGTCTGCAGGTAGGTAGATCTCCAGGAACAGGATTGGGCACCCCTGCTTTAAAGCATTGGTCCAAATTAGATAAGATCACTTCCAGATTTATTTGGCAGGGGGAAAAAAAATGGGATTATATTCAAAACATTACAGCTTCCAGCGGAAGAAGGAGGTATGGCATTACCCCATTTTAGGGATTATTTTTATGCGGCCCAGACTAAATACATGCATTTAATTAACATATGTATTCCAACATATCAAACTAGGTGGAAAGATATTGAACTTTCAATAATGAATGATCCCCCAATTCAAGCAGTATTGGCACATAATTTATAGAGTTATAGAGAATGAGCAAAACTCATGGATTAAAGGAACACTGAAAACAGGCTCATTTTCCAACTCCCCTAGAGTTAAACAGACGAGTTTTACCATTTTTGAATCCATTCAGCCGATCTCCGGGTCTGCTGGTAGCATTTTTAGCATAGCTTAGCATAAATCATTGAATGTGATTAGACCATTAGCATCTTGTTAAAAAAAAGGACCAAATATTTTCAATATTTTTCCTAGTTACATTGTGTACTAAGACAGACAGAAAATGAAAAGTTGCGATTTTCCAGGCTGATATGGACCATCATATGGAACATTAAAAATAAAACAGACTTTGATGACCCAATATTGAAGATATTTATAGATTGCTTCCTGAACCCCCCACAATACAAGTGTAGATGGAAATAGTCAATGGTATTTATGTTATGGAAAAGATTACTTTTTCCCTTCGTCTTCAGAAGAATGTGTTCAGAAAAGTCTGGTCCAAGTGGGTCAAATATGTAAAGCCATTATGGCCAGACTTTGTGGAGGTATAAAACAATTGACCCTTCTTTTTTGAGTGAAAAATATTGTAATATCTATGGTATGCCTTTTCCACACCAGAAACCGGCGGACTTTCTCTCACAGTTTCCATCAGATACCAAGAACAAACACTTAACATTATTCAGTATGGAGTACGATTAACTTTATATCTGACATCCCCCGAATAGTACAAATTATTGTTATTAATATTATTATTTAATTTTTATTACATTTTATTTTGTTTTAAATTATGTTAAAAAAGGAGAAAAATTGATTGGCAGAGAACAATGTAATTACATATATTTTTAAATAATGTACTGTTGTTTAAGGTTACACATCATGAATCTCACCCCATGAAGCTCAGTCTTTATTCTGAAGGTCGCTTTTGAGAAGAGGTTGCCAGATTCAGTCTGCATCTCGACAAACTCATCAATCTGCTTTGGGATCTTAATTCTGTTCACCTACAAGAAGAAACACCAGTTACTTGAGTTACATTTACACTGTAAGCCTTAGTTCTCAATTATGATTTATGATTCAGATCAGATTTTTTTTTCTTTACATATCATATTTAAGTGTAATTTGGTGAAAAGCAAGAAGAAAAAAAAACAGACCTGAAAAAGACCTCAGAATGTATTTGGGCCACTCTTGCCTGCAGTCTACATGGGCTTAAATGTGAATATATTTTAAAGGGGGGGTACAACGGTGTTTCGTATATACAGAGTAGTTTACAGTGTTAAAAGACTTGGATTCTCATGCTAAACATGGCCAGTTTAAAAAAATAATTTAGACGAATGACAGAGAATTTCTTTGCCGAAAATCGTACTTCCGGGTTGGTACAAATTTCGGCCATGTTTTTTTTTTATCATGGCTTTAATGACGTAGACAATGGTGGAACTCCTTATATGAGCATTTCTCCCAGAAAAGCGTGCCCACGGTGCCCGCACTCACGTCGACTGGACTGTGAGAAAGAGAGCACGCCCATCAATGCGGTTCATTTGGCTGCACTGCTGCAAGGGATTCACTCGGGAAGAATGTCTCTAAAGAAGTGTGGTTTTGGTTGTAAGGCAAAGATAACTTTGCTCAGCTTCTTGAAGAACCATGCGTTACGTGAACAGTGGATGCAGTTCCTTTTTCCGTGGCAGCAATGGAGTTTAGCAAGTGTGTGTTTGTTGACGAACGTTTCATATACAAGGCCCAGTTCGACGCTGGATTTGCACATTGTTTGATACTGAAAGATGGAGCGGTCCCAGCTATAAAAGATCCTGGACATGATTTAGAAATGCAGATGGTAAGTGAAACGGCATCAAATGTCTGTTTTATTGGCAATCCCAGAGCAAGTGATCGTCGAATTTAGCTCCGCCCACGGCGCACTCAGGTTTTTCCAGAGAAAATCAGAAAGCTGCATTTTCCTTTAATAAATATGATAAAACTAAAGACTTTTTGGAGATAATAAGGATACAGTACTACTCTATAGGTATTCAGGATTAACATGAGATTAGGTGAAACTGTGTATGTTATGTACCCTTTAAACGTTTGACATTAGTATCCAAGCACTTTTGAGAAACACTGTTTAAAAGAGAAAGAATATCTTATGGAAGTATAAGAGTGTCCAATTTGGATGGCAGCTTGATGTTCATCACTAGGCTGCTCACCAAGCAGCTCAGTAAATGACACCAGAAACATCCGTGAAGCCCACATACAGGGCAGGATGAGACAATCATTTAAGAATTTAAGCAAGTTTAAAGCATGGTTGGTGCTCTAAGCAGCTTAAAGTTAGCATATTGAGGAAACTGACTCACGGTGAAGACTTTCTCGGGCTGTCCACGCGCTCGCATGTTTGTGTCATGAATCTGCTTGAGGATCATCCAGGCCTCGTCGTGCTTCCCCACCTGAAAGGATAGCGCAGAAAAAAATCCCTAAGAGATTAACTGGATTAAGTGGAAACCGCAGCGCTAGATGACAGCCGCCCACCTCTATTGCCACGGCAGGCCTGAAAGAGGGGCGTAGGGAGTCACGACAAGCACGCGTCATTAGCTTCAAAAAGAGTCGTGCTTCCTCATGTCAGGCTGTTTCTTCAGATGTTCAAGTCATATAAACTGATGTTTTTATAAACATGCAGTTAACAATAAAGCAGTCATCGGAGATGGATTTTGCCCATTTGTAAATTGGTGATATTACAAACTGAACTGAAGCTATAATGAATCTTTGTATCTCCTCACCCAATTTCAGACACTCCTTACCTCCAAGTAGAACCTAGGGCTCTCCGGCATGAATGTTAAGGCCACCACGGCACAAACGCAGGGGAGAGCGCACACCACCACAAACACCCTCCAGCTGTGGAACTGATAAGCTGAGCCCATACTGAAACTCCAGCCTGAGGTAAACATCAAACAATTTTTCATGTTATTGATCCACCACAGACAAAGAGTTTGGCTGGTAGCACTTCAAGCCATAAGACTGTAGGATTTGAGCTAGAAACATTTATCAGTAACTGGTGGCATGTCACAATGATTATGGTCTGAGTGAACACATCCACTGATTGATTACATAAGAGCTAAGTGCTGTGTCTTTTCCAGGTGCTGGAACTGAAAAACATCTGAAATAATATGTGTAAAAGGTTGTGCTTCATTTTATGATTTAAGTTAGCAACATAGTATGGAATAAAAAAAATTAAGAATTCAGAATCTAAAATACTTAACAAAAACCAAGTACAATTTTTTTTTTTTGATAATATTAGATTAAATAAATATAAATATTAGTTTTAAAAAAACAATTTTTTATTTAGATAAAAAAACCTTGAAATGTTATATTGCCATCTAAACCAAGTTAAAGGAACACTCCACTTTTTTTGAAAATAGGCTCATTTTCCAACTCCACTAGAGTTAAACAGATGAGTTTTACCTTATTTTCGAATCCATTCAGCCGATCTCCAGTTCTGGCGTTAACACTTTTAGCATAGTTTAGCATAAATCATTGAATCATTAAATTAGACCGTTAGCATCTCGATCAAAGATGACCAAAGTGTTTCAATATTTTTCCTATTTAAAACTTGACTCTTCTGTAGTTACATCGTGTACTAAGACCAACAGAAAATGAAAAGTTGTGATTTTCTAGGCTGATGTGAATAGGAACTATACTCTCATTCTGGCATAATAATCCAAAAACTTTGCTGCCGTACCATGGGTGCAACAGGCGCGATGATATTTCGCAGCGCCTGAATATAGTCCCCAGCTATTTTACTATTAGCTTAGTGGCTTATTGCCAGTCACACTGGAAGTTACTTAGCTGGGGACTATTTTCAGGCGCTGCGTAATATCAATGCGCCTGCTGCACCCATGGTATGGCAGCAAAGTTCCTTGATTATTATGACGGAATGAGAGTATAGTTCCTATCCATATGAGCCAAGAAAATTGCTTTTTTCATTTTCTGACAGTCTTAGTACATGATGTAACTACAGAAGAGTCAAGTTTTAAATAGGAAAAATATCAAATCATTTAAAAACATTACAATTATTGCTGTTCAAAAACTGTTGACACACTTAGTGACATTCTGTGTGCTAAAATATTCTAGAAACCTTAGAAAATCAAACTGTATCTTGCACAGATCTACAGTACATATTGCAAAACAGTAAAGTTGTGGTTAAGCATACAGAGCATGATATTCTTCATAATACAGAGGCTGAGAGAACAGAGAGCACACTGAGCTACAGGATTGCACACGTATAATATTCTTAAGTGCATGTATATAAAAGGACTCATCAACACACACCATCCAAAACTATTCTGCATTTCTAATTTTAAGTGGTGTCAGGCAGGTTTCTGAAATCACGTAAAGCAGCTTTAAGACTGTCACAGACTCAGAGAGTTGCTAAAAAATGTGTCTCATTATATTCCAGTTTAAGTGGTGCCTTTTCTACTTCTCCACTATGTATCTTTTTCTTTACCGGTAATGTGTTATGCACTGAGCTGTAAAACAGTGTAGGGTCTTAATGATATCATTAAAGCGGAAATGTCCCATTGAAAGGCACAAGTGTCTTTCACTGCTGGTAACGTAAAGTGGCCATTAAAAAAAAATTACCTCACTCAAAAATGAAAATGTACTTAAAATTTATTAACCCCCAGGCCATCCAAGATGTAGATGAGTTTGTATCTTGTATTGTAACAGATAAGAAGAAATTTAGCATTACTTCACTTGCTCACCAATGGATCCTCTGTAGTGAATGGGTGCCGTCAGAATGAGAGTCCAAACAGCTGATAAAGACATCACAATAATCCACAAGTAATTCACACAACTCCAGTCCATTAATTACTGATTTGTGAAAAGCTCTGTATTTGTTAAAAACAAATCCATCATTAAGGCATTTTACCGTTAAACTATCACAGCTGGTAAAAATACCACTCTATGATCTATAATAGCACTTCCTCCAATGAAAAAATCCATCCTCTGTCGTCCTCTTACATCAAAATCCATCCACATACTGGTTTAGAACTGTTTTGGAATGTCAAACACAGTGATTTTGAACTGTTCAGGACAAACAAGAGACTCATGAACAACTACAATTGAACAAAAAAAAACCCAGCTGTGGATCATTCAGTTAACAACACAGTACTAAGAATCAAGTGTATGTAAACTTTTGAACAGGGTTATTTTTTATAAATTCAACTATTATTTTCTAATGTGAACTATAAGTAAACATCTTTTATGTGAAATATCTTATTCAGGTCAGTACTTAACAAAAAATAACTTACATTTAGTGTGATCCCTCCCTATTTTGATCAAATAATTAGCATTTTGCAGGCTCTGCAAGGTGTATGAAAACGTTTGACTTCAACTGTAAATAAAAAGTCCTATAATACACACAGTACATAAAAAATCTAGAGTTTACAGCTAGAATATGGTGGTATAAATATAATTGATGTCTGAAATTCCAACGAGAGTGAAAGAGACATTAGGAATACGACATGGGGAAATACAGCACTCAGTTTGTGTTCATTATCTCTTTGAGGACTTGTGGTAAATGAAGGTAACACTACACTGCAGTATAAGTGAGAGTTATAAAGCTGTGATTGCAACAGCAGAAAAGCCCAGAGGGTTAATGTTTCGCCCATGTCATTGGAAATCTCATTACATAGATTATGTGCATAATTGACTGAGGAAACGGGTGACTGAGTCAGCAGCTAGCAGACCTACCGTTTGTACTTATGTATGATAGCTTGCCAGTGGCTCTACTCACAGTCGGCTTTAATGCTAATAAAACGACACACGCTTACACACACAAACTGTGTGAAAGTAAATGTTGTAATGACTTGAAACATTTCCAACTGGAAGTACATTTATTTATTTCTTTGTTTTAAAACCTAGCAAGCTGCCTTCAAATGCAATAGTTTAAAGCATCATAGGCAGCAACACAAACCTCATTTTGGCATGTATTCTTTGCAAAGAAGAGAAGCGACAAGTTCAGTGAATTCAGAACTGCATAATATTTCTGCCATAAAAACATGGTAAAAATAGTAAGAGTGGTATGCTCCCTGGTGTAAAAACAGCAGGTTAGGTATATTCTGAAGCACGGCAGCTGGTTTGAGCTAGTTGCTTAGGACCAGCACATGACCATCCTAAACCAGCTTATAACTAAAGCTGGCTGCACACTATACGATTTTAATCCAGATTTTAACAATTAGGGGGCGTGGTCCGATTCGAGGTTCGTCGCAAACTATTTTTTTGTCCAAAAAAATCCTCTGTTGTGTGGTGTCATTACGATTATTTAACTGCTCCCGATCAAGATGCAGCGTCCCCGAACTCAAATCGTAAATCTCAAAAATGATTCTCGATCGGGCTGCCTCTGACGTGATTCCCGCAATAGCCAATGACAGCGAGCAAGCGTCACTTACCAGATGTTGGGTGCTTCTATAGCTGAAACTTGGCAGCCACAAAAAAATGCCACGAAAGCGGAATACATCCCCCATATTCTTTTTTATACATTGTTTTTCACTGTGAAACAGAACACACGCCGGGAGAGCCAGCTGAAAACGCTGAATGTCTTCCTTTTGCTTTTGTTCTCTAGTAACGTTTGATCTCGCAAGTCTCAGTAACCAAGTTTCCATCCAGTTTTTGCAATGTTTTGTTATCGGCAAAGTGAATATGCGTTAAACAAACTTTGCGAAATTTGCTGTCTCAAGCCTGTTTCCATCCAACTGGCTTTTTATGTGTATGTGGTATGTGGTGTATGTGATGAATTCATTCCCTAAAAAAACGAACTGCCGCTTAAGTTTTAGTGTATCGCAAAAAAAAGTTGCCCTTGAGCTGTTTCCATTCATAATTTCACCTACTGCGCAAATTATATATAGGCTAGTAGCCGGTTCTTCATCCATTTGAAACAAAACTTTTTTTGTATTTAGTTAGGCTTAGGCTATAGACATTTAGATACTTGATTACGCAATATTCATGAACAGGTGCAGCTGTATTTTAAAAGTATTATTTTTCTGATTAACTTTTATTAGACTGTATTGGAAATAGGAATGTTCATTTCGGTTTTTTTTTTTTTTATTTCTCCCTAATCGACAACCGATGGTTGTTAAGCCATAACCGTTCACCGACAAGATTACAAATAAATTACATGGTTGTGACCCATTAAAAATATCTACATTTGTTTTCCAGGGATTCATTTTAGACACGCAAAAAGCAACATAAACAACAGAGCGTGAGGATCGACATGGTCACATCACGCATATGCAGCGTTTTTGCTAACGGAGAAAAACGAAATAAAGCTATATATAAAATAAATAAATAGGCTTATATGTGAAATCTATTTTTTCTAAATAAATAGTAAATTAACAAAACGAAAGAAAAAAAAAACTGTGCAACAATACTAGCCTATATGCAGAATTTCGTTTAATTTTTGTGATGCACTCTTGAGAAAGCAGCATAGTTTCCTTCCTTACAATTTTTTTTATTGTGAATGTACACAAATAAAAAAATATTTTAAATAGTTTCGAATAATGTCTTACTCTTATATGACCACAAAAGAAGGACTAGGGTATGTAAGCTGTTTCTACTTTCATGAGGGGGAAAAATCGAGTGATCTTGCCGGCGCCTCTGGCGTGCAGTTAAGCATTACTTAACTCAACAAGGCAACCTGTTCATTGTCATAATAAAATAAAGTCAGCCAAACATATTGATAACCATGCTATTTTACTTTGCCTCACTCTACAAAAAAATCCATTAAATGTAACGGCAGAACAGAGCAGAGAACAAAACAAGTATGAAAATATAAGCTAACAAGCCAAAACTAATTGTTAGAGCATTTTTATATGAATATGATTTAATGCGCTTTTGAACTACAGAGAAACTTAACGTGAGCAACACCGCGAACACGGACGCTGCCTATAGGCCAATTCTATCATGTGACACCACATTTATTTTCGTTAAAGCCCCTTTTCTCGACAAAAAGTGTTTCCAAAAATTTCTTTGCAACATTTGAACTATCCATATAGAATTTATGCGCTAAAGTTAAAAGGAAAAATATTGTGTCGACAAATGAGGAGGAAACCATTTCAGGATTTCTCTCCATATAATGGATATGTATGGTGCCCCCAAGTTTGAACTTCCATAATGGAGTTTAAATGCAGCTTCAAAGGGCTCTAAACCCAGACGATGAAGAAGGTCTGAGTTAGGATATGTCGAAAAACTCATATCTCGTTTTCTTCCCCAACTTCAAAATCGTCCTACAACGCTGCAGAAGTACCAACCCAGTGTTTACAAAGTGAACAAACAAAAAAGATCAAACAACGAGTTTTTCGACATACCCTAACTGTATTGACCCGGATCACACAGACTACGCATGTGCATCGCAGAAACAAGACAAGACGAGCATTTGAGGTTAAAAAGTATAAACATTTATTTAGAAAATAACCAATCATTTCATTAGACAAGACCCTTCTTTATCATCTGGGATTGTTTAAAAACCCTTTGAAGCTGGATTTAAACTGCATTATGGAAGTTCAAACTTGGGGCCCCATACATATCCATTATATGGAGAGAAATCCTGAAATGTTCTGAAAGTGAACTAATCCTTTAATGTACACATAGTGAGATACAGTAAATGTCTGAATGACCATCTACTTTGAAAACAAGAGAGACTGAATGTAAACTACCCACCCATGACTGCTGCTCTTCCATGTGCTCCCTCATACACAGACTCCCAAAGCACAGAGCCTATGATTGTTTCCCATTGATTCCCGGCATACAGACTATAATATAGACTCCCTAATGCTCTCCTATAGCCACTGTGTCTGACAGCTTGGGCTCCAGCGAGGGCCATTCATAAATCAAGAACTCCTCTCGCTTTGTCTCAAAAGGCAAGGAGAAAAACCTCATTACGATCTGTTCACTGAGAACAACACAGAGCAAACACCTCCACCCCACCCCCCAAAACAGGAGTGAAAACAGTCTGTTCGTCGTCGTCTTGGCCGAGAGACTCCTCTCCATATCCATTGAGCTCCTTTCCTCCTCCCTTTCCTTCTATTCCATCATTTCGTTACTGATGAGTGCAGCTTATTTCCAGAGTAGAGGTTCTCATAAATCATCGGGCTATGCCTTCCCCCACAGGAGCCGTTTCATCCTTTAAATATCCCTGCAGTGCTCCGTTTCTACATTAATCACTTAACCTAAAGCTCCGCTGTTCTCCGCACACTCACAGCCATCACTGCCAGTGAGAGGACAGCCCACACATGCCAGAGGAAAGGCAGACACCTTGACCTGAGCTCGCCGAGAACATCTTTGTAATCTTTGTAATTGACTTTACCTGTGTCCTGTGATATTGGATTTTTTATGGAAATCTTTAAATGTATCAATGTTAAAAACAGTTGTGTTGCTTAATATTTTTGTCGCAACCATGATACATTTTTTTAAAGATTCTTTGATATATGAAAGTTAAAAAGAACATTATGCATTTGAAATAGAAATTTTATAACATTGTAAAATAAAAATGAACTTACTGATAATTAAAAACCTTAATAATGATGATTAGCAGAATAATAGGATACAAACTAGTGCCTGATATGGTTCTGTTACCGTAGTGAGGTATGATGGCCCAGGCCATGGCAGAGGCATAAATCTCTCCAATCATCCAGAACATGCAGAGCCAGCTCAGATGCTCTCCACGCTTCTCTCGTGCCAACACCTCAGCAAAGTATGAGAAGACAATGGGCACCGCTCCACCAATCCTGAAGGACAAGACAAGAAAGAATAAAAGTTCAGAGGGTCCAAGAGCTCAGCAAATTAAAACAGCTGTTTCCTTTTTATGTACTTTCCTTTAGAGCGTAGTTTTAAAACATAATAACAAGTGTGGATCTGTGTCTTGTACTGCACATTATTCTGGAGATAGGCAAAAAAATATTTTAAGACTAAAAAAGATCTAAAAAAAAAGCTTTAACTGCTAAAAAATATTCTAAAAAATCCTTGCTTTAGTCTATTGCAATTAAACAGAAAACACTCCACTGGTGTAAAGTAATAGGCTTGATTTAATTAAAACACTACTCTGTGTCTGTGAGATTGCATGTAATTGCTTCTAGTTACATTAGCTAATTAGTCACGGGTGTCTTCTTCAGTCAATAGTCGAAGAAAAATATTTCCAACTACTAAATGTTAGTATTTAAAAGAATCCATGATTATTTAAATTGATGATGTCAAAGGTGACAATAAAGATTTTTGAAAAATTATACTTCAATAAATGTTTTTTCGTATTTGCTTCCTATTCTTTAAAGAATCCTGAAAAAAGGAAAAAAAAAAATGTAGTGCTTACTGGGGTTCAAACGCTTTGAGACATAAGTATACAGTCATGGCCAAAAATATCGGCACGCTTGCAATTCTGTCAGAAAATACAACACTTCTCTCAGAAAATTGTTCCAGTTGCAGATGTTTTGGTATTCATGTGCTTGTTTTTGTTGGCACTGGAACAACACACACAAAAAAACAAAAAAACAGAGAAGAAACGTCAAACTTGATAACATTTTCACATAGAACTAAATGATTGGCACCTTGTCAAAATTGTAAGAAATAATTGCTTTTCAAACATTGATGCTCCTGTAATTTGCATTTAAACACACCTGTGGCAAGTAACAGGTGTGGGCAATATAGTAATCACACTTACAACCAGTTAAAATGGAAAAAAGCTGACTCAACCTTTGTGTTGTATGCCACACTGAGCATGGAGAAAAGAATAAAGGGTAAAGAGTTGTCGGTGGATTTGAGAGAAAAAAATGTGGAAAAACATGGACAATCTCAAGGCTACAAGTCAGTCTCCAGAGATCTTAATGTTCCTGTGTCCACGGTGTGCAATATCATCAAGAGGTTTACAGCCCATGGCACTGTAGCTAACCTCCCTGGACGTCGACAGAAGAGCAAAATTAATGAAAAATTACAATAAAGGATTGTTCAAATGGTGGATAAAGAACTCAGATTAACTTGTAAACAAATTCAAGCTGATCTGCAGGCACAGGGTACAACAGTGTAAGAAACTTATTCATGGTTACAGGAAGTGACTGATTTCAGTTATTTTTTCCAAAGGGGGTGCTACCAAATTTTAAGTAAAGGGTGCATTTAATTTTTTGGGATCTGTGTGGAATTGTATCAGACAAAAAGATAAACACGTGAGTACAAAAACATTTGCAAATGCAACAATTTTTTGAGAGAAGGGTTGCATTTTCTGACAGAATTGCAAGGGCCATGATATTTTTGGCCATGACTGTATATGAAAAAGACATTGCGTAATATTTTGCAAGCCTATAACCACCTAAGTCAATAATTAAAAAAACATTTTTGGCCAATCCTGGTAATTTACCATAGAAATATAATGATTTTTTTTTAAACATTTATGTCTGTTATATCACTGGCTGTGGTCCGATCTCCCTAAAACTCTGCATGCTTGTTTAAAATCACCTGATGCCTGTGCTCACCAGGTTTTGAGTTTTTGGCTTTATAGGCTTTTGGGTATATTTGGACAGGCCCATTTTTTGAACAACCCTGTTATAGCCTCCCAAAAGGTACATAATTTTTTTTTGATAATTATTGACCTAGAGAGTCCAGAGAATTGCACTGCAGTGTTTTTTTTTTTTCAGCGAAAAACCTAGGACTAGTTTGCAAAAGTATGTTTTTTACATTTTCTCAATCATTTAACAAATCGTCGCTGTCGGGCGGAAACCTCCTATGTCCAAATTTTGTAAATTTCATATTTTTTCACAAATCGATGCTATTGGTCAGTGCCCACGTGGATCTGTAATTTTTACAAATTATTAACCAATCTAAAGTGTTGAAAATAGCTTGAGAGCAAATCTCTTAACTCATTTGAACACTTCAACTGTCTGAGAAGAGCTCGTATCTCCACCTTTTCTTCACTCCGCTGGAGCGTCGGGGCATATGTCCCCTTCCATCTTCTTGTCACAAAGCACCGGCAAAAATAATTAGCATTGAATGTGTCGGTGGAAACAGTAAGGAGATATTTGAATGATCCATTAATAAACTAGTGTATTCTGAGATAATGTCGCAAAGACCCTGACTCACAATCTCTTCTTTGGACGCAACTTTTGAAGGAAAGCATCTTTCCGGATTACATAATGAAAGCGTTTTTTTTCTGATTTGTTTTATTTCGTTAAGTAATAATTTAAAGCTTTCTATTTATTTATTTATTTATTTATTTATTTATTTATTTGTCATGTTTGTGAGGCATGTAGCCTATTCGCTGAAAAATGTGATCACGCTGACTCCTCATGTCCTACAAAGCGATTTCAGCTTTAAAAACAATATTAACATAATAGCGCACATTTATCTAGGTTTAATGTTTAAACCAACATTGTTCTATAGCTACTTTAACTGTTTTAGATCTATAGATTTTATTTTATGCAAGTCGTAATGATTTAAAGGCAAAAGTCTTCCGCTGGCCGCTGTTCGTAAAAAAAACAAACAAACAAACTGATATTTAACGAACAAAAAAATGCTCCAAAAGTTTTTCTAAATTAACTTAATAAGAAAACGAAACGAAATATAACCACTTTGGCATTACATACAAAACGTAACTATGTCAATAGCAGAAACAGTAGTATAAGCTGTTCTGGAAGAATTAAGGGGAAAAAAAGACGGACTCCGTTTTTTTGTATTGCATCATAGCTATTAAACCTTTAAAATAGAGTTTAGGAAGATGTATGTAACCACAGTCGTTAGCTTTGGTTAACTATTGAAGCCTTTTCTCTTGTCAAAAGGCTCAGTGCGACCGCAGACTTTGTTTGCCTGCAGATTAATTTCCGCCTATTAGACAGCCCAGTCAGTTTATCGTTTTATTTTGGTATTGCATCACTCATAGCTCTAACCTTTAAAATAGAGTTTAGGAAAATGTATGTAACCACAGTCGTTAGCTTTGGTTAACTATTGAAGCCTTTTCTCTTGTCAAAAGGCTCAACGCGACCGCAGACTTTGATGAACTGCTGGCAGCAGCGAAGTCTGTGTCTGTACCATTCTTATCAATGACGGCGTAATCTCGTATCTCCCTGCTCCCAAGTCATAAAACCTCGTATCTCCGATAAAACATGATTTTGGGGAAATGTTGTCTTAATGTTGGTACACAACAGTGTATGATAGCAATATATGGTATAATACCAACTTTAACGATAAAATATTTAATAACTCAAAAAATATGCAGTTTTTTTCATTTCCTGAAAAATGACGGTTTTGGAGATACGAGGATTCCGCCCGACAGCGACGAAATGATTTGATTGACAGCAGTGGTTCTAGAGGTAAAGTCAATCGGAAGGAGGAGGTCTACGAAATGCTACCAATATTGTGTGTATGTGTGAAAAATCACGCAATATACAATCGTTTACGTCCCTGTAAGTGGCCGATTTCTTTTACATTTCTCACAGACCTTTAGGGCCGTAAGTCAAACATTTTGTGTGTTGATAGAACAAATGGTTGAATAGTTATGGACATTTTTGTGTTTTTCCCTCTTATAGCGTCACCAAGCTCCGCAGCTTTTTATGTGACCTCAGATTCAGCTCTTACATACACATGGGGAGTTCAATAGTTATAGCCTTTTTAGTAAAGGCAGCCCTGCCCCTTTTAAATGTTTTGGCGTCCCTTTTGACGGAAAGTCAAAAGTTCAAGTTTACCCAAAATATCAGAATATTTTGCAAAATCCGTGTTTTGTCCAACATGAGCCAAAGATTTTAACGACATAAACATTTTAAGCCTGCAACAAACCATTTAGAAGTTATGAGTGATTTTATACTTTTAATCACTGTAGCGCCCCCGTCAAGCCAATTTGGGCAAGAATTGGTGACATTGTAGACTGTGTGAGTACTATCCTCCCTTCAAGTTTCAAGTCTCTACATCTTACCGTTTGGTCACTGCCATTCTAACAATTACAGTAGGCTACACACTACACACTTGAACCCCTACAGTAATGAAAAAAATCAAAAAAAAATTTCCTCACTGTAAATATTAAGCAGCACAACTGTTTTCCACATTAACAATAACAATAAATGTTATTTGAGTACAAAATCAGCACATTAGAATTAAGAAGTTCAGCTTTGCCATCACAGCAATAAATTCGATTTTACAATATAACGTATCTAAAAAGATTAAATATCGTAATAATATTTCACAAAATTACTGTTTCTACTGTCTTTTTGATCACACAAGTGCAGCCTAAGTGAGCATAATAGACTTCTTTCACATGATACCACTCATCACTGCAACCATATGGAGATTTTAATTAGCAACAACATTCGGTGAAATGCTTATTAGGAGGTGCAGGCTTCAGTGCAACTCATTACAGGCTGAATGTGTTCAAAGATTCACAATAACTCCATCATCAGAGAGACAAGTGCTTTAGCCGTGGACCCACAGACAATCCCCGCCAGCAATGGAGAATCAGAGAGTCAAGAACGCAGCACTGCAGAGGCTATTGATCCAGCCAGATGTAATGTATTGTCTGTCTGAAAAAGACTATTATCTAAAGAATAGGAGAGACATTCTTGTTTCAGAGGAGGGTTAATAAAAGATGCCCATTGTATGGTTCCTCATGATACCAACTGACAACACTTTCCAGAAACCCATGTCAAAGTGCAGGTGGAGACTATATCTGGGTAGTGTGTTAAATGGATAGGTTCCGTACAGTCTGCTTTCTTACACAAGAGCACAAGATATATTTTACAGTGCTGTGGGAGGAAGTATTATAAACATCACAAGAAACACTGTAAGATGTATGTGCTCAAATATTAGTGAGCACATACATCTTACATCAACCTTTTGAACTGTAGTCTACATATTTTAGATATATTTCTTTGTGTACAGTATCTAAAGTCTCCATCAAGTTCCAAATTTTGGACTTGACAAATTTAACGTCTTGAAGATGTATCACAAATTATATGGTAACAGACTCACCCAAAGCCAGCTATCATGCGACAGAGCAGGAAGAAGCCATAGCCCTGAACAAAAGACGACAGGAAGGCGAAGAAGCCATTTACGGACATGCAAATGAGCAGACATTGCCGTCTGCCCACTTTGTCAGCCATGCCGCCCCAGAAGAAGGCCCCTACCATCATCCCCAGATACACAATGCTGCCTGTAGTAAATAAGAGGAATAGATAGAAAAAAGAACAAAGTGAAATATTGGGAACACACACCTCAGGCCAAAAAAAAAAAAACACAGAGACTGATGCATTCATATTCAGGAGAGTTTGTTTTTGTCTTCATTCTTGTTTGGCGGCTGATTTACGTATATAGTAGTTTATATGCAGCTGCTTCTCAGAACAAGAACACTATTAAACTTTCAGTTGACTGTTGTTTTCACTTGAGGATTTTTTGACTTTCTGTTGTTTTCTGAGTGAAATGCAGAAGACTTTCTGTGATGATGCTAGTGGCAAGGGAGTTTGTGAGCGGTAAAAATGTTGATTACATAAGTAGCCCAAAGGAAAAACAAATAACCATTAAAAATGCATCAGATTTTAGTGATCTCAGAATTCTCTGACAACCTTAGACATTTAATTTGACTGAAAAAGAACTTCAGCTATTGTCTGTTGTAATAAGATGCCGTTTTATATATATATATATATATATATATATATATATATATATAAAATAATAAATAATACAATAAAATAAAATCTTTGGTAGCAGACAAATTTTTCTGCAAATAGTTATATTTAACATACAGTTGGAAAAAGCTTAGTTCATTAGAAGCAAATAAATTCAGATATACAATACTACATTTTTATGGAATGGGGAAGAGCTTACATATAACTTACAACTTTAAATATATATATATTAAATATATATACACACACACACACACACACACACACACACACACATAATAGCAAAGAAACAGTGACACTTTTTACACAGAGCATGTGTTGCAATGCACAAAACATTTTGGAGATTTGCTGATTCTCGTCTGATACAGCAGCTTTCTTTGTGACCAAGCACTTACAATTTTGCAGCTGTAGAACCAGCACAGCAATTAATAGTAAGCAGTAAACTGCTTTGCTGGTACAGTAACAAGCCTGCTAAATAGATTTACTTTGGAGGTGGGCTACTTTAAGACTTGTGATTATACAATTGCGTTTATTCAATGAAGCAGAACGTGTGTATGATAAATGCATGTCTCACAATTCTAATAATACTGCAGACTCATAGAGGCATAAAAGACTCATTTGTCTCCAGATGTTCATTACTTGTAATGAAGACTCCTGAGATCATTTCAAGCTTTAGACTTTTTCAGCAAGCTGCTCACTTAAAAAGGTCATATCAAACACTTCTTTTTATTTGTCCCCTACAGGTCCATTCTATATATTATTGACATAGCTGCAAGTGATTACCGGGGTTCACCCACTTTAAGACATTTAAACACAAATACATTACATAGTATTCAAACCTGTAATGACCTAAATCAATGATTTAAAAAAGCATTTTTGGCAAATCCCTGTGCAAATCCCTGTCATTTACCACAGAAATATTATGTTTTTTAACGTTTTATGACTGTTATAGCGTCAGCTGTGGTCCGATCTCCCTAAAACTTTGCATGCTTGTTTAGAATCACCTGTTGCTCACCAGGTTTAGATTTTTTTAAGACTTTATAGGCTCTTGGGTATATGGACAGGCACCTTTTTTTAAAATGACCCAGCTATACCAAAGGGTAAATTTCAATATTTTTTTTTATAATTATTGACCTAGAGAGTCCACAGAACTGCACTGCAGTATTTCTTCCAGATTAAGTGAAAAACCTAGGATTAGTTTGCAAAAGTAGGTTTTTTTTACATTTTGTTAATCATTTAACAAACATTTGATTGACATAATATACAATCGAAAAATCATCGCCCCCAGTGGCCAATCAACCTTTAGGGCCGTGAGTCAAACAGGCCCACCAAGTTTCTTTCCAATCAACCTCTATTAACCTTGTCTAATAGGTGGTGAGAGTTCAAGTCCTATGGCGGCCATGCTCTTCAGGATACACAAATGTCCTTATAGCCATTTAAGGCACTTTGTACCAAGATGTACTATGCTTAATGATTTTCATGTTGATAGGACGAACGGTTGCGTAGTTATGGCCGTTTTTAAAATGTTTTTCCCCTCTTATAGTGCCACTAAGTGGCCAAGCTCCACAACTTTTTTATGTGACCTCAGATTCAGCTCTTACATACACATGGTGAGTTTGGCGAAGATATCTCTTTCCATTCTGGAGTTATAGCCATTTTAGTAAAGGCAGCCCTGCCCCATTTCAACGTTTTGGCATCCCTTTGCGAAAGGGGAGTCGAAAGTTCAAGTTTTTAAAAAATTATTTATATTCCTATATATTTATATTAGAGAGAATCTTCCTGCACTGGTTTGGTTCCAATCAGGCAAAAAACCTAGGACTAGTTGTCAAAAGTAGGTTTTTCAAAAAATGCAAAATACCTGAAAATTTCACCATGGTGATGGACGAATCTGAGTGCATATTTTGAAGAATATGAATCTGAGTACATATATCTGTGTGCATATTGATTTAAACAGTATGTCTACATAATATTCATATATGCTATTCATAAGGAACACATTGTATTAGCCCTACAGTTATAGCATGAAATATTATTTAAACCTTTTACATAACATTTATTTATTTTATCTCACAACCGAGAGGAAAAGAGAAAGAGATATAAGAGATATAAGATATAATCTCCAAACGGCAAAAAAAAAAAAAAAAAAAAAACTGAACTTTGAAATATAAAATCAAATTTACCTTCTTTTTTTTTTAATTCTTTTATTCCATGGCTCCATAAACTGCCACTTGAACCGACCAGCAAAAACGTCATCACTGTCTCAGATCTGTAAGACTACCCCAATATCTAACGTCAATTTCGCTGAATAACAGTGCTTATCGCTGTAATATGCAGAGAACATTTAGAAAATTACATCTAATCAATATAATCTATAATCTTTTTATACCAAAGTATTTTGTACCATATCTGTGTAATTCTCTAGCCGTAAATCTATCTCTCCCGGGTTTTCTGCAACTATGCTGTGCACACATCCCGAATGTTTACAAACCGATAATTGGTCTTTAGAGTTTCAGCCCTACACGCTTGAACCCCTAGATAATGTGGCAAAGTAGAAAGTCATACAGGTTCGGAACAACATGAGAGTAAGTAAATCATTTTTGGTTGAACTATTCCTTTAAGAATATGCAGTCTTTGGCGTACTAAAGCTGTAGCGGGTTAGACAGGTAATACAGAGTGAGTCTGGTGGCTAGTTGAGCTGTATGAAAGCAGTTTAGTGATGACTGGGGCTGTTAAAACAGCAGGGAGTGCTGGTGTACTATGCAGGCCTGTAGGGGGCAAGTGCTTATGGCTGATTATGTTGTCTCAGCAGGGTCCAATGGGGTTGATTGTCAACTCAACAAAGCTGAAAATCATACAGCTACAGTACCTCTATGCCAAAAAAAGACGGCGGTTGCAGAGAAACGCAAAGCACAATAACAAAAAGGTGAGAGATTAATCTGTTTTGCGGTTGTTATTATTATAAGAAACATCATAAAGCCAGAGTGCCGTTGTTGTGATGACCTGCGACGGTGGACCATGATTCCGACCGATTGCGAAAACAACATTGCTTTTATAGCTAACGTTACAAGTACAGCAGTTCAATAAACATGAAGTAATATTGAGTAACTTACATTTTAGAAACACATTTTTCAAATCAGTTCCAGACGAAAATTACATAAGCTAACTGGTACGTCGTGTTGTAGCTGTGGCGTCTCTGAATAAGTGGAATAATTGTTTCGTTTCTGAATGAATTGTTCGGACGAACCGGTTGAATGAGTCAAAAATAATGTCACCACCTATTGGCGTAACAATGTAATGTAATGATGTAATTAACTACTTTAACCAATTTCAACATTATTTTTATTTTTATTTATTATTTGATTCAACTCAAGTCAGTAAACTGAAATAAAACGACTTAAAAGTTTAAGGCAACAAGTGAATTGCTTCAAACAATGTAAGAAGTCTTTATTTTCATTCCTTTTTAATGGCTCCAATGAAGCTGAACGCATGTTTGCATTCCCTTGAGAAACTTTGCATTTGCTCACAAAACTGCTGATGGAAATAATGAGTTGGAGGAAATATTTTATTTCAATGCTTCTGCGAGCGAAAGTTCAGTTTTCATGAGAATGCAAAAGTATTGAAAAGCAGTCAACAACAGTGACTTGTGTGCAATTCAAGATTTTAATGATTGTGGAAGGTTTTTAGATAAAAGCACAAGTGCTTATTAATTTAAGGCTTTTAAAAAAATGAATCACCCCCATTAGATGAATAACTCACAAATGAAACAATAAACTGCCTTTTTACTACCTGTACTGTTGTTGTTTTTCCATTGTCAGCTTGTCTTTAAGATCTGTGTGTTGAAAACCATCTCCGTGGATGGAATGACAAAGCTGAAATTATTATAGCAGTTTGATTTATATTCTGTTACTGAATATCTGGGCCATAGAATTTAAAAGAGAGCGTTTAACAGAGAAACGAAAGAGAATAAAAGATTTGTGAAAATATCAGGAAGGCAGGATTATTCTAAGCAAATGTTCTGTGTAAAATCGAGTGTGTATATATATATATATCCCTTTCTCTCTCTCGCACACATTGTGAAGCTGTGCAGGTCTTGTAATCTTTGCAGTGGGGTGATTTCACTGCAGTTTAGTCAAGCTCAGCGTCTCCTAGTCACCAACGCACAAAAAGGGACAGATAAAGAGAATAATGAGAGCGGGTGGACAGAGAAAAAGAGCGAGGAAAAAAGGGTTATGATAAGATGTTGTAGATAAATCAACCACAGATTAATAGACGAAGATGGGCATCTTGAATCTAAGCCAAATGTAATGGAAGATACATCACACAACATGTTCAAAACACCATCCATTACTGTAATGGTGTGATGCAGCAATTTTCCATTGCCTGCTTTCTATAGAATACTAAATGCCCCTTGGGTGTAATTCATAGATTTTAATCAGGATGAATAGTCTGATCGTAGTTGGGTAATAAGGAAAGCCAGTAGACTGTGAAACTACATTGAACTAAATTGTCCTGTTCAGGCAGAAACGGAGCAGATATAATGTCAGCATGCATGAACATATAACAAAAGTCAATTTCCTTAACTCATGATAGCCTTGAATGATGGCTGTAACAATTGTGACAAAGAAGAAGAGTAAATATCAAAGCATGTGTATATCAATGACGTGACAGACAGCTAGTTCATTCCACTGCGGTTCTGTTCATACAGCACATGCTTGTTTTCAAAATGTGGTTCTTAAAAGCAAAATAATGTGGTCTCAGTAAAAAGTTGTCTCAATATTCTTTCAAATATTTGCTTTAAAGGATTAGTTCACTTCCAGAATAAAAAGTTCCTGATAATTTACTCACGCCCATGTCATCCAAGATGTTAATGTCTTCCTTTTTTCAGTCGAAAATAAATGAAGGTTTTTAAGGAAAACATTCCTGGATTTTTCAATGCAGCCTTCAAATTGCTCCACCAAGGCCGCTGCTGGGGTTGTGGGGCTCCGATGTTGGTTGTACCCAATAAAAAGCAGTGCTTAACACATTACAAGTAGGTTACGTAATAATGTTACTTTTTCCAAGTAACTAGTAAAGTAACACATTACTTTTTAATTGACAAGAGTTTTTTTTTTTCAAATAAGTAACACCAGTTACCTTTTTTTCCCCATTTATTGATTAAAAACTCACCTGTCTCCATGGTAAGAGAAATCAGGAATAAGAAACTGATTCAGTATTCTTCATAATTAATAAAACAGTGAAATTCAGCTCAGAATATGACGCAAACCTGCAATAATTAAATATGTTAAATAATACAAATTTCCTTTATGTATCTAATCCCATTTTATTGACCACTTATTTTTGCTGCCGACCTGTGATGATCCAATTCATCCATACTAATAAGCAAAAATTACTTAAAATAATCTAACATTTGGCTTTTGGTGTGAAAAATGCTTTGTACATTTGCCAAAAATAGAATTATTTATATTAAAAACAAACAAGCAAGCCCTGCCCAGATGTAAAATGAAATGTAAAAGTAATGTAGCGCATTACTTTCCATAAAAAGTAACTAAATATTGTAATGCATTACTTTTAAAAGTAACTTTCCCACATATTGTTTTTTTATTTATTATTATTATTATTTTTTTTAGAAAATTACAAATCATTTTATAGATAAGACCCTTATTCCTTTGCTGGGATGGTGTAGAGCCCTTTGAAGCTGTAATTTGGACCTTCAACCCTGTTGATCCCCATTGAAGTCCACTGTATGGAGAAAAATCCTGGAATGTTTTCTTCAAAAACCTTAACTTTCGACTGAAGAAAGAAAGACATGAACATCTTGGATGACATAGGGGTGAGTAAATTATCAAGAAAAAATGTAATTATGGTAGCATAGTGTATAATTTTGTCTTTAGCGTGAAAGTATACATCACGGTCTGCTGTTTCACATATGGAAAAGAAAAGCCTGGACATTCTGCTAAACTTCTCAGTATTAGGTTTCATGAAAGAAAAGCATACAGTACAGTATGTGGGTTTGAATGACTTGTAAATGTCTATAGTAAATGATAATAGAAGAGCATGTGTGAATTGTGATCAGGTTTAAAGATCAGATGTAGAATGTGCCATTTCCCTAGTTACATTATGATAGCAAAAAGAAAAAGAGTGAACACTTGAATGCTAACTAGGACCTGCAGAAAGTTCATTTTCTGCAGCATCTCTGCTCTAAATCACCACTGCACCATTGTGCCTGCTGGAGAGCAGCCATTACTTTACTCACCGAGAGATATTCACTGTTTAACAAGACAGACTTAGACTGTTGTTAGTCAGCAGGCTCTGATTGTCTGCCTGAAACAATGCATTGTTCTCTGAAAAGAGTTTGGAGTTAGAGAGTTTTTTTATTATTATTTTTTAAAGCAAGGATTACATTGATTAAAAGTGACAGTGAAGATATTGTTACAAAAAATCCATTTAAATAAATCCTTTCAAACTTTCAATTTATTAAAGAATTTTAGGGGGAAAATAAATCATGTTTTCACTGTATTTTTTAATAAATAAATGAAGCCTTGGTGAGAATACTATACTTATTTCAAAAATATTAAAAAGGCCTAAAAGCATTTCAGCTTTTTTAAAATCGATATTTCTTTTGATCCCTACAGTCTTTCAATCTTTTTGGCTGAGGAGCAGCAAATTCTTCTGCTGATGACCGTATCTGATCTCAAAGGCCAGTAGCTGTACCGGCAGTCACGGCCGGCCACGTGCGATTATGTCTTAAAAGCCATTGACAGAGTAAGGACAAAGAGAGAGGGAGCATGAAAGAGAGGGAAGCAGAGCATGCCACGCAATGCCCTCAGGGCTCTCTTCAGATGAGTGCATAAGTGAAGAAAAAGCAGGATAAAAAGAAGGATTGAGAGGAAGAGAGATGCTCAGACTTGATTAATCTGATAAAACACATAAGAATGACAATCGATATGAATATCAGTGACCCTAAACCAGGTCAAAGAGAACCGGTAGACTGTTTAAATAGAAGTAAACACATACTTTAAATGTAATTTATTCCTGCTAAAATTTTAGCAGTCATTATTTCAGACTTTAATGTCACATAATTCTTCAGAAATCATTCTAATATGCTAAGTGCTCAAAAAAACCTTTTCTTATTGTTATCGTATTGTTATGTTGAAGACAGTTGTGAGCCTTAATAGTTTTCAGGATTTAATGTAGATGAATGACATTTGAAGAACATTTTTTATTTGGAATAGAAATCTTTTGTAACATTATAAACATAATTTTTAATGAAATGTAATGCATTTGCCTGAATAAAAAAAAAAAAAAAAAACTGAGAAATCAATTCTAATCCTATCTTTATATTTATCTAAAATATAAAATATATATGAAAGTCTCTTCTGCTCACCAAGCCTGTATTTATTTGATCCAAAGTACAGCAAAAACATATCTTTACTATTAAAAATAACTGTCTACTATTTGAATATATTTTAAAGTGTAATTTATTCCTATGATTACTCTAGTCACATGATTCTTCAGAAATCATTCTAATATTCTGATTTACTGCTTAAAAAAGCATTAGATTATTATTATTATTATTATTATTATGTTATATTATTATTATGTTGAAAACAGCTGAGTAGATTTTTTCAGGTTTCTTTGATGAATAGAAAGTTCAGAAGAATAGAATTTATCTGAAATAGAAATCTTTAGTAACACGTCTTTATCATCACTTTTAATCAATTTAAAGCATACTTGCTAAATAAAAGTTTTGTTTTCTATAAAATAATTGACCGAAAAAAAAGCTTTTGAATGGTATAGTGTGTTTTATCAAATAACAAAAATGTAACTGTTTTAAATAATAATAATAATAATAAAGAATGTTTGTTGTACAGCAAATCAGCATATTAGAATGATTTCTGAAGGATCATGTGACACTGAAGACTGGAGTAATGATGTTTAAAATGTTGCTTTGATCACAGGAATAAATTACATGTTATTATATATTCAGATAGAAAGTAGTTATTATAAATAGTAAAAATATTTCACAATATTACTGCTTTTACTGTATTTTGGATCAAATAAATGCATGCTTGGTGAGCATTCAACCCCCCTATTGGTTGAATTGCCAAAGAATGCATGTCAGTGTATATTTGTTAGTTTTTTCATATTCTTACCTAGCCATCCAGAGCTCGAATCAGGCACACACATATCCGTCTCTGCGCTCGGGAGAACAAAGCCCACCACGAAGACCTCCACACCATCAGACATGAGCGCCAGCCCCAGTGTAAAGAACAACTGCCACTGAAACCTTCCATGTCCACATTCCTGTATGATCAGCTCATACTGCTGTGCCAGCTCCTCCTCGTCCGCCTGCCTTTCATTCTCCAGCTCTCTCCGGTCCTTCAGGCCGTCTGCTAGCGGCTGTCCCAGAGCCACCTGTCCATCTCTGGCCTTTGCATCTGAGGGAATCCCCTGGTACTCCCCTTCATATATCTCATCCTCGTCATCGTGACCCTCAGTGGCGTCGCTGGATCCCTCTTCATCATTGGCGTGGTCTCCTGTGTAGTTCCCATCTGGCTGGCTGTAGTAGTCGTCATCTTCATCCTGGAAGCGCTGGTAGGCACGAGTGTGGGAGTACTCGTCTGAGGCACGGTCCACTACTTTGTTGACCTTCTTAACAGCTTGTCGTTTGGCCTCCTTAGCAATGTCTCTGGCACCCTTCATGAGGGAAGTATTGTCTTGTGGAGCTGTATCATCCATGATTAGATGGTAGAGGCGAAGAGGTCTGCAGTGACCACAGAAGAAGAGCTTTTGCCTTTATGGCTCTTATGAGTCTGGGAGAAACACAGGTTTAAAGTTATATTGTAAGTGCTAAAGCCATTTTCACATAAAAAGATGTTTACACATAGTCCACAAGAGAAAATAATAGTTGAATGTATACAAATGACCCCTTCAAAAGTTTACATACTTGATTCTTAATACTGTGTTGTTACCTTTTTTGTTTAGTGATAGTTGTTCATCAGTCCCTTGTTTGTCCTGCAGTTAAACTGACCCTTCGGGTCCCACAAATTCTTTGTTTTTTCACCATTTTTGTGTATTTGAACCCTTTCCAACAATGACTGTTTTATTTTGAGATTTATCTTTTCACACTGAGGACAACTGAGGGGATTATGAAACTATTACAGAAGGTTCAAATGCTCACTGCTGCGTCCGAAGGAAATGCAAAGAATTAAGAGCTTGGTGTGTAAACTTTTGAACAGAATGAAGATATTTAATTTTTTCTTATTTTATATATATATAGTACTGCCCTTCAGAAGTTACAGAAGATGTTGTTTCCCAGAAGACAAAGTTAAATTTATCTTAGTTTTCAAAAAGTTTTCACCCCTGCCTCTTAATGCATTGTTTTTCCTTCTGAAGCATCAGTGAGCATTTGAATCTTCTCCAATGGTTGCATATGAGTCCCTCAGTTGTCCTCAGTGTGAAAAGATGGATTTCAAAATCATACAGGTATTGTTGAAAAGGGTTTAAATACACAAAAATGCTATTAAACCATTAGAACCACTGACTCAAAGTTCTCATCCGTGATTGCTAACAACTGATTGCAGATAAGCTCTGACCACTGATAATAATTCATCCCTTTGACAAAACAGCTATAAAAAAGGGGTACTTGACCCTGCTCTTACACTCCCCCCTGTCATTTTCAACTAATCGTGAAGACCTTGATTAGCTACGGTCAACTAAATTCTGCAGGAGCAGATGTAAGTAGTGAGTACCCCAGACATAAAATACACCACAACAGGATATGTAATATATAAAATGACCTGAAGTCTAAAAACATATTAATCAAGGTATACACACTATATGCAGCAATTAGTTTATATTGTGTATATGATCTGTAACAAATTGTGTGCCACATTTAAAGGGATAGTTCACCCAACAATAAAAAATTCTGAAAATTCCAAACACCTTTGTTCATCTTCCGAACACAAATTAAGATATTTTTGATTAAATCTGAGAGCTGACACCTTCAAGGCCCTGAAAGGTAGTAAGGACATCTTTAAAATAGTCCATGTGACATCAGTGGTTCAACCTTAATTTTATGAAGCTATGAGAACACGTTTGGTGTGCAAAGAAAACAAAAATAACAGCTTTGTTTATTCATTTCTTCTCTTCAGTGTTAGTCTTCGACGCATGTTCACAACAGCACCACATCGTTCTGAAGTTAAACACATGTCTTACGGGTTTGGACTGACATGAGGGTGAGTAATTAATGACAGAACCAAACTTAAATGTAAAAAAAAAAAAAATCCAGATTACCCTTGTGGTACGTATCATTTGTGTTTGACAGCAAATGTTTATAGACTGCTATTTATTTTAATGATCGTAAATAGAGAGTGAGCAAAATTGTCTTATTTAATTAAACGCTTATTTTACGTCATATCTTTATGAAACGCCATTTAATCGTAATCCCTACCATACTGGGAGCCATTAGTCTGTGAGACTTTACAACAGCTAATGGATCAAAAGAGAGCTTGTTTCACTTTCATTGTGTTTACATGCCGTTGGGAAGCCGAGTACTCAGGCTGCAGAGTAATCCATTATTTGTCGACTGAATGGATGTGGACCATGTGTCTGTCTGAGAGGTCTGGCAGCCCCAGTGAACTGCATGATTGGCCCCTCGGTGAAGAGACAGCACTTCCCCCGATCTACAGTACCTGCGTAATGCTGGGGGGATCTGACAGGACTGCTGCTTACAAATGATGCGCAGTAGGAAGTCATGAGGATCATCAGCTATAAATAAAATAGCCACTCAAATACAACTAAATCTAAATTATTTTTCCTCATAAAAGTCTGAAAAAGTGTCCTATCTGAATAGCAGCTTCCTCAGTGTTTTACTAATCTGACTGGGAACGGCTTAACCTAAGTGCACAGTTTAGGTACAATCAGTGGCAAGTGGACTGAAAATAGGCCTTGCACTCTTGATAGCCTCTGTCGAAATGATGTATGGTGTTTCTGTTCTCTGCGCCTTCTCTGGTGCATTAGGAGTCAGCAGGTCAGCTTCTATATGCAAGAACATTATGGCATATTTGCAAGCTGACATAAATAACAAAGGTTTTAAGAGGCAAGCTGTAAAATTGGCTGTCGATATGTTAAGATACGGAGAGGGGGCAAAAGTGGGAAAAATTAAATAAGGCATTTCAGCCTAATAACAAAATCAATTTCAATATTTTACACAGTCCATTTAGTGATATTTCTTTCATTTTTGGGGGAGTGATATTAGTAAGATTTAGTTATTTTTACATACATATGTGTTGCAACTGTATATTATGAGTATAATACTTGCAGAAGTAATTAATATAAGGAAGAAAACAGCTAACAATTTCAAATTGAAACAGTTATTAGTATTTTTTCTATAAGGATTGACTTTGGTAGACACACGTGACAACTGAAATGCAGACAAGAGGAAAGAGTGACTGTCCCTTTTCTTTCTTTGTTGTCAGGCAGTGTGAATAAGCCAGGTTCAATCTCCTAATGGTTTGGAGAGGACGTAATCACATTAAAACAAAAAGCAAATGTCCCCGTCTAAGAAGGACGCTGGGACATCTTGTGCTAAGAGATTGCTCCAAGAATCGATGATATTATGGAAAAAGAGGTAAAGAAGGGGTGAATTAGCTGTCTGGTGAAAATGTTACTGCCATTTTCTGATGATGTAGGCCTACTTTTATTCATAGAAAAAAAGTTTCAGTTGTATATAAGACTTAAAGGAACACTCCTCTTTTCTTGAAAACAGGCTCATTTTCCAACTCCTCTAGAGTTAAACAGATGAGTTTTCCCATTCTTGAATCCATTCAGCCGATCTCTGGGTCTGGCGGTAGCACAATTAGCATAGCTTAGCACAAATCATTGAGTCTGATTAGACCATTAGCATCTCGTTCAAAAATGACCAAATATTTTTTATTTTTTTCCTATTTAAAACTTGACTCTTCTGTAGTTACATCGTGTACTAAGACAGACAGAAAATGAAAAGTTGCGATTTTCCAGGCTGATATGGATAGGAACTATACTCTTATTCTGGCATAATAATCAGGGAACTTTGCTGCCGTACCATGGGTGCACAGGCGCAATGATATTACGCAGTGCCTGAAAATAGTCCCCAGCTAGGTAACTTCAAACGTGACCAGCACTAAGCCACTAAGCTAATAGTAAAATAGCTGGGGACTATATTCAGGCGCTGCGTAATATTGCGCCTTCTGCACCAATGGTACGGCAGTGATTTTGATTATTACACCGGAATGAGAGTATAGTTCATATCCATATCAGCTTGGAAAATCACAACTTTTCATTTTCTGTTGGTCTTAGTACACAGTGTAACTACAGAAGAGTCAAGTTTTAAATAGGAAAAATATTGAAAATATTTGGTCATTTTTGAACAAGATGCTAATGGTCTAATCTGATTCAATGATTTATGCTAAGCTATGCTAAAAGTGCTACCGGCAGACCCGGAGATCGACTGAATGGATTCAAAAATGGTAAAACTCATCTGTTTAACTCTAGGGGAGTTAAAATTAGCCTAAATTTAGCCCATTTTCAAAAAAAGTGGAGTGTTCCTTTAAATATATTACAGGGAAGAAGCACAGATATCACTGTTCTTCTGTTTCATACTTTTATGTTGTGAAGCAAAGAATTTTAAATATTTAACTGGCCCGAAATGAAAAAAAAAAAAAAAGCATTTAGTATAAACATTTTCATCTTCTGGGAATAAAATAGTTCAGGTAAAATAATTCCCTATTAAACAGTCTTTGATGGGGACACTTAATTTCCAGCAATATTATACTATTTGAAGTGAACTGAGCTGGATGATAACATCACTGAATTCAATGATGAACTGCCTTTAATTGAAAATTGTGTTTACTGTTGTCCTTTTGCATTATTGGCTCACTATTTTCCTATTTAATACTGTAAAGCTGCTTTGACACAATCTGTATTGTTAAAAGTGTTATATAAATAAAGGTGACTTGACTTGACTTGATGATCGTGGTCTTTTATGATTCTTAAATCATGGAACAAAATGTATCCCACACATTAATCTGCCATATTGAAGATCAACAAAACATGCACGATTTTCTTTAACTGTCTCTTCATTAAGTATGGCATCTCATCTTTCTCAGACCACAGGCTTCACGTAGATTAAAATATTTAATAAACAGAAATAACAGAAATAAGAAAAAAAAAAGTATTTCTATTTTCTGAATGAAGGAAAATGTTTTTTTTTATACACATTGGACATTGTATGGCTGAGTTATAACGACTTCCTGTTTCATAGCAAAACATCATGTCAGGCCACCATGGACATGCCCTTCAACGAAAACTCAAGATCTTTTCAATTTAACATCACAAAGGGTTAGATTACACTGACCAAATTTGGTGTTGATCTGAATAAATCTCTAGGAGGAGTTAGTTAAAAACAACACACAATTTGCTTGATAATTCAAAATAACATGACTTCTTGTTGGGTTTCGTATTTTGCTCCAAGAGACATTTTTGTAGGTATTTGTGTTACATGTGTGTACAGAATTTCGTACATATACGTGAAATGCAGATCAAGGGTCACGTTTTTACTGATATCAATCAAGCTTTTAACAAATAACTAACAATAATGACAAAATAACAACAAATGTTTAAAAGAGGTCAGCAAGTAGCAAAACAATAATTCTATAACAGTAACCAAATGTATTTATTCATGCTGCATTGCATGCTGGGAACTCACAAGCCCTACTGGTGAATAATAACTGGTGAAACAACCCACCAACCCATATTGGTGAAACATTTTAGCAATATGAAATCTTTATTAAGACAACTCTTTTAAAGGACAACATTTAGAGAAATATTGCAACCTGATCTCATGACAAAAACGTACCTGTGGGAACTTTCGCAAGACGCAAAATATGTACTGGCATGTGCGTTTTGTGACATATGTTATGTATGTTTTGTGGGTTTGAGGTAGTTTAAGCTGGTCCTACTCAGGACCAGCTTGAAACCAGCACATGACCAACTAATGGCCAGCTTAAACCAGCTCAAACCAGCTACCTTGCTTCAAAACTAACCAGCATATGCTGTTTTTTTCAACAGGGAGTGGTGACAACAATACAGATGGAGCTGAAATCATTTTGAAACCTTCCTGTAGTCTCAATTCATTTTTAATTCTATCTGAATGATATTTGCAAATATTATAAATATATGTCATGACTGTAAAAAGCACTGTGTCTGAAACTGTTGACACTGTTGAGTTATGTCAAGAAAAACACACATTTGGAAGAAGCAGGAGGCTACATTACAATGTAAATAATCCCTCTGAGCATGTTTAACAAATGATTCTAATATAATTCCTCTGTACATATAAATCCATCTTGAATGGATGAAGCATCAGGGTATCATAATATGACGCACTGGCATGCATGCTAAAGAGAAAAAATAGGCTCGGATTATATGAGGCTTGTCGCTCTCAATCACGACACAGCCGGCTGCATCACTCTGCAGGTAATTCAATAAAGCCTTTTCTCAATGGGCAGAGCAAACCTTCCCACCAGCATGAGCACTGCTACAGGAGCAGATTCTAATCTTAACATCGGACATGTGTTCCCAGTCATGCAAACTTAATGCAACAGACCAAGAAAAAAACAACTCTTGTGGGATGCCAATCTTAAAGGACAAATTACTGCATGTTTACACAATGCGCATCAAATATAAATCATCTCTGAATTGCCTTAGTGCTTATGCAGCCTAATGAGGCAGAATTATCCAGCTGAACTATATGAAAGCAAAGATAAAAGCCTGGTCAATGCGGCATCGCTGATAAAACGCTGTACAGTCCTCAAGGATACAACCTTGAAACTACACAGAGTTGAATGAGTTTAAAGTGCATGACTGAAATGAAAAGCTGGATTGGTCTCCACTTTTATAGAAGACACTGGCCACAATTGTTTTCATTCATTTTCATACAATGGCTAAACAAGCACATTTTAGCTATTATCTATAATCAAAAAGGATTTTAGGGGAAGTTTCAAGACTTCTTTGGAAAACAAAGTTAGTCTCAGTCTAATAAAGCTGAATGAAAAGCACACATTAAGTGACATGGCTCAGCTAGCCTTATTTGTGACTCTGGACCACATACACTGTTAGACATTTCTGTAATTTCTACAGTTATTTACTATATATCACCTAGTATAATACTGCAAATTTGCTTTACAGTAAATAACTGTAGTACCATTTGCATTATGGGAATATTCTGTGACGTCAGAGCACACATACAGAGACTCACTGTATTTTTTTAAATTGCTGTATACTACTGTATTTGCTGTAACCGCCTCTTTGGTACATTCTACTGAGGTTGCTTTATTTTCCTCAATTCTTACATTTGGATTGACATTGTATAACGTTTGTTGCCAACCGCCATTAAATCCTAGAAGAAGAAGTAGAAGAAGAAGGATTGACATTTTCCGTAACTTGCAGCGTAACAGTTTGGGACTGACTACACTGGACGCGTAACATCGCTTGTAATGACTGGGAATTCATTTGTCATTCATTTCAGAAACCGCGTGAGCGCTTGGAGTACATATGTACGTCAGAAATATATCACTTTACTGTCCGTATCCACTGGAGATAGTATATGGGTTTTATATTGTCTTTTGCCGAGCCGCACCACCACGCCTCGCCACGCGAGTCCGAGGAAGGCAGGGAAGAAGCGCGCCGGCGCATCGGATTTACCCGGGGATAAAACCGCAAGAGTGGAAGAGTTCCGGAGAACATAAGCGCTGTGTGTCGACGCATCTTACGAGAGAATAAAACCAGCAATCAAGGTAATAATATATTTACGTTTGTCTGTGTGTTTATGGCAGATTTTGCACATCAGTTTAAACTTTTACCCGTAACATTTACTTGTCACATGGCGATAACTTTACCATGGCAAACTGCGCGGTCGTTTCAAACGACTTTGTCAGCTTATTGAATTAAGTTACCGATTTAAATTTGTTTTTAACAAGCAACGCTTGTCTTATATTAACATTGGGTTAGCTAATGTAAAGTTTTTGTTCAAATGTTAGTAGTTAATGTTGGCCAGTAACCTAATGAGAAAGTAAAATCGTATTTTAGTTAGGTTTACCCAAGTTTTATGGCTAGCTGCCTTTTTAGCTTTACAATTAGTTTGTAATAGTTTTTAAATAAAATTTTAGATTTACTGCATTTTTTGTATTTGTGTTTTAAAGGCAACTCCAGTGAAGCATTAAGAAAGACGAGCATGCCAGCCACCCTGAGACTGACAATTCATGGTAAGAGAACAACTATGGTTTTGAGAGGTTTCTGTATTCTATGGGGTTTGCCTTTTAAAAGTGTGCCATTTCTACTTCTTGTTTTTCAGAGAAGACATTTCTGTCAAAGTGGATGATGAGCAAAGCTGGTGGCCATGTTTTGGAACAGTACTTGGGTTTTGCAGATGGCTATTCTTTGACTGTCTTTTTTACCTTGTGTTTCTGTTGCCTAAAGATTCTTTGCAAGGATAAATCAAGATGATACAACAAGATGCACTGTTCCAGCATTGGAAGTACTACATTGGAAGTATTGGACTGTATTTTTAAGTGTTATACATTCAATGTTTTAAATAAAGAATTTGACATTTTGGAATTATTTTGTCTGTTTTAATTTAATACAGTATTATAGAGTAAAAATATAATGAATAAAATAAAAATGAATAAAATCTAATGGAATATATATTAAAATTAATTAATTACAGTAGTATACTGATAAATTTGATTGTTTTACAGTAAATCACTCTAAAACAGTACAGTTTGCAACTGTAAATCAAATGCAGTTTGTTACTGTAATTTTTAATTACAGTAACTTACTGGCAACAGTGTTGCCAGTAATTTACTGTAAAAAACCCTTGATATGTCTAACAGTGTAGCAATAGCCAAAAATACATTGTATGGGTGAAAATGATCTATTTTTCTTATGCAAAAAACAGTAAAGATATTTTGTCAATTTCCTACTGTAAATATATCAAAACCTAATTTTTTATTAGGAATATGCATTGCTAAGAACTTCATTTGGACAACTTTAAAGGTGATTAGATTTTTTGCTTTCTCGGATTCCAGGTTTTCAAATAGTTGTATTTCGGCCAAATATTGTCCTAACAAACCATACATCAATGGAAAGCTAATTTCTTCAGATGATGTATAAATCTCAGTTTCAAAAAATTGTGGTCCAGGGTTACATGTATGTAAATGTATTTGTCTGTGTGTTAGCCTATGTTATCTAAGATAAATAAATATTTTAAAATAGTTTTTTGGAAAAATAGAAAAAGCTATTTGACAAAAATATGGGTTCTGTCAAAATAAACAATAAGAAGTAGCTAACAATAAAACAAATTAATGACTGACTGACTGACTGACTGACTGACTGAATGAATGAATGAATGAATGAATAAATGGGTTTTGTCTTTATTGATAAACTTATATTCACCATTAAATAAAGACATTTATTTCTAAAAATGTGTTTATTACATTCTTATTACAATAACTAACAGTGTAACAGGGCTGCAGGTAAAGCTTGATGAATGCAGTAAAGGCATAGTGTAAAAACTGAGAAAACTGATTAGCTATTTGTCATGTAGGCTATTCCCACTATGCTGTAGAAAGGATTCGAATTATGTTACTTCTTACGTGTTATACCAAAGAAGGAATATTAAAAATGTAAAAATGCCATACACTTTTGTAATTTTGGTCTCTCTGTATTTCTCTGTCTGTGTGTCTCTGCAGTGCTCGTATTGCCCGCGGCGGAGGATCCGCGCTCACTGTGCTCTATTCCAGCCACCGATCAGTCGCTTTCGCTCATGTCAAAACTGACTCCAGAGCAGCGCTCAATTCCAATCCCTTAACACCGGACACTCTCTTCTAATAATTCAATAAATGACTGGACATAATTTACAAGAGCTAAATGTTTCAGTTAAACTTCTTCAAATAAAACGTTTTTAGTTCTGGGTTTGGAGTCCTAAATAGACAACTTTTGTTTCTTGAACAAACTGAGCTGTCAATCAATATATTTTTGATTTTATGTTTATCCGTCTCTTTTATGTACTGACAAACTACACAGTGCTGATCAGGTTTGGTCATTTTACGTACAGCAAAATCGGTTGTTACAAGGCGAAAGTGTTTAAAGATTTGACTCACCCTTTAGGTAGCTGAGCTGATGAGATGTCGATATTGGTTCTCCATTACGATACGCCCGCCGTTGCTAATGAATAAACATTTATTTTTTTATCGTAAAGATATCCGGGAACTAAAGCAAGAGCTGACGGTGTTTTAGCGCTGCAGCTCTGTCTGCAGTACTTCAAGAAAGAGAAGAGGGAGAGAGAGAGAGAGAGAGAGAGAGAAAGAGAGAGAGAGATTCATTTGCGGTGTGTTGTAGTAATAATGCTATGCGGAGAGAACTGACGGGAACACCGCGGTGTGACGTAAAGAAACCCCCTACAAGAGTATGAGCTGGATTTATGACGTAGATGTCCTACTGAAAGTCAAAACCGGCATCTCTTTGCCAGATCACGACAAACTGGCGTGATTTAAAGGTGCACTCAGCATATTACGACAATTAAGAAAGTTTTACACATACATAATGAGGTTTTTGAAAATTGTCGTTAAAATGAAGACTCTGAGAACTGAAGAAACTGTTATATTTATGAAAAACTAAGGATAAAATTACAGACTACTGAGTGTTTTCACAAGGTGTCATCAACTGGCCATATTGGTGCCACTGTAGGTAAACAATGCCACTGAACTGAACTGAACGAAACGTGCGTATTTTGATGATTATTGCTGCTTAAAATGGTCAATTATTGTCATGTGTTGGGCTGTAGGCCTACTAATTGGTCGGACGGGGAAAAACAACTGGAGTACTTTACACTGCCAAAAGTTATAACAAATCAAGGAGAAGAGTGCAAAAAACTGTCTGAGGAAAAAAATGGCCAAGCTGAATAAGGATTCATGTTTGTTCCTATCATTTCCGGTCAGGTAGGTGGAATATTAAGCTAATATAATACTGGTCGTACATATCTTTACCACCTAGTAACTTTAGTTTGTCAAAATATCGCACCCTTTCCTGCTTACTAAATCCTATATAATTTAGCAGCTTCCACGTTTTTTTTCGTGATTTAGACAACATAAACTAACAGAACAATGTATTCAATAGTACATTAACCGTGCAATTCATGCTATTGTTTACATCTGATCCAAGTAAATAAATGTAATTGTAATCCTCTACAGTTACTGAGGAAAAAATGTATAATTAAATTACAGTTGCTAATGAAAATGTTAACAATCACAAAGAGGGTTACTTTTGAATATTTTCACACACAAGATTTATTTGATTTCCTTCCCAAAGTATTTCAGGAAATTGGCCACATGCTTATTTGATAACTGTTTTATTTCCTATTTGTTTATGTATATGCTTTATTTATTTATTTATTTATTTTAAGATTAACTGTTTTTCCCCAATGCATTTTTAAATGCCAGTTTCCTGTCATAGCTATGCAAAGATTTGATTTCAGAAAAGTATCATAGCTAATAAACTATTTCTTGTTATGATTTTAAATCAGTATTTAACCTTAGAACAGTCTCAAAGTAAAAAGAGGTGCTAAAGTCTGATTTTGTTGTGGTTGTGCTTTAAAATGAAATTGTTATAATCTTAATTTACCTGATGAAGGGTTTTGAAATTCTGACAGTAATCAGTGTTAAGTACTACAAACCTGGTTTAAATGTTTGAAAACGATTAGCAGTTGAAATGTAGAAAATTCATTAGAAATGTAGAAAAGTCATCAAATGTAATCTCTTACATTACTTCAATAAAATAATTGAAATCGTTACACTACTTATTACATTTTAAACCATGGTAACTTGTTTCCCAAGTAACCTTCTCAACACTGTTTAATCCATATTTGAACAACTGGCAAAACTAAGATTTTTGTTGGTTTTATCATATGCAACTGATTTTACAAACAAACTTTGAGTTTATGTTCATGAGGTCAAAAATGTAAGTGTCTGTTGAGACAAACAACTTAAAACATTCACTATATCAGGCTTTCTCACAAGCCACCCTTGTTCTTTAGCAGGGGGATAAAACTAATTTAATAATATAATATGAATACATATATAAATACATAAATTTAGAGTTGTGTTTCATTCAGACCTCAGTAAACTTTTCAAAAGAAGAGTGATTAGTTCACAAGAAAAACAGTATGTGCACATCATTGTATCAGATTCTAGAGTTTGTGGACTATAAGCCAATATGTATAAATCAGTGACCTCTAATTTTTTCTGTTGTGTGACCTTATGCTTCTGTTTCTCATTTATGACTAAGCCAAAGAGGATGATACATTCATTTATAGCATGAATGATTGAAAGCCAAGGAGCACTTAACTTAATGAGCTACTCTGCAATATGAAGGTCCTGCATTATATCTACGTGTTCTCAGGTGGAATTTCAGCCAGTTAAATCTTTGAGTCAACAGTTTGAAATACAGTTTGATTCAAGTTTGAGACAATCACACATCTGTTTAATGTCAATTTGAAACAGCACCTGCATACTGAATAGAATGTGTTTTCATGCAAAATATTGTAGCTTATAATATTATGTCAGCATTGACAATGGATTTCACAAAAAAAATAAATACTGTTATCATACAGATTTTTTAATAAAAGATTTGAACGTTTTCCATTTTGCATTAAGAAGTCATGATGGAGCTTGACCACAGAGAGACACACATCATGACAATAATAAAAACGAAGCTATCATTTATATCATAACAGCCGTCATTAGACTTGGTCTGTCCATCTTACAAATTGAAGTATAACCATCTTAGCTAAAACTTTAAATAGATCAGCTTGCACTGATACATCATAGACACCAGAGCCTATGCCTCCTCTAATGGCTAATGAATACAAATGATAAAACATCTCAGTGAAGAATCCAGTTTGCTTACTGTATATTTTGCTTCTACAAGAAATCATAGCATTTGAAAGAGAGGTGAACAGCTTTGACATAAATACAACGGTAATTCACAACCTGCCTGTCTTAGTTGTGAGCAATGATAAATACCTCAAAGGCATTTTACATTTTGGTTGCTGCAGTGATTCAGAGTAGAACGGCTTTATGACAGCTGTTGCTGCCTGTGAAGGATTCCCTGCATAATAATAGGGGAGTTCTGCATATACACTGAATATCTGTTCAACAGCAAACACTGTAGCTCAGCTATAACATGAACAATGTGAACGTGTGTATATATAAGCACATGTTTATACAGAATTCTTGACTAATATTTCACCTACCTGACTGGAAATGATAAGAACAAACACAAAGGTTGATTCTTGCCCTGGAAATCCTGGTTCAGTTTGGCCAACTGCAAACGTATTTTGTTCCTCAGACAGTTTTTTGCACTCTTCTCATTGATTTGTTATTGTTTTGTAAGCCTATTACTCAAAATGCTTTTCCGGGTCCGACCGACCGATTAGTACAGCCCAAAACATGACAATAATTAACCATTTTCAGTAGCAATAATCAGCTAAATTTGCGAGTTTTGCTCGGTTCAGTGCCATTGTTTACTTTCAGTGCCGCCAATATATTGATGACGCCTCATGAAAACATTATTGAGAAGGGTTAAGGTTTTTGACCAGCTTATAAACGTGAAATGCAATGATACCTTTTATTTCAAATAGTCAGTAAAAGGAAAATGTGTTTAAAAGAAAGGGAAATCGAACTTATGACATGTTTCATATCGCCTAAACGTTTGATTAATTTCGTCCTTATTTATGCAGGGAAGAGAATCTGTCCATTTAAAAGCACACTCTGCTGAGAAAGATAATAGATTTTTGGACAACTCAATTACATGATCTTGAGAACCAATAAACGTCTTTAAAGCTGCTAAAAGAAAAAGTTTTTCTGGTATTCGATTAACCTCCTAACTCAACTCCTTTTATTACTTCTGTCCTCTGTCTACAGTTGCTGCATCCTGAAGCCCACAAATGCCTCTACAGAAACACCACAGGGGAGAAAGTTCATTTAATAGCTTGAGACTATTGTCCTGGAACAAATTGAACCAGGTTGTGAGTAAAGAATGTGGGTTGACTTTCAAGTGAGGGCAAATGCAAACACGATTGTGCTTTTCAGGCTGAGATTCAGAAGCAGTCTTTGAAATCATGCTGAGCTGGACATTTTATCAAGGTGCTGGAATTATAAGGGTAGCTTGACATTTGAGCTTGAGGGGGCCAAACCCTCAAAACAGTCATGATATTTCACACGGCAGAGCACAATAAAAGTGATAAAGTGGAATAATTTACCTACAATCCACTAAGAACAATCCTAATGAAGAATATCAGATAACATGACTACACAATGTCTTTGGATGTGTACCATTAACTGAATGATGCATTCAGTCAGATGCAAGGGAAATTTGAGTTCTTTTGTTTTTTCTCCCTTATGAAGTTGAGGTCAAAAGTTTACATACCCTTTTAGAATCTGCAAAATGTTAATTATTTTACCAAAATAAGAGGGATCATACAAAATACATGTTATTGTGTATTTAGTACTGACCTGAATAAGATATTTCACATAAAAGAGGTTTACATATAGTCCACAAGATAAAAATAATAGATGACTTTATAAAAATGACCCTGTTGAAAAGTTCAAAATGATTCTTAATACTGTGTTCTTACCTGAAGATCCACAGCAGTGTTTTGCTGTTGTTGTTGTTGTTGTTTAAAAAATCCTTCAGGTCCCACAAATTCTTTGGTTTTCCAGCATTTTTGTGATGACTGTACGATTTTGAGATCTATCTTTTCACACTGAGGACAACTGAGGGACTCATATGCAAATATTACAGAAGGTTCAAATGCTCACTGATGCTCCAGAAGGAAAAACGCTAGGGGTGAAAACTTTTGAACAGAATGGAGATGTGTACATTTTTCTTATTTTGCCTAAATATCATATTTTTTTCATTTAGTACTGCCCTTCAGAAGCTACATAGTAACATGTTTCTCAGAAGACGAAATAAGTAAAATTGACCCATATCTTTAAATTCAAAAAGTTTTCACCCCCCAGCTATTATTGCATCAGTGAGCATTTGAACCTTCTGTAATAGTTGCATATGAATCCCTCAGTTGTCCTTAGTGTTAAAAAATGGACCTCAGAATCATACAGTCATTGTTGGAAAGGGTTCAAATACAAAAAAAAGCTGGAAAACCAAATTTTTTTCTGAAGAACAGCAGGCAGTTTAACTGGATCATGTAGGTAAGAACACAGTATTAAGAATCAAGGGGATGTACCCTTTTGAACAGGGTCATTTTTATACATTTATCTGTGAAATATCTTATTCAGGTCAGTACTAAATAAACAATAACATGTAATTTGTATGATCCCTCCTATTTTAGTAAAATAATTAACATTTTGCAGAATCTGAAAGGGGATGTAAACTTTTGACCACAACTGTAGATTTAAAAATTAAATAAAAATAAGTTTATTAGTGCATAATGAGGGAATTGCCTTTATTTTCTGGAGCCATCATTTTCGCAATGAGACAATTTTTTTTAAAACTTTAAAACTCTTTTCTATTTTGTCAATGAAAAACAACCAGAGACTCACCGCGCCTTCAAAAATAGTCCAGTTGAGGTGCGTCAACCAAAAGGGTTGTTCTAAATTTCAGTGCTAGGCTAATCCACAGACCATTTTTATACATTCTTTACATACAAACCTACCATTTTGTAAATTATATTCCAGTTGCTTTCAATTCCTGATGCAAATGTAAGAGCTAAGAAGTGTTTTTAATGGAAACGATTCTTTGAGTTAATGGCGCACCTCAGTAATAATTTTATAGTACATAGGCCCATATTGTGTTATTGTGTAATGCAGTGTCCTACATGTCCTAAATGTACCTCCTGAAATCAAAAAGGCCTTGAAGTTATTGTACTCATGAGAGGTTATAAGTGTACACTCATTCAGATGAACGAATTATAAAGCACTTCAAAGCAAAATAGCTGCAGGGTTTATATAGCATGAAACAGTGCATTGCTTTTTAGTCATGGAGGTCAGTGTGCGGGTCATTGTGTTATGAGGCTTAATTCATTCATTCAGTTCACGTGCTTCCGTTAACTTTTTGATTCTTGATGCATAAATGTCATGATACACAAGCAATCTGTTTGGCCTTTTCTTCTCTGATTTCCTTTCTTTATGTATTTGTTTGTCTTTATTTATTATATGTCTCCACAAATCTGAGATCACACTGAAATTAATAATGACAGTGATAATGTGAACTCTTTTATACAAAATGCATTTACTAATGCATTTAGTGCATAAAAGTATGCATAAAAGTAACTAGCTACTAAATGTGACCCTGGACCACAAAACCAGTAGTAGGTAGCAAAATCATTGATTTTTCTTTTATGACAAAAATTATTAGGATATAGAGTAAAGATCATGTTCCATGAAGATATTTTGTAAATTTCCTACCGTAAATATATCAAAACGTATTTTTTGATTAGTAATATGCAATGCGAAGAACTTTATTTCGACAAATTTAAAGGCGATTTTCTCCACATTTAGTTTTTTTTTTGTTTTGCACCCTCAGATTTCTGATTTTCAAATAGTTTTATCTCGTCTAAATATTGTCCTATCCGAACATCAATAGAACGCTTATTTATTCCGTTTTCAAATGGTGTATACGTTATCATTTGACAAAATTGACCCTTATGACTGGTTTTGTGGCCCAGAGTCACAAATGCTTATTCATAAAACTGTGCTAAGAAACTGTGAAAGAGTTGCTAAGCAAAACATCATAAGCAAAGAAAATAAAAGAAAGGGAAACGAATATATATTGTCAACATACCAACAGAACAATGCTACAGACGCTTTCGCGTCCCTATTACTATGGAAACATTCTACCCAATCACAATAGCCAAGATTGACGTGCCAAATTTTCCACCAATCAAATCGACTGTTACTGGAGCAACTAACAGTTTGAAACAGTGCTTTTAACAGTAGAGTTGGTACTTGCAGATTGAAAGAATAAGCTGTGTTAATAGAGGAACAAATACTTTTAAAATTCTCACTAAAAAGGTAACGATCGTACAGTTTTATCTTTCTACCACATTCCACGTGATGCTCAGCAGATTTAGCCTAGTAGGAACTCATTAGGAGGCTAGCACAGAGCTATGAAGCTTCAGCAGGAACTTGGTTGCACTTTTGTTTCGGTTCTGGAACTGATTGTTTATGTATATCTTCGTGACAACTAGTCAGTCTTTGACTTTATAATATAGTATTTGAACATTATAATGAACGTTAGCTAACAGAAACGTTGCTAAGTGAACTGTTGCCTTCCTTAGTCGAGAAATCACTGCTGCTGTTGCTTCTCAAATAAACAAAAACGTTGCACAGTTCGTTAGAGCTTCAGCTAACCCCGCCTTATTGTCCTATAAATACATTATGGTAGTTTATTAGTAGTATTTTAGGTATCATTGTATGTATGTATATATATATGTATATATATATATATATACACACACACACACACACACACACACACACAATGATACCTTAAAGACAAGTAAGTTTTAAAACGGTTTTAAAGTAGTCTGGAAATAGCTATTCAGGTAATCACGATTCCTCGCATTCAAGAAGAATTTGTTCTTTTGGTCTATTTGAACTTAAATGAGTCATTTAAACAATGTTATATGTAACATCCTCATTCATTCTGTATTTCAGATGTCATCTGATGAAGGGGAGCAAAATAGTCCAGTTTTACCAAGAGATTCAGACAGAGGCAGCTCAGTTTCTTCTGCGCTTCAGGTGAGTTATCATATCCACAATCACAAAAATTACTTAGATATATGACTGTGATTTTCTGCAATTTTTGACAGTTTGACATTGTTCCTTCTCTTTCAAAATTTCAGGATGAGTATGAAGAACTTCTTCGGTATGCTGTTGTAACTCCTAAATGTGAACAGAATTACGCATTTAAGCCATTGCGCACAACTCAACTCTCCAAGAGTTTACAGCATACTACTAAAAGAGAAACGCCTGCTCAACCCACTGCAGGTAGGCCTCTTACTAGCATGTAATTAATATGTAGGAGATAACATTGCTATATACTTCCAAATTGCAGACACTAATGTTGTAAGTTTTGGATTGAGATCTCACATAAAGTAGTGATTCTTTGACCAGGGGACCTCAGCAGCACACTTCCATAGGTGCCACAAGATGGCTTAAAAATATTTAGAATAATTCAAAATAAGGTTTAATTTAAGCTAAAAATCTAGATTGAATCTTAAATAATTTCTTAATTTGTTCCTGTTTTTTATTATTATTATTATTTTTAGAATCAATACAATCTGAAGTAATTTAACTTTTTATAAAGCTCTAAAATGTTCTGTCAGGTGGAATATAAAAGATATTTGTGGGTAACAAAAACAACTTGTAATTGCACGTAAATGAGTCATGAAAATTTACTGTTAATAAAAAGTGTAAACCACTTATGGAATTTTATTTTATATATTATTTTGATTATGTATAATTCTTTATTGTGTTAATATATTGCCATACCTTGTTTCTGTAAAATTTTTTATAACAGTAGAAGTATTGGAAATATTTTGGGTAGCTTTCACATTTGTCTTTGGCAGTGGAGGGCCTTGGAGTCAAAAGGTTGAGAACTTTGTTTTATTTCAGATCATAAAGAGCGCTCAAACAACAGGGCTACACCAACTCCTTCATTAGAAGAATCCAGACCATCAAGTCGCACATCTGAGGGTAATGTCATGAAGTCATTTATATAAAAAATTCTCAGCACTTTTGATCTTAAATGTCTCTCATCCAATCAGAATTTGGAGTTAGAACGATATGTTCTGATAATATTACATCTACTTCAGGTGAGAGCATGGCAAACAAATCTGTGTCGTCTGAGGAAAGATCAGCGAGGTCACGGACTGGATCAGACAGATCAGGACAAAGCAGTCCTGATGCTTTGACCACCGTCATGACTGAGATGTTCATTTCAGAGGAGAACCTGAACAAGATGGAGGACATTTTGGACACCTGGAGCACAAACCTAAAGGTTTGCTTTGAATTATGTATTGTAAATAGCAGGTTAACTAAAAATATAGTTAACTAAAACTTAAACTTGAGGATTTTTCTCCATATAGTGGACTTCAATGGGGAACAGGCTGAAGGTCTAGGAATATAGGTTTTATTTAGCGGAACTATTGTACATTTTCTAAATAAAAAATTACATTTATATATTTTTTAAGCACAAATGCTCGTCTTGCACTGGCTCGACCTCATGCATTACGTAATCATGCACGTGTGACATAGGCAGAAGTACAAAAAGGTAAAAAGTAAAACAACGTCTGATCATTTTTAAGTTCGAAAATTAGTTTTTCACCCGACCCTACATTTTTGAACCGGAGTACACAGATGAAGAACTAACCAAACATGACTTCTCCAATGTGCTTACGCAATGCTTGAAGACGTGCATGCACATCGAAGAGCTAGTGGAAAATGACTGATCATTTCACTAGATAAGACACTTATTCCTCAGCTGGGATCATGTAAAGCCCTTTGAAAATGCATTGAAACTGCAATTTTGACTTTCAGCCCATTGGCTCCCATTGAAGTCCACTATATGGAGAACTTCAAATATTAATAAACTTTATTAGTATCTCAGTGATATTAAAATAACACTGGTAAGTAGTGTTTTGCTTCATGCCATAATGCATTGTAGGAACTGTTTTTTTTGTTCTGTGTGCAGAGTAATGTGATGATGGAGCTGAGAAAGTGGAAACTGGCCTTTGTGGAGCAACACAGACTGGAGCTTAAGAAGGAGAGGGAGAAACACGCAGCCCATATGGCTGCTGTAAATGCTGAGATGGATGGCCTTAAAGACCTGCTCAACACCTACAAGATCTCTAACCAGAGAAAAGATGAGGTACACCCAGATATTGAGTTTTTTTTTTTTTTGCACACAGTTTGTAATTCAAAACACATGCAGCTCTGTATCCATTTTTAACAGGCAGTAAGTCTCTGTTTTCCAGTTTGTCATCTCCTCTTTGGCCTTTGCCATCTGCAGGTGATAGCGAATCTGAGCAGGGCGGTTGACAGGCAGAGGGAGAAGCTGGAGCTGATGAGGAGTTTCACCCAGTGGAGACTACGGCAGTATGCTGCCAGAGAGGAGGTGAGACGGGGCAGCTCAGACTGACAGCACACACACACACAGGGCAGATGTTTTTCAGTCAGTGTTGTTTACTCATGTCAGATTGATACTTTAGACAGGCTTGTGTTTTGTATTCATTTTCCTCTCTTGGAGAAAGTGCAGTTTTGCAGACTATCTGCATTTAAAGGGATAGTTCACCCAGAAATGAAAATTCTGTAATTTCTGTCACTCATTTGCTCCGTCTGAAACCCATTTATAAACCAAACTCTTGTTAGTTTGAACCGACATTAGAGGGGTCATTTTCGAAAATAAGAAATGTTTCTTGAGCAGCAAATCAGCATATTATAATGATATCTGAAGGATTGTGTAACGCTGAAAACTGGAGCATTGGCTGCTGTAAATTCAGATTTACTATCACAGGAATAAATGACATTTTAAAATTGAAAACATTTATTTTTAAATTGTATTAATTGTACAATATTACTGTTTCACTTAGGAGTATGCGATATTGACAAAAAAAAAATCTCAATATTTTCTGGGATTTTATTGATAATAATTAGACGATATTTTGCTGTGTTTTGTTATTGTGCTTAAGGACCATGCTGACTCCTAAAGTTTTTGATATTCTTCATATTCTGTTGTCAGTTCACAGCACTGATAGAATTTGTTCTTTTCCAATAAGTTTAAACAGATTTTTACCTTTTATGGGCATTTTTACCTTTATAAAGCCATTTTTTCTAAAAGTGTATATTATCTTTTGACTCAAATTCTCATATTTAATCAGTCAATTATAATAATAATACATTTAGGCTGTTCCCAAACCAATTAAATCAGTATCAACAATATTCATCTTTTCAGAAGTAAGTGGCATTTAGATGTATTTACACATGATAATGGAGTTATATTTGAAATTATTTTAAAAGTTAAAAGATACTTTTAATGTGAAATTAAAAACGCCAGTAGGTGGCATAAAGTCGCATTTAATTAAGTGAGTCACAGCGATTTAACTGATTCATTTAAACAGTTGATTCATTCAGGAATGAAACGCCATGTTGCTCAGAGACGCAAAAGTACTGTGGCTTTGTTTGGGATGATTTTTGTTGGCAAAATTGAGCAAAAACAGGAAATATGCTGTCTAAAATGTAAGTCTTTTAATGTGATCTTGTAGTCATGCTGATTTTTAAATATCACGTTTATAGTCATGCAGATTTTTGAAGAAAAAACGGCACTCTTCGTGTGATATTAATTTACTATATGAAAAGATATAATGTATACATTTTCTGCCCCATCTTGAATTATGTGATCATTTTAAATGCATTTTAATAGACTGAATCATGCAGTGAAAGAACGCACTCTAAATGCCTACTTACTAAACTTAATGTAACATAATGTAACGTAATACGTGCACTCTATTGGTGTGTTTTGTTTGCTTTTTGCAATATACTCGATAATGTCAAATCACACAATCATACATCATTAAAACAACAATTACGATATTATCGCAGACTATATATATCGCACACCCTGCATCACTGCATTTTTAATCAAAGAATTCAGCCTGAGAGAGTTATTTAAAAAAAAAAAAAATTTTAAATAAAATATATATTTGAACGTATTTCTGTGTGTTCCAGACCCATGGGGGCCGAATAGCTGAGCAGCACTATCATTTGCAGCTCAAGAGGAAGGTGTGGGCAGGCTGGCACTCGCTTATTCAGAACAGGTGGCGGGACCGTGTGGAGAGAGCATGTTGTGCCAGAGCAGAGGACGTCTGCTTGCAGCTCTCTACAGACTACGAGGCCAAAATGGCACAGGTGAGTGGAGCCCATGGTGCAAAGTGTTTTTTTTTTTTTTTAATTCTATGTGTGAGTGATTCCATGTTTAATAAGTAACTGGATGTGGACATAGAGATGAGGTCTGTTAAAGATGTTTACACATAATCCACAATAGAAAATAATAGTTGAATTTACAAAAATGACCCCTTGATTCTTAATACTGTGTTCTTAACTGAATGATCCAGTTGTTGTTGTTTTTTGTTTAGTGACAGTTGTTTATGAGTCCCATGGTTTGTCCTGAACCATTAAACTTCCTGCAGTTTAGGCAAAATAAGAAAAATGTACTCATCTCCATTCTGTTCAAATGTTTATACACCGTGGCATTTTTCCCCTAGTTGTCCTCAGTGTGAAAAGATGGATCTTAAAATTATACAGTCATTGTTGGAAAGGGTTCAAATACAAACCAAAGAATTTGTGGGACATTTATTAATGTTTTTTTTAAACATTAACCTGCATTTTTTTTTTAAACCTGCATTTCTGTAAAATATGTAACTTGCAGATTCTGAAAGGGGGGTGTAAACTTTTGACCTCAACTGTAACCTGAAAATTTTGTGATTGTGTTTGTCAGCATATAGAGGAGCTCCAGAAGGCTCAAGCTGAAATCCACAGGCTGCACACGGAGCGAGAGCGCTATGAGGACTCTATGAAGAAAGCTTTCATGCGTGGGGTCTGTGCGCTCAACATCGAGGCCCTTAGCATGTTTAACACCGGAGAATCTGGGAGACTGGACCATGGTAAGATAATAGATAGGTTCGGCTCAATTACAGTGGCAATGAACGCATTTATGAAGGCATGATGTACCAGTTTAACATGACTGATTTTTACAATTATTGAAGTGCAGGTTATGACAGATATTTAGATATTTCTTTCAAGCAAAAAATGTTTGAATATCATAAAACCACTTCACATTAGAGTTAAAAACTGTAAATTTGACAAAAGGTCTCTTTTAAATAATTGAATACAACCTAGACGTGTCATTTACATGGGAGCTAAATCAGATTGATTGCAGTAATGGCTTTCTAGCCTCTAGCATACTGTATATATACACATTTATTATTAGGAAATAAAAGTGTTGAAGTGTATCATTTTATATTTGTCTGTCAAAATACTTATTGCAGGGTGCGCAGACAAGTATAAGCCAGTCATTCATAGGTTTGTCTAAACAGAAGGACAGTGTTTAGAGGAAAAAACGTAGTACTGTTTACACACTTCACCTGTAAATTCCCTTGTAGACCAGGTGGTCAACAACAACAAACCAAAAAAGAAAGAGAAAATATTGCCATGTTTTTGGTTTTTAGCGTTTATTAACCCTTTGTTATTTTTTTTTAATGTGGTCACATTTACTGATGTCTGGTAAATTTTTGCCAGTAAAATGAAGTAATTTCAGTAGGTTCTTTACACATCGTTACACTATTAACATCAGGTAATAGACCTTTTTTGCCAGCAGAGTTGTATTATTGTGACCATACCTTCATTTGTTTTGAGGCAATAAGCGTCAGAGGGAGACTGCGAGGTAGAATTTGATAGTAAAAGAATGAAATCGGATCTGAAACAATCATTCAAATGAATACAGGGCTGTTAATGTCTTCATATACACTGCTGTTCAAAAGTCTGGCATCAGTAAGACTTGTAATGTTTTCTAAATTAATCTTCTGCTCATCAAGGCTACATTTATTTGATCAAAAATACCCCCCCCCAGTAGTATTGCTAAATGTTATTACAATATAAAAAATGGCTTCTATTTTAACATAGTTTAAAATATGAATTTTCATCAGCTATTACTCCAGTCTTAAGTGTCACATGATCCTTCAGAACTCATTCTAATATGCTGATTTATTATTGCAATTATCAATGTTGGAATCAACTTTGAAAACTGTGATGCTCTTTCAGGATTCCTTTGATGAATAAAAAGTTAAAAAGAACATGTATCAAAATATAAATCTTTTCTAACAATATAAGTCTTTTGCTATTACTTTTTTTTTTACTGTCACAAATCCCTGCTGAATAATAGTATTAAAAAATTAAAAAAAAAAAATCAGTAGTGTATATTGTTACAAAAGATTTATATTTTAAATACATGCTGTTCTTTTTAACTTTTTATTCATCAAATAATCCTGAAAAAAGTATCACAGGCTCCAAAAAATATTGAGCAGCACAACTGTTTCCAACACTGATAATAAATAAGCATATTAGAATGATTTCTGAAGGATCATGTGACACTGACAACTGGAGTAATAATGTTGAAATTTCATCTTTGTTCACAGAAATAAATTATATTTTAATGTATATTAAAATGGAAAAATGTTTTTTTACATTTCAATAATATTTCGCAATATTAAAATTTCCCCTGTATTTTTGATCAAATAAACGCAGCCTTGAGCATAAAAAACTTCTGTCCTCATTAAACATTAACAATCTTTCTGATCCCAAACTTTTTAACAGCAGTGTACATGGAACCATTTTCTTTTTTTTATTTTAATAACAGAATTTACAAAGAATCAAACCTTAGGCAGTATCATCAGTCTAGTCTTCATTTATTTATTTATTTATTTTTGTAGATGTTCCACTTCCAGGGGATGAGCCAAGCAGCAGCTCAATGGCCAATCCCCCTCCACGGACTGTCTCATCATCACGACTCAGTCCAGTTTTCATGGAGAGTCCAATACAGCTGGGCCCCTCCCACAGTGTTACAGAGGATGTTGAGGTAAGCCATGCAAAAAAAGATAGTTTGAACCCAGCAGTCATGTTTCGCACCATTGTTTTCATATTGATATACACTGTGTATGTGATGCTCTTAAATTCAATATCAAGCTTGATGAAGAATCAGTATGAGATTGCAGTGTTTTCTTTTTTTATTGTTTTTACAAATGCCCTTTATTTGTCATAAGTCAATCTATAAAGTGTAAATTTTGCATGCCAATATTTTGCATTTTTGCATTGCCAGTATTAATATACATTACCAGTCAGACTTTTACTGTCTTTTTTTTAAGAAATTCTCTTCTGCTCACAAAGCCTGCATTTATTTGATCCAAAATACAGCAAACACAGTAATATTGTGAACAATTTTTACTATTTAAAATAACTGCTTTCTATTTGAATATATTTTAAAATGTAATTTATTCCTGTGATCAAAGCTACATTTTTAGCATCATTATTTTTAGCATCATTACTTCAATCTTCAGTGTCACATACAGAAATCATTCTAATATGCTGATTACAACAAAAAAAGAAGTAAAGAAATGTATACTTTTATTTAACAAGGATGCTTTAAATTGATCAAAAGTGATAAGAATTCTATTTCAGATAAATGCTGTTCTTCCTATTCATCAAAGAAACCTGAAAAATATATACTTTTCAACAATAATAATAGTAATAATAATAATAAATGTTTTTTGAACAGCAAATCAGAATATTAGAGTGATCTGTAAAGTATCATGTGACGTTACATTTTAAAATATATTCAAATAGAAAACAGTTATTTTAAAAAGTACAAATATTATAATATATTTTGCTGCACTTTGGATAAAATAAATGCAGGCTTAGTGAGCAGAAAAGACTTCTTTGAAAACATTGAAAATCTTACTGTCCAAAAACTATGTATAAAATATATATATATAATTAACATTTTTTATTTATTCACATTTTGTGTTTTACCTCCTAGAATAGTGTCAAAATAATGCTTTTAAATTACTGTTTTATTTATCTCTCTCCTTTCAGGAGCATTTTCTCTCTCATCCTGGCGCAAGCACTGGCCCAAGAGCAGAAACTCTTCTCTCAACCACGGTGGTGAATTCTTCCGCTCCACCAGGGGGCAGTACAAGCTCCTTCAGACAGGTACCACATGTGACTGCAAGCATATTCATGAATGTTTTAAATCAGCTTGCTGAACCTGTTTCTAAACTACCTTTTCAAAATGGGTGTGATTACATTTATATATTTGTGTATATTGAATGCTCTGAAAAAATTACTTGCTTTTAATAACGTTGCTATTCTCTTTTTTAGACAAGCGCACGGATAGTAACGGCTGGCAAGCAAAAAGCCTCAAAGACAGTGACCGCTCGTTTGACAGGACGGGCAGAGTATAACCGTACCGTCCGCCCCCCTACAGCCCTCCATGTCATGGGTGTGGCTCCTCCCATGAGTTCAGTTGTTGTAGAAAGACACCACCCTGTCACTCAGGTATCAAGAAACATCCCTACAGATGTCGAAGTACATGGTGATATCAAAACATCAAACACTAATGCTCATTCAATTTCTTTTTTTTCACCATTTGCAGCTCACTGTTGGCCAGGCAATGGCAGCTAAGTTCCCTCGCTCTGCTCTTCAGACTCAGACTGTCTCCAGTAGTAAGAGCTCCTCCAGCCAACCCAAAGGCTCCTCCTCCTCCACCTTTCACATCCACTCCATCAAAGTTGTAGACTAACACACACACATACACTCGTTCATTTATCTGTCAGGTCTTGAGTCTGGATATTGTAACTCAATAGTATTTGATTTAAGTTCAAAGGCTTTGAATTAAATTACAGGGACAGTTCACCCAAAAATGACAAATAAATGTCATTAATTACTCACCCTCATGTCGTTGCAAACCCGTAAGACCTTCGTTCATCTTTAGAACACAAATTAAGATATTTTTGATTCAATCTGAGAGCTTTCTGCCCCTACATAGACAGCAACACAAGTGACACATTCAAGGACCTGAAAGGTAGTAAGGACATCATTAAAATAGTCCATCAAGCTACAAAAATACTTTTTGCGGACAAAGAAAACAAAAATAACTTTATTCAACAATTTCTTCTTTTTCATGTTAGCCTTACTTATTTGATCCAGAATATACAGAAATGGTCTAAGAGAGATAGACTTTCTACACCAGAACACTCCTGTGTCAGCAGCAACACACATATGCTTTGAAGAAATTGTTGAATAAAGTCATTATTTTTGCAGACAAAAAGTATTATTGTAGCTTCATAAAATTACAGTTGAACCACTAATGTCACATGGACTATTTTAGTGATATCTTTACTACCTTTTAGGGCCTTGAACGTGTTTGTTGCGTTGTCTATTAAGGATCAGAAAGCTCTCAGATTTAATCAAAAAATATCTTAATTTGTGTTCTGAAGATGAACAAACGGGTTTGGAACGACATGAGGGTGAGAATTTTCATTATGGGGTTAACCATCCCTTTTAATACATTTTTTAGGACAACATTTTATTCATTCTTTGATAACATGAAATGAAGGTTAGTTGTTTTTATACTGAAATTGCTAAAATTTTAATTGAAGAATTATTATTTATTATGTGATATGGGTTCTTTAATTTATTGAAGTTGTTTGTCACCATTTAATTCATAATGTTTCACAAAGCCATAATCAAAATCTGGAACAAGTTTCAGATTTATTGTTTTAGATCAGTCAGTTTGTACTGTACCTTAATCCACAGGTAGTACAAAAGTTAATTGCTGGATCTTCATGAGTGTCAATTAGAAATTAAAGTGCTGTTTTTAGTTCATAGCAGTCTTTTATTTTTCCGTAGGACCTTCACGAAACCGTACATTTCCGTGTATCAGCATTTGTTCCTTCCATTCTTACTTTTTCTGGGAATGAGAAAATGAGAATGAGAATGAGCAATGCACCCCTCAGGATTTCCACAAAGAAAGATTACTGCAGTACTAACTGTAAAGATAATACAATTGTGGAAATGTATCCTACCAGCAATCTTTGTAATCCCAGCAGAAAGCAGTCCCTCATACAGGCCTTTGGATGGGCTGCTCCCTTCAATCATGATTCCATGCAGCCAGATCAAAAGCATTCTGTTTCCATGCTCTTGGAAACTGTTAGGACCTAGTCCAACAAAATACTGTCACTGATTCAGATTTGTCTGCAAAATGTTTTATAGATTTGTATGTTTTATAAATCTAATTTTGAAAGAATAACTTGACCATAATCAAAAGTATTAATTAATAGTAATGAAATAAATGTTTGTGTACTCGTCAAACTGAATTTAGTTTTATTTACAGCATTTATTTTTATTCATATATACATTACTGTTCAAAAGTTTGGGGCTGGTAACATTTTTAATTTTTTTTTTTTTTTTAAATCATTATTTCCTATAGAGTTTATTTGACCAAAAATACAGCAAAAATGTTAAATATTATTGCAGTTTAGAATAACTGTTTTCTGTAATCTATTCCTGTGATGACAACCTGTGATGAATTTTCAGCAGCCATTAGTCTTCAGTGTCACGATTCTTCAAAATCATTCTAATGTTATGCTATGTAAAAATCTATGATTGAATCTATAAAAATAAACAACAAAACTTGAAAGAAGTATTCATTTCTTTAAAAAAGAAAAAAAAATGGTAACACTTTACAGTAAGGCTAATGTATTAACTAACATGAACAAACAATTAATTTTTTACAGTATTTATTAATCTTTGTTAATGTTAATGAAAATATTAATTCACGTTAATGCAGAGTGCAATGTTAACAAGCATGTTTGATTTGAATAATGCATTAGTAAATGTTGAAATTAATATTAACTACGAATTAATAAATGCTGTGGTAGTATTGTTCATTCTTAGTTTATATTAACTAAACCTGAACCTTATCTTAAAGTATTAACAAAACAAAAAAATGGGTCGGCGCCGATAGCCTTGTGGGCAGTGCGCCGACATACAGCGCCGTTGCGCAACGGGCGTCCCGAGTTCGATTCCCGGCTCGAGGACCTTTCCCGACCCTACCCCCTTCTCTCTCTCCACTTCGCTTCCTGTCCTTCCTGATCTGTCCTATAATAATAAAAGCCAAAAATAAATCTTTAAAAAAAAAAAAAAAAAAATGGAAAATCGTACTGACCCCAAAATTTTGAACAGTAGTACACATTTTAGAATAAAGCCTCAACCTGTGGGCTGCTGAACTTCCTGTTTGGTCATACAAAATGCATGTTATTTTTTATTTATTACTGACCTGAATAAGATATTTCAAGATATTAAAAGACGTTTACATATAGTCCACAAGAGAAAATAATAGTTGAATTTATCAAAATGACCCCGTTGATTGAGTGTTGTTACCTGAATGATCCACAGCTTTTTTACACTGCCCACTGTTCTTCAGAAAAATCCTTCAGGTCCTACAATTTCTTGGTTTTTCATCATTTTTGTGTATTTGAACCCTTTCCAGCAATGACTGTATGATTTTAACATCCATCTTTTCACACTGAGGACAACTGAGAGACTCAACTTTGGCAACAATTACAGAAGGTTCAAATGCTCACTGATGCCTCAGATGGAAACACAATGCATCAAGTGTTTTGAATTTACAGATCAGGGTAAATTTAACTTATTTCATCTCCTGGGAAACATGTAAGTAGCTTCTGAAAGGCAGTACTAAATAAAAAAATATATATTTAGACAAAATAAGAAAAATGTACACATTACCATTCTGTTCAAAAGTTTTCACCCTCGCATCTTAATGCATTGTTTTTCCTTCTGGAGCATCAGTGAGCTTTTGAACCTTTTGTAATAGTTGCATATGAGTCTTTCAGTTGTCCTCAGTGTGAAGAGATGGATCTCAAAATCAGTCATTGTTGGTAAGGATTCCAAATACACAAAAATGCTGAAAAACCAAAGAATCTGTGGGACCTGAAGGATTTTTCTGAAAAACAGCAGGCAGGTTAACTGTTCAGGGACTCTTGAACAACTATCTCTAAACGATTTTGCATGATCCCTTTTATTTTGGTAAAATAATTAACGTTTTGCAGATTCTGCAAGGTGTATGTAAACTTTTGACTTCAAATGTATATGGTCTTAAGCGTCTTGTCTGACCTGTCCACTGCTCCTCAATGGCAGCCACCTGATCCTCTGTGAATTCCCAGAACTCCGCCAACTTTTTCCAGTCATTGCGCTTGAGGTGTTTGTATGCGAGGTCCCATATTATATCACGCACCGACTTCGTGTCAGGGGAGTGATCTAATTTAAACGTCAGCGGTGATTCGCTGTGAAGGCTCTCAATAGCATCTGTATTAGTCTGAAAGGGTAATCAAATAACACCCAGCCTTTGAGAAAGGCCAGATTCGCCAGAAGCCATGTGCTGAAATTATCACAGGTATATACAGCACAATGAATATTATTAGTCCATGTTCGCTGTTGTTCAAAATGAACATTTTTGACATATGCAACCCTTGTGCAAATAAATGTGCTGCGGTGACCTTTCTGAATGGAATTATACATGATTTAATATTGCATTTCACCTCCTGCACTGGGTTTAATAGGAAATGACTGAGGTTATAGAAGACTGTGACGTTTGGTGGAAGGAGAATGTGCTTCCCACTCCTTTCCAAAATACAATACCATTCATTTCACAGTCTGCTTTGACCCACATTGGAAATCTGAATACCTACCATTTGAAAATTGTGCTTCCATCTGAAATATCTCTCAGCTTTGATGATCATGTCAACAATAATCACCATATTTCCTCTCGCCGCCACTCCAAGAGCTGTTTTATTTTGCTGTGGAAGAAAAAAGTACCAAAATAACTTCTTGCAAATTGCCTATTTCTCTACGGTCTTTTCAAACCGTTATCAGGTGGTGTAAAATGTCAGACACGCTCTGTCACCCTGTCCTGAATCTCCAGATCCACCCCAGCTTTCAGAATCATCTCCACCACATCCACCTTCCCCATCTCAGTGGCAATATGAAGTGCAGTCTGCCCCATCTGAGTGTGGTAAATGAATAACAATAAAATACTGAAATACATGCATGTAATGATAAATATCATTGCACAAATGATGTATGAAAAGAGGTAACGCACATGGTCCTTTACGTTTGGATCACAGCCAGCCTCAAGTAAGGTGTGGATTACTGGAATGTGGCAGTTCTTCACCGCTAGATGAAATGGAGTGTGCAAATGCTGAAACAATCAATCCGTCAATCAGTCTTGATGTTTAATCTAGCATTAATGTATTTAAGATTAATATGGATTATAGATACTATGGATTTATTTCTGACCATGTGAAGGAAAAAGATTAAAATGTGTTAAAATGTAAGACTGTGAAGGGAATGTAATGCTTGACAATGTCAGTTATGTATTTTATAAATTGTCAGTTTTCACTATTGGTACTAATTCTGGTTATAATTATTTTAGCTTTGAGGAATACTGTACCTGTGTTTAAAGCAAAAACTTGAACGTGAACTTTAAAGGATTAGTTCACTTTCAGAACAAAAATTGACAGATAATGTACTCACCCCCTTGTCATCCAAGATGTGCATGTCTTTCTTTCAGCTGCAAAGGGCTCTAAACAATCCCAGCCAAGGAAGAAGGGTCTTATCTAGCAAAACGATTGGTATTTTCAAAACAAATTGTTATGCTTTTTAACCTCCAATGCTAGACTTGTCTCGTCTCTGCGATGCGATGTGGGTCAATACAGTTAGGGTATGTCGAAAAACTCCCATCTCGTTTTCATCTTCAACTTCAAAATCGTCCTCTAATGCTGTTTTACCTTTTTTGTAAAAGGCATTTGATCTTTCTTGTATGTTCAATTTAGAAAAAAAACGTTTTTTGACATACCCTAACTGTATTGACCCAGATCACATAGACTGCGCATGGCAGAGACGAGACAAGACGAGCATTTGATGTTAAAAAGTATATAAACTGTAAATTTGTTTCGCTAGATAAGACCCTTCTTCCTCGGCTGGGATTGTTTAGAGCCCTTTGAAGCTGCATTTTGAAAGATCAAACTTGGGGGCACCATAGAAGTCCATTATGGAGAGGAATCCTAAAATGTTTCCTCAAAAAAACATAATTTCTGAAGAAAGAAAAACATGAACATCTTAGATGACAAGGGGGTGAGTACATTCTCTGTCAATTTTTGTTCTGAAAGTATACTAATTCTTTAAATCTCATACAATGCATTACTTGACCAGTAAAGAGCAGTTAAAACAGCAATGTTTTAAAATATTAACACTATTTAAAATAACTTTGCTATTTTAATGTTGTTGTTTTGTTTTTTTTTATCAGAGATAGCAAAGCTGAATTTTGAACATTACTGTAAAACCATTACTACAAAAAGAACAGCATGTACTAAATTAAAAAACAAAACAAAAAAAAAACACGCATTTTGTATGACCCCCTCTTATTTTGGTAAAATATTAAATATTTTGCAGATTCTGCAAGGTGTATGTAAACTTTTGACCTCAACTTATAAACTTATAAACATCATTGTCTTTCCATAAACATATGGATTAGACACATCATAACTCTAAACTCAACTGTGTATTTCACATGCAACTTACTGGCCCAAAACTTTTGAACAGTAGTGTACATATTAGTTCTCTGAAGTAAATGATATATTTTTTACTTAAAAAAAAAAAAAAACTTCAACTAGTTACTTTAATGATTATAGTGCCATTTAAAGGATTAGTTCAATTTCAGTATAAAAATTTCCTGATAATTTACTCACCCTCATGTCTTCCAAAATGTTATAGTCTTTCTTTCTTCAGATGAAAAGTAATTAAGGTTTTTGAGGAAAACATTCCAGGATTTTTCTCAATATAGTGGACTTTAATGGTGGCCAACAGGTAAAAAAAAAAGTAAAACAATGATGTAGGATGACTTTGAAGTTGGAGGTGAACATGAGATGGAGTTTTTCACCCTACCCTACCTTTTTTAAACCAAACTATACACACAAAGAACTAACCAAGGGTGACCTTTTCCAGTGTGATTACATAATGTGTGAAGTCATAGACACATCACAGAATGATTGTTTCACTAGATAAGACCTTTATTCCTCATGTAGAGCCCTTTGAAGCTGCGTTGAAACTGCAATTTGAACCTTAAACCATTGGAGTCCACTATATGGAGAAAAATTTCTATGTGACTGAAGACAGAAAGACATGAACACCTTGGATCACATTCTGAAAGTGAACTACTTCTTTAAAGATTCTCATGTAATGTAACATAAGTTGAACTTCAAATGCTTTTTAGTGTGAATTCAGTAGCATTAAAACAGCAGCATATAATATTATTTTGTTGAAAATTTCTCACCTGGTTCTGAGTGTTCAGTTGGGCTCCACTATTGATGAGAAGTTTAACAATGGGAAAGTGGCCCTTCTCACAGACTGGATGCAGGGGACTGTTTCTGCTCTGAAAATCATCACAGGTAACCAATCTCTAAGAATCGATGCTGAATGCAGATTACGTTTTATACTTCACGGTTAAAACATTCTCACTAAGGTAGAGAATGTTGTCTTCAAATGAGATGATTCAAATCATCACCTCTGTACATACTCAGTACATACTAAGGTGAAGATGTTTGGGTCACATTGTGCCTCCAGCAGGGTTTGTACACAGTCCTCCTGAGCTCCATCTGCAGCCAGATACAGAGCGGTCTGCCCTGCCTACACACACCGCAAATACATCACATCAGTGTCACTCTCATACATTATCTGTTACATTATATAAAACCTGGTTGATTTTACCTGGTTGACCTCATTGCGAATATCAAAGTTGTCTAGAAGTAACTGCAGTGCTTCGCATTGGCCGTTTTTGGCTGCCAGATGCAAAGGTGTGTCCCCAGCCTGTCGAACAAACCAGAGAAAACCAGGCTACATGTACTTTTCTGTGAATTAAAAAAAATATCTACAAACTGCAGCACAAAATAAATGAACCTTATTTTCCTCCACGGTGGCCATGTTGTAAGATTCCTCCATCAGCATCTCTAGCATGCGAACACAGCCGTGTGCTGCCGCCAGGCCAAAAGGCCTGTTACCATACTGACAGAAAAACAAGTAGTGAAAGTTCATGTTTGAGTGTTTTGTTTTATTCTGATTCTTGCTTTTATTGTAACCGCTGTTTCCTTACTTGGTCTTCTTTGTCAAGTACTCCCATTTGCAGATCATCAACAATGTACGCTACAATATCAGTGTGATTGTTCATGGCAGCGCAGTGCATCATGTTCAGACCCTCCTGAACACAGAATGATTCACTTATGTCTTAAATGTTCAGCATTATATACAAAATGGGGATCATGAATTATGAGCTTAGAACATCTGACTTCACATTCAACTACACATCCTATTATAGCCTACATACTAATAACAGCCTGGATATGTTATGTAGCCTAATTTGCGCACACTAATTTTGCGCTCTCTAAATGAAGAGACGAAGAGTTCGAAACGAAGGGTTGAAGGGTTTAGGGGACCAAACAACTGTTTCTTGAAGTGCCCTTCTGTGTCATCATCCCATGGCCACACGGAGGCGCCATCATCATGCAAAGAATCTGTGCGAAGGATCATGTCCATCAGTGTCCATTGTAATCTTCAAAATCCTTCATTCTGAAGTACCCTTTGAAGTGGCTGGTTTTGAGCACTTAATTTTGGAATGACACTTAAATATGGCAGCCATGATTGTTTTCACTCCGCCCTTCAGAGGGCGATATATCCCGTTTGGAATGCACCGTTAATAGTTAAAGCACAAAGGGTCATGGTGGCCCAAAGTGTCCATCAGTTATAATCTTCGAAATCCTTCATTCCAAAGTGACCCTTTAAAGAGGCTAGTTTTGAGCACTTCAGTTTGGAATCTCCCGTTTGGAACACACCGTAAGTTAAGTTAAAGCACAAAGTAAACATGAATACACATGAGAAGGTATTCTGTTTCAACCGTGGAAAGACGTCAATACACCATTTTTCAAGTTTAAGATTTGAAACACTTAGAATTATATATAAAATTAAAATAATGTTTGCGTTATTTAAATCTTCCCGAGTTGAGACAATTTTCCTGTTAAGAAAAAAGTACAGGTCCTTCTCAAAAAATTAGCATATTGTGATAAAGTTCATTATTTTCTGTAATGTACTGATAAACATTAGACTTTCATATATTTTAGATTCATTACACACAACTCGAAGTAGTTCAAGCCTTTTATTGTTTTAATATTGATGATTTTGGCATACAGCTCATGAAAACCCAAAATTCCTATCTCAAAAAAATAGCATATTTCATCCGACCAATAAAAGAAAAGTGTTTTTAATACAAAAAAAGTCAACCTTCAAATAATTATGTTCAGTTATGCACTCAATACTTGGTCGGGAATCCTTTTGCAGAAATGACTGCTTCAATGCGGCGTGGCATGGAGGCAATCAGCCTGTGGCACTGCTGAGGTGTTATGGAGGCCCAGGATGCTTCGATAGCGGCCTTAAGCTCATCCAGAGTGTTGGGTCTTGCGTCTCTCAACTTTCTCTTCACAATATCCCACAGATTCTCTATGGGGTTCAGGTCAGGAGAGTTGGCAGGCCAATTGAGCACAGTAATACCATGGTCAGTAAACCATTTACCAGTGGTTTTGGCACTGTGAGCAGGTGCCAGGTCGTGCTGAAAAATGAAATCTTCATCTCCATAAAGCTTTTCAGCAGATGGAAGCATGAAGTGCTCCAAAATCTCCTGATAGCTAGCTGCATTGACCCTGCCCTTGATAAAACACAGTGGACCAACACCAGCAGCTGACATGGCACCCCAGACCATCACTGACTGTGGGTACTTGACACTGGACTTCAGGCATTTTGGCATTTCCCTCTCCCCAGTCTTCCTCCAGACTCTGGCACCTTGATTTCCGAATGACATGCAAAATTTGCTTTCATCCGAAAAAAGTACTTTGGACCACTGAGCAACAGTCCAGTGCTGCTTCTCTGTAGCCCAGGTCAGGCACTTCTGCCGCTGTTTCTGGTTCAAAAGTGGCTTGACCTGGGGAATGCGGCACCTGTAGCCCATTTCCTGCACACGCCTGTACACGGTGGCTCTGGATGTTTCTACTCCAGACTCAGTCCACTGCTTCCGCAGGTCCCCCAAGGTCTGGAATCAGTCCTTCTCCACAATCTTCCTCAGGGTCCGGTCACCTCTTCTCGTTGTGCAGCGTTTTCTGCCACACTTTTTCCTTCCCACAGACCTCTTGCTTGAGGCCTTGCCAATGATGGCCTTCTGGACAGCAGTCAGGTCGGCAGTCTTACCCATGATTGCGGTTTTGAGTAATGAACCAGGCTGGGAGTTTTTAAAAGCCTCAGGAATCTTTTGCAGGTGTTTAGAGTTAATTAGTTGATTCAGATGATTAGGTTAATAGCTCGTTTAGAGAAGCTTTTCATGATATGCTAATTTTTTGAGATAGGAATTTTGGGTTTTCATGAGCTGTATGCCAAAATCATCAATATTAAAACAATAAAAGGCTTGAACTACTTCGAGTTGTGTGTAATGAATCTAAAATATATGAAAGTCTAATGTTTATCAGTACATTACAGAAAATAATGAACTTTATCACAATATGCTAATTTTTTGAGAAGGACCTGTATATCCACCTTATTTTTGCCGTAAGAGTGGGCGTGGCCATTTGTATATTTTATGGGTCTGGCTTCTGGTCACATCCGCATCCAGCTATTTTTAGCTGTACAAGACAGCTCATTTTGCTGCTTGTGTCTTACCACATTGTTTCAGTGCATTAATTTAATTAATACACTGGATAATGAGTACACTGGTTTGTAGTGCGAACAGTTTTACCGTTTACTGTACGTTGTCATTCTTCTCGTTATTTTCCTATAGCGGCTAATGAACCAAAAGTCTTGCCCATAAGCTTCCTTACATCTATACGGTAAATGTATATACACACAACTGTGGTTTTCTAAAAGTTTTCTGAATACTTGAAATTCATTGTTTGAGGAATAAAAAAAATACAGTAGTAGTAGTAGAATAATCTATGATCTAAATCGATCAAATGAATTACTGTACAGTAAGCAAACACCTCACCGTATTTTCAATGCGTTGGTCAGCTCCGGCTTGCACAAGTAACTTGAGGATTTGCAAACTCCCAAACCATGCTGCTAAGTGAACAGCAGTCAGTCCATGCTGCAAACACACAGTATGAGTTCCATACTGATCTTAAGAGAAACAGTGTCAGACATTAATGACTGAGCCAACATATACCTTATCTTGTAAATCAAGTTTGGCTCTCCTTCGAAGGAGCACATCAACAGCTTCCACATTTCTAAAGGCCACAGCATAATGAAGAGCAGTTCGACCATTCTGACAAGACACAAGATTCATAAGAACTGCTCAGAGACAGTGAACAAACACATCTGTATTTGCTACTGTACAAATGTTGCTCTTAAACACTCATTACATGTAGGCAAGTGAGCTAAGAGCAGTTTATTGACATACCACATTTTTGGCATTGACATTAACGCCTCTCCCGAGAAGCTTCATGCCCTCCACGTCGTTTCTCTTTGCTGCGTCTATGAAGTTTTTCTCAACCTCCAGCACTGCAGGTCAAATGATCAGTTGAATACTAGTTCATACATTAACTGTTTCAAAACCATCGTAATTTTTATTTTTTTTGTCAGCAGTTTTTAAATTAGGAATGACTACAGGAAGCTATTAAAGTAAACGACGGTTCTATTTGATGTACAAAGAGTTGTGTAAATATGACTGAGTACAGTTTGTGTTTTGGGTGTTCACTTTAAGGACCACTGGAAGACATGATGTCAAGTGTGATTAATGAATGCTGTGTCAGACAGGCTAAGAGTACACACTTCAGTTACTTCTGTAACTGAAGTGTGCTGAAATTCTAATCTGATTTCAATATTCAGGAATATTCCAAGTTCAATACAAGTGAAGCTCAGTTGACAGAATTTGTGGCTTAATATTGATTAGGCCTACCACAATAAAATATATATTTAAAGTGTTTTCATGACGTGTCATTAATCGGCCATATTAGCAGCACTGAATGTAAACAATGCCACTGAACCGAACAGAACTCGCAAATTTAGCTGATTATGGCTGCTCGGTCAGACCGGGAAAAGCATTTGGAGTACTATAGACTGCCAAAAGTTATAACAAATCAAGGAGGAGAGTGCAAAAAACTGTCAGAGGAATAAAAGGTGTTTGTGGTTGGCCAAACTGAACCAAGATTTCCAGGGCAAGAAACTTGACAACATTCGTGTTTGTTCTTATAATTTCCGGTCAGGTAGGTTAATATCTTAATTAATTCTGCTCGTGTGTATCTTCACCACCTATTAACTTTAGTGTGTCAAAATACTGCGCCCTTTCCTGCGTCCTTCACTATATGATTTAGCAGCTTCCACATGTTTTTTTTCTTCTGTGGTTTAGACAGCATAAATTATTTGAACAACAATTCAGTTAGGGTCCTCTTTTTGGACTTAAAAAAATGCCTCCAGCCGGGATTCCTAGATCGCCCAAAATGTATTGTAATGTATTGTTTGTATTAAAGCCTTGCGCGAGACTGTTTTCTTAATTGCGCACCTCAAACATTCTAATATTGAATATAACTTTCTGGCATCACAAAGTCGTTATCAGTAAGCGAGTATTTAAATCGCTTTGGATGCAGCTCCTGTTGGATGTAGGGTTGCGAAATCCGCATTTTTCTTTTTCTAAAAATAGCTGGAGGCGGATGTGACTGGAAGGCAGACTCATAAAATTTACAAATGGCCACACCTGCTCTTATGGAAAAAATAAGGTGGATAAAATATTTAAATCATGTTTCAGATTAATCTGGATAAATTATTTTATTTTTTAAAGAAATGAGAAGTCAAGTGGAAATCGTAGTAATCAACATTACGCCACATACTGTTGATTGTGTTAAAAAAACTCAGAATATTCCTTTAAATGTAGATAAAAATATAATTTTAGATTGACAGTCTTAACCAGCCTTATGCATACTGATGCAACTCCTAATTCAAAACATGGAGGCTATTTAGAATGACTACAATGTTGTTTGATAATTATTAAAATGAAAAGAGGACATTTTATGTGCTAACAGTACTGAGTAAACAAAAAAAACATATTATGACAATCAAGCAGTAAAGTCTGTACTCACACATTTCCTTACTGTCATAACCACCATCTTCTCCAATGTCCTTTGGCAGTATAAATTCAGTAAAACCTTTGACATGGTCTGACTTTAACCATGTTTTGGGTTGCTTCAGCATATAGTCTTTCATGGCTTGAGCTTTCCTCTCCATGGTAATGTACTGGTTGCACAGCTCTTTGAGTTGTGTTGTGTAAAATACATCAAGTGGATGGTTTTGTTTGCACAGAGAGCTAACGCCCCAAAGACATGCGCACTCATCCAGAGTACATACAGTTAAATGGCTTCAAGCACTGATTGTGTTCTGTGTAGAAGGTTATTGTACATATATACACTACCATTCAAAAGTTTGGGTCAATATGATTTTTTTTCCACAATATGAATTAAGACATTTATATGTACATCTGATTTGTATTTTAAAGGGAGGGGGAAGGGGGGGAAGGGCGGGGGGGGGGGGGGGGGGTATAATGGTGTTTCATGTATTCAGAGTTGTTTACAGTGCTAAAGAGTTGGATTCTCATGCTAAACATGGTCAACGTTTAAAAAAATAATTTGGACCGTTGATGGAGAATGTCTGTGCCGAAAATCTTACTTCCGGGTTGGTACATTTTTTTTAATCGCGGCTTTAATGACATAGACGATGGTGGAACTCCTTATATGAGCATTTCTCCCAGAAATGCGTGCCCATGCACACGTCGACTAGAGGAGAGAAAAAGCGCGTCGATCAACACGGTTCATTTGGATGCACTGCTGCAAGGGATTCACTCGGGAAGAATGTCTCTAAAGAAGTGTGCTTTTGGTTGTAAGGCAAAGATAACTTTGCTCAGCTTCCTGAAGAACCCAGCGTTACGTGAACAGTGGATGCAGTTCCTTTTTCCGGGGCAGCTTTGCAATGGACTTTTGCAAGTGTGTTTGTTGACGAACGTTTCATATACAAGGCCCGGTTCGACGCTGGATTTGCACATTGTTTGATACTGAAAGATGGAGTGGTCCCAGCTATAAAAGATCCTGGTTATGATTCAGATGGTAAGTGAAACGGCATCAAATGTCTGTTTTTTATTGGCAATCAGAGTGCAAGTGATCAGCGAACTTAGCTCCGCCTGCGGCACGCCCCCAGAAGCTTGGCTTTTTCCGGAGAGAATCGTAAAGCTGTATTTTTCTTTTATAAATATGATAAAACTAAAGACTTTTTGGAGATATTAAGAATGCAGTACTACTCTATAGGTACTCATGATTAACATGAGATTAGGTGAAACTGTGTATGTTATGTACCCTTTAAAAAAAAAGTTTTCTTGAAACTTTGTTCATCAAAGAATCCTGAACAAAAAGCATCTTGCAGTACACCTTTTTTTTTTTAAATTGATAACACATTTCAGTTTCATGAGCACCAAATTAGTAAATCAGAATGATTTCTGAAAGATCACGTGACACATAAAATAGAAAATAGTCATTTTAAACTGTAATAATGTTTCACAATATCATTTTTTAAATCAGAATATAGACTTGCGATGTTTTTGTTCACATTCATTTTAGGTGCAAATTAGATGTATTCATGTCGAACTGTATAAATGAATCACATCTGATACTTCTGTATATATTTATTATTTTGATGGTGAATCTTATGCCATGGTTTGTAAAGTGCTTTACAACATCCATACAAAATTAAATGCTCATTTGTATTTGCAAAGAATAAAATTATTTAAAAAATATTTGGGCCATCCTTCATTCATATATACATGTGCATGAAACATCAATGATCTACATAAATACTGAAAGAGGCAAGTCTTAATCTATACATTTGAAGCACAAAATGAAGTATTTTCACACCACACAAATTTCAGTTAACACAAAAAATATACCCAAACATATTTTCAGCTTTGTGTCAGAGTATATCTTCCCATAAACATCTCTTATCTTATTAACCATACATTAATCTTCTTGCATATTTCTTATTTGCTCAAACAACATATTCCCTAACGTAAATCCACCAATAATTATAATATCTCTTCTTCATAAATTAAAAGTAATGTTATCTGTCTGGATTTGTAAAAGAATTAGACGTTCTGTCTGGTACTGCATTTGAAGAACTGGTCAATTGTCTGTTTTGTGCTCAACACTTTGATTTTCTTTGAAGGAGGAAGAACAGATGATCCTTGCCTGTAGTTAAAATGGAGAATGCAAAAAAAATAATAAGACACAAAAATAATATACATTAGTGTTATAGTTTAGAGCTGGTAAGATTTATCTAATGTTCATGAACAAAGTCTCCTAAACATCTAATGCTAGTAATAACATAGAATATTAGAACTGTTTAAAATATCAGTTTTCCACTTTAATATTTTTAATAACACATGATCCTTTAGAAATCATTCTAATATGCTTATTTGCCACTTTAAAAACATGTATTATCAATGTTAAAAATAGTTGTGCTGCTTACTATTTTTATGATACATTGTCATGAAAAAAGTGGAATTCTTTTATCTAATGCACTTTGAGAGTTCAAAATTAACCAACCCATGTTCTTAACTAAGAAAACTTAAGTCAGAAAAAAGTGAATTGACTTGAATGTTAGCTTTAAAGAGGACAACTTTTTTTAGATGTGATATACTGTCTTAGTCTGAATAACATTAAGTTTTAAAGCCAAACAAATTAGAATACAGTTTTATAATACTGTTATTTCTATGACAGTAAAAGCCATATATTGTAAAACAATTGCACTGTAAAATAAATAAAAATGAATATTCCTAGGTATATTATTTTTGTTTACACTACAGTAGGGAAATTACAATACTTCTTTTTTAATTTCTACACTTGAAAGAGATATTTTGAATTTGGACTGCAGTAATGTCACCCATTTAAACGAGACTGATGTCTCTGCAGAGCAACAAAAGGCGTTCCTCAATTTTGGGGCATTTTCCAACAGGGTAGGCGTTTTTCAACCACTGTGCCTGGTTTGCTAAATCTTGAGTGGGAGATTCCCTAATACTTGAATACGGTTTTCCCATCAGATATGAGTGATAAAGCGAGAAAGCGTTGAAATGAGGAGAGAGAGATCACCTGCATATGGATGTAAATTGATTTTTGTAAATTCATTATTAATATTATAATTATATACAAGAGCTGCATCTTATAATATAAGAATGGGAAATTTGGTTTATGAATTTATAATATTCCATATTAAAGATCTCTCAGTAGTTTCATTTAACACTTTTTTTTAAGAAAATGGGTACTGTAGCCTGTATTTTATGCACACATTTTATTTTTTTGACATAAATGTTGTCTCGATATCAACGTAATAGTAAAAATGAAGGGAAAAAAAAAAGAAATAATAATAATAACGCATTTCCGCTTCTGTATGGTCTTGATTGGATGGTTGGACAATGCCTACGGTCTTGATTGGATAGTTGGAAAATGCTTAGACCGGTTTGAAAGTGCCCAATAATTGGGAAACGCCTTCTTGTTGTTCCGCAGAGACCTATACTTCATTTAAACCACTAGCTGTCAGCATTTCATACTGCACTTTTAAGCTTTTATTTTGACCAAAATCAGCAGTAGAGCTTCTAGAGAAATGCTATAATCATCTGCCACAAAAATAAAGCATAAATAGTGGCCGTTGCATTCCCAAACGCACGCTAAACCCACAGTACATGCAATAAACAAGTTCCCTGCTTTCACTGTGAACTGAGGCGTGGAAAACACAGGATCACGAGCTGACTGCCTGAACGAAATGTGCGCTTCGACTTGATAAAGTGATTAAGCCATATTGTGTTTTCAGTTTTAGTTCGTTTGACAGATACTGTGCCAAAGCGTAATAGCCCAAAACACAACTTTAAAAACCTTTTAAAGTGAGTGAAAGTAAAAAAAGTGACGTGACGTGTGGCCAAGTATGGTGACCCATACTCAGAATTTGTGCTCTGCATTTAACCCATCCAAGTGCACACACACAGTAGTGAACACACACACACACCGTGAACATACACCCGGAGCAGTGGGCAGCCATATTGCTATCGCTGCGGCGCCCGGGGAGCAGTTTGGGGGTTCGGTGCCTTGCTCAAGGGTCTCACCTCAGTCGTGGTATTGAGGGTGGTAATCACTCACCCCACCGACAATCCCTGCCGGACCTGGGACTCGAACCTGCAACCTTTCAGTCACAAGTCCGACTCCCTAACCATTAGGCCACAGCTGCCCCCAGAAAAGAGCAAAGAGCTCTTTTTTATGTTAGAATAAGGTTTTATATTTTAAAAACTACACTTTTTTCACCGGAAGACCTATCATTTCATATTGTCATGTGACCACGATAATATTAAGACAGTTTTGCTATCGCGATACCACAATATTGATAATACCGTTACATCCCTAGCATTCTTACAATATTGTACTATTGCCTTTTCACACAGTAAAATACCTTTTGCTCTTTTCTCTCATTTTAGAACCTCGTCCCTGGTCCTCCAGTTGACCTGTAAAAGACAAAACAAACACATTATAATGAATTCACTTCCTTACGTCATGGTATGATAATTGTTACTAAATGCCATTCCTTCCATTTTTCATTTTCTTTATTGCACTGATTGATCATTTTTGCACTAACCTTTTACACTCTTCGGTGCTGGTGCATCTGAATGATCCACAGGAGGATGAGATTCTCTAAACTCCAGCAGAACTTCCTGGTTGAGACACATATCCACATGCCGGTTGAAGAGAGCGAGGTCATCGGTGCTTTGCGGCTGACTGCACACGGGACACGTCAAAGACGAGCCTTTCGACTCCGATGACATCTCTGTGACAGCTTCAAGATTGCGTGTTGTGTGTGATGCTTTAGAACTAGTTTCAGAAAGAGGCATCTTCTTTTTAGGACTAACAGTACGCTTTCCACTTATTTTGGTCCTGTGACTAAAAAATGGAGTCTTGAAATCGCTGCTGTCATCAGATTCCACCAATGGCACAGCGATGCTAGTGGACGGCTTCTCTTCATTACTGGATGAAGATTTAAGAGTCCTGCTTTCTGAACTTGATGCAGGTGGTTTGCTGTTAAGCTCTTCTTGTTCCTCAGCCGCGTCCAAATCTGTTGGTTCATTATCCACTGCACTGCCCTTCAGACATTCATCAATATGGTTGTTGAAGGCTGTGAGGTTAACATCCTTCATCTCTGTATTGCACACAGGACAAGTGAGACACTGCAGCACCTGGGTTGAGATTTCAAACGATGGCTTTAAAGCTGCAGGTTTGTTTATGTAGCATGTTGCGTCTGTCCCTGAGTTAGTATTTGACAAACTTTTTGCTGATGTTGTGTCTGATTGAGTGTTTGTTGTTGGTAGATCTGTTTGTGCTGCAGCAGCTGCGTCAGCACTATTGTTTGTTGTGTCTGTACCAGCGATGACAGACATTTGTTCCCGCTGCTGTTGGAGTCTTTTTAGCTGTGCTCTTTGAAAAAACGATTGCTGCTGAGGTCCTCTAGATTTGGGTGTTTGCTCAGACACAGAAGGTACTTTTATCTCAGTGGACTGTGGATTTAGGAAACTGGCACCATCACCGCTTTCTTCTGCTTTGAGCGCAGATCCAGCACACTGCGTGAAGCTGCTTGAATCAGATCCACCTTTCTGCAGGAATCCCATTATACTCCTCTGAAGAGGCTTTTTATCTTCAGCGCTGATAAAGCCGGACACTCGAACGCCTGTTGCAAAACACACATCTCTTTATTAGCATAATTTTAGAAACTGAATTTTAATGTCTGAAATAAACATACCTAAGATTCTTTGTGCATGATGTTAAAATCTGCAATGATGAATCGTCTAGATTTCATATGCATATAAAAGGTAATTGCAAATATTGTATGCCATGATGATACAAACTTTAGTCAAAAATTATTAATAATACCATTTTATTATTATATATACAGGTCCTTTTCAAAAAATTAGCATATTGTGATAAAGTTCATTATTTTCTGTAATGTACTGATAAACATTAGACTTTCATATATTTTAGATTCATTACACACAACTGAAGTAGTTCAAGCCTTTTTTTTGTTTTAATATTGATGATTTTGGCATACAGCTCATGAAAACCCAAAATTCCTATCTCAAAAAATTAGCATATCATGAAAAAGTTCTCTAAAAGAGCTATTAACCTAATCATCTGAATCAACTAATTAACTCTAAACACCTGCAAAAGATTCCTGAGGCTTTTAAAAACTCCCAGCCTGGTTCATTACTCAAAACCGCAATCATGGGTAAGACTGCCGACCTGACTGCTGTCCAGAAGGCCATCATTGACACCCTCAAGCAAGAGGGTAAGACACAGAAAGAAATTTCTGAACGAATAGGCTGTTCCCAGAGTGCTGTATCAAGGCACCTCAGTGGGAAGTCTGTGGGAAGGAAAAAGTGTGGCAGAAAACGCTGCACAACGAGAAGAGGTGACCGGACCCTGAGGAAGATTGTGGAGAAGGACCGATTCCAGACCTTGGGGGACCTGCGGAAGCAGTGGACTGAGTCTGGAGTAGAAACATCCAGAGCCACCGTGTACAGGCGTGTGCAGGAAATGGGCTACAGGTGCCGCAGAGAAGCAGCACTGGACTGTTGCTCAGTGGTCCAAAGTACTTTTTTCGGATGAAAGCAAATTTTGCATGTTATTCAGAAATCAAGGTGCCAGAGTCTGGAGGAAGACTGGGGAGAGGGAAATGCCAAAATGCCTGAAGTCCAGTGTCAAGTACCCACAGTCAGTGATGGTCTGGGGTGCCATGTCAGCTGCTGGTGTTGGTCCACTGTGTTTTATCAAGGGCAGGGTCAATGCAGCTAGCTATCAGGAGATTTTGGAGCACTTCATGCTTCCATCTGCTGAAAAGCTTTATGGAGATGAAGATTTCATTTTTCAGCACGACCTGGCACCTGCTCACAGTGCCAAAACCACTGGTAAATGGTTTACTGACCATGGTATTACTGTGCTCAATTGGCCTGCCAACTCTCCTGACCTGAACCCCATAGAGAATCTGTGGGATATTGTGAAGAGAAAGTTGAGAGACGCAAGACCCAACACTCTGGATGAGCTTAAGGCCGCTATCGAAGCATCCTGGGCCTCCATAACACCTCAGCAGTGCCACAGGCTGATTGCCTCCATGCCACGCCGCATTGAAGCAGTCATTTCTGCAAAAGGATTCCCGACCAAGTATTGAGTGCATAACTGAACATAATTATTTGAAGGTTTACTTTTTTTGTATTAAAAACACTTTTTTTTTTATTGGTCGGATGAAATATGCTAATTTTTTGAGATAGGAATTTTGGGTTTTCATGAGCTGTATGCCAAAATCATCAATATTAAAACAAAAAAAGGCTTGAACTACTTCAAGTTGTGTGTAATGAATCTAAAATATATGAAAGTCTAATGTTTATCAGTACATTACAGAAAATAATGAACTTTATCACAATATGCTAATTTTTTGAAAAGGACCTGTAGTTCATACATTTTTGTCTAAAATTTAGAAATTCTATAGAAATGTCATTTTTAAAACGGATTTACATTTATTTTTTATAGGTCTAAAAAATCTAATAAACAAGGTTCTTTTGAGCTTCTGTTCAACAAAAAATTATTGAAAAAAAAGTATCAGTATCAGTTTTTGTAAAAATATTAAGGAGCTTTCACAACAGCATATTGGAATGATTTCTGGAGGATAATAAATTACATATTAAAATTAGAAAAACAGAAAACAGTTATTTTAAAATTATTATAATATTTCACAATATTACTTTTTCTGTATTTTTGAATAAATAAATGCATACATACTGCTGTTCACAAGTTCGGGATCAGTACAATTTTTAATAGTATTTTCTGCTCATCAAGGCTGTGTCTATTTTATTAAAAATGCGGACAAAAAAAACAGTAATATTGTGAAATATTGCAATTTAAAATAGTGGTTTTCTATTTTAATATACTTTTTTTTTTTTACATACTATATATTAATATTAACATACTATTTTAATATGAATTTTCAGCATCGCTACTCTTCAGTGTCACAAAATCCTTCAGAAATCATTCTAATATGTTGATTTAGAGTTAGTGTTAGAAACAGTTGTGCTGCTTAATATTTTTTTTTTTAGAACCTGTGACACTTTTTTCAAGATTCTTTGATGAATAAAACATTAAAAAGAACAGCATTTATTTAAAATAGAAGTCTTTTGTAACAATATACAATACTGTTTAAAGTCTGGGGTCAGTAAATGTTTTCTTTTTTTTCTTTCTTTGAAAGAAATTAATATTTTTATTCAGCAAGGATGTGTTGATGAAAAAAAAGTGATAGTAAAGACTTATATTGTTAGAAAAGAGTTCTATTTTGAATAAAACAATCCTGAAAAAATGTACCACAGGTTTGAATCACAAGTACAACAGTTTCCAACATTGATAATAAATCAGCAATAAATCAGCAGCACAATCATTACTGAAGACTGAAGTAATGATGCTGAAAATTCAGCTTTGCATCACGGAAATTGATTAACTTAAAGTATATTAAAATAAAAATAAAATAGATTTTAAACTGCAATAATATTTCATAATATTACTTTTTTTCTGTATTTTTGATTAAATAAATGGAACTATGATGTGCATAAGAGACTTTAAAAAAACAAAACAAAAAAACAAAAAACAAAAAAAAAACTTTACAAATCTTACATATCCCAAACTATTCAACAGCAGTGTACACACACTAATATTAAAAATAATATTAAAATAAGGATAACCACTTGAATAACATGATGTGTAATATATAATATATATATATACCCATGAGTCTCAGCTTTAGTGGCTGAGGGCTGACACTGTCAATTTCAACTTTGAGAAGGTCCTTAGCAGCACCAAAGATCTCCTCCTCAGTGCAGACAGCATACTGCAGTGTAAACGCTTTGGTCTTCACTTCAAATTTGACATTTTTCAGCTTCAAAGTTACAGTTTTGCCCTGCAGTACAAACAAATACATTCCATCTTATGAATGCGTGACCAATTTTTCAACAAACGAAACAATTGAGAAAATGTTTAACACATATATCTTTAAAACAACGTCTGCAAAAGCAACACTAGTACATGGTAATGATGTTGATGTTCATACCAAAGCATCTGAGATTTAATAAATCAAAAGATAAATAGTTCAGAGTGATATGCAAGTTTTTTTTCCAACACTCGTATAAAGATCAGAGAAGCTACTTTTGCAAACCCAGTTACCTTGAGGCCCTCTCGTTGTAGGTCCTGTGCTAGGTCATGACAGAGATCTTTGCACAGTGAATACTGCTCATCTGCGTCACTCATCTCCCCAAACGTCCTAGAAGAAAGAGTGAAAAGGAATAAAATGAGTGAAAGAGAAAACAGAAATGAAATGCTTGGATCTGAAACGTGCAGACGACTGGAAAAAAACTAATTACCTCTCCGTGCTCATGCTTTTTCTTTCTGAATCCCTGAAACAAAAGACCAGTTTTCCCATTAAATATTAGAATTAAATTCTTCTTCTGAATCGCACAAACACTGTAACAAAAAAAGCACACCTCTCGATACATGTGGAGCCCAAACCCATAGAAATGTGAAGGAAATGATGCCAGGAGGTTCCTGAAAAAAGTAGGGATAGTAGCGCCATCTGCTGGCCAAGTTGGGCACAGCTGACAATTCCCAAAGCAGCCAGCATCTTCTCAGTAACCTTTCCAACACCGGACACCTGGAATTAATAAATAATAAAATTAGGCCACGGTAAAGAGCTATAGTTAGGGGAAAAAAAGAGTCAGGCTTACCTTTCTGACAGGAAGATCCTTGATAAAGTCCATTACAACTCGTCTCTCAGGAGGAATTCGGTACTGGCCATTGGGTTTGTTCTTATCACTGCATACCTTTGCAAGCATCATGTTTGGGGCAATGCCTATAAGAGAGATCAAACAAAGAAAAAATACTCTATTTTTCGTACATAAAGTGTGCAAAATCTACAAAATGTTCATTATTTTACCAAAATAAAGAAACCACAAGAAAAAAAAAAATAGTAGTTGAATTTATAAAAATGACCCTGTTCAAAAGTTTACATACTCTTGATTCTTAATACTGTGTTGTTACCTGAATGATCCACAGCTGTGTTGTTGTTTTTTTTTTTTTGCTTGGTGATAGTTGTTCATGAGTCCCTTGTTTGTCATTGATCAATTAACCTGCCTGGTGTTCTTCAGAAAAATCCTTCAGGTCCCACAAATTCTTTGGTTTTTCAAAATGTTTGTGTATTTGAACCCTTTCCAGCAATGACTGTATGATTTTGAGATCCATCTTTTCACACTGAGGACAACTGATGGACTCATATGCAACTATTACAGAAGGTTTAAATGCTCACTGATGCTTCAGAAGGAAAAACTATGCATTAAGAGCCAGGGCTGTAAAATTTTAAACCGAATGAAAATGTTTACATTTTTCTTATTTTGTTTTGCCTAAATAGCTTTTTTTTCCATTTAGTACTGCTCTTCAGAAGCTACATATTTCCCAGAAGACAAAATAAGCTAAATTCACCCTGATCTTTAAATTCCTTCTGGAGCATCGGTGAGCGTTGAACCTTCTGTAACAGTTGTATATGAGTCCCTTACTTGTATTGAGTGTGGAATAGATGGATCTCAAAATCTCAGAATTTATGGGACCTGAAGGACAGTTTAATTGTTCAGGACAAACAAGGGACTCATGAACAACTATCACTAAACAAAAATGAAAAAAAAAAATAATAATAATAGTAATTTTTGAATGGGGCCATTTTTATAAATTCAGCTATTATTTTGTCTTGTGAACTGTATGTAAACACCTTTTACGTGAAATAACTTATTCAAGTAAGTACAAAAAAAAATTAACATGCATTTTGTATGATCCCATTTATTTTTGTAAAATAATTAACATTTTGCAGATTCTGCAAGGTGTATGCAAACTTTTGACTTCAACTGTTCAAGTTTAAGGTTAGAAAAACAAAGAAAACACTCTACTCTCTCACCCGCACTGGCAGTAAGGGATGTTTTCTGCTCAATACGGAAGCGCATTTCCCTCACAGCCTCCTCTGCACTCGTCCCAAACACCTCTGCTTTCCTATCAGGCCCTGACAGTGAGGGTGAAGAGCTGGGACTGTCCTCAAACAGCACAGGAGACAATCCATCTTTCTCTGGTTCCGCTGCAGACCTCTCTGCATCATTTTCTTCTCATCAGAAAAAATAAACATACATTTATCTCATATAGTCACTCATAATAAAAGACAGGCGTCCAATGTCAAAACCTTCACAAAGTAAAAATCTGAAGCTCCCATGTACGACCAAATGCGACCCTGGACCACAAACCAGTAATAAGGGTCAATTTGTCAAAAAAGACGATGTATGGTTTGTTATGACAGGACAATATTTGGCCGTGATACAACTATTTGAAAATCTGGAACCTGAGCGTGCAAAAAAATACAAATATTGAGAAAATCGCCTCTAAAGTTGTCCAAATGAAGTTCGTAGCAATGCATTTTACTTTTCAAAAATTAAGTTTTAATATATTTATGGTTGGAAATTTACAAAATATCTCCATGGAACATGATTTTTACTTAATATCCTAATGATTTTTGGTATAAAAGAAAAAGCAATAATTTTGACCCATACAATGTATTTTGGCTATTGCTACAAATAAACCCCAGCGACTTATGACTGGTTTTGTGATCCAGGGTCACAAATATGATCATTCCTTGTTTAAGGGTCCCCCATTTTAACCTGAGCACTAGACAGTAGACTACAGTAATGCACCTGTCTTGGCATCACAGATGTAATGTGTTCGCATGGTCTCTGGCCAGTGCTTTCGCTGCTCCAGGTGCTCAGTGACATCCAGATAAGCCTCGTCCAGACTCATAGGCATGAAATGTGGGTCATATTCTGAAAATACCTCCCGTACCTTAAAGACAGAGCCAGGCATTAACAAACAACAGTAGCTATGACAATTGAACAATGTAGGACTATGATACAACATACCTGGGCACTCACTGCTCTGTATTTGTCAAAGTTAGTCGGCACAATGACAAGATTTGGACAGAGCTTCTTAGCAATAAACCCTGGCATGGCAGCACGGACTCCAAACCTCCTAGCGTGGTAATTGGAGGTTGACTGTAAATGATTTGGATTTAAAATGTCAGAAGTGTAGAAAAGTGATGATGTTCTGTAAGGTTTTTTTCAGATTCTCACCAGCATGCTCATGGATCCCACTGCCATCGGTTTGTCCTTCAGCTCCGGGCAGTCTCTCATTTCAACAGCAGCATAGAACGCGTCCATGTCTACATGAACTATCACACGACTCAGCTCTCGACTCCTCTCCAGTTCACATGTCAGTTTGTCCACCTAAGGTATGAAAACTTAAAGTATTTTACTGTAATATTTTATCTCAGTTTATATTTTGCAGTCAAGATAATATAGCTTATTTTAGGACCATTACGATTTATTGCATGTGACATTATTTGTATGACAGTAAAGCACAATCCCCGTCCCAAATGTCACATTTGGATGTTGGGTCATCCTGCCCAGACAAAATCATTATGATCTAAATTAACCATGATGCATACTTTTATGCTAACTTTTGATTTTCAATACAATAGTGAAAATGAGAGAGGACATTTTGTGTATCCAGATGGTGGGGAATCATTTATGACAGTCATTACAGAGTTGACTACCTCTGCGTGTGCTTGCTTCATCTGCTCTTCAGTGATTCTTGCTTTTTGCTCCATCATCTTTTCAATCCGCTGATTCACCTGTTGCTCCTTCTTCAGTTCATTCTCATAAAATCTAGATCCCTGTCATGCAAAATAAAGTTTTTTTCTACTGTACAACAATAAGTAATTGACATTAAGCAATTTCCCAGTAGCCCCTCACTGCAGAACAAGATCCAGGGGGTGGGGCTGGATCCAGATCCAACTCCTCCCACTTTACATATACCTAAACCTACCCATCTCTACCCCTAAACCTACCCATCTCTACCCCTAAACCTACCCATCTCCACCCCTAATCCTACCATCTCCACCTTCTAGATGGGGATCCAACCCCACCCCCTGGATCTTGTATTCTGCAGTGAGGGGCTACTCCAATTTCCTGCACTGTGACTTGCTACATAATCTACATAAACAACATTTTTAGTTTATAATGATTATATAGTTTTTTTTTGACATCATATTAGATAGATTTGGTCACTTGAGAGTGCTAGGAGGTCCACTGAAAAAAGGTTAAAAAATGAATAAAAATAAATATACACTACAAAAATGTTACATTTTTTGAACAGTAAGATTTTTAATGTTTTTCAAAGAATTCTCTTCTGCTCACCAAGCCTGCATTAATTTGATCCAAAATACAGCAAAAGCAGTAAATATTTTTACTATTTAAAATAACTACTTTCTATTTGAATATATTTTAAAATGTGATTTATTCCTGTGATCGAAGCTAAAGTTTCAGCATCATTACTCTAGTCTTCAATGTCACATTATCCCTCAGAAATCATTCAAGAAACTTTTTTTTATATTATTATTATTATTATCAATATTTAAAACAGTTGACAACAGGATTCTTTTATGACTGGAAAGATCCAAAGATCAGCATTTATCTGAAAAATAAAGCTTTTAAACATAAAAACATTATTTAAATGTAAAAATGAAAAAGCTTGGAGTCAGTATAGTTTTTTTGGTTTGAGAGAAACAATAGAAACTAATACTTTTATTTAGTGAGGATTCTTTAAATTGATGAAAAGTGCTAAAAGGCATTTATAATTATAATATTACAAAATATTTCTATTTCAGATAAATACTGCTCTTCTGAACGTTCTATTAATCAAAGAAACATGAAAAAAAATTCTACTTTTCTGAGCAGCAAATAAAAAAATTAGAATGATTTTTGAAGAAACAATGGACTGCAGTAATGATGCTAAAAAATTCAGCTAAAATCTTACGAATAAATTACATTTAAAATATATTCAAATAGAAAATATTTTAAATTGTGAAAAAAAGTAACTTTTACTGTTTTTTTTTTTTTTTACTTTTACTTGTACAAATCTTACTGTTCAAAAACTTTCGACTGATAGTGTAGATTGAAATACATAAATAAATAAACTCGATTCAAATTAATAGGTATATAAATGAGTAAATCTAACAGTACATACTATATTATGACTAGGGAAGTAGGAAAAACAAAATATTTATGATTATAGGAATAATTTTTCTGTATAAAAAAAGAAAGTCCCTTCCATGAGGTTGTTTATATATGGCATATATGATCATACTGTCGTGTATATTATCATCCATAGCCTTCAAAAGATTGAAACCCCCTGACATAGGCTACAATTTACGGATAAACATTCATACAGCCTAAATACAAACCCTAACCAAGTATGTATAATACTGTTTACCGTAAGTAAATAAACAGTTATGCAAACCTTGGAGGTTTCCATAATGATCTTGTTGATCTTGTCTCTGTCCAGCCCCTCCATGCCAGCTTTGTTATCATTGAGAGCGATCCTGGAGAGAAGATCCGCTCCAGAGCTGCTGCTCACAGCACCCTGATGATTCTCCATCTTCTGTACTTCTATCCTTTCACTTTCACCCGATTTACTTTAGCTGGTTTAATTCATCTTTATAGACGGAGCCAAACTAAAACCTGCCACCCAGTAATCGACTGTCATGGAGGCTAAACGTCATAAGTTATTCTGACAGCAGCCAAAAGAATGATTTTACCCGCGGTGCTTTTTTGGTTGTATCGATATTAAAGAATAAACAGATATCACTAATTAAGAATTTGGTGTTAATTGAGTTACTTGCCTGTCTCATAGATACATAACCATAAAAACACATATATAAGGCAAGAATGTACAATGTCGTAAACTAAAAAACAAAACGACACAGATACCATCGACCCTGTATTTGAACGTCTTATTCTTGAAGAAGAACATATCCGGCATGAACATATATATCGCCACCTGCTGTACTGGAATATGAACATAAAATGAGCGACGATTATTGGGGGTTCAGGTTGTACGATTTACGTTTTCAAGTCGGAATTAAGTTAGTTATCTTGCTAAAATGCTTTCAGACAATAATCATGATGGTTTTCTACATAATGCTGGTGCTCATGGCATGTAGTCCATGTGTTTTAAATGTTATAAATGTAGGCTACAATAGCTTTTAATTACAATGGTTTTATATTTTTTGTCTGTTTCATGACTTATCATAACATACCATTTTGCTTGGCCCTGCCTTAAACTAACTTTAGCAAATCAGATGATGAATGGCGCAATGTGACGAGCCATAACAGGCCAGAATTAAGATTTAAAATCACTCCTAAGTTTTATGGAGCAGTATTTTTAGTATGCGCAGAGAAAGAAAAAAAAACATGTCTGAATGGATGAGAGCTTAAAATATGAATATGGAGACAATACTGAATTTAATGTATCATTTAATTTGATTTATTTTGCACTTCATTAAATACAGTGTTTGTATTTGATGCATTTGCTGACAATTGTGAAAATCTTGATCACATTACCTCTTAGTGCTCTTGCTTTTTCTTTTTAAGTCCCTGAAATAAAAGACCATTTCTTTGATGAAATAATAAGTACAATTCTTATTCTGAATTCAACAAACCAGTGCCTATGTAATCTTTATTTTTAAATTATTATTATTATTATTATTATTATTATTATTATTATATTTAATTAAATACATTTTAATGTATTTTAATTTATTTCGTTTTGTTTTATGATTTATTTAGATTTTTTTTAAAACAGTTTATTGGGTATTATTATTATTATTATTATTATTTTATTAGAAAATTGTATGTTTTTTGTTTTCAGTTTGGAATTTAGTTAATCACAAGCACATCACTTATTTTTTAAAACACAGAGAAGTTGTCACAAAGTCTATATCTTGATAAATGCTTTCAGACAATAATCATGATGGCTGTCTACATGATGGTTGTTATGACGTATGTGTTTTAAATGTTATATAAAACAAAAGTTTTAGTTACAACAGCTATTAATTACAATGGTTTTATGTTTTTGTTTGTTTCATCAACTGTATGTTTCACATTTGTTTTATTGTTCAAATATGACTAAATCATACTGATACAAATTTATTTTGTGGTCGACTCTATGATAGGATATTATACAAAAACACACTTTAAAACATATAGGCTATATACCTTCAGAATAAAACTTCAACATTCAGTGACAAGTATTAAAATTAAGATTAGTTTTTAACGCCGTAACAGAGTACACTGTGTCAAAAAATAAATAACTGGTATTTTAAATGTATGTAACACGTGATTTTAGTTTCGCTTTTGGCTAGTGGCCAGTGCCGAGAAATGATCGCTTGGTCGTCGCTAAGTCTCGCGAGAGTTCATTTAGGCATTTTATTGATTGTAAGTAATTTCCTAACCGGGCTTTTGTTTGCTCACTTGCATTGAAGGCATTTCAGGAAGAGGACGCCATTTGTTGTGTTTTGGAATCCAAAATCGTAACCTTAACTCCATCCGTAGTAGTAGCAAATGTGAATCTCGCGTTATTTTGCGACAGTGTGGACTTCCCTTCCAGACCACGGAGTGGGCGAAATGTGAGAGACGGAAAAGGAACTGTATCGGTGACAGACTTTATTATAATTCTTACAAATGGGAATTTTTTTCGTAAAGAAATAGTAAGAACAGTGATGTGACAGTTCTTTTGTTGGGTTTAACAGATATTTTTGTGTTTTAGAGTCTTGATAGCTGCACACATTGCGCAACATTTAGGCCTACTTTGTTTTATCGTAAGAGGAACTGGCGTGTTTCCTCAAGAAAGCCTGCTAGAATGTAGCACAGATTTTACAGTAAAAGATATGGATTAAAGATCGTCGAAATGATCCGCCACATTTGTGTAGGGGCGGTTTTGATGCTGTTATTCAACATAGGTAAGGACACAACAGACATGATGTGTGGAATTGCAGTAACTCTAATATTTAAAAGAGCGAATAATTACCTTCATAGCCATAACATAGAACACCGCCTGTCTGTTTTATTTCAGAGAAGATCTTCTGCTTAAATCCTCCTCAGGATGTCCGGTTATTCAAAACATATCTGCAGTGGAAGAAACCTCCTGATGATGACGACAATGTGCTGTATTCACTGCAGTATAAACTTGGCTCGTAAGCATGTTGTGTGATAGTTAAACTAAAAAAATAATTCTGTCATCGTTTGCTCAGCCTTATAGTTATAATGTTCTTTATAACACTATGACAGTCAGCGTTCACTTTCATTGGCACCTTTTGTGAATGGTGAAGATGATGGTGACTGAGGCCGTCATATAACATCTCATCAAAACCTAACATAACGTTTTGCTTGGCCCTGCCTTTAACTTCTTCTGTACTGTTACTTTGATTTTAGCAACCCAGATGATGAATGGCACTGTGTGACGAACTATAGCAGAACAGAATTAAGTTTTAAAATCACTCCTGAGCTTTATGGAGCAAAACTTCGAGTACGTGCAGAGAAAGGAAACAGCATTTCTGAATGGCAGTATTCAAATAAAGTCAAGTGTGTAAATGGTAAGGAATGCTTTTTTTATTATTATTTTAAATTCAAATGATTATCACCTCTAATATGTAACATAAACTCATGTGCACCTTTGTTCGTCCTGTTTTACAGCTAACTCTTGTGTTCCTGTGATGACGCTTTCTGTAAAACCTGAAACGGTTTGTGTGTCTATGGCACATATGGATGACAGCTTGAAAAAAGAATATGGAGACAATATTGAATTTAATGTATCATTCTGGAAAGTGGATAACGCAGGATTCCTGAAGGTCTCTTGCATCCTCCACGCACAAAAAAATCATGTAAACTTATTCATTCACTATATTTCACGAAGAGGACTATTGTGAAGCTGACATGACTTTTTGATCCTACAGGTGGAGTTTTTTATATTAACGGGCAAGAATAAATGCTTTCATATACTGGAATCTGGGCAAAAATACTGTTTCCAGGTTCAGTATTTGTTCTATGAAAACCCTTATGGAAATGTTAGCAACCAAAGTTGTGTATTCATCCCAGAATCATGTGAGTCTTATTCACTTATTTACAGTATTACAAACTGAAACAGTTTGATTCAAATTGTTTGTGATTAAACCCAGCCTTAGCTAGCTTAGTTAATTTGTTTAACTGGCAATCAATAATGCCTCCTGTTATTTCATTCCTTCTCCTCTTGTGTAGCTGAAAAGGGGGCTTTGCTCATCAGTATATTAACCACACTTCTTGTTACGGCCACATGTGGAGTCTGCATTTTTCTGCTTTTTAAACACCACAAAAAGGTCAAAAAGTTGTTACAGCCACTCAGCCTGGAAATTCCCAACCACTATCAAGAGGTACACATCCATGTTTTAAAATGATCACTTAAGGGAGATAAAGTTAAGTAACTGAAGAGGAACTCTGTTAATATGGCAAATTATAACCTTGCACTACTTTTATTATCCTCTCTTAAAGACCATACATCAGTTAAAGTCAGATGTGAGGATGTGAAAGAATAGTTTTATTATTATTATTACTAAACATGTTCTATGTTCTCTCCCTGTGTAGTTTTTTAGATCTGAGGAGTTTCCTCTGCATAAATGTACAAGTCCCAGCAGTCAGAGTTTACGGTCATATGACATGATCACAGTAATAGAGAACAGCAATATGGAGCAGCAAGGACAAGAAGAGGAACAAGAAAAAAGATCTTTGACTTAACTATTGTATTTGTCTTTATGTGCATCTTCTTAGTTTATTTACTTTTTTCACTAACAAAGTGTACAATTTCAGGTCTGTCCTAAATATTGGCCCGTGATCAGAATAGGGTATATATCACTGTACTTGGAGTATTTTCTTTACATTTATTTCAGCTGTTTGGGTTAGACTAGATAGCAATGTTTGACATTTCTAGCACTTTTAACACTAAATCATTGTTTGTTGCACCATTTTTGGGACAATGTAATCACTATCTGCATCTAATCTGCATATCTGTGATGGGGAAAGCAAGGGTTAAAATAATTTAAATTAAGTTTGCAAATCACTGTAATCATTTAATTTGCTTGTAATCTTTGGCACTAACGGCGGTTGGCCACTGATATTCCTTTCCTGTTACAACACAAGACACAAGTGCTCAGTTTTTAGTAATTGCTTTTAGTATTGCGTTATCCTAATATTATTTAAAATTCCTTCTAAATAGCAGTATGAAGTTGGTCTTGTCTTCGCCACTTCTTGTATATATATATATATATTTTTTTTGTGTGAAATTGACTTGGTTGCCATCATTTCAAAAATATAACAGTATAGTATTTCAAGAAATACGGTTATCTACACCGATAGATTATATGTGGAGGAAAGGAGGAGCTTATTTTAATTAATTGCATTTTGTGTAGTTTGCACTAGTCTGCTAATTGAGCACATGCTGTGTTTTCAGTCAGAAATCAGACATTTGTCTTTGCTGTGAAATCCCTTTACAGTGTAAATGTTTGTTTTTGGAATACAAAACAAAATTTTGTACGAACTTGCTCAACAGGCTCAAGTTTCATAAATGTGGAAAAAAAAAAGTAAAAAAACAAAACAAAACAAAAAAACCTGCTTGCTTTTCTTGGATTATTTAGATAAGGGTATACAGTTGAAGTAAAAAGTTTACTTACACCTTGCAGAAAATAAGAGGGATCATACAAACTGTATGTTATTTTTATTTAGTACTGACACAAATAAGATATTTCACATGAAAGATGTTTACATATAGTCCACAAATACTAGTTGAATTTATACAAATTATGCTGTTTAAAAGTTTACATACACTTGATTCTTAATACTGTGTTGTTACCTGAATGATCCACAGCTGTTTTTGTTTAGCAATAGTTGTTCATGAGTCCCTTGTTTGTCCTAGTTAGACTGCCTGCTGTTCTTCAAAAAAAAAAACTTTTGCTCCACAGATATTTTGTTCAGCTTTTTTGTGTATTTGAACCCTTTCCAACAATGAATGTATGATTTTGAGATTCATTTTTTTCACACTGAGAACAACTAAGGGACAACTATTACAGACAGTTCAAACACTCACTGATGCTCCAGAAGGAAAAACGATGCATTAAACTTTTTTAACTTGCCTAAATATAATGTTTTTTTTAGTTTTCGTTTACATAATATATGTGTACTGTGTATATTTATTATGTACATATAAAGACACACACGTGCAGGTATATATTTAGGAAAAATATGTTGTTTACGTATTAAATATATTTAGAAATAATGTAACATATTAATATAATTATATATATGTAAATACATGTAAATATTTTCAAAATATATACAGTATGTGTGTCTTTTATATATACATAATAAATATACACTGTACACACATATAGCTATTATATAAACAAAAACGTTTTGTATGCGATTAACGCCGGTTTCACACCGCAAGCGTGAGCAGAGCGTATTTTTTTTGGCGTGCATGTTAACAAATGAGCGCATTCACACCGGGAGCAGCGCTGAAGCGATGGTTTCGGCGCCGAGTCTATTTTTGCTGCGCTGCTCACGTTCAAATAAAGGGCAAGCACACTTTTGATGGACAAAATAAATATGATTTCGCACAAAACAAGCATAGAACAAGCATAAAATGCACAGAATACACGTATATTGTGTTTAACAACAATCGAAGAAAATTAAGAATGTCAAAAGAAAATTAAGAATACAAAATATGGAGGCTACAGAAGATATAAACGTGTTTTTAATTATTCAGTTTGGGTGCAAGTATGGTGCACTGAAAAAAAATAGCCAGAAAATATTATCCTACATATAAACTGCTTCACTGCAGAATTTAATGTTTTCCATCGAGAAAAGGCTGCTTTGAAGCAGTCTTGGATTGTAAAAAGCGCTATATTAATAAAGGTAAAATAATAACAATGATAATAGATAATAAATAAATAAAAAAAAAAAAAATTAAAAAATAAAACGTACTCTGTAGGCTCTAGCCTAGCGTTACCCAAATTTTACCTCATTCATGTGCAGCAATGGATGAAACTGATCGTGGGGGTCGAAACGAACAAAGTGCTTTATCACATCAATAAGTAGGTTATTACAAAGACTTATCGTCGAAGGAAAGGCCTGGGTTTGCTTCTAGAGTTTCATCAGATGGTAATCTCAATTTCATATTTACCTGTTATTAGTTTCATAGAGATAACTGACTACTAAATGTTTTTTCCGCCATCAAAACATCATTTTTAAAATTATGTATAACAATGTATTGACTATTTTATTTTTCGTTTTTTTTTTTTTTTTTTTTTTTTTTTGTACACAACGTCATAAACGGTGGATGGGCTTCCTCTCGACGCTATGGGATAGGGCAGCTATTAAATGAACAAATTTGACTTAAGTCGAAAAATGTTCTTCATACGTCTATATCAACATGAATACTGTAGTGTACATCAAACAAAAATATCTTATAGCCTATTTGTGAAATAAGATGTATAAAATGCAAATGTTTCAGAAATGTTTAATTTGCATGTAATCTTCTTCAATATACACCTTTCCTTGTCAATCCTTTTGTATATTATAACTGAAACATGAATCGATTTAAGATCAATTTATTTACATAGCAAAAAAAAAAAAAAAACTGTCCACTGTTGTCATTAACTTTTATTTACCAATTTCTACAAGCAAATTTATAGTTGTCTTTGTAATGAAATGGCCACATTTTTTGCAGCCGCTGCGGCCGTCACGCTCTACAAACGCTTTCGGTGTGAATACTCTCGCGAGTCTGCAGCTACAGTAACGCTGTAGTTACGCTGACGTGAAGCTCACGCTCTGCTCACGCTTGCGGTGTGAAACCGGCGTAATCGCGATTAATCGTTTGTCAGCACTAGTTTTTTAAAATTTAGTACTACCCTTCGAAAGCTCCAGATAATACATACATGTTTCCCAGAAGAAAAAATAAGTCAAACTTACCCAGACTTTTAAATTCAATGCTCTTAATGTTTCCTTCTGGAGCATATATGAGCATTTGAAACTTCTGTAATAGTTGCATATGAGTCCCTCAGTTTTCCTCAGTGTGAAAAGATGGACCTCAAAACCATACAGTCATTGTTAGAAAGGGTTCAAATACACAAAAATGCTGAAAAAACAATGAATTTATAGGACCCGAAGTACTTCTCTAAAGAACAAAGGGCAGCATAACAGTTCACAACAAACAAGTCATGAACAACTATAACTAAATAAAAGAAAAACACAGCTGTGGATCATTCTGGTAACAACACAGTTTTAAGAATCAAGCGTATGTAAACTTTTGAAAAGGGTCATTTATATATATATATATATATATATACAGGGGTTGGGCAATGAAACTGAAACACTGTCCAATATAGAGTTGGAGGTTTCATGGCTATATTTGCGCAGCCTGGTGGCCAATCTTCACTTATTGCACATTCCATCAGTAGAGCAAAGTGTGAAGGTTGACTATGTGCACCCAATGGTTCAGACATTGAACCCTAAAGGTGGTGCCATGTATAAGGATGATAATGCACTAATACACACAGCAAGACTGGTGACAGAGAGGTTCGATGAACATGAAAGTAAAGCTGAACATCTCCCATGGCCTGCACAGTCACCAGATCTGAATATTATTGAGGCACTTTGGGATGTTTTAGAGGAGCGAGTCAGGAAACGTTTTCCTACACCAGAATCACATAGTGACCTGCACACTGTTCTATAAAAGGAATGGCTCAAAATCCCTCTGTGCATGACATGTATTTGTCAATCCCAAAACGAAATGATGCTGTATTGGCCACAAAAGGAGGCAAAACACCGTACTAACTGTGGTCTAAAACCAAGTGTTTCAGTTTCATTGTCCAACCCCTGTGTATATAGGACACCGGCCCTCCAGGACTAAGTTAGGGCACCCCTGATTTATTCTAATTACCTGAGGTATAGCATTCAGGTTTTTTGACCACAAGAGGGCACAAGCCTACTTGACAAGTACCTTGTTACGCTCATCTATAGTGAGTACTCCCTTTCTAAACTTTCTGGTTTCTGGGAAAACCTAATGATATATTGCAGCGGCAGCATTGCGTATCTTTTTGTACCTGATGAAATGACTCATTTTGTTTGTAAAGAAAGCTTGGAGTGAAAAGCTATAGTAGTCTGAACTGTGAACTTGTGTACTGTGTTTTCTGCACAGAACATCCTATCATAGCATGAGGCCGAAGCAAAGAATGTGCCAGCGGCATACAATGTGTTGGATGGCTTTAGAGATGACAAGGAACAGTCTTAAACCCCTTAACTGTTCCTCCTGAAGCCTTTGTCTCAATATCTCCATCAAAGGAATGTTATTAAAAAGCCTCCATTGCAGACCCACAGTGAGGTACGAAGGGCTTCAAATACTTAATGGCAGACAGGTGTTTATGCAGGTGATGCTTGACACATGGATGTTTGTGTCCTGAGAAAGACGGACACATTTGTTGAAGAGTTTGTTATTATCTAAACGCTATTATCTAAATGGATCAGTATCCCTTATGAAAATGCACTTTAAAGCAGCCTGAGAAGTTTTGCTGGTCTTTAGCTGGTTTGGTCTAGCTTGGCTGCTATGATGGCCTATAACTGCTGTTTAGCTGGAATGGAAAAATTCTTGGTTGAGATTGAAAGGAAGATATCGAGTCGACTTTTGTCTTTGTCGTCTTTTATGATTTTATTATTAGAGTCAACAAACATACAGCACATATACAGTCTGCATCCCCGCTAGCTGTTATACACTATGCTCAGACAGGAGAAAAAGAGATGTGAGACTTTGTGTCAACAATAAACAGCTAAAACCAGTTCTTTCTACCTTTGTAGTTATTATTTTCAGGATGTATATCCTTCCTATATTCAAGAAACATAGATTCAATAAAAGGCACTTCATATGCAGTTAAGTAAGAAATGAAGTAATCACAATGGCCAATTGGTCTCCTAGCCTGATTAGCTTAAAACCTACAGGAAGACCAGCCAAGAACCAAACCAGTTTAGGCTGTTATAAGCTGTTTTGTTGTTGTTTGTTTTTCTTTAACAAAGATTGGAGGTCTTTTATGCTAACGGATTCAAAAGCTGTGCAGAACAACTCTGATATAGTTACCTTTGGTCTATGGGTCTAATAAAACCGTTCTTGTGTGCAAAGGTCGATCTCTGAAGAAATTATTTATTATAATTATAATTAATTATTTATTTACATGCAAAGAAATACTTTTGATTTAAAAGGATGTTTTAAAAGGCAAAGGTGATCATCTGCTTGGAGTCACCTTTTTTTTCTTTTGGATTGTTTTCAGTATGAACCTGTGAGAATTAATTCTCTTGTTACATGTTAACTATTATTCAAAAGTGTGGTCTGTTAAGTTGTTTTGGAATAATAAAATAAAATAAAACTTTTTAGCAGGCATGCATTTTTTTAAGTAAATGTAAAGACATGTATATTGTTACAACATATTTCTATTAAAAAAAAGAAGGTTTTCACAAAAATATTAAGCAGCAAAACATTTTTAACACTGATAATAATTAAGAAAGGTTTCCTAAGCAAATCAGCATATTAGGGTATATAAGTGTATTAGAATGATTTCTGAAGCATCATTTGATGCTGAAGACTGGAGTAATGGCTGCTAAAAATTCACAGGAATACATTACATTTAAAACGTATTAAATACAAGTTTTGTTTTGTTTTGTTTTGTTTTGTTTTCATCAAAAATGCACAAACAAACAAATATTTAAAATATCTTTCACAAATATTTAACCATGTCACCCATGGTTAAATATTTAAGAACCAACACAAATTCTTAAGCTGCAAACCTGATTATAACTTACTAGATATAAATTCTTATCTATTTATGACAAGCTTAGATATATTTGTTATCGACATGGACTTTCAAACTAACATAAACAATATGATGGCAACCAGTGATTTGAGTGACCAGATTCAAATAGCATTAGCAATTTCAGTCTTTAAACAAGTCAAGCGTTTTCATGATTGATTTTGTGATGATGGTGATGTTTTCATGATCAGATGTGCTTGGTTATGGTTTTAACAATCGGACATACTGTAGTATTTTGAGAGCTTCCCCAGAATACTACGAGAGCTCCCCACAGGTGGTTATACAACTCGAAGTCAAAGCGAGCTCCCTGGAGTCAAAGACAAGAGCCCTTCAGTCTCTTGCCTCAAGGTGAAAAGATGAGTGCACTTGTCTTATTTGTCTGGGTGTCTTTGAGAAAGAAAACATGAAAGAGAGACAGAAAAGAGACAAACTTTATCTCTTCTAACGAAATTCTGTTTCCACTCCACATGAAACTTCATAATAAGATGGTCTGGATCAAAAATGCTTCACCAGATACTTCACGGTCATAGAGATGTCTTTGTTCAAGACAAGAATAGATAGGAAGTTTGGTAAGAGATCATCTGTCAAGAAAAAAATTCAGTAGGACATCAGAGGTTTCTAAAATCACTTAGTTCAGTGGTTTATTTTACCAATTTAAAACCTGCATAACACCATATGTAACCTATTGTGCGTTACTAAAGAACCACACGAAGCAGGTCACCATCAACAAACGTGTTATTATTAAGGGAAAAAGCAACAGAACGATAGGAACTGACAATTCCTCCCTGCATATATGCATGAGTGCAGGAGCATAAAAAGGAAAACCCCGAGTCTTAATGGGGCAGACACCCAGACCATTACATATACACATAATGATTATATGATTATATTATATGCTCATTAAATGCAACATTTTGTAAGTTATATTTTGAAGTCATAGCATACACTAAGATAATTTTCACTTTTGTCCCTGTCTGTCCACAAATTTTTAGAGTCAGCTTGAAACAATTCGAAGGCTACTCATTTATGTGCGCCTTATATTCTGTATTCTCTTAAACGGAGTGCTCCTAATCTCAACTTGTTACCTGTATAAAAGATACCTGTCCACAGAAGCAATCAATTAATTCGATTCTAAACTCCAAAGAACTGTCCAAGGACGTCAGAGAACAGATTGTAGACCTACACAATGCTGGAAAGGGCTACAAGCAGCTTGGTGAGAAGGTGACAACAGTTGGTGCGAATATTTGCAAATGGAAGAAACTAGGGATGGGCGATATATATCGATCGATAAATTCATGCGCATCTCGTCACTAAAGCCGGTTCTTTAATTAGCGGTAAATCTCCATCACCTGTTTTCAAATGGAGCGCCAGTTTATTCACAGAGCCGTAGATCACTGAAAAGCTACCCCAATGAATCACCCGCGAAACTGAACCCGATATTGCGTAGCTTGTCAGTGATCTACGGCTCTGTGAATAAACTGGCGCTCTATTTGAAAACAGGTGATGGAGATTTACCGCTAATCAAAGAACCGGCTTTACTGATGAGATGCGCATAATATCGATCGATATCGCCCATCCCTAGAAGAAACACAAAATAACTGCCTTCTCCTTCTGTCTGGGGTTCCATGCAATATCTCACCTCGTGAAGTTTCAGTGATCATGAGAACGTGTGGAATCAGCCCAGAACTATATGGGAGGATCTTGTCAATGATCTCAAGGCAGCTGGGACCATTGTCACCAAGAAAACATTTGGTAACACACTATGCTGTGAAGGACTGAAATCCTGCAGTGACCGCAAGGTCCCCCTGCTCAAGAAAGCACATATACATGGGCCAATGAACATCTGAATGATTCAGAGGAGAACTGCGTGAAAGTGTTCTCAGAAGTGTGGTCAGATGAGAACAAAATCGAGCTCTTTGGCGTCAACTCAACTCGCTGTGTTTGGAGGAGGAGGAATGCTGCCTATGACCACAAGAACACCAATCTTACTGACAAACATGGAGGTGGAAACATTATGCTTTGGGGTGTTTTCTGCTAACAGGACAACTGCACCACATCAAAGGGACGATGGAGAGGGCCATGTACCATCAAATCTTGGATGAGAACCTCCTTCCCTCAGCCAGGGCATTGGAAATGTTTTTTAAATCTAAAAATGCAAAAAAAAAAAAACAAAGTAGCATATACTAAGAGAATTTTTCACTTCTGTCCCTGTCGGTCCACCTTTTAGTGTCGGTTTGAAACAATTCGAAGGCTACTTATTCATGTGTGCCTTATACTCTGCCTAAATATAGGCAATATTCAGAGAGTATTTTACTTTACAGTGACTAATGTGTCATGAAACATATGAAGAGAATATTGGCATTAATGGTTCCACGAAGAACTACAAACATCCATTGAACCTTTCAAATTCAGGAAAGGTTATTTATAGTCGAAAAGCTTCTTTAGATTTAATGTTCTTCAAAATGTTTTTTTTTAAAAACTGTTCACTGAAATATTCTTTGGGGAAACCAAAAATGGTTCTTTTGTGGCATCACTGCAAAAACACCTTCTTGGAACCTTTATTTTTAAGAGTAGATGCTGCAGGCTGATGGGTCTTTAATTCAAACTGATTATATTCACAGCATTAAACTACTTAACACAAGCTGATTGGTTCATATTGCATACGCAGCCAATGAGCTTGCTGCTTTAAATTTAAATGGCTGGTTAACATTCACTAGAGCACTTCACTGACACCCCCCACCTTCCCCAGCTCCACCTGTATAGATCTGCTACGGGTTATTATCAGTGTTGGAGGTAACGCATTACAAATAAAGTGAGTTACGTAATCAAATTACTTTTTTTCAAGTAACTAGTAAAGTAATGCATTACTTTTTAGTTTACAAGAAAATATCTATTACTTTTTCAAATAAGCAATGTCAGTTACTTTGTTTTCCCATTTATTGACTGACAAGTCTCCTGTACCCATGTTGAGGGAAATCGGAAGTACAGAGCCATTGTGTGCGCTGTGTAAACATGAAGTTACTGTAGTTCTAGACTAAATGTGAACATGCATTAATGCATCTCGCTCACAAAAAACAGATTCTGTATTCAAGAATATGTTTTCAAAGTATTCTGCCAAGTGTGATTCAGACACATAACAAACAAGAGAGAAGTGTGTGGAAAGAAAAACAAAAACAAAAGATGTGCATAAAATAAAAATTCATGTAAAATACATATTTTCCACTATTAATATGTCTACCATCATCTAGCATATGAACAGCTGATGTTACAGTAAAGTCCGCTCTTTACACATATGGCTTTTGTCAGGGGACAAAACCCTACAGGGGAGAGGAAAGGAATGGCTGACCTTCAAAAAGCCCATGCTCTCCAACTGTGCGTTTAACAATGTATCATTTGCTAGTGCATGTGTGTGTCTATGTGTCTATGTAGCATAAACATGGTCTCCTATAGTTTGTTCTTCATCCAGTTGAAATGCTTAGGGATGAAACATAACATAATATAGGCTAACATAACATAAAGCCTTATTTAAGGAATGCTTGACATAAAAAAAAAAAAAAAAAAAAAAAAAACATTTTTAGCAAAAAAAAAAAAAAGAATAAAAAAGAAAGCGTATAAATAAGTTATTAGTTTACATTCTATTAAATGAAATGTAACAAAAACATTTCGCTTTATCCTACTCTTTCTTCATTTATCTAACGTGTATTTCGAGCTCTCTGAGTAAACATGATGTCTGTGTGAGATTTCTACAGAAGGTGTCGCTGTGTCTCACGTGAATGTGAAGTAAGCTCAAGGTGCGCGCAGAGTACCTGTTTTCATCCCACCGGCAAACTTTGGATCCACTTTGAATCCGTTGATCACATGCGCGCGCATTAAAGTACTTTCGCAGGTTAAGTAAGTGTTTACACTTTAAGGCATGTATGTGAAAGTTAATGAATTGCCTTCAAAGAGAAATAGGTGTCAGTATCATCTTACTCAAGGTAAATTTGCATTTTAGCTCAACTTCTTGACCTCCCACTTGTGCTGTGACGTGACTAGCAGGGGCTAGTAATAAATGAAACGCACATTTTCAAGCGTCCAGTTGTTCTGCTTCAGCAGACGCGCGTTATCTCTGTCACATGCGGCGGAGCGCATTCAGACAGGACGGGAGGTATTTTAAATTTACTTTCTGTCACTTTTTCCTTTTTGCTTTTAGAAAAGGTCACTTAGCTTGCTTGTTTTATTCATAAGGAGTAATAAAACTAGTGTTGTCAGTGTTTTGGGAGCGCGCAGTAACTGAACAGTTGAAACGTTTGGCGTTGCAGTGCTTCCATTGATCGTGCTGGACAGAAGCAGCAAACCATTGGAATACATTATCAGCGATTCAACTTGACAAAATGAGCGGCGCTAAGAGGTAAGAGTCAGAAACGTGTTCCTGTACTTATTGGTTCTGTTATCAGGATTTCAGTTTAGTGAACAAATGTCATCCAGTTCATAGTAGAATAGCATCTGAAAGCCCCTACAACAACAGACACTGTAAGCTGGGTAATATAAAGAGTGCTGGATCTTCAGACATGGGACAAAACATATCCCACAACTTAGTTTGTTCACCCGTACTTCTTGCCAGAGCTGCCAGATAAGCTATCTATGAAAACTTGTATAAAATTAGATAATATCAAAGTCATCCTGAAGGTCCTCTTTTAATGTTTCACCTGCTGTAAATTCAACAACATCACAGGCTCTTTTATGTAGTTTTAAGTAATTGTGCTCATAATTTATGTCATAGCATGATATGTCATACAAATTCTGAAGACATTCTGTTGGATTTTTGGATGATGCATCTCATTATTAGTTATTAGTAACTAGAAACACCATACCTGTAATATGCAAAATGTGGCTGATTTAGCAAAACCTTCAGCTGTCAATGCATTTGATTCAGTATAGAAGTTAAAAATCTGTTAAATTCATTAATTTACATGCATGGAGCAAGTCAATATTTTGCACCCAAACATAGCTGAACACCTCAGAAGATTAATCCAAAACAATTTGTTAATATGCATATTTTATTTACACACACACACACACACACACACACACACACACACAGACACATATATATGTTTGCCTGTTATGTCTAGTAATCAAAAATGTGACACTGGACCACAAAACCAGTCATGAGGGTCGGTTTTTTGAAATCATCATCTGAAAGCTAAATAAATTAGTTTTCCATTGATGTATGGTTTGTTAGGATAGGACAATATTTAGTCGAGATGCATCTTTTTGTATCTATATCTGATATCTGAAATCTGAGGGTGCAAGTATTGAGAGATAAGTTGTCCAAATGAAGTTCTTAGCAATGCATATTACAAATCAAAAATTACGTTTTGATATATTTGTTTTTTATTTTATTATTATTATTATTATTATTACTATTATTATTATTTTGTAGAAAATGTACAAAATATTTTCATGGATATGAACTTTACTTAATATCCTAATGATTATTGGCATAAAAGAAAAATCTATAATTTTGACCCATGCAATGTATTGTTGGCTATTGCTACAAATATACCCGTGCTACTTAAGTCTGGTTTTGTGGTCCAGGGTCACAAATCAGTAATACTAGATCTAAGTAGCAAGATCATGCTTAAAGAAGAATGATTCTCTTACCCAGTCCAGTCATGAGTTGAGCTCAGAACCATTACTAAATTAGAAAAGAGGAGAGCTAATTGATTTCAATGCCTTCATGGGTATATAGCCACTGTATATTATTTGTATATTATTATTATGTATTTATTTATTTTTGCTGAAGTTAAATGGTTGAAAATTGTGTTTTCAGTTTAGCTTGTATTTTTAAGTGTGGGTGTACTTTATTATGTTTGTCATATTTCCCATGTATTTACCTTCAAAGATTTTTATTATGGCCTTAAATCTATTCAGTCATCAGTTGTTCCAAACAGCTGATGTTTAACAATAGTTCATCCAAAGTATTTGCAAGAAAACGTGAAGTCATCTGATGTAAAGGAGCAGTGTTGGTGCTTGCTGTGTCAATATCTGTTCTATAGGTGGCAATGAAGATTGTGGGAGGAAGAGGGATAGTTTTAGTCTGATGGGACAAGTGGGAGTCTGATGTTCAAAAAACACTTTTACTGAACTGATACTGATCTGTATTTTTTTCTTTTTGCCTACTATAATGGTTGACAAACGTATTTTCCAAGAGATTTTTACCTTGGATAAATCGAGAGCCTGCCATTGACTCTTAGAGGAATGTTTTCTTTACAATTTGTACATTCTGTACAAATGAGATTACTATAAACAGGATTGTTTTGTCTGTCTTTATCATACGGGTTATGAATTTTGACATTGTCCGTATAACTGTTATTGTTGATGGTTGCTATTAACAGTCCTAGCTTTGCCATGTGTAATGTCTAGGTGTTAGAAACATAGTGATGTTCACATACCCCACTGTTAAACCTATTCACTGATCTATTAACCACTGATCTAGTATTATATCACGTCACAGATAACCAAATGCTATACAATAATTCACACCTCTGTTTGTGTCGCAGTTAACCTACCATATGTAGTTATTGTTTAACAACACGTGTAAGTGTAAAAACCCTGCAGGCCTCAGTAATATGGCTTTTTAAATGGTGGTTAGTGTATTACTAACTTAACTTTTAACTTTCATAAAAGTTAAATGGCCCTTTGGATGACACATAGCCAATCTTGACTTGCTGTAGAGCATCACTTTGCCAGAATTGCAACATAGGCTCAGTGGAAAAGCATGCCTACCAACATTTTTGCAACAATTCACTGTAGTTTTTAGCAGAAATGAACACTAGAGGCAGTAAAAAATACTTATTTTGCTGTTTAACACATTTCTAAGTTATAACCTCACACTTTTTACATGCATGATCTCTGAACTACATATTTTGGTTTGTATTACATAACTATCTCCATGTGTATGGCTTTTCTGACATAGTAAACTTGATCAGTAGCCCACCTGGTGCAATATTGCACATGCTGAGCACTCAAGTACAAATCCCTTGAATCATGAATCATGATAAAAGAGACTAGTAGAAGCAATCTAAAAAAGCAATCAGCAAATGCGTTTTAAGTCACATTTGCAACGTTAACACTATCGAATAAGTTTAGGATAAGGTTTAATGAAATATTTTAGCGCCACTCACCAGAGGTTGCATTTCTGAACTTCTGCGATACTTATAACAACCAATGTAATAACCCATATTCACGTTCACATTTTGGATAAAACTGAACACGCTTTTAGTGCCACTCACTGGGCATTTCACTTTAAAAGTGTTACTTTGAAAGTGTTATGAAACCTGCAAGAAGCAATGCAAAATTTTGTTGAAATGTACAGGCATGCTTTTTCAATGAGCCTGGGTTACAGAATTGAGTGGTTAAACTTGGCATTTTTTCAGCATACTTGATTGCATCTAGTTGAGATATGTAGTGACACTGGACGCTCAGGGAGCTCTGCGCTCTTATCAGAGAAACAAGCTCTGTCCTTCCGGTTTGTGTTTACATCTTGGTTTGTATTTATGGTTTTGTAAACGTAATGAGCCCATAGAGGAAATCATTATCTAAAGTGTTCTCTGGGCATTAAATGATTTTAATGGATTTTCAAAAGCACTCTATTATCATACCTGTATAGATGATTGTGATCTGAACAAATAACATCATATCCATCTACTGCACACTTTTAGTCATACCTTTATTCCTGAAAGAGAATGTCAGTGCCTGAATTGTTTCGGTCTGGTCTTTGGACTTCTTTCTAATGTGACAAAGAGCAGTCACACCTTGCTTGGAGCAATAATCTTTATCCCTAGTGGGCAAATGGCTACATGCTCCCCTAGATGCAACTGTCAAGTATACTTTACAGCATGAAAGTGTGTTGACAATGAAGAATTTAAGCTATTATAACTTCCATGTATTAATGGACATGGAAGCATTGTGTTCTAACAACATACATTTTGGAAAATTAATAGCCAAACAAAAAGCACTCTTAAATCACTATGTTGCTGTTGCTTAATTTTACTATGTAGTCTTGGCTAGACAGAACATGTCAGCTTCATGTCATACATAAGTTCACTCAGACTTAGTAAAAAAAATGTGACCCTGGACCACAAAACATAAAGGATAAAAGTCTTAAAGGATTAGTTAACTTTCAGAACAAAAATTAACAGATAATGTACCCACCCTCTTGTCATCCAAGATGTTCATGTCTTTCTTTCTTCAGTTGTAAAGAAATTGTTGTTTGAGGAACACAGTTCAGGATTTCTCTCCATATAATGGATATGAATGGTGCCCTAAAGGTTAAACTTCCATAATGCAGTATAAACCCAGGTTCAAAGGGCTCTTAATGATCCCAGACGATGAAGAAGGGTCTTATCTAGCGAAACAATCATTTTTTTCAAAACAAATTGACAATTTATACTTTTAACCGCAAAAGCTCATCTTGTCTCATCTCTGCGATGCGCATGCGTAGTCTCTGTGATCCGGGTTAATACAGTTAGGGTGTGTAGAAAAACTCCCATCTCGTTTTCTTTCCATACTTCAAAATCGTCCTACATCGCTGCAGATGTACCTACCCAGTGTTTACAAAGTGAACATACCTTTATAAAAAAAGGTAAAACAGTGTTGTAGGATGATTTTGAACTTAAAGACGAAAACGAGATGTGAGTTTGTCGACATACCCTAACTGTATTGACACGAATCACAGAGACTATGCATGCGCATCGCAGAGACGAGACAAGGCGAGTATTTGCGGTTACAAAGTACATAAATTGTCAATTTGTTTCGTAAACAACCGATTGTTTTGCAAGATAAGGCCCTTCTTTATTGGCTGGGATTGTTTAGAGCCCTTTGAAGCTTGATTTAAACTGCATTTTGGAAGTTCGAACTTTGAAACACCATTCATATCCATAATATGGAGAGAACTCCTCAAAAAACATGTTTTTTTTTTACGACTGAAGAAAGAAAGATGAACATCTTGGATGTCAAGTTCATTAGTACATTAAAGTACATTTTCTGTAAATTTTTGTTCTGAAAGTGAACTAACCCTTTAAGTAGCACGGGTATATTTTGTAGCAATAGCCAACAATGTGTCGTATGGGTCCAAATTATAGATTTTTTTAATGTCCAAAATCATTAGGATATTAAGTAAAGATCATGTTCCACAAAGATATTTTGTAATTTTTCTAAAAAATTCTTTTAATTCTTAAAAAAAAAAAGTGTGTGTGTGTGTGTATATATATATATATATATGTATGTATATATATTGATATATTCTTCCCTCAAGCAATCCATCTCATGAACACTTGAAAAATAACATGGAACAATAACACTATTATACATTCATTCATTTATTTATTTAATACACATACTTGTTTACATTTCTCATTTCTAATTTGCACCTGTACATAATAAATTGTTTACATTTGTCTATTTTAGTTTATTTAAATTGTATATTGAGTATTTGCTTTTTGCACTTTTTTCTGTATATTTGTATATTGTTCTTTTATTATCTGTGTGTCTTTTCTTGTCATTGTCATTCTGTTGCACTGTGGAGCTTCTGTCACTAAAACAAATTCCTAGTATGTGCAAACATACCTGGCAATAAAGCTCATTCTGATTCTGATTCTGATTCTGATATAATATATATATTTTTTTTTTGCACCTTCAGATTTCAGATTTTCAAATAATTGTATCTCAGCCAAATATTGTCCTATCCTAACAAAACATACATCAATGGAAAGCTTATTTATGATGTATACATTTCAATTAAAAAAATAACCCTTATGACCGGTTTTGTGGTTCAGGGTCACAAATGTATATCAGCTGTGTTTTGTTTGGATTACAAAAGCAAATGTTTCAGCTCAAAGTATTGAAATTTACAATAACTTCTCCAGTGATATAGCTGACTTTATTGAAAAAATCTGTGAGGAATAACATACCACCTCTACTCGTATTATAAAAAAAGGTCAAACAGGAAATTAGTTCATTTCAGCCCTGCTATTGATCTTTATCCTCCTCATTCAAGACATCCAGTAAATTGGTGAAATTAGTTTGAGGTTTTATTGTTGTATGTTTTTGGTCTAGACATTTGGCCTGCATTTATTTTATTTAATTTTTTTTTAATTTGTGCTATAGTGTTTACATACAGAGTACACTAACTAACATTAACAAAAATTAATACAAAAGTGTAATAATGTATTGTTCATTGTTCGTTCATGGTCGTAAAAATTACACCTTATTGTAGTCTTGCGCTTAATGCAATAATAGACCAATGCAATACTTGCCTGTTTTTTTGACTGGTTTGACTGCAGGAGCAAACTATTTTTAAGAAAATACAGTAAACATTGTTTGTTTGTGAAGTTTCCTATTTCCGAACAGATTAAGTTGTTTCATTATTGATCTAATGCCACAAGGGCATATAATGCCCCATAATCTCTTGAGTATAATAGACCAGCTGGAGAAATCCGATTGTCATAAATAGTGTTTGAGTCCATGCTCAGTGTTTATTCCACCCACATGTAACTTGTTGTATTAGCATTAGTATCGCTCATTAGCTGTTCTGAAATCTGTGTGTGGCAGCCCGGCTCACACCTCCTGGACATCAGACTCAATTAGCATCTTACTAGGCTACCCAGCCCGCCCCATCCCCCATAGACCGGATTACCCTACCAATGTCTACCTGACCGCTTCTGCGTCCCCTCAAGGGCAGCACTCAGAACAGGACCGTGTCCCATAAGTTACTCCGTACATCTACTAACCAGGGCTGGATCTAGAACCAAAGACTCACCCCTTGTTAGCATTACCTGCTAACCTGGGAACATGGCTAGTACTAGCCGAAACACACTGCAAGTGAATGAGCCACGCCACTACGGCTCCACGTTGTCTTTAGAAGAGAAATGTGAGCAGTCTTTCTTTCTTTTTTACTACTACAGGGTGGAGGATGAGGCCGTGCTGGATAGAGGGGCCTCGTTACTCAAACACTTATGTGATCAGGAAGAAGTTGAAGGTGAGTACCTATTTTTTTGTCTAAAGTCACTTTTTGATTTGGATTGTGAGCTGTTTTATAGTTTGAAGCCTAGGAAATTTTTCTTATTGAAAAGTCATTTGGGTTTTGCTTTAATACAGTTAGATTTGAGTGGTGTGTTTAGTATGTTTACTTTAGGGTGATGAAAATGTAGGGCACAAATACCAGGTGACTTTGTGTTTATGTTGCCAGCTTCCTTCCGGTCCAAAGATAGATTTAAATGAGTGTTAGTGTGTGACGTTCATCAGAATGCCGTTTAAGAGCATGTATAGGAACATACTTTTAGGAACGTTTTTTTTTGTGAATCTAAATCAGGAAGTGATTATCTTGGTGAAGCTTCTAGTACACAAAAATAACTAAAAATAATAAATAATGAATAAATAATTAAATATATTAATTATTTATTGTAACATAACAGCTACATCAGTATCATCTATTAATGTGAACTAATTCAAGGCTTAATAATAAAGCACAGTGACTGAAGAAGAAGTTCACTTTCAGAATCAGAATTTCATGATAATTTACTCACCCCCTGTGTCATCCAAGATGTTCATGTCTTTCCTTCTTCAGTCGAAAAGATTTAAGGTTTCTGAGTAAAACCTCCAGGATATTTCTCCATATAGTGGACTTCAATGGTGGCCAACATGTTAAAGGTCCAAATTGCAGTTACAATGCAGCTTCAAAGGGCTCTACACGATCCCAGCCAAGGAGTAAGGGTCTTACCTAGCAAAACGATTGGTTATTTTCTAAGAAAAATGCAAATTTATTTACTTATTAATGGAGATGCACCGACTGGCCAGGGACTGGAATTCAGCTGGTTTTCCGCACAATCCCAGAGCGGTGACCAGCCGATCAGTCTGCCGTTTCTGCGGCGGTCCGTTTTGACTGATAATGTTTATGTCGTGCCAGATGAGGCTTGTGCAACCTGAGTGAGTATGTGAGAGAGACTCGTGCAGACATGAAAACAAATGAGCGCAACAGCACTCACAGAAAGTTATAGATGCATACTGTGGCAGAAAAAAATATTTATTTATTTATTATTTGATTTAGTTACGCAACATTGCAGGACCAGTATGATTCCCCAAATATCAACACGGTTCCAATGTGACACTGATTTTATACAATAGTAGTTCAATAAACAAGAAGTTTAAGTCGAGCGAAATTTTAGACATTTTTCGTTCCAATGAAAACCACAGCAGAACTGCTGCGTGTCTCTGTATAGCACAGCGGTGTTTCGTTACTGAATTAATCCACGTTTTTGAACAAATCAAGTGAGTCAGTGCTTCAGAAACCCATTCATAAAGACTAAATGACTCATTAAACAGTCATTTGCCACCTCCTACTGGTGGTTTGGTTTCATATTTTTTTTTAAAGTATCATTGCATGTTTCGCAACATTTCTTATTTGTATGTTTAAAAAATATTTAAAACATTAATATTATAAAATTATTTATGCATTTGAGTTTTTGCAGTGTAAATACATTTATAGGAAATATAGAGAATTGTGATGTTTAATATTTTTTTATTATGTAAATAATTGTTTTGCATCGAAAAAAAAATATCGATTTTTGTTAGTATATGCTGTCAATTATGCAGGGTTTCCACGGGTCATGGAATTTCTGGAATATCATGGAATTTTAAAAGGTCTATTACAGACATTGAAATTCAGGGAATTTATTTTGTCCAAGTCATAGAATATCAGGGATTTTTGTTTGTTGCTTTCATTTTTTCCAAAATGTAATTTTTCTATACCATATTTTGTTTTATTATGTTGTTTCATGCATTTGCCTATTGTTATGATTAGGTTATGGTTATGAAAGCCTAAAATATATATTTTTTTAAAAATAATTAATTTCTGTAGAAATAGTACAGAAAAATATCAAAGGGTAAAAGGCAAACAAAACAAAAAAATGTATATGTGTGTGTTTTGCATTAAAAAACATCTGTGATCAAGTAAATGCTTGTAAATGGATGGATCCGTTCATTATAGGTCATGGAAATTCATCTTTTTAGTCAGTGAAAGTCAGGGAAAAGTCAGGAAAATTTAGCTTAGAGTGGGAACCCTGATTATACTTGGAAAGAAAACTGGAATCTGCAAAAAAATTTGGTATCGGCAGGTCACACTTATGAAAAAATCAGAAATCGGAATTGGAAAAGGAAAATTGCAATCAGTGCATCTTTTTAACCACAAATGCTTTAACCTCACACATTATGTAATCACAAATGCACGATCACATAGGTGGAAGTACCGACCCCGTGTTTACAAAGCGAACATGCAAAGTTAAGTGCCCTTTACAAAAAAAGGTAAAACAACAATGTTGGATGATTTTAAAGTTGGAGGAGAAAATTATACCTTTCTTATCTGAAGTACACAGATGAAGAGCTAACCTTGCGTGACTTTTTCAACATGACTATGTAATGCGTGAAGACTAGTGCAAGATGAACATTTGTGTTTAAAAAGTATATACATTTTTATTTTTATTTAAGACCCTTATTCCTTACAATCTGGAATCATGTAAAAACCTTTTGAAGCTGCATTCAAACTGCAATTTGGAGCTTCAACATGTTGATCCCATTGAAGTCCACTATATGGAGAAAATTCCTGGTATGTTTTCCTCAAAAAACTTAATTTCTTTGCGACTGAGGAAAGAAAGACATGAACATCTTGGATGACATGAGGGTGAGTAAATTATCATGAAATTTTAATTCTGGAAGTGAACTTCTCCTTTAATAGTTCTTCAACAGGTGTCTTAGCTACATACAGCAGATATCTTTAGCTTTTGAAGGATTGCAGGGAGGAGAGATGGACCTGTGTTTCATCTTCTTTCTTTCGTCAATTTGCATGACTTTAAGTGTTCCTTATCCTTTCAGCCCTGATTGAACACCGTTCCTCCTCTTCCTGCTGTCAGAGTGTGGCAGAGGCTGTGTTCACAATGAATAATAGCTGACTGCTTAATGAATACTGCACAGTATAAACTCTATACAGCCTACTATTCTTTAAAACAGGAAGGAAATCTGTGTTATGCAACGATTAACATTTCAAATAGTAGTATGTTACTGTCGCACGTGCATGGTGTTGGGAAAAAATAAATAATGAATATTATTGTAAGTTTGTGCAAAAATGTCTCAGCTTTTGGCAAAAAAAGGACACATTTAAAAAAATGTCTTCAGTGTCACATGATCCTTCAGAAATCTTTATAATGTGCAGATTTGCTGCTCATTTCTTATTAATATCAGTGTTGAAAACAGTTTTTCCTGCTTACATTTTTTTGATATAGAACAGCTCAAAACAGGATTTAGTCTTGTTTGAATAAAACTTACTGTCCCTAAACTTTTCAATGGTAGTGTACACCGAAAAGAACATTAGTCTTTGAAAACCAAAAAATAGCATTGACCTACCCTCAAAGTAAACTGTAACAGAGCAACATGTGCTAGACAAAGAGCCCATATGTGGCAGTTCTTTTCAATGTAGAGCTTTATTAGCAGATATATTAGCATGCACAGTGGTGTGTCACTATCTTCTGTACTTGTACCCTGTGTCTCAACAGCTCTGTTACTGCGGTAACACAAGGTGCTCAGATGTTGAAGCCCATAGGGTCCAGCCAGATTCAGGGAATATGCTTTATCCAGTGACGAATTGCGTGCCACTCCAATTCAGGCCTCTTTCTATGGTCGCTTAGAAAAGGGTCCCTCCGAAAGAACAGGAAGCTTGGCACAAAGCTGGCTCGACAATGTGTGGTTCCTCCCTCCCTCTTACCTCTCCCTTTCCTTCTCTTAGAGTCCTTACTCCCTTTTCCTTATTTTGCTCTCGCCCATCCCAGCATAGGTGGGATTCCTATTCATAAACGGTTCTTGATGATCTTTCTGCACCAGTTGTTTGTTTATTAAAAATAAGCAGAGAAAAAGGCAGAATGTCAACAATTTACAATTGAATGTTTGCAGAAAAGATACTGTTTTTTCCCTGGAGTGGACCGATTTGACTGATAGTTAACTTTTTGACAAACAGGCAGATAAGTCGTCACTTTCTCCACCTACATGATTTATATCCATAATTGGATTCATTAATTTTGACAAAATAAATATAAAGTAATTCATACAATGACATTGTGATAAAGTAAATTGTAACCAGTTATGATCTATTGTAAATGTTATAATGCAAAGTACATATAATGAACTTGCACATATTAAAAAAAGATAAGATAAAGAGATAAAGAGATGAAAAGATGAGATAACACTCAACGCAAAGAAACACTTGTCACCTTTGGAAATGCAGTGATCTTTCGCTGGCAGTGAAAGTATATTATATAAAAGAAGAGACAGCAGGGCTGTGAATCCTGTTTAAATACACACAGTATCTTATGACTTGGCACAACATAAATAGATCTTTGTGTTAAGCTTTAGTGAATAACCTTTTGGTCTTTTGCGTTTTGTCACAACGTTAGTTCTCTTAGTTTTAGTAGGGTTAATGTAAGATTGGTCTCTGTTTGAGAAGAAACACATTATGCAGACATAAAAACAGATGCAATCATACAGTACATTCTCAATATAATAATAATATGAGACAAATATATTATAATAATAGATCAACTTTTTTAGAAGAAATCTCCAAAAACTTCAGCCCTTGGTTTTCAACCCAGTATCTGAATCTGTTTAGACATATGCAGCTCTTTTATTGCATAAAACATTTGTTCACTTCCAGAATAAAAATTTTCTGATATTTTACCCATGTCATCTAAGACGTTCATGTCTTTTATTCGCAAAGGAATCACCTTTTTTTTTTTGAGGAAAACATTGCAGGAATTTTCTCCATATAGTGGTGATCAATGCAATTTTTAATGCAGCTTCACAGGGGACTTTACATGATCCCAGATGAATAACAATAAAGGTCTTATCTAGCTAAACGATCTGTCATTTTTTTAAAAAAATCTAAAATTCTATACTTTTTAACCACAAATGCTCATCTTGCACTAGCTCTGCGATGCACGTCTTCACGCATTACATAATCACGTTGGAAAGGTTATGCGTGGTTAGTCCTTTGACGGTTATTTCTCTCCAACTCTCTTTTCTCCTCCAACTTCAAAATCGTTGTTGTCAAAAATTGCTGCTTTACCTTTTTTTTTTTTTTAGGGCATTTGACTTTTTTTGCACATTCGCATTGGAAACACTGGATTGGTGCTTCCACCTACATCATGCATACATTATTACGTAATGCGAGACGTCGAGCTACTGCAAGACGAGCATTTGTCGTTAAAAGTGTATAATTCTTTTCCACTGAAGAAAGAAATACATGAACATATTTAGGGATGCACCGGGTCCGATACTGGGCTCATGTACTCATAAAAAGACTCCGATACCAAAGACCGATACCCCGTGACGTCATCGACAGACCTTTCAGAATGTCAGGTTCGGAGATGTGGAAATATTTCAAAGTTAATGATGACAACCCACGCATGGCAGACTGCAAACTTTGCTCGCAAAAATTTCAAGAGGAGGTACAAAAAGCAGTACTTATAATACGAGTAATATGATAAAACATCTGAAACTGAAACACAATAGTGAGCGTGGAGAATTTGCCGCTAGCAGTAAGGATAGCACTCAGCAATAGAGTGGGCAAGCCGATAATTTTTTTTACAGATCGGGTCGGACTCAGGCTCATTTAGCTTTTCTCCTTTTATTGTGCCCATACGCGCAAAGCACACACATAGCTACTGTATGAAAAATTATTATATTGATTATGTTATAAATAGTGTTGTCCCGGTACTAGAATTTCCAATTTCGATAGGCCTACAATACCTAAAAAAGTAATGATATTCTATACCATTCGATACCACAGAGAATAACTGCCACAACATTAAGGCCTTAATTTGTGCTTTTTATTAGACGATATTAATATAACAAGGCTGAAACTTGAAAATGAGCCTGAATGAGGTATATTTTTACATGAACAAAAACTTTTTTAAAAAACACTGCAAAACAGAACGCAAATTACACGTTGGATTCCGCGTAAGGCAGCTGACGCTTACTTTCGTTTTGTTTGTATTTAGGTATTAAAGATCATTTTGCCGGTTCCCGCTTCCTTCCTTCTCCAATCTTGAACATTATACATACATACATACATACATATAGGCTGCCAACTCCTGCCACATTCTTTGTCGACCAAAGCCGGTCGCGAAGACTCTGCACTCGCCATTTTTCAATATTTACTCCGGGTTCCGTTGGCACTTCATTCAGGTGCAGTCAGTGTGTCAGCCTCGGAGAAAAGAGAGATAATGCGAAAGCGCAGCTGGTATCCATACTGTTAGTCACATGAGTATTGGAATTGTTTCAGATTTTTCAGAATCGATACGTATCGAAATATGAATATTTTTGACAACACTATTGCAGAGACAGCACGCATCAGAGAGCTCGCGTCAGAGAGAGCTTAAAGTAATGCTAGATACTGTGAAAATTGTTTGTAATTTGACAACCTTGTGACAAGCAGAAGAACTTGAGTACAGTTGTTCATAATTACAGAGAAGCTGTCCTAAAATTGTAGTATCATTGTCATTTCTTGGAAAACTGGCACATCCCAAAAAACAGGTATCGGAATCGGTATCGGCGAGTACCAGGAAAAAAATATCGGTATCATACTCCATTTTTCACTTTAAAAAATGGTATCGGTGCATCCCTAAACATATTGGATGACATGGGAGTAATTAAATATAAATATTGACACAGAAAATAAAGACAATACACAAACAATACAGAAAATTCTTACATGAACTAATTTGGCTTATCTAGTCATCTGGACTACCTTTCCATTTAAGACAGGTTGCCACTGCTTCCAATGGCTTTGTCTGTCGACTAATGGTGGGGACTGTCCTGCGCTTAACCTTGTCACACTTGGTTATGTCATGAAGCTCATGAATCACTGTGGTGGTCTATTAGTCTCTCTGATGGTGTGAATCATGATCACTATGTGACCTGTGGCACCACAGCTGGGGTGAAGATGTAAAGATGGTGTTGTAAGTGGAAAAACAAGATATACCTAAATACATTTTTGGCTTTTAACTGGTGTATAAAACCTCCATTTGAGATGTGCTTTAACACTGTAAAAATCTGACTAAAGCCGGGCTCACACTGTGCGATTATTATTATTATTTTTTGTTTTTTTTTAATAGTCCTTTACGAATGTTGGTTGTCAGACTGTACGAACATGAAGATCATGTCACACTATGGGATCTCAGTGTCATTAATGTCAGACTGTACGACAGTCAAGACGCGTTAAAAACGGGTGTGCGCAAGAAAACCTGTCTGGAGTTTTACATTATCAAACCATAAATGCTTAATCACTGTGGGCTGCATTAAATGCAGGGCAAAAATGTTGGCTATCATTAAGTTTATGAATGGCGGCAATAGCGCCATATTTAAGAAGAATAGCTTAAGCATCACTACACACGGCAATGGAAACAACGGCGCAACCAGAGTTTAAGCCGGAGTTTATGCGGTTAAAAGAAATCTCTAGCATTAATTCTGATCATGGCTTGTCTTGAAAAACAGAGACAGTTTGATGTTCGTCGTAGGAGAAATCATACTGCAGGACTGTGTGCTGAATCATCTGACACTGCTAGAATTTCGTTGGAGGTAAAATTTGATTGCAACAGCCATTATTCGGCTGTCTGTGAACATGTCAAACCAGCGATCAAAGACTACATATTTTAGCCTTGGATTTTAGGAATCTTTTAGGCTTTTTAAAATTTGTCTGAGACGGCCAAATTGTGGCCAAAATCGCACAGTGTCTTTGTGCATTACATTAGTACGGTTAGTTCTTCGTTTGTGTACTTTGTTTCAACAAGGTAAGGTAAAGTGAAAAACTTCAAACTTGTCCAATATTGTTGGGTTGGTAACTCTGTCTACATCACACATGCATGATTACATAATGTGTGAGGTTGAACTAGTGCAAGACAAGCATTTGTGGGTAAAAAGTATAGAAATATAAAAAAAAAAATCGATCAAAATTCGATCATTTTTCTAGATAAGATCCTTATTCCTCAGCTGGGATTGTGTAGAGCCCTTTGCCAACTGCATTGAAACTGCAATTTGGACCTTCAACCCATTGGCCTTCTTTGAAGTCCACTATATGGAGAAAAATCTTGGAATGTTTTCCTTAAAAACCTTAATTTATTTTACAAAAAGAAATTTAAATCAAGAAATTAATCCTTTAAATGCAGATATTTGTTGAACACTTAACTGTATGCATATCACACTGTGCTAATGTAAATGGCTTATTTGGCAATTTATGCCATGTTAGTTATTTTAGATTATTGCCTGGTTAATTAAACATCCCAGTTCAGCTTAGAATTCTGGGATAGATGGTATCAGGTCCAGTCTGCAGATCTGCACTGATGTCACTATTCCAGTTAGTGATGCATTTCACAGAATGAAACATGAAGTTCCAAAAAGTTACACAGTAACACAGTGTTGGAGTGTAGCTTTAACAAATGGACATCATGTGACTTAGGGGAAGACATGGAAAGTGTCTGCATGATATGGATCTAAACACTGGACGTTCTGCACTACCTGCTAGCTGTCTCAGCCAAAATATTTAGTTTGACAGTCTGCTGCAAACCCCTCCGGTGAAGTCCACCATTTCCTGCATAAATTGCGCTGAGGAAGTCACGCCATTTATTTACGTCTTTACTCAGGTTACATCATATGTTGTAACCAATAGGCCACAAGCAAACAGTCAACAGCTCCTGACCTTAGTGATACTACACATTATCATCTTACAGATGTTGCTGCAGGATGGTCACGTGGCTTGCCTTATCTTGACAGTAGGGAGTTTATCTCATGACAACAACAATGTTAGGACTGGTATTATTGTATTTACTTGGCTTGGATTGAGACAATTAGTTCTGTATGTGTTTATCTACGTCATCAAGAGCCTTTTAGATATACCGAGGGGAATTCACTCACGATGAGTTGCAGCGCACTGATAATGTTGTTATTGCGCATGCTGCCTGTATTGTGTTCGCACCCGATTCGTGCAAATGATACATTATCATATTTTTCAAATGATTTGAATCTTTGAAATATGCAATAAATTGCACCGTGTCTGGATATATCCCCAGTTCCGACATTCTTCTTCATTGTGTAATCATTTTTATTTATGACCCTGGACCTCAAAACCAGTCTTAAGCAGCACAGGTATATTTGTAGCAATAGCCAACAATACATTGTGTAGGTCAAAATGATCGTTTTTTCTTTTATGCCAAAAATCACTAGGATATTAAGCAAAAAATCATGTTCTATGAAGATATTCTGTACATTTTCTACAGTAAATATATAAAAACTTAATTTTTGACTAGTAATATGCATTGCTAAGAACCTCATTAGGACAACTTTAAAGGTGATTTTCTCAATATTTTGATTTTTTGGCAACCTCAGATTTCAGATTTTCAAATATCTGTATTTTGGCCAAATATTGTCCTATCCTAACAAACCATACATTAGTGGAAAGATTATTTAAGCTTTCAGAGGATGTATAATTTGTATAAATTGACCCTTATGACTGGTTTTGTGGTCCAGGGTCACATTTTATAAATGACTATAAAAAAATCCTAAAATATCTAATAAAAAGATTAATAATATTTTTTATTTATATATATATATAAAACACAAAAAGGTTTATGCTGAAGGTCTTTTTTTAAGAATTAAAAGTGACAGTAAAGACATTTATAATGTTACACAAGGTTTCTATTTCAAATAAATACTGCTATTTTATACTTTCGATTCATTAAAAATTCCTAAAAAAAAAAAAGTACTATGGTTTCCACAAAGATATTGAGCAACACAGCTTTTTTGGAATATTGATAATAATATATAATGTTTTTGACCACCAAATCAGCATAGCAGAATGATTTCTAAAAGATCATGTGATTCTAAAAACTGCTGAAAATGTATTTTTTTCCTCATAGGAATAATTTACATATCAAAATATTTTTCAATTCAAAATTCTTACGTACCAACGTTGGAAAGTATATTCTTTGAAAATAATTATTGTGAAGAAAACATATCTTGTTATGTGTCTATTTAAATATTAATATTGAGAAACTGGACAAAATACTGTTTTTGTCTTTTTATGTTACTTAAGCTTTGTGTAATGTTATGTAACCTTAATAACTTCACCTATCTTCTCAATTTATCCTTCTCAGGACACCACACCATATACATCGGTGTGCATGTGCCTAAGAGCTATCGGCGACGGAGACGTCATCGCCGACGTACCAGTCACAAGGACAAAAAGGAGAAAGTGACTGAGAACGCTTCGGACAGGTCGGATGCAGAGAACAATGAGGAGGCCAGCAACAGCATCCTCAAACCACTCAGTAAGCGCTTGCCAAAGAGCCGTCAGTTCACGTTAATGCTGAGGGCTCCTTCATAGAGCCAGTCACAAACACACACACACACACACACACACAGCTACAAGCCAAGGCTGCTGCTGACTCTACTTAGTCAGAACAGATATCCAGAGCTGCCTAGCCAGCGGATGAGTGTGTTTGGACAGACAGGGGCTATGGGCCCCTGCGTGTAAGTAATAACCATCCAAATGGGTCACGATTGCCTGACGTGAGCCGCTGGAGGAGGGAAGTATGTGTGTCTCTGAGATTTCTAATGGTGAAGGATTATACGCCCAAGGGAGGATCACTTAGGAGGCGTTTCTGTTGATTTGGATGCCAGGACTTGAATGCTCTCTAATGATGTGATAGCTGAAAGGGAGAATGAGGAGGAATAGGGGAGGTGAAAGGAGTCGCGTAAGCGAGGGAGACACAGAGAAAGAACATGATGATTCCAAGGTTATGTGAGGAAAATATTGCCCTAAAATCGTACAGTGGTCATTTAGACTTATTTTCAGTCAAATGCAGGTTTAAATGAATTATTCACCTTATAAGGAAAATCCTGTCATCATTTACTCACTATCATGACATTGCTGTTATTCTTTTTTTAAAGCAATGTCTTTACACAGAATTTCCATACTTAGACTGTTTATTGTAAAAACAGGCTTGTCAAGCTCCTGAAAGTGCAAATGAAAATAGTACGCTTGAGTTGTACGCTATATTTTAAGTTTGCTCTCACCTCCACTGCAGGCCTTAGATTAAATGTGGCACCTATAGCGTACAGGTTTGACGTCATGATTCCCGGTTACAAGACACTTGAGAACTCATAATGTTTGATGGTGTGTTTGATTTGAGAGACACTTTTGTTAGACGTAACAGCATGGGGGTTAGAAACGACATGCGGGTGAGTAAATAATGATGTGGTTTTGGCTGATTTTTTTCTTATAAATTGTTAAATCTGCTGAGGCTTTAGTGGAGTTTACTGCGCTGACTCTGCACAAACCTGGTTATTGACCTTAAACTTATTCAGCTCCTAATGGAAACTCAAGTGCAGCCAAGCAGAATTCAGAACTTGACAGTGATGTGGACCCAAAGCTCACTTGACCTACCGTCTCTGGGATTTCAATTCATCCTCTGAGTGTCCTTTATCAAAAAACATGGTTTACAATACACTTTAGAGTAAGGTCCTATTAGTTCAAATTAGTTGATTCATTATCTAACAATAATTAACAATGGATAAGACTTTGTTTGCAATATTTATTAATATTTGTTAACTTTAGTTAATAAAAATACAACTGTTCATTGTTAGTTCATGTTAGCTCAGCATTAAATAATATTAGAAGATACAACATTTGATTTTAATATTGTATTACTTGAACATTAACATTACTGTCAATAAATGCTTTAAAAGTATTTTTCATTGTTAGTTCATGTTATCTAATAATTGATTAATGTTGTCAAATGTAACCTTTGTGTTAAGTTGATGTTGGTTACATCTTACCGTTTTACACTTTTTTTCAAATTCATTTTTAAAAAACGCTCCCAGTCCCAAAAAGATAGTAAGGACATCGTTAAAATAGTCCATGTGACATCAGTGGTTCAACCGTAATTTTATGAAGCTATGAGAATACTTTTACTTCATTCAACAATTTCTTCTCTTCTGTGTCAGCCTTTGACGCATGTTCACGAGAGCACTCCGATGCACGCGTGTGCATTCCTCTGCTTGTAAAAGAGGCACAATTTTTTTAATGTGTACTGTATATTACTTATATGTTCTGAACATGGCAGAATTCTCCACATATATTGTTTCTGCTTTTACCATGCAAGGGATTTTTTGATGGAAATTAATATAGTAGTGCAGAAGATTAGAGCAGGCGCACATGTTACAATGTCCTGGCTCCTTGCCTTTCGACCCTGAGCAGCGTGAGTGCTGACCTTTGTCTGTAGATGGATTACTTCCTGATTGTTATCCATTATCCGGATGCATGTTTGTTAGTATCAATCTTCCTCTTTATAGGCTGCAACAAATAACACAGTAAATCTCCTTTAAATGTGAACAGCATGATGTAAAAAAATAAACTGACAGCAGGAAATGTTATAAATATGCTCATATCCCTTTCTTAAAGGAATAGTTCACCCAAAAAAATAAAAAATGTGCTGATTATTTGTCATTCCAAACCAGATTTTTTTCAGTGAAATATAAAACTTTTTGAATTGTGTTTTTTAACGTATGATAAAAGTAAGTGAGCACTGGGGCTGTCAATTTCTAGAATTACAAAAAGCATTTATGAGAGAAGTAGCAATGTATGATTTCTATATTGCTCTTTAGAATTACATCTTTTCAAATAATGTCAATGATTTTTTTTTTTTCATTTGACTTACTGACTCAGTGATCTTGTTGCAGTGGTTAACAGCTCACTGGAGGGAAAGATTACAGTGCCTTGCGAAAGTATTCATACTCAATTTTTTTCATGTTTTGTTATGTTGCTGCCTTATGTTAAACTGCTTTACATTCGTTTTTTCCTAACATCAATCTACACTCTATACGCTATAAGGGCAAAACAAAAAACAGGTTTCTAACATCTTTGCAAATTTATTCAAAATAAAAATCTTAAATGATTCCATTGCATAAGTATTCATACCCTTATCTGGGACAGTTGAAATTTAGCTCAGGAGCATTCATATCGCTGTCGATGGAGGGTTTTGGTTAAACTGGTGACCAAGACCTTGATGGCCATTCTAGTTGAGCTCCAAAAGAGAAATCCACAGAAGGCCAAACATCACTGCAACACACCACTGATCCATTCTTTATAACGGTGTGGTCAAACTCAGTCTTCTCCCCAATGAAGACACATGAAAATACACTTTGAATTTTATTTCAGTATGAAGGAAACCAGGCACTGCTCATCACCTGCAGAGTCCCATCCCAAAAGTAAAGTGTTCTGGTAGCAGCCTCATGCTATGGGGTTCTTTTTCAGTGGCAGGCACTGAAGGATTTAAGAGAGTAGAAGAAAAGCTCAATGCACCAAAATTCTGAGATAGTCTTAATGAAAACCCAGAGCATTCAGAACCTCAGACTGGGCAGAAGATTCACCTTCCAACAGGACAATGATCCTGAGCCCTAAGCAAGTAACAAGAGTGGCTAAAGTACAACTCTGTGAATGTCCTTTAGAGGCCCAGCCAAAGCCTGGGCTTGAACCCAATCAAACAGTTTTGGAGAAACCTGAAAATGTGCATCTGCCCCCATCCAACCTGACAGAGCTTGAGAGGTGAGGCAAAGAATTGCAAATGATTGCCAAATGTAGATGTGGAAAGCTTGTTGAAGCATACCCAAAATGACTTGAGGCTGTAAAGGCGTTGTTTTACTTTTTTAATATAATTTTACGAAGTTCTGTTTTTGCTTTGTCATTTTGGTGTATGGAATGTAGATTAATGTGGAAAACAAAAGTAATTTAAAGCAGTTTAACATAAGGCAGCAGCATAACAAACAGTGAAAAAAAATTAGGGGTATGAATACTTTCGCAAGGCACTGTACATTTCGATTCGTTCATCTCTCAAAGCTTTCATATAACTTGAAAGTACCTGAATGTAGCTGACCAGTCATATGGACCACATTTATGGTCATTTCTGAAGATAGAAAGCTCCAGGCCACCATTTGTAGTATTTGCATGTAAAAAGTCAAACAGATTTAGGATTACATAAGAATGAGTAATTAATACTACCATTTTCTGTCCCTTTACGCTGGCCTTGTTTTCAGGGGAGTACTGATAATTCCGCATCAGTGCTCTGAAATCAAACTCTCTTGAGCTGCTGTCACTCTCAGGTATATTTACTGCAGAAGAAACACCCTTGTCTTATTCCTTTCTGCCTACATCAAAAACATGTCTTTGTGCCTCCTATTCAGCGCTGTGGTTCATTTTCATGTGTCCAAATATAGGTGGGAAATTCTCCTCTGTGTTGTGTGAGATCATTGCTACTGATTTGATGTGAGCTTTATAGTTAGAGGCAACTAAAACATCCAGTGGTGTGGATTGTAAAGTGTGTCTTTTTGACGCTAACTATTTTTTCTCCCTTTTCAAATCTCATATCACATTGGAAAGGCGTTTGTTTTCAATTAAAATGAAGGAAATAATCAAGAAGTTGAAAATAAAGTATTGGGCAGGGTTAGGGTTGGTGTAGGGAGGGCTTATATTGTCCCAATAAGGTGGCATCCATTTAATAATTTGAATTAAAATGATTATTTTCACTCGATACGTCATTATTGCGCACTGTTTTATAATGTAGTACAATACTGAGGTGCAGATAATTGGCAATATTTCCAATAAGTAGTATAAATAACAGAAAGTCTGGCTACTTTAATATATTGTAAATAGCATATTGCTAAGAAAATTTTTAAACTTCATCAATGGGAGCCAGTCAGACCCTCTGCCAAGTAGAACATCCCACAGGAGATCTCTTAAACCCAGAAGCAGGAGGGCCGGTGCACTGTAATCCTCTCAACTACAGTTATTCTCTCCCTCCACTGCAGGTTATAATTAGTTAATCTAACCTTCTTCCTAAGTCCTACCCCCATATGTGATCATCAGATATAATAAGTCTATATTTTCTTCACTAGTTAGTTAATATCAGAGGTGAACAAAATTATGGTGCCTTGTGTTTATGATAGTGATATTGAATAATCCAGGTTTGCAGGTGGATGTGAAAACTCTAGTCGAGTGTTCAGTTAAGTGATATTTTGACGAGATTATCATATACTAGTGGGCATAACGTTTGTAAGCTTTGTGTACAAGTATATTGGGGAGCAGTTGAACAAGTCTAGAGAGTGTCTAGACATGCTGCTTCCTCTGACTGTGCTTTGAGGGATGTTTGGGATTAAAGGTGCTTATAGCTGACCACATGTCCACCCACACACTATTCCCAATGACGAGGAAGTGACCAGATCGCACTAGGATATGTGTGAATACAAATAGACCAACACTGTATATCAGCAGCCTGTGAACTATGTCTGGAAACAAATTGATGTGACTTACATTTCACTAAAAGTCTAGATTTTCTTTTTGATCTGCTATAATTAGGCTCAGTGACCATATTCACAATATACTTAAAGGAATAGTTTGCCCAAAAATGAAACTTCTGTCATTAATTACTCACCCTAATGTCGTTCCAAACCCGTAAGGCCTTTTTTCATCTTCAGAACACAAATTAACATATTTTTGATGTAATCTGAGAGCTTTCTGACCCTATATAGACAGTAACAGTACTACTACGTTAAAGGCACAGAAAAAAAGTAAGGACATTGATAAAATTGTCCATGTGACATCAGTTCAACCTTGAACTGAAGCTACCAGAATACTTTTTGTATGCAAAGAAAACCAAACTAATGACTTAATTCAACAATTTCTTTTCAAAAAGAAAAAGAAAGAAACACAGGTGCATGTTTTAGTGCTCTGATGACAGACTTCTCCGTTCTTTATTAGTTTCTCAGGGCTACCATTATGGAATCCCTCTTAAAACATCAGATGTTAGTCAGACCCAAATGAATTCCTGGCCCTTGTTGACTTTGCTCTAATCCGTCTGAGGAGGATCAAGAGTTGAAATTAATTTTCAAATAACAAAAGAGTGATTTCACCAAATTTGAATTGAATATATGGAGATCAGCACAAATTATTTTAAGTGTGTTTTGTGCTGAAATAATTAGACAAACATTTATAAAAAAAAAAGTGAAATTCTACAGAGCTAAAGTTGAGGTCAAAAGTTTACAAAAGCAGAACCTGCAACATGTTAATTGTTTTATCAAAATAAGAGGGATCATACAAAATGCATGTTATTTTTTATTTAGTACTGACCTGTGTAAGATATTTTACATAAAAGATGTTTACATATAGTCCACAAGAGAAAATAATACTAAATTACAGAAAAATTCTTCAGGTCCCACAAATTCTTTGGTTTTTCAGCATTTTTGTCTATTTGAACCCTTTCCAACAATGACTGTATGATTTTTGAGATCCATCGTTTTACACTGAGGACAACTGAGGGACTCATATGCAACTATTACAAAGGTTTTAAATGCTCACTGCTTCAGAAGGAAAAACAATGCATTAAGAGCCAGGGATGTAAACTTCTGAACAGAATGAAGTTGTGTACAGTTTGTTATTTTGCCTAAATATCATATTTTCATGCCTTTCAGAAGACAAACTAAGTTAAATTTACCCTGATCTTCAAATTCAAAAAGCACTTAACGCATTGTGTTTCATTCTGGAGCATCAGTGAGAGTTTGAACCTTCTTTATGAATCCCTCAGTGTGAAAAGATGGATCATAAAATCATACTGTCATTATTGGAAAGGGTTCAAATACACAAAACTGCTGAAAAACCAAAGAATTTGTGGGACCTGAAGGATTTTTTCTGAAGAACCATGGGCAGTTTAACTGTTTAACAGACAACTATCACTAAACAACAAAAACAAGAACAACACAAAAAAAAAAACCCACAGCTGTGGTAACAACACAGTATTAAGAATCAAGTGTGCGTAAACTTTTCAGTTGTCATTTTTATAAATGTAACTATTATTTACTCTTGAGGACTGTATGTAAACATCTTTTATGTGAAGTATCTTATTTAGGTCAGTACTAAATAAAACATAACATGCATTTTGTATGATCCCTCTTATTTTGGTAAAAATAAATAACATTTTGCAGATTCTGCAAGGTTTATGTAAACCTTTGACTTCAACAGTATGTGGTATGACAGGCACGTATGGGAGTCACAGAGTGTTAAATGTCCTAGGCGAATCACATCAGGATGAGAAAGGGAGAACAGACATAAGGGTCCTGGTGATACTGCTGGGACTCAGGCGCTGAGAGCTACATAATCACATACGTGATAACAAATGTTTTTATTTGACATAACCTGTGCTAGAAAATGAAACTGATAAGGCTAAGAAAAATGAAGCGGCAGATGAAGGCTCAGGCATGTAATATGCCATTTGTGCTTTTATTACGCTTACTTTGTCCCCAGCAGCTATTCTAAGAATCATTAGGATGTGGACGTTTTCCATGAAGTGGGAAAGTCAGTGTGATGACAGTGGTAGTTGTACTCTGGTGGAGTTGGGTATCAGTTGCTGTCAGGAAGTCAGTAGGAGATGGAAGGGGAGGCAGTCAAGTGAAAGAACAATAGCTGTCCTGAATAAAACTCTTTTGTGCCTCAAACAAAAGACAAGAGGCACTCATCACAGGCATGTGACGCCACAAATGTGTTTAATCACTGTTGTGCTCCTCACTGCTGGACAGATGTGAAACACAGCAGTGGTGGCCTATATTTGACTTTCTTCTCACAGGCTTACGGTTTCATCTGAACACAAAAGCCTGAGGAAACTTCACAACTGACAAATCAAATTGGCCTAAAATCTTCTGCAGATTAAATATTTATTAAATGTATGGCTAAACCAAAGCTTGATAATGGGTAAGAACTTTGATTATGAGACCCTATTATAGATACGCCTTGTACACTGCAAAGAAAAGGGCACAAAAATTTGTATTAGAGGCACAAATGTCATGTTTTTCTTTCGAGAACTGTTATATAAAGTACAGTAAACTATATTCTTGTTTTTATTGCTAGTTTAAGTGATAGCAAGTGCTTTCTTTGATCAGATATCTTTCTAAACTTCATTTTTTTCTCTCTCTTTTAAGACTTACCTTTAAACTTACCTTGACCTTACTCTTTGGACCACAAGCGAGTGTGCATCACAGTCGGAAGCTAAATTGAAATCCTCTTTGTGTCTTGATATGTGGCTAGTGGTGTGTTTCTGCCAAGCATCTGTTGCTAGGAGTAAATACAAAAGACAGCCTTGTAATAGACACTCTTACAGTATCATGCCTTTTTGTGCCAGTAAACTTAGTGAGTGTACATCTGCTCCACTGAGTTAACAATGGAAATGCTAAATATTTTATAGACATCCATCAACATGTTGCATGTAGCTATTTTTTACTCAGTGCACTCATTAGTCCAAAAACTGTGTGATTGCATATGATTGCTTGAATTAATTTCTAAAAAGCAAAATTACTATTGCTTATACATACAAACCCTTTACCCCATGTCTTAAAATTTGGTGTAAAACTTTTATTATGTTTAGGTATAGGTGAAATACCACAGGCAAAAAAGTCAGGTTTATTTTCAATAGCATAGCTATGAAGCATCAAGCTATGAGGTCAAGCCAAGCAGCTTTCTGTTGGACAGTGCATCAAATTTGCATAGCCAACTTGAATCTGTTCGAAAATCTGGGGTAATCATTCTCCCTCATGCGGAATTCTAAAATTCTAAAAAGACTACACTGTAAAAACAATTCAAGAAAATTTGTGGTAAAAAACTGGCAGCTGTGGTTGAAATATGGTAGCAACATATTAGGATTTGCGGATTTAACTTAAATTCACACAAACACTAAAAACCATCATGGTAACACACATGAAATTGAAATAATGTAATAAACATTAATTTAGCAACATTAGATGTAACATATAATATACCTTAATTGTTTACACAAACACAAATGCCTAAATTTTGGAAACTCATAGACTTACATTGAGTGGACCGGAATATCATAAAAACTGTAGTAAGTATGAAAAAAACCAAACCCATAAAGCAACATACTAACGACAGTCTCAAAGCATCCAACATTGTTTCCTCACAAGGTTTCCCAAACGGTTTTGGTCAACCAACTGAAAAACTAAATATTTCGTTTACTTTAAGTTCCTTAATTAGGGCCCTATGCAATCCATTTTTTTTCCAAATTCCGTTTAATATTTCTCCAAATTCTTTTTTTTTTTTTTTTTTGCTGTTTTGATTTTTCTGGATTCAGTTTTTTCAATATTATTTTTCTAACACAATTTAACAGCAATTTATTAAAAGTTTAAAATTTAAGTTTTTTTTTTCTCAAATTCAGTCTTATTTATTTATTTATTTTTTTACCAAATTCTCTGTTAATATAATTTTTAAATAGTATTTTTGCAGCTTAATATTCACACTAGTCTATATCATGTTTTGATTACAAGTGTACTACTTGCTTTACTTACTTTTCATCAAAAATTTGCCCAAAAAGTACATGACGTTCCACGTTATACAGTAAATTCCATTTTTATGACTGGATTCTGTGATTCCATCCATGTTTTCCGCATTGCGCAAATCATAGGGCCCTACTTAATGTGTTCCCAAGTGCAGGTTAAACTCACAATGCTTGAAAAGATGTTTGTGTTTGTGTTTGTGTCTGTGTTTGTGAGAAGCAGCATTTACTATGAAACGAGCTTCAGAGTATTTTTAGCTGTACGTGTAAAACTGTGTACTTAATAAAAATGCAGCCCTCGATTTGACACTCAAAGGTTGGTTGGATATATCAGTAATTTTAGTATTTATTTTAATTAATTGTGCAACCTCAGTTGATACATTAAGTTTTATTCATTATTAACTTTTCGTCAACTCATAAAACCCAATTGGAAAACTCTGTACTGTCAAATCTACGTCTGTTGGGTGTACTTTATGCCTTCATGCTGGCCTGCTCATTTTTTATTTATTTTGACCATGTGAAATTCCTGAAAAGCACAGTCACCATCAGCAAAAGATTAAGAGAGCAAGACTCCTGTAAATATTGTGCATTCGGAAAGATTCCCTTTGAACCGCCAAGCCTGCCGGTTAATTTATGTCTGCAAGCATACAGGACTTGTAATGCTGCGAAGGCCATTAATTCTACTACAGACAGACGTGGGAAGCTTGTACTGCATCAACACCACAATTCACAAACCCGTGAGCATTGAGAATGATTGTTTTCTGGTCTGTGCATGGCACAAGAATGTCATTGAATACTTGCTCTCAGATGCAGTGGGAAGAATGTGTTTTGGGATACTGCTGTTTGCATGTGGGATGTTGCACAGTGTTGCTAGTGAGACTGGGACTCTCCAGTGTGAAGTGGCAGCTCGGCTAAGTCCCTTTTTGGGTGCTGGGCATACTTCCCCCCTCGCTTTTCCCATAAGTCCCTGGTGCATGGACAAAGTCCCCTTTGTGTGGGTTGTAGCTCTTGGCGAGAGAGCCCACAGCTTTGAAACTTGTTTGAACGATGCGATTTTCATTTCTATCTGTCCTTTGCGCTCTCCCGTATTGAACTCGCCCATGCCTCTTTCTCTCTCTCCCTCACTTGTTCCTTCTGTCCCGGCCCTGCTTAGCAACAGCATGAAGCAAGTGCCCACTGAGGCTTAGTTCTTGGTATCCGTAGCGGGGTTGTCTGTATGCATCACAGGATCACTTTGTGTGTGGACTTTGTAGAACAGAGTTGGGACAACCAACCAGCGCAAATGAATTCAAACAGTACTGCCTAGTCATTTCCTGGTCTGAATATTGCTAAAAAATAATCAACAAATGTATACTTTGAACTTTGAGATTCAGTTTTTCAATTAATATTTAAAGAATCATTTTAAGGGGACATCAGATGTGCAGTGTGTGGACACAACCACACTACAATGATAAAAATCATTTCCCTTCTCTTAAAAAAAAAAAAAAACTAGATAGTCTCAGTTAACAAGCTGTTTTAATTTTCTGAGCAGTATGATGTCATAATGAACAGGCCCCGCCCACGACCGCCATTTTCTCCACTCTTGAGCAGCTGTAGCGTAACCATATGCAGGGGTTTTGTAGTTGAATATAAAAGTGTAAGAGTCTTCATTTTCTCCCAACATCAAAGCCACTAATGACGCAGTGGATTAGTTTTGTTTTAAAGGGTAATGCGCCATCAAATACACAAAAACAGAAAAGGGGCAGAGTCAACAGTAGCTCATTAACATTTAAAGAGACATGTACCAAAACGGGTTGCTGTGAACAGAGCTGTTTAAGACAAGGAAAAATTGTGTTGTTTTACACGACCATTGAGGAGTTTTAACCAAAGTATGTTGCAGACATACTGCCTTGTGCTGCCCTATATTTTTGTAGAATTTTGAATGTATTTTTTTCAAGTTTATTTGATGCGTAGAAAGAGCAGCATTTATTTGAAACAGAAATCCTTTTTAACATTATAAATGTTTTTACTGTCACTTTTTGCTAAACTTAAAGGGATAGGGACATTTCAAGTTAACTAAACTTCTTTGAGTTGATTGAACTTAATATTTTAAGGCAGCCAGGTTACAAATTATTTTAAGTTGACTCAACAAATTGTTTTTTTACAGTGATGTTGTTTCAAACCTGTATGAGTTTCTTTCTTCTGCTGAATAGAAAAGATGATATTTTGAAAAATGTGGGTAACCAAACAATTGCTGGTCCTGTCAGAATTGCTTTTAAAAGTTAATAGATTCAATTATTGCATTACTCCATAAAAAAGCATTACTTTTTATGGAAAGTAATGCATTGCATTACTTTTTGTCATCTGAGCTGGGCTTGCTTCTTCAGAATTAATAACAAAAAAGCAAAAGTTATATTTTTGGCATTTGTAAAGACATTTTTACACCAAAAGTGAAATTAGCAAGCCTCAGGCTGAAGGAATTGTGTCTTCTTTAACTCACTCTTGATTTCTCTCAATATGGTGACAGGAGTGATGTCAGTAAATACATGGAAAAAAACTAAGCATTTTTTCCTTGTAATTTAAAAGTAATAAATAACTTGTTACTTGAAAAAAGTAATCTGATTACTTAACTCTTACTTGTACTTAACGTTACATGTAATGCGTTGCCCACAAAACTGGTCACCACTGATTTCCATAGTATAGAAAAAGATACCGTGGAAGTCAATGGGGACCAGCAACTGTTTGGTTTTGACCCTTGGGTGAGGAAATGATGACTGAATTTTATTTTGGGGTAAACTATCCCTTTAATGCATCCTTGCTGAATGAAAATCTTTTAAAACATTTTGAATGTTATATTTAAAAAAGTAAGGCATTAACATAAATACAAGCATGAGAATTACATTTTTTATTTTAAATAAAAGTGTGTATTACATTTTTGTCTTTTAAAAATCTTTTTATATTCCTAGAATTCATAAATGTTAAAAAGGAGCTCATGTCAGACTACTCTTTATATTGTTTTCCACATTTTTATAGTCTCAGTTACAGTGTTTTGAGTTGTAAACATTATGGTGTGCAATAAGGTGTCGTAGATGATGGTTTAATGTAAATGTTAGAATTATTGATGTTTCACAGCTAGTAAAGCTTAAGTTTCTTCTCATTCTGTTATCACACTTCCAGGTGCTGATAAAGTTTTTAAACCTTCTTTTTACCATATCAGCAGCGGTAGTAAAAGTTGAGAAAAATACTGGCTTTGGAAAGCTCTTTTGTTATGTGGAGCTCTTTCATCTAAACAGCTACTATAGTTTAATTATCTTTTCAAAGAAACACAAGTGCTTTATGGATAGTTATTTAGTCTGAAGTTTTCGTCAGAAATCAGACTGTTTCAGTGCAGAGCTGTACAATCAGATTACTCATTTACTCAGACAGCATTGTGTCTGTGATGTTAATGTTAATGTTATCAACATCAGAAGATGTCAACTCAAGCCAGTGACATCAGAAATGGAAGATGAAACAGAGAACAGCCTGTCTCTTTTTTTATTACAGTATATGAAATGCGTATGCAACAGTTCATTCACACTACATAGTGCTATATGTGTAACTTTGCTAAACATTTACTGAATAATAGGGAAAGGTAGTAAAACAAAAGTCACCTTGACGTTTTACGTTCTTTGAAAAATTAAAAAATGTTCCCGTCTTTTCTCTTTTGGTTGTTTAAATTATGCAAACTATATACATTTCAGTGTTTATCCACAAATTGTTAGCCTATAGTGAGCATTTTTTTTATACCATTGCAAGATTCCTTTTTTTCCTTTAAAAAATAAAATGTGCACACTGCCGTTCAAAAGTTTGTGATTAGTAAGATTTTTCATGTTTTTAAAGAAATCTCTTATGCTCATTCGTTTTCATTTATTGCTCTTATGCTCAAGTTCCATTTATTTGAACAAAAATACAGAAAAGATTCCTATTATGAAACATTATTGCAATTTAAAATAACCATTTTTTATTTTAATAAACTTAAAATATAATTTATTTTTGTGATCAGTGTTGAAAACAGTTGTGCTGCTTACTATTTTTTGGAAGCTGTGATACTTAATAAGTCTTTACTATCACTTTTTTTAATGTAACACATCCTTGCTGAATAAGTATTAATTTCTTTCAAAAACATAAAAAAAAAAAAAATTCATAACAAAAATCACAGGTTTAAAAAAAAAAAAAATGTTTTCAACATTGATAATAAATCAGCATATTAGAATGATTTCTGAAGGATCATGTGACACTTAAGACTGGAGTAGTAATGCTGAAAATTCAGCGTTGCATCATTAATAAATTCTATTTTAAAGTATATTAAAAGAGAACATTTTAATTGCAATGATATTTCACAATATTACTGATTTTTCTTTATTTTTAAACGAATAAACACAGTGGAAAAGTATTCTTTAAAAAAACATTACAAATCTTACTGTTCCCAAACTTTTGAATGGCATGTTAAAATGCACTTCATGTGCTAATATCTATTGTAAATTTTCAAAAATCTAATTATTAAATAAATGTTTTTATTCAACAATATTAAAATAACTGAATCAACTTAAATACACTGGGCTACACCAATAAAAATACATTTTAGGTTTTAGAAAGAAAGAAATGACTAATTTGATATAAAATAACATTTTCATTTTAACAATGAATTCCACTACAAAATGTTAATGATAAACCTTTAACGTGGGACTAAAGTTAGTAAGACGAGAGAGGCTTTATTTAAATTAATAAACATTACAGTTTACTTTGTTACACAAGAACTAATAAATATTCAAATTAGAAAACAAGCAAGAAGGAAAGCAAGGCCCTCTTGTGAAGAATGAACAGTTTGTGAAACATTTCCTAATTGTTAATGAGGGGCTCAGGGCAGGGTGCCAAAGTCGCAGGGCCAATGGCGAGGGGATACAGCCAGAGCAGCCGATGGGCGGGCTGTTGCTCTGGGGTGACAAGTGGGGACCCCCTTTTTAACTACCTAGGTGTCACTGTGTTAGAGTAGGGTATACCGGATAGCAGACAACACGAAAGGCTCTAATGACGGTCTGAGTGCGGCTGGCTGCGTGAGGTCTCGTGTCTTTGACCTCCCTCCCTCTCTCAGCCATCCTCACCCGCTTTGATTGTGTTCCTGGGGAACAAAAGTGTTTTTTAACAGGGCTTTAGGATGGATGCATCAGATAGCAATCCGGAGAACACGACTGAGAACAATAATGTGGAGAAGAGTGAGGCTGGAGAGGAGGAGAAGATGGAGTCTGATACCAATCAGGATTCAGACCTGTCTACGGTCAAGATTCCTCCTCCACCAGAGCTAGAGATCAGGCCTAATGGCATAAGTGATGATGGCAAGCCGGAAATATACAGGACTATACCTTCACCTCTGACTCGCAGTATTTTTCCTGTTGCAGTCTCACCTGCTGCCGAGCGCATCCGATTCATCCTGGGAGAGGACGATGACAGTCCAGCACCCCCTCAGCTCTTCACAGAGCTGGACGAGCTACTGTCTGTCGATGGCCAGGAGATGGAGTGGAAGGAAACTGCCAGGTAAGAGCCTCAATGAGGCTCAGAAAGAGACCGGAGCTATTAGAACCTGTACTTTCGCAGGAACTAGGTTTTAAAGGAAGCTTGATAATTTATGTGTAGAAATAAATGCTGTTCTTTTCATGAATGAAAAAACAATTAATCAAATAAGCATATTAGAATTATTTGTGTAGAATCATGTGACACTTGAGACTGGAAAAATGACTGCTGAAAATTCAGCTTTGCATAACAGGAATAAATTACATTTTAAAATATATGAAAATACAAAGCAGTTATATTAAATTATAATAATATTTTACAATTTTCCTGCTTTTACTGCATTTTTTGGTCAAATAAATGCAGACTTGATGAGCATAAGAGACTTATTTTGAATGTATTTAACAATAAAACTGATGCAAACTTTTGAGCAGTATTATTTTAGTATTTTTTAGTTTTGAAAAGAAGGGAAAACAGGACACTTATGTTCAGTTTTCTATAAAGACTGTTTTAATTACTCTTTCAGACTTGTTATACAGGCACCATACAATTCATCAAAAGGAGATTCAAGTGTGCTGGCTCATTGCCAATGACTGCTTGGTGCCAGTATACCAAGGCATTTTAAATACTTGACAGTGTCTAAAAGGGGTGATTTCAACCTGATTAATCTTTAATTAATCTTAAGGATTAGTTCACTCCCAGAACAAAAATTTACATACAACCCCCTTCCATCCAAGATGTTCTTGTCTTTCTTTCTTCAGTCATTTCAGGAATGTATTCCATAAGGTGGACTTCTATGGTGCCTGCGAGTTTGAATGTCCAAAATGCAGTTTCAAAGGGCTCCGAATGATCCCAGCCGAGGAAGAAGGGTCTAGCGAAACGACTGGTCATTTTGAAATAAATATTTACAATTTAAACACTTTTTTTAACCACTGATGTCTAGCTTTACTTTTGACAGCAAATTTTTATTTTGTTTTAGTCATAGTCTTTTGACTAAAATGCCTTTTAGTTTTAGTCATATTTTAGTCATCTGAATTGTTTTTAGTTTTAGTCGACTTAATATCATAAATTTTTAGTCGACTAAATCTACAGTAAATTTAGTCGGCTAAAATTTAATGGGTTTAGTTACAGTGCAATGCATTTATTAGGCATTTCTCTAAAATTTTGGTTTGATATTAAGGTTTAATCATGATAAACACACAATTTAACTGCGATGATACACAACATGCCTTAATATTAAAATTAAATAAAACCACTTCTCATAAAGAACATGGTCTTCTTTTCAATGAAATAAAAATGGTTATATAGGGTAATTATGCGTTCTTTATAGTAAATTGTTTACCATATTCTTCATTCTTTCAAACAGACATGTTTATTTTTATAAATTAATTTAGATGAATTTTTAGGGCTATGTAAGTGATTCAGTCAAGAGCAGTGTGTGGTTTTCTGTCTGTCTTTTGTTGCTTGATTAACATCAGTGACTCGGACAAAACTAAATGTGACTGCTATCCCTTTAAAACCTAATGAACGAATGCAATGGATGCAATGTACTGATACACTTTCTCTCTACTGTTTACGTTCATTTAAGACGTAATCGGCTGAATCCTCGTTAAAACAGACAATTCGAGATCATTTTGTGTGTATTTCTCAGTTCATGCAACGCAAAAGAGTGTGAGACGTGCTTTCTGTGGGTATGCTTCGGTGTATGCGTTCAGAAAAGACCGAAGAGTTCTCTCTATATGTCTGCACTTCTCATACTCCCACATATTTACATTTTTGAACATTTTATAAGATGTGCAGCAAGTGCCCAACCGGTTTGTACGCATCTAACCTCCTACTACGCAACTGATTTTTCTGAATGAATCTCTTTCCATATCTTTCCATTTTTGTCTCGTTTTTTATTCGTTGACGAAAATGGCAATAGGTTTTTGTCGTAGTTTTTGTCATTCAAAAAGAATTTTAGTTCTTTATCGTTTCATTTTCGTCTGTGAAAAAAATGTCTGAAATAAACACTGGCGTACTCAGGTTCAAGATAGTTAGGTTCAAGACGAGGTAGGTTGAAAAACTCCCATCTCATTTTCTCCTCCAACTTCAAAATCGCCCTACATCGCTGTTTTACCTTTTTTTGTAAAGGGCGCTTGACTTTCTTTGCACATTCACTTTGTAAACACTGGCTCAGTACTTCTGCAGCGATGTAGGACAATTTTGAAGTTGGAGGAGAAAATGAGATGGGAGATTTTCGTCATACCCTAACTGTATTGAACTGGAGTACACCTGTGCACGCAGAGCTAGAAAAGACAAGCATTTGAGGCTAAAACGTATATAAATTGTTATTTTGCTTAGAAAATAACCGATTTTGTTGCTAGATAAGACCCTACTTTCTCTGCTGGGATCGTTCAGAGCCCTTTGAAGCTGCATTTTGGAAGTATAGAAGCACCATATAAAATTGGATAAAATTCCTGAAATGTTTTCCTCAAAGAACATAATTTCTTTACGACTCAAGAAAGAAAGACATGAACATCTTGGAAGACAAGGGGGTGAGTAAATTATCTGTACATTTTTGTTCTGGAAGTGAACTAATCCTTTAAGGAAAGGTGTGAAGAACGTTGTTTTAATATCCTTTAACAGCACATCCCATCATTTAACAGTAGCTGCTGCTTTAAATCAGTGATTGTGAGTTTATTTGAGCAGACAGCTTGGTCTCTGATGAAAGACGAGTTTTGCATGCAGCACACATCAATTATAGAGCTGTGCTGCTCTTGAAAGGATTTGATCATTCGGTGAGAGGGGCAGTTTCATGTAAAGTTGAGTGGCACTCCAGGTGGTCCCCAATCAGCGGCCATTATCACATGCCACAGCGGGCATTTAACAGATTACTGCGAATAAGTACAAGAATGATTACTGCTGATCTTTTCATTTTCAATCAAGATTTTATTTGCGAGATTGTTTTGGAGATGAGATTACAGACTGTTTGTGTATTTTAGGATTAAGGATAACATATTAAAGCCTTTCAAGCAGGGGCATCAATTTTAATAAACAGAGTTGTACAGGGGGAAAGATTAGTGTTGCAAATGAGGGCTGTTTTATACTCCAGTCTGATGTCTGGGACTGGTATTTGTCTCTGATGCTGTAGATTAAAGAATATGTATAGTGGATTTACAAAGACACACTACCGTTCAAACAATTTTTCCTTGAAAATTAGTACTAATATCAGCAAGGATGCATTAAGTTGCTTAATGTTGTGACAGTAAAATGCATATTTATTGTTATTTCAAATTAATCCTGTTCTTTGGAACCTTATATCCTGAAAAAATATTAGAACACGATCATTTTCAACTGAGATAATAATAAGAAATGTTTCTTGAGCTCCAAATCAGTTTTAACTCAATGTTCAACTGACTTGCAGTTACACTGTTCTCATGAGATTTCAGCTTTATTGTTTTCAACTCTGTTGTTTCTTCTTCGCAGGTGGATCAAGTTTGAAGAGAAGGTGGAAAAAGGTGGGGAGCGGTGGAGTAAACCACATGTGGCCACTCTGTCCCTACATAGTCTCTTTGAGCTTAGGACGTGTATAGAGAAGGGCACCATCATGCTGGATCTAGAGGCCAACACACTGCCGGGGGTCATTGGTAAGTGTTTTTTCTGCAGCCATTTTGTCTTATTAAAGGATGCTCTACTTGCTTAAACAGTTTTGCTTACAAACATAAAGCACTGCTGAGCACCTTTTTTCCACTGAAATACTGCTGGTGCTAAAAAGAGGGATTTATGAACTCAGTGGCCCTTGTTTACACTGACTTGTGAGCCAAACAGTGACATAACTCGTCTTTAAAATAAACAGCAGGTTGCAGTCTTTATCAGGGTTACAAGTTTTGAAAACAATTATTTTATTTACTGTTACTTAATATTTAAGACTGACTTATTTTCATTTTATTTATAGCTTTCTGATTGTTTTATTTTAATTAATATTGTATTTTTTTACAATACTATAACACATGAGAAGGGGGAAAATAGGGTGGAAAAACATGCACTACCACTCAGAAGTCTCCTCTGCTCACCAAGCCTGCACTTATTTGATCCAAAGTACAATCGTACAATTTTGAAATATTTTTACTATTTAAAGCAACTGTTTTCTATATGAATATACTTGTAAATGTACTTTATAAATGTATAAATTGAAAACAGCTGAGTAGAATTTTTTCAGGTTTCTTTGATGAATAGAAAGTTCAAAAGAACAGCATTTGCTAAAATATAAATCTTTTGTAACATTATAGATGTCTCATTTTAAAGCATCCTTGCTAAATAAAAGTATTCATTTCTGTAATTTCTAATTTATAAAAAATATATATATATACATACTGACTCCAAGCTTTTTAAATGGTATAGTGTATAATGTTACTAAAGCTTTTTATTTCAGATAAATGCTGATATTTGGATCTTTCTATTCATCAAAGACTTTTTACAAAAATGTTCTCAACTGTTTTAAATATTGATAATAATAATGACAAATCAGCATATTAGAATGATTTCTGAAGGATCATGTGACACTGAAGACTGGAGTAATGATGCTGAAAATTTAGCTTTGATCACAGAAAAAAATTACATTTTGAAAATATATTTAAATAGAAAATAGTTATTTTTAATAGTAAAAATATTTCAAAATTCGACAGTTTTTGCTGTACTTTGGATCAAATAAATGCAGGCTTGGTGAGCAAAAGAGACTTCTTTAAAAAACATTAAAAATCTTACTGTTCAAAAACTTTTGACTGGTAGTATGTGTTAAATTAAATATGTTTAATGTTTTTTTTTATATATTTTTTTGAATTAATTAAAAAAAATGTAAAAAATATTTAAACTTTTGGTTGAAGGTCAGAAATAATTGTAATACAATTTATAGTAAACAAATCATATATATGAGCATAGATTTATTTTGCATCAGTCATGATTTTGTACCTGCAGGTTTTAGGAGCAAGTTTTTCTGTCATGGAGCTGCCTTTTCTGCAATAGAAGCTTGCAGAATGGTTTCATGTAGGGCATCAGCTCTGCCACCAGCACTGGTACCCTGTCGGTGGACAAAGGGAAAAATAAATATCATAAAAATAACGCTTGAGAGCAGATCAGACTCAGAGAAAAAGCTTTTTCGAATGTACTGAGAGATAGCACGTGTGATATGCATGCATGGTCTCGGCCAGTACAGCCCATCTATTTATTTGGCTTCCAAATGCTCACATGTCAGTATGTATTCATAACTCAACCCTCGCTGTAACTCTGGGCTCAGATGCACGGGTGGTTGCATCCATTCAGGATGGCCATTTCTTTTATACTGGATTCAGACAGTGAGTGAGGAAGATCAGAATGAAAATTGTGTGGCTGTAAACAACTCTAGTGCACTGAAAGCAAAGTGTGTGATTCTAATGATTATTTTGTAAAAGATACCTTATAGGAAAGAGATTGATTGAAAAAGAATAAGTAATTTAATGCAGCTGTCTGAATTTTAAAATGGCTGATTAGATTGTAATCACTGCCACCAATCAAGTGAGATTTATTATTTCACATTCTTGAATTTCCTAGCCGTATCTCTTACTCCAAGCATGATGTGTCAAGTCATATTATCAATATAAAGCAAATCTTAAGTTTGGCTGAGTTAAGCTCGGTCAACCTCACAGAGTGCCTTTTGAGCTAAAAATGAATTGAAGGATCGACCATTAAGGGCCAAACCATTCACAAAAAGAGCCCGAGGGCCCAGGCCTCGTGTCTTCGACCCTTTTTTATAAAAATAGATGCTTACAGGAACCACCAGACAATCTTATGCGCCAGCCACTGCCTCATTAGACGTCCACTTCTGAAGGCTAAGAATAGAAGGCAATGTGTCGCTTCACTGACACTCACTTCAAGTTCCTTTGGAGAGTTCAATTTCAAGTTCTAGTTAAAAGTTTGATGAACAGCGTTATGTAAAGTTGGTATTTAAATGAAAAGATTGCTTAGTTGTGAAGAGGGGTAATGAGCTTCTCAAAATCTAAAAGTGAAATAACCACCGAGTAAACGCCGATTTTGCTTTCTCTCTGTTTGGCATTCACTCTCTCTCTCTTTCAGAAATGATCACTGACAGTCAGATTGAGAGTGGTCTCTTGAAAGCTGACCTGAAAGATAAGGTCATGTACACCTTGCTGAGGAAGCATCGCCACCAGACCAAGAAGTCCAATCTTCGCTCCTTAGCTGACATTGGCAAGACGGTCTCCAGCGCAAGTAGGCTGTTTTCCACCCCGGATAATGGTAATATAGGTGCCAGTTTGGTGCAGTTATTTTTTTACCCTCCTTTTTCCCTTTAAGCTCTTACAATATTTTTTTCTTCTTCAGTTTTATCAAAATCTTTTGTGGATTGTTTTTCTCCACATTTTTCAAACATATAATTTGTTAAAATTCTTTTGCCTTTTGTGTTTTGAATTTTCTTGTGTTATTCTCAAAGAGAATACCAAATATTTTTATTTACTTTTCAAATTTTATTCAGGAGATTTCCATCCTAATCTTTACAATTTTACATATTTAAATGCGTGAGTCACACAGATCACAAAAAATGTACTAATGTTTTACCAATTTGCTAATTCATTGTTGAGCCTTTTTAAATTTTCCTCGTTTAATAAGTAGTCTCTGTATGTTTTAAAGACCCCATGAAATTGCTTGACAAGCACTTTCTTTTTCAACTACCATTGAAAAGTTTGGTGCTTGTAACAGTAAAACAAGTGGCATTTGATTTCAAATAAATTCTGTTTTTATTTTTTACTTTGTATTTATAAAAGACTCTTGAAAAAAAGTATCATGGTTTCTATTAAATATTAAGCAGAACTGTTTTCAGCGGTTTTATACATTTGTTTCTTGAGCACCAAATTAGCATAATAGAATGATTTCTGAAGGATCATGTGATGCTGAAGATGAGGCTGTTTCACAGTACTATGTTTTTTATCAAATACAGTTGAGGTCAAAAGTTTACATACACCTTGCAGAATCTGCAAAATGAATGTTATTTTTTATTTAGTACTGACCTGAATAAGATATTTCACATAAAAGACATTTAAATATAGTCCACAAGAGAAAATACTAGTTGAATTTATAAAAATGACCCTGTTCAAAAGTTTACATACGCTTGATTCTTAATACTGTGTTGTTGCCTGAAAGATCCACAACTTTTTTTTTTGTGATAACTGTTCATGAGTCCCTTTTTTGTCCTGAACAGTTAAACTACCTGCTGTTCTTCAGAGAAATCCTTTAGGTGCCACAAATTCTTTGGTTTTTCAGCATTTTTGTGTTTGTGTGTATTTGAACCCTTTCCAGCAATGACTGTATGATTTTGATATCTTTTGTCACTGAGGAAAACTAAGGGACTCATATGCAACTATTACAGAAGGTTCAAATGCTTACTGATGCTCCAGAAACACGATGCTTTGAAAACTTTTTGAATTTGAAGGTCAGGGTAAATGTAATTTATTTTGTCTTCTGGGGAACATGTAAGTATCTTCTGTAGCTTCTGAAGGGCAGCACTAAAAAAAAAAAAAAAAAATATATATATATATATATATATATATATGATATATATGATATTTAGGCAAAATAAGAAAAATGTACACATCTTCATTCTGTTCAAAAGTTTACACTCCCCAGCATTGTGTTTCCTTCTGAAGCATCAGTGAGCATTTGACCTTTCTGTAATCATACAGTCATTTTGGGAAAGGGTTCAAATACACAAAAAAGGCTGAATTTGTGGGACCTAAAGGTTTTTTTCTGAAGAATAAAGGGGAGTTTAACTGCTCAGTACAAACAAGGAACTCTCAAAACCCCACACAGCTGTGTATCATTCAGGTAACAACACAGTATTAAGAATCAAGTGTATGTAAACTTGAACGGGGTCATTTTTATAAATGGAACTATATTTATGTAAATGTCTTTAATGTGAAATATCTTATTCAGGTCAGTACTAAATAGAAATAACATGCATTTTGTATGATCCCTCTTATTTTGCAGATTCTGCAAGGTGTTTTGACTTCAACTGTAAATGTGACCTTGGTGAGAAGTGACTTCTTTTGCTGGTCACAATTCTGTGTAGTCCAGGATGAGTCATCAGTATTTGCTAAAGGTTATTATAGGCAGTACACAAGCATATAGGCAGAGCTAGTAGACTTGAAAAGAGTTCATGGGGTCTTTAAATAGTAACTTGTTCCTTTTCAGTCCTTGATTTTGTTTAGTCTGTCCTGTCTGTTTGCATATGTTTTTCAATGATGCACAAATATGCTATTGCATTACATTTTTGAGAATGTAAACCATTATGAACTGGTGAACTAATCTGAAAACAATGTTTAGATGAGACTTCAAATAAGGCCATGGTCAAGAGTATCATTCGATTTTTGGCAATAATATTTGCATGCCTTCAGTTAGGACAAATAGTGCATTGACAAAACTTTACACAAAAATCATGACAGGATTTTTCCAGCTGATTGCATGTGCACAGGGTTTGTACCATGAATCCTGTGATTCCTTGACCATTGGACTTTTCGAATGTGACATCAATGTTAGTCACTAGAACTTCTATATTTCCTTGCTGTAACTGTGCTTTTCTAGCTCTATAGCAAACCATATCTTATCCTGAGCAATGTGTCTCACACAGTCTTTTACAAAACTTGCTAAACTTTCCTGAAACCACTGACATGACCTTTATCACTTTAACAATCTTTCTTTTCACCCTTCTTGCCATCTTTTATCCTTTCTGCTGCATTTGTCACTAAAAGCACGTAATCCACTTGAGAGTTCAGTGCCTTGTCTAATGACTCGCACCTCAGAGGAGGTGTTGCGAGCCCCTGGAAGTCCAAGCATGGGATGGCCTAGTAAGTCCAACTTACCAGTTGCCAGTACATGTGTATGTGTCCTTTCACCCCACGTAGTGTGTAACATACAGTACAGTAGCTGTGATAGAATAGCATAGCATTGTACCTTAAAATTGAATAATTGCTCCGGGACAAATGTGACCCTGGACCACAAAACCTTAAGTCTTAAGTTGCTGGGGTATATTTGGAGCAATAGCCAAAAATACATTGTATGGGTCAAAATTATAGATTTTTCTTTTATGTCAAAAATCATTAGGATATTAAGTAAAGATCATGTTCCATTAAGATATTTTGTCAATTTCAATATTCAATATAATTTCAAAACTTCATATATCAAAACGTAATTTTTGATAAGTAATATGCATTGTTAAGAATTTAATTTGGACAACTTTAAATGTGAATGTTAAATGTTTCGTAATAATTTGATATTTTGCACCCTCAGATTCCAGATTTTCAAATTGTTGTATCTCGGCCAAATATTGTCCTATGATGACAGACCATACATCAATGGAAAGCTTATTTATTCAACTTTCAGACGATGTATAAATCTCGATTTAAAAAAATGACACATATGACTGGATTTGTGGTCCATTTCACAAATGAAATCATACAAAATGTACGCTTAAAAATAAGATTTCCAAAAGGAAGCTTTGACTGCAGTGCACAGATCATCCATTTCTGGTTCCCTCAAGAATCTTTAAGTGAACAGTTCTTAAAACATTTTTTTTTTTTGCATAGTTTAAAGAATGTTTTAATCATCTGAAGAACCTTTTTTCACTATAAGGAACCTTTGTGTAAGGAAAAGGTTACATGGATGTTAAAGATTCTTCATGGAACCACTGATGCCAGTAAAGAACCTATTTTTAAGATTGTATTGTATTCAGTCCTGTAGTCATTGTTATGTAATAGGTTTTTATATCTAGAATTTTCCTGTTATGGTGATTTAAATTTCAAGGTCTTCCAATAATCACATTAAACTAATTTCTGTGTAACATTCCACTGGAGATCACCATATCATGACCATAACCATATTAATGAGCAGCTCTGATCAAGATAGTGTAGGATTTCTGAAGGTGGATGTGAAATATTTTTTTCTTCTTCTTTTTTTTTTTTTTTGTTGCTACTTTTTTTATTCTTTGTAAGGGCTTCATAAATGAAGCTTCTATTTTTTTTTAAACCTTCCTCATCTATATTCAGCCTCTTTTTTTCTTCTTTTGGCTGCTTTTTTTTCTTCTTTTGGCTGCATCAAACTGACATCTTAGTCATTATACCACAACAATCCCTGTCAGTAACAGTGCTGGCAGGTTTTCTGTGGCATTGGGATTACATTGCTTCACTGTGCTGTTCTCCTGCTATGCGGTTCACAGCATGATGACAATGACTTGGACTCTGAAAGGTTAACAGTTAACCTTTCAGTAGGTTCCTTTCTTGCCTGGCACATCACCTTTCCTAATTTAAGTTATTTTAGTTTTAAAAGCATGGACTCAAGCAATTCAGATCCTATGAAGAAATATTCATATTCAATCAACTGGTTACCTATTGGTTTCATCTGACATTCAAGGTGCCCTCGCTTCTGCATTTGGATTTCTCTGTAAACCTTTTTTAAAGCTTAGTGTTTAAAAGAGTTGAATGGTCCCCTTTTCAATTTGGGTCTTTTCGTTGATTTGTTGTGTTTATAAATTTTGCTCAGGTAGCCCAACCACCACACATCGCAACTTGACATCAAGCAGCCTGAACGATATCTCAGACAAGCCAGAGAAAGATCAGGTGAGTACAATTTTCTGATTATTCAAGATGTATATACAGTTGCAATCGAAATGATTCAACCCACTTGACCTGCAAAACATTTTGCTGCAGTTAAACAAAATTTTGTGAACACAGTTCAACAAAGGCATCAGCACACTATTGGAGAAAATTTATTAATACACATTACGTTAATTAATTCAAAATTAACATAAAATCCCCAAAAGTAAAAATTTGGTGCAGAATCTTTTATTCTATAAAACCGCCAATAAATACTGCTTGGAAGCGCTTAGAAGCTTCTGTCACCTCTCTACTGCAATTTAGGCTCATTCCTCACCTGAAAAAGTTTTTAGACTTGTTTTTCTTCCTCCATTGCTGTTGCTATTATTAGTATGACATTAACTAAAAAAACTATTTTTGAAATGTGTGAATCGATTTGCGAACCAAACCGAATTGCGCTTCATATGTGAATAGATTTTCCCCCCACCTCTACCGATAACCAAAAAAGCTTAATATCGGATAATCGGTTGACCCCTAGTAAAAACAATTGTTTTTTTTCCTAGTTTATCACTAAAAATACTATTTTTGCTCAGTGTAAAAAGAATCCATAGTTATTTTCACTTAGTGTACATAATAAATATACAAAGTAAACACACTATATATATATATATATATAAATATATATATGTATGTGTGTAAGAAATTAATAAATTAATACTTTTGTGCAGCAAGGATGCATTAAATTGATTAAAAGTGCCAGTAGAGACTTTTATAATGTTACAAAAGATTAATTTTTTTTTTTATAAATATTGTTGTTTTGTACTTTCTATTAATCCAAAGAATCCTGATAAAGAGTAGTTTCCACAAAAAAAACAAAAAAAAACAAAACAACAGTAAACTGTAATATTAGATTATTTTACATTAACAATTAATGTTTCATATATATATATATATATATATATATATATATATATATATGCATATTATATATAATGTATATAATATCAATATATTAGAATGATTTCTGAAGGATCATGTGACACTAAAGACTAGACTAATGGCTGCTGAAAAGCTTTGCCATCCAAGAATAAATTACATTTCAAAATATATGATATTACAATGTAAAATATGATTTTAAATTGTAATAATATTTCACTGTATTCCAGTTTTTTATGTCATTTTCATCAAATAAATGCAGGCTTTTTGAGTTTGAGACCTCTTTCAAAACATTGAAAAACTTACCAACCCCAAATTTTGGAATGTTATTTAGCATGCTTTCAATATTCAAATATTAAAAACTTGTATACATATAAAAATATAAAAGTATCTATAATTTGGATTGCCAAAAAAATATGCGCATAAACACAGTCAATGTCACTGTGATAAAACTGATATGTTTTCCTAATGATAAAATAGCACTTTGCAGTTAGACGCACAACAGAACAGAAGCAGTGGAGCGTGTAACACAAGGACATAGCAGGTGCGAAATACAGACTTACATTCCTGATGGGAAGTTCTTGGTCTCTCATTGAGGGAGCACCAAGAGGTCATTAGGGTGGTGTCAATCTGTGACAAACCATAAAAATTAACTTGCTTCACAGAAGTTCACCTCAGATGACTTGTAGAATCTCTCCTTTAGACGTGCGTCCCTTCTTGCTGAACGCAGCATTTTGTGAAATAGCTGGCAAATTTTTGACAGTGTTTCTGTGCATGTGCTACGTGCTGAATAAACCAGTGTGGATGTGATTGCTGGAAGGCCTCAGCTGTTGACAGACTCAGAGGAGATGCCCCTTGCCCCTTTTGGCAGAGGGGGGGATTGAGGGCTGCTTGTGGTGGCCCAGAGACATGGACAGATTGCGATTGTAAGTGCAGATTGAGGGATGGCTCAGCTTCGTGTCACGCACTGTGAAAGCCCTGTGGCTTGTCACACTTTTTTGATGTCGTCATTCCTGCTTTCTAAGATTAGATATTCACAGAATCTGGAACTGAATGGTAACCTAAGGAGCATGAATGAGTATTTATAAATCATTTGGTATGATGGTTTAGACCATTGAATAATTTCTTTTTTGTATAATGAATTGTTTTTTTTTTTGTTTGTTTTGCTTTATATCCATTTCGTGATTCTTAGGATGGTTTTGAGCCTTCTTTCTGTAATGTATGACACGAATACCCTCTAAAGGAGGGCGCCCCCTTAAGGCAGTACCATGATTTTATTAGTCTTTCAAGCCTTGACACAAGACAGTTAGGGGAATAAAGCAAATACGGTATGCAGCAAATAGCCACACTTTCAATTGCAAAGCATTTATTTAAACATTTGCTGAGATTCATTCACATTAGCTCCAGCAGGAAGTCTGACTACAAAAGCTTGACTACATAAAATGCAGGCTGTCAGATGGTGTTGATGGACTGATGTAATAAAGCATTGCCTGTTCTAGTGGTGGAAGTAATACAGCATCAGAGATGATGCAAAGCCTTTCCACATCACATACTACCTGGTAGAGAGCTGAACAGCTTCCCTAGAGATGTAATATTAGATTTTAATGGAAGTTGCTTAGGGTGTATGATTTATTTAAAAATGTATTTTCATTGCTTGTGTGATGCTGTATTAACTGATGAAACATAACCATCTGATGACCCTTGGCCTCCAGTTAACATCAGTGACGTCACTCCCCTCCATCTATAGCCATCACGTCACTTTTTTTTTTTTTTAATTCAATCATGGTCATTTTTGTTATTCTTTTCTTAGTTGTTTAAGTACTTTTCTTAAAAAGTAGTGATAATCATATTGGGCTGCCTCTTTTGACTCAGCCTTTGGCTCTTTCTTTAGCCGAGTAAACTGTGTTAAGAGATAGTTCACCCAAAAAGTCATAATTTACTCACTCTCGAGTCTTTAAAATAACTCTAAAGTATCATAATGTCAACATATGACTTGTATATACAAATAAGTTTGTATAAAATTTTAATGTTTTTAAAGAAGCCTCTTTTGCTCACCAAACCTGTATTTTTTTTATCCACAGCAAAATAGTAAAATTTTGAAACCTTTTTGCTATTTAAAATAAGTGTTTTCTATTTGAATACATTTAAAAATGTAATTTATTACTGTAAACAAATCTGAATTTTCAGCTCCAGTTCTCAGTGTCACATGATCCTTCAGAGATCATTCTAATATGCTGATTTGCTGTTCAGGAATTTACTATTATTATTATCATCAACATTTAAAACAGTTAAGTACACTTTTTTTTAGGATTCTTTGATGTATAGAAAGATCCAAAGATTTCATTTATCTGAAATAAAAGCTATTGTAACATTTTAAAATATATTCAAATTGAAAACAGTTATTTTAAATAGTAAAAATATTTTAGAATTTACTATTATTATTATTAAGAACATTTAAAACATTTAAGTACATTTTCTTTAGGATTCTTTGATGAATAGAAAGATCCAAAGATTTCATTTTAAATATTCATCTGAAATAGATATTTGTATTTGTAAATAGTAATTGTGTACTATACCATTCAGGGGTGTGCAGCAAATCAGAATTTTAGAATGATTTCTGAAGGATCATGTGACTGGAGTAATGATGCTAAAAATTCAGCATTTGGTATCACAGGAATAAATTATATTTTTAAATATATTCAAATAGAAAACAGTTATTTTAAATAGTAAAAATATTTCAGAATATTTCAGTTTTTGCTGTACTTTGGATCAAATAAATGCAGGCTTTGTGAGCAAAAGAGACTTCTTTAAAAAACATTCTGTTCAATCTTACTGTTCAAAAACTTTTGACTGGTAGTGTACAAAAAATATTACCTTGTTTAACTAGTATCTACAAAGTTTATGAAAAAAGGGAGTCATCAAGGTTTTCGTAGAAGTCCAAATTGACAAAAGCATGTCATGTTTATATAAGTAATCTTTTCTAAAGCAAGACACAGAGTCATCCCATATTAATATACTTGTTAGTGGGTTAGGATATGTGTGTGTTTTATCTGACAACTGTAATTCATTAATAATCAGTGTTTGGATTGTTTAGCTAGAGTATAACAGAATAAAAGCAATTAAAAGACCTTAAAAACAGATGATCTGTGATGCTAGTGCTGTTGATGAGTGAGAGGTCTGTCCCATCATGCGCTCAGGTGCTCCAGGTTAAATGTTTTCCATTGTGCTTGCATTTCCAGTGTTTTTCTTCAATGGTTAACTAAACTGCTTACTCTGTTCAATAAGACTTTCAGGAGGGAATGCTATTGTTTATGTATTGGCAGTATACTGGGGAATTAGTTTATTAATGACTGACATTGTAACCCCATCTTCAAGTTATCAGCAGAGCTGTCAAATCTGATTTATGAGCTGTATAATTGACGTTTATAGTTTTTGGTCACGTGTGCTAGTCTTACTGTTAATGAATAATGTATGTTTACATTATTGGATATAATAAACATAAACGTACTTTACATATGCAATAAGCTGGAGCGATTGTGAAATGACCTTGGAGCTGAAGTTGCTTAACAAATTTATGGTTATGTGAGCAGGGTGTACTAATTATCTTTGGCTTGTAAATTTCACATTTGGCATGACCTCAAAGTCTGAGCTGGCAGATGCCACTGCCTTTGAAGTTGGCCTTCATTTTATAACTGGTAGGAACAACAACAACCCATATAAATAAAATTTAATTAGCAGATCTTTATACTGGTTACCACTGGTTCCTCTGAGTTGAGAGCAGAAGAATGCAGGAGTCACAGTAGGCCCTTGCTGAACCCTAGAATGAACAATCCAACATACAGCCACCAATCTTTGTAATTTCAATTAGTTGGACAGTTGCAGTTGTTGGATTCATCACATTTCACCTCATGAAAGTCTTGGCACAGAATGCCAGCTGGGCAGAATGTTTAATGAGATCATGTATTGGAGCTTGATTTGTGCACTTCGTGCATCCATTTATTCTTTCTTACTGAACTTACTTAATATCCCATCCTGCATGTGTTCAGCTGAAGAACAAGTTCATGAAGAAACTGCCCAGAGATGCTGAAGCTTCCAACGTTCTGGTTGGAGAAGTGGACTTCCTGGACAGTCCTTTTGTGGCCTTTGTGAGGCTGCAGCAGGCTGTCATGTTGGGGGCGCTGACTGAAGTGCCTGTGCCCACCAGGTATGACGTTATATAAAGCCAAGGAGGAAAATGTACATAGTGGTGGAGGGGTGTTTACTAAAATTGTCTAATTGTCCTAATTGTCTTCCCCAGATTTTTGTTCATTCTTCTTGGACCCAAAGGCAAAGCCAAGTCATACCATGAAATTGGTAGAGCAATTGCTACTCTGATGTCTGACGAGGTATGTACAGACTATTTTTAGATAATTTGTTGTTCTGGTTTTCTTCATAATGTTAATGTTGTCACACAATAGCAGAAAATGGCCGTCAGTCATGTTTAAGAGACTAAATATTTTTGCTTTCACACTTTTTGTTTCTGAATAACTGCAATCTATAACAGAATCAGTGTTAATCTAAAGGATTTGTTCACTTCCAGAAAAAAAAAAAAATATATTGATAATTTACTCACCCCCATGTCATCCAAGATGTTTATGTCTTTTTCTGAAATTAAGGTTGTTGAGAGAAAACATTCCAGGATTTTTCTCCATATAGTGGACTTCATTGGGAATCAGAGGGATGAAGGTCCAAAATGCAGTTTCAATGCAGCTTCAAAGGGCTCTACACAGGGCTCTATACTTCAACAGTCGAGGAAAAAAGGACTTATAAGATTAAAACAAAAATGTTGACAGATTTTGAGCTTTTCGCCTTACCAAACTTTTTTGAACCAAAGTAAACAGACGAAGAACTAATCATTCGTGACCTTTCCAGCGTGATTATGTAACGCATGAAGTCACAGACACGTATCGCAGAGCTAGTTCAAGATGATCATTTGTGGTAAAAAAGTATATACATTTTTATTCTTTTTAGAAAATGACAGATCATTTTGCTAGATAAGACTCTTATTCCTCAGCTGAGATCGTGTAGAGCTCTTTGAAGCTGCATTGAAATTGCAATTTGGACCTTCAACCCGTTAATCCCCATTGAAGTCCACTATATGGAGAAAAAATCTGGAATGTGTTTCTCAAAAACTTCAAAAGAATTTATTTTCTACTGAAGAAAGACATCTTGAATTAATTGGTGTGAGTAAATTATCAGGACATTTTCATTCTGGAAGTGAACTAATTCTATAATAGTTTTTATGAACTACTGTAGTATTAATGTATTGTACTAATATTTTGAATCAGCTTTCATTTTTTTATATTATATTATATTACATTTTTAATTATTTAATTTTTTTTTTCATACACATCTTTTTTTATATTTTTTATATTTATATTTAATTTATTTTATTATTATTACTATTATAGAAAACAGGCATGTCTTCAGTTATTAAATGTTTAAAGCAGAATTCCAGCCACTCCTGTATATACAGGCCAATTCAAACAGGTCAATTTAATAGTCACACCTTACTGCAAATACAGTTGTCAATCCCAAACATGAAATGTTTAAACATGGTGTACATGAAGAGTTCAGATGCAAAACCCCCTAAAAGCCACCTCGGTCAAAAATGAGAATGATACTGAGTGAATGCTCTGGACACATATTATAAGTCCATAAAATACTTTAACTTCAAAGTTACTCAAATCCCAGCCTCAGCCCAATCAGAAGTACCGGTACTTAGGTAGAAACCTGTACAACGGAGCCTGATAAAAAGACGTCAGATGGATTTAGAGGCTTTTGCATCTGAACTCTTTGCATATGTTTTGATGCTGAGTAGCTGTGCCTGAAATGTTTTGTTATAATTTTATGTAGGCAAAAAAAAAGAAAAAAAGGTTTGTGTTTGGATTAGTTGTGTGTGCAGAGACTTGGCCAGTAATCAAAGGTCTCTTTATCAAGGTCTTCCATGAAATTGCGTACAAAGCCAAGGACAGACAAGATCTCCTTGCTGGCATTGACGAGTTCTTGGATGAGGTCATTGTCCTCCCTCCTGGAGAATGGGACCCCGCCATCAGGATAGAGCCTCCAAAATCCCTGCCATCCTCAGATAAAAGGTAATGGATGTAGAGAGCCTATATCAGCCTGTCACTCTTTTCATTTGCTGAAGCCCCACCAATATCCCACATCAAAGGCTGCCAAACAATGAGATAGCATTTCTAAGGCTGTTCCTTTATGTTTCACATATATATAGTTTGTCAACTTCATAAAGGGTTAAAGTAATTTCAATGCAGGCTGTATAAATCTAATTTTATTGTTACAAATGACAAGTATAAATGGGTGTGTGTCCTTTTTTATATTAGTAGCCAAACCCGTTAAGCCATATACAGTGTGTTACATAACGCATTTTTACACATGGTCAGGAAGTGTTTCATAGCCCAGTTGGCCAGGCCATCCATTCATTCATTCAGTGTAGAGGAGCAGAGCAGCGGTTAATTAGATGAAATGCGTCACCTCTCTTTGGCTTCAGGTGAAGTGACAACAGGCTGCCGCTTCATCCTGCCACCTCAATCTGTACCAGCCCACATTAGCCATAAAGCAGAGCTGTGTGCCCGCAGCAGTCAGTCACACCAGCATAACACACAGTGTACACAACACACTACACACAATAGACCTCATACATTCATTTATGGGTTGCTGAATGTAAACAACAGGCTGAACTGGCTACAGTATCTATCTATCTATCTATCCATCTATCCATCTATCTGTTGCTCAGTTCTTTTATCGTTTTATCCATTTTATCATTTTCATTTAATGTTTAATTATTTTCATCTGTCATCTGTCATGTATTGTTTTATGTTTTTTCAAATCTTTTTCTATCTCTCTATGTGTTTGGCTTATCATTTTATTTATCAGTCAACCTTTTTATCCATTTTATCTAAGTCGCTCTATCTCTTTGTCTTTTTATATGTTGTTTTATCATTTTATCTATTGTTTGATAATTTTATCAGATTATATATCATCCTATCATCTTGTTTTCTAAATGATTATCATGCCATATGGATGATTGAATGAGTAACATATTCATATATTATGGCATTTAGACTGTAAATTAAGGAGCTGAAGAATAACATGGGATTACCATGTCTGTCTTCAATTATGTCATTTGTGTGAGCTACGAGTTTTCTTTTTCTTTTTTACTTATGAAGGACTTATAAAGAGTGTGTTATTTGTCATCTTTCTGTCTCGGTTTGATCTTTCCTTTATAACATTTAAGTGTCTTGTTCAACAATCTCCATGTGTTTATGTTGTGCAGAAAGAACATGTATGCTGGAGGGGACAGCACACAGATGAATGGAGACACACCTCACAGTGGTGGACATGGGGGCGGGGGGCACGCAGTGGGTGATGAGCTGAAGAGGACGGGGAAGTGAGTTAATGTTTGTATAAATTCTTCTGAAGGAACAGATTATGCCAAACCTCTGAAAACCATGGTTTAGTTCAGATAAAGGTCTGTTTGACTCTTCAAAATGACTAGAATTATCTTAATATTAGACAAACATTGAAGTCAGCATGTGCTCTGTTTACGGAGTACAGACTGTTATCAGTAGATTTTATTTTTTTACTAGTACAGTACAGTCCCAGTGTTGGTTTTAGAAACATCATGACCTTTGGCAAAGAGCTCCTGTGTACTATTAGTATTTTGTGCTAAATAGATTTTTATTCGTTTTACCAGTTCATAATAGCAGTAAACGTACTACTGTTTAAAATATTACTTTTTAATATTTTAATGACTTTTAAAGGGAACCCTAGGCATTAAGACTTTAATGGCTTTATATAATGTAAATGATGACTCTTACTGAAATATGTAGTAGAAAACCCATGAAAGATTTACATTATTTAAAAAATCCACATTGTTTTATACATATTTTGGACTATGGGGGGCACCATTATTTCGATGACGTAAAATGGTTGAATTTGGTGAGCTGTTGGCACTGGCTGTTGCTATTTTAACTGCAACACAACTCAGAATATAAAATACTAAAGTAATTTTTACATTACATCACTGTTATGCTATGTAAATACTGATTTACATCCGTTGTCATATGCGCTTAGATTTGTGCCCTTGCTTCACAATACTGCACTTTTGACATTTGTCATGGAAATAACGCCACAGAAACCACCTCAAACAAACTATTAAAATAAGATGAAAGTCACGTCAGACAGCTGCATCGTTTTTTTCATATTGGTTGTAATTTTCGGTCGTGTAGGGAAACAAGAGAACATTGTAAGTCTTCACTGCTTTCCTAAGGATAAGAAAAGGAGAAAAGAATGGTAAGAATCCTGTGGACAAATAAAACTTCCTTGAGACTCGTCTATGTTCTCTCCACCTTAGTCCTTTTAGTAGACGGAAAATAAATACAGATGGCGAGCTTTTCCAGTAGCTGTGGCCATTGTATCTGTATTTTATTTTCCGAGTTGTGTTGTGGTAAAAATAACAACAGGTTGCGCCATTAGCTTGCCGAGTGCAACCATTTCACGTCATTGAAATAATGGCGCCCCCCCATAGTCCAAAATATGTATAAAACTATGTGAATTTTTAAATAACATAACTCTTTCATGTTTTTTACTACATATTTCAGTAAGACATCTTTTATGTTATTTTAAGCCATATAAGTCGTAACCCCTGGGTTCTCTTTAATTATAGTTAATAAAATTAATATGAATTTTAAAATAGTTTCAGTATTTAGTATATCCCTCTTTTGCTTTTGATTAGTGAGTTAGAAATAATATATAATAATATTTTTGGTTCATTGTTCATAGAACAATTTTAGCAGTTGTTGCATGGTTCATTTTATGTTTATTATTAAGTTTACATTATAAAGAAAGCCCAGATTTTTAGTTTCACTCAGATTTTTGAGGCAAACTGTACAGAGTGAAAATATATTTTGTAAACAGAGGAAGGCAGATTAAGATAAGGTGTAGAAATGTAATGAAATTTAATGAAAATCACTATTACATTTATATCATATCATGTTTTGTTCTTCAGGTTTTGTGGAGGCCTTATTCTTGATGTCAAAAGAAAAGCCCCCTTTTTCTTCAGCGATTTCTACGATGCACTACACATCCAGTCTTTGTCTGCCATTCTATTCATCTACCTGGGAACAGTAACCAATGCCATCACGTTTGGAGGACTGCTGGGCGACGCCACAGAGAACATGCAGGTGAAGATGCAACTGCAAATTATGAGAAACTTCATGAGGTTACAGAACCCTTCTAAATAAGAATCAGTCCAACCTTGCCAGGGATTACAGTGTAATTCAGTCTCAGACAATCTTTAACTGACACACACTGGGAGCAGCTTCTTCTCTGCCCTCTTTTTAAAATGTTACCTGTAGTTTAAAGGTCATGCTAGTAAGTTAAAATCCCACAGTTCATATACTTAGCTGTCTTTAAGATGAATGCTGAGGTCTGCTGCACGTGTCATTAGCTAGTTAATGTTTTAGCTCAGGAAAGCCCTTTAGTATTTGTCAGCTAGCAAGGGTGAGGGTTTTCTATTAGGATTCTTCTTTTAAGATTGATTTATTTATATAGTATTACACACAGAGATATACATAACATTAAATAAAGAAATTACTTAAGATGAAGTACACAGTGACTGCTCTGAGTAGAACAGAGTTGATCTCCTTATTATTGTTATCTCCTTATCCAATGGGATGTCAGAACCATTTTAGCCACCAACTATTGTTTGTTATTTTACTCAACAAAAAGTCTAAACCCTTAATAAAGGTGTACCAGGTGGCATAACAAGATATTTGATGAAGGTCAAAAGACAGATGAAGCGGTAAATAGTATACCACAAACACAGACATTCCCTTCCAAACAAGATTAGATTTCTCAGAGGGTGCCTGAGTTAGTTTTTGCTAAGAATGTGTGAGAAAAACACGCACGTGATTGATTCAGAAGGGAATTAAACTGTGACATGAAGTCACATGTCTCACAGGTCATGTAAGCACTACCTCAGATGGAACTAGTTTTCCAAACAACAGAAGACGCCTGTGATTTCATGTATTGATTTGGACAGGGCTAGTTAATAATGAGGGTAGGAGTCTATTGTCTGGATATGGGCATTATGGAAGGCAATGTGCAACACATAAATTTATGGTGTAATAAAATCGATTTTATTGAATTTAAGTAGATAAGTGTGCTTGATATAAATAATAAATCCATTGTAATATTTGGCATTATGTACATAATTAGTTATGGACCAATCATAAGAACTTGCGAGCTTCTGTTTACATTAGCAAGTTGGCATGACAACTGTTTTTTTGACGGCAACATGACGGAGGAGGCACTCATAGTGGCTGTGTCCGGATACCCTGAATTATATATCATTTCTTCAAGCGATTATCACAACTTGTTCTTTAAAAAAGGAGCTTGGAGAGAAATATCTCTGTCACTGAATGTACACTCACCGGCCACTTTATTAGGTACACCTGTCCAACTGCTCGTTAATGCAAATTTCTAATCAGCCAATGACATGGCAGCAACTCAATGCATTTAGGCATGTAGACATGGTCAAGACGATCTGCTGCAGTTCAAACCGAGCATCAGAATGGGGAAGAAAGGTGATTTAAGTGACTTTGAACGTGGCATGGTTGTTGGTGCCAGACGGGCTGGTCTGAGTATTTCAGAAACTGCTGATCTACTGGGATTTTCACGCACAACCATCTCTAGGGTTTACAGAGAATGGTCCGAAAAAGAGAAAATATCCAGTGAGCGGCAGCTCTGTGGGCGCAAATGCCTTGTTGATGCCAGAGGTCAGAGGAGAATGGCCAGACTGGTTCAAGCTGATAGAAAGGCAACAGTAACTCAAATAACCACTCGTTACAACCGAGGTATGCAGAAGAGCATCTCTGAATGCACAACACGTTGAACCTTGAGGCGGATGGGCTACAGCAGCAGAAGACCACACCGGGTGCCACTCCTGTCAGCTAAGAACAGGAAACTGAAGCTACAATTAGCACAGGCTCACCAAAATTGGACAATAGAAGATTGGAAAAACGTTGCCTGGTCTGATGAGTCTCGATTTCTGCTGCGACATTCGGATGGTAGGGTCAGAATTTGGCGTCAACAACATGAAAGCATGGATCCATCCTGCCTTGTATCAACGGTTCAGGCTGGTGGTGGTGGTGTAATGGTGTGGGGGATATTTTCTTGGCACACAGTACCAATTGACCTATGGCTAAGCCCCGCCCCCTCAGACTCACTCTGACAAACTGTCAACATTCTGTGACAGGCGCTATGGCAAGTGTCACAGTAGGAGATATTTCACAGGAGGCAATTGATGATTTTTGGAGACAGATTATATATCATCTCGAAGTCACCAAAAGGGCCTTAACTATGCATTGGATGGTTATATTAATAATTTTATTGTTGAGAAGGTCGATGAAAAGCTTCAGCTCCAGGCAAAAATTTACAGGTCACAGTGTAAACGTGATAAACCGCGTCTCGTTGCCATCACAACGCAGCCAAGAGCTAACGTTAGGCTAACCTTAGCTAACGTTAGAGATGTTAAAGATAACTTTATATTTCTGTCCAGCAGAGTGACAATATGTTGCCTCAAATACTATGTTGACTTACCTTAGAACAGATGTAGACATCCTTATTAATTTTATCCACGTTTAGTTGTTGTTGTCGTCGACCGCATAACTTTATCCAAAGCAGACACTTATCTCGGTTGAGATGTGGCTTGGGAAAGGGTAAAAAAATACACCCTGTTGCCCGGCCTCTCAGGATACCTAGTTTCAGAGTTGCATGTACCCCATGCACATCGTTTGACCATTTTAAACTTAAAATGTCAGAAAAAAAAACATAAAAACTAACGAAAACTGACTAACTGCAATACATTTCAATGGACAGGCAAGCGGAGAATGTCCGAGTGTATTGGGCTGGCTAAAAAGCATGTCTCGAAACCCTTGCGTTCTATGCTGTGCTTTTTTTTCATCATTCCTGAGCGCTGCATTACGCTTTTTAGACGCAAAGACGCATTCCTTGTGAATGACCCCTTAAACTGTAAATTCCATTTTTATGGCTGGATTCCATGATTCTGTCCACGTTTTCCGCATCACGGAAATCATAGGCCCTACCTTCAGAGCCATTTCTAAGAGATTATATTTCTCAGAGTACTACAGGAGGTAGTTTTCTTTGTGATTTTTACTGAGGCTGTGTGAGAGAAAGCACAGATTTGCATAAGATAAAATTACTAGTCCTATTCCTGTATGAACAGGACTTTAAACACACTTTAACATGCTTTCTTTCCAGAGAGTGTGATAGTGACTGACCCTCAGTTGAGTTTTTCTCTAACCCTTTGACTCTTCTTCATTGTGTGTTGTGTGAAGGGTGTGCTGGAGAGCTTTCTGGGTACAGCGGTGACTGGAGCTGTCTTCTGTCTTCTGGCTGGGCAGCCTCTGACCATCCTCAGCAGTACGGGGCCAGTGCTGGTGTTTGAAAGGCTGCTCTTCAACTTTAGCAGGTGCTTCATCTTCTTTGTTTAGAAAGTGACGTCACAAACCAACTACTGCATATACTAACTGCTTGCATTTCATTTCAACATTGATTATAAGAAATGTTTGAGCACCAAATCAGTATATTAGAGGATCATGTGAACCTGAAGACTGCTGAAAATTGAGCTTTGCCATCACAGGAATAAATTACATTTTAAAATATATTCAAATAGAAAACAGTTGTTTAAATGTTAATAATTTTTCACAATATTTATTTTTGATCAAATAAACACAGATTTGCTGAGCATTAGAGACTTTCACTAATACTAAGAATAACTCGACACCCCCAAACCTATCAGTGGTAGTGTACTTTTGCTGGATGATTTGAAAATTGAAGGTACTTGAGTTCATTTTCCGATCTCCACAGGGACAATGGCTTTGACTACTTAGAGTTCCGTCTTTGGATCGGTCTGTGGTCGGCCTTCTTCTGTCTAGTCCTGGTGGCCACTGACGCCAGTTTCCTGGTTCAGTATTTCACCCGATTTACAGAGGAGGGCTTCTCATCGCTCATCAGCTTCATCTTCATCTATGACGCCTTCAAGAAGATGTTGAAGTTGGCCCATTATTACCCAATCAACTCGGACTATAAAATCGATTACGTCACGCAGTATGACTGCATGTGTATGGCACCCACTGATGGTAAGACCTGGTACATCTCTTTCTCTGAGGTTTTCTTGTTTTGATGTTTAGATGCTAAATGAGCTTACTAAACCTTCATCGATTTGCAAGTTTGTAAATTTACCTTCATCTTAAATTACAAATTGCTTTCCTAAGTCTCTGACCTGTCTGCACCAGACGCATGAAGCGATGAGTGCTGACCAAACAGGAAAAAAAAGATTACTGATGCATATGTAACATTATTTTGCTCACTGAAGCAGATATGATGTAGCACAAAGGTACCTTTTTCCCCCTTGGTTGGGATCCAAAATGTACTTTGAGCTAAAGTGCAGTTATTATTCTTTCATTCCTCTTTTTGATTACCTGGTTGTTTGAAAGAATTTTTTCCTGAGTATAAATTGAAGATAAATTGAAGTTGCTTAATTGATGCTGACACACAAACAATGGAAGCACAATAGTTTGATAGGAGTGGGTGTTTATGTCAGTTATAGAATTGAAGGTTGTACAGCTGTTGTTAAAAGGTGTCCAAGTCTACAGTTGAAGTCAAAAGTTTACATACACCTTGCAGAATCTACAAAATGTTAAGTATTTTACCAAAATAACATACAAAATGCAGTTCATTTAAAATCACAATTCATTTTAGAATCCATGCAATCAGGAATTTCATCAAAGCAAAAGATTTTACTATCTAGATTTCACAATGGGGTTGCGAATGTGAATTTGCCACATTGACCAACAGAAATCAGTTTGGTTTGAAAGTGACTTCTTTGTGAGCTGTGCTTCATACATCACTACACTGAAAATTAACTGAAATTTTACAAATGTGACCCCAACTCAAAGCTGCGGTCACTACATTTTACATTCCATTGACTTTCATTCATACGTGTGAATGTGTTCCAAAGTGTGGTGAACTCTGCCCTGCAAATTCATTATGTAAAGACGTGTGACCAACAGAACACTGATACGTCACGTTGTGACATTTTAGCTAAATTTAAAGAATGGAAACTTTAAATCTGCAGATAAATAAGATGTGTGACATTAATAAATTCAATTTGTTAGCGACAATATCTGACACTATAAACAGAAGACAGCGAGAACAGGAATGGATGCAGTCTGCAGTCATCTGCTTTGTTTTTTTTCATGCAGGTTTTATTTTGGTGTAAAAGAATGTGGTAGTCAATTATCACACTGCTAAACCATCTCCACTGGGACGTTTGATATTCAGACCACTGAAAAATTACGAAAACTTTGTTTTGAAGTAATAATTAAATTTCTTTTGTAACTGTGTAACGTTTTGTGGCAAAGTTAGCAACAATTTTGACATTCACTGGTGCTTTACAGATGATAGATCTGTTTATTCTGCTAGTGGTAGTGTGTGTGTGTATGTGTGTGTGTGTGTGTGTAGTGGTCTCAGTAGGAATGAAGGAGCAGTCTAGGGGGCGGATGTGGACGTGATGTGGTTTAGGGTTAATCTCCTCCATGCGTGTGGTGAATTAAGTCCGTACGAAGAGGGACTGGCGGGTGGGGCTCTCATCCACTCATGCTGCTTTCCTCTAAAATGCTGTTTGCTCCTCTTCGCCCTCCCTTGACTTCTCTCCAATCCGATACTGCAATGGGAAACAACAGCTGTGTGGAAATTAGTTCCAGTTAGGGGAACCCAGCAAAGAGACTCTTTAAAGATTAATGCTGTGGAGTGGTGAACATTCTGCAGCGGTCATTGCGGGCTGGTTGGCACGAATGTTGTGCTTGACTCACCCATAACTGTGATAAAATGTTTGCGCTTGTGCGAGCATCTGCTTGTGAAATCTGTCATGTTTTTTGAGAGTTTAAAGGATTTAGGGGTAAAAAAAATTGACATCATGAGTCTTGAGTCAAGTGTGTTAAATTATACAAATGAAAAATATTCTTAATGTTGCAGTTAAATTTTACAGATAAAATGGTAAAATAGGTCCCAAAAATGGGAAGCAAAAACCTTTCAGAATTGCTCAAAATCCTAAATAGGGGTCGATTGATCTATGTTTTTTCAGGGCCGATGCCACTTCTGATTATTACAGATCAAGTAGACCGATAACCGATATTTTGAACCGATATATATGACTGGTGTCAAAAAATTTTAATTTCTGTCAAAATTAAGATAAACAAGGGCTCTAATGAAAACTTTCTTTAAATACTTTTAAATTAATTTATCAGCAAATTGGTTTTGATATCGGCTTAATATCAGTGCCAATAATCAGCCAGGCTAATGTAAAAATTTAAATTAATGTCAAAATTAAGAATAGCAAGGGCTCAGACAAACTTTCTTTAAATGCTTTTGAATTATTTTAGCGGCAAATTGATTTTGAAAATGACTGATACCAATAGCCATAAAAATGCTTAATATTGATGCCAATAATCGGCCAGACTGATAATTGGTCGACCACTAATCCTAAAACATTGTTTATTTCCAGGTTTAAATGAGATTTAGATTTTTAGATATTTGAGCCCCAATGCATGTTTTTTGGTTCTTTCTGAAGGCCATTTCAGATCTTTGACCTTCGTGTTTTTCAGGCAATTCTTCAGATGTGTACACTGATCCACTTGATTCAACATTTCTCTGGACTGTAAATTACAGCGATACAGTAAGTGCTTCAAAACGTCACTGAAATATGTTTATAGGCTGTAATACGCTACATGAGAAGCATGCTCCTCATTACTAGGAGAAGCAGGACAAAAAAACTATTATATATATATATATATATATATATATATATATATATATATATTTGCTAAAAATGTGAAACATGTTTGATATCTATGTCCATTATACACTACATGATTTTCTGTGAAATCTGTCAACTGCTCAAAATCAGTAGACTGGCTCTTTCGGCAACTGCTCCAGACTAAAAATGGTTCAAAACTTGTATAGTGTATTCCAGCCTTGAGACTTTTTAGATTCATTGAGGTCACCAAATAGAACTTGCGCAATACATTTGAGAAAACTTCCTTGTCCTGGTTCCATGTTCATGGTGCTTTTTAATCCTTAAATTGTTTGGTCCTCTTCTAAAGCCAAACTGGGCTCCCAGCTGTGAATAATAGAGATCTCTCAATGGTTTCATTCAGATGAAGTCCTTAGTTTGAGATCAATGAAACATAATGCCCAAATCCTTGCAAACATCTTTGTGACTGAATAAGACATAGCTCATGTTTCGCACCTTTTGTGCAATCTTGAACAGTAACAGAGTCATTGTAAAACTTCAGAGAGGTTAAGACAACAAAGCATCTGCCTTCAAACAGAAACTGGAGAGCGTTTAATGTTCTGCTACTGTCTTTGTTCATTACACAAGTGTCACTCAACTTCAAATTAATGTCTAGGGTTTTAAGGTTTGTGTGCTGATAATGCTGATAATCATCACAGGAAAACAACTGCACAATTGCATCTCATCTCTCAATTATTATACACATGATTACATTAATGCACTTGCAAAGAATGTCATTGAAATCAAGGGTTAGTTCAACCAAAAATGAAATTTTGTTCTAAAAGTTTGATCTAGACACCTGTATATTTGATGTTCTAATTATGTGTCTTTTGCAGCGCTTGAATGCCAGCTGGTCCTCACTGTCAAAGAAGGAATGCTTGAAATACGGAGGGGAGTTAGTGGGCAAAGCCTGCAACTTTGTGCCCGACATCACCCTCATGTCTTTCATCCTTTTCTTTGGTACCTACACCACATCAATGTGTCTGAAGAAATTCAAGACTAGCCCATTCTTCCCTACTACTGTAAGTAGCCACATTGTCCACCTATAGTTTTTAATGGATTTGTCAATCTGCGGCTCTAATGTGGCTCTACTGCATGTGTAGAGGCAATCAATATTTAGCCAATCCCAATCCAATCCATATACAGTGGGCAGGTAGACAACAATTGTTTTGTCAATCCAGTCTCTGATCCAAATCAATATTGTAGTTGCTGAGACAAAATACTACTTACTTACTTATACTTAATAAAAAAACATATTTTTCCACATTTTCCATCTTAGGTGAGGAAGCTCATAAGTGACTTTGCCATTATCCTGGCCATTTTGATCTTCTGTGGTGTCGATGCTCTGGTTGGGGTAGATACACCAAAGCTCATAGTGCCAAGTGAATTTAAGGTAAACTTTCTGTCCATATTGTCTGTCTGTTACTGTAAAGTGACATTCCTTCTGAGGTGCACTTCTAATATTGAACAGACCTACAGTACTGTTTAAAGGGATAGTTCACCTAAAAATGAACAAAAATTTTGTCATTAATTACTCACCCTTATGTCGTTCCAAACCTGTAAGACCTTCGTTCATCTTCGGAAAACAAATTAAGATTATTTGGATGAAATCCAAAGCTTTTTGACCCTGCATAGACAGCAACACAACTGACATGTTCCGTCTTCTGTGTCAGTCTTTAATGCGTACTTAATGAGAGTACCATGACACACGTGGAAGAGAAGAAATAGCGCAAAAGTGTTCTTGTAACTTTATAAAATTTAAGGTTGAACCACTAATGTCACATGGACTATTTTAAGGATGTTCTTACTACCTTTCTGGGCCTTGAATGTGGTAGCTGTGTAGAGGATCAGAAAGCTCTCGAATTTCATCAAAAATATCTTAATTTGTGTTCTGAAGATGAACTAAGGTCTGACATGTTTGGAACAAAATTTGAATTTTCAGCATCATTACTCCAGTTTCATGATTCTTCAGAAATCATTCTTATATGCTGATTTGGTGCTCAAGAAACATTTCTTGTTATTATTAATGTTGAAAACAGTTGTGCTGCGTAATGTGGATTCTTTGATTATTAGTAAGTTCAAAACAACAGCATTTATTTATAATATTATAATGTATACACATTATAACATTGTATTGTAGCATTATAGATGTCACTTGATCAATTGAATGCATAAATAAAAGTATGAATTTCTTAAAAAATAAATAGTGCTAATTAGAATACACATGAAACTGCATAAACATATGGAAGCCAACACTACCATGCTTTATTGTTTTTTTATTACTTTATTATTTTATTATGTCTTGCTTTATTGATATAATGACTACATATAATTTACATAAGAATTTATATTCTAATACATTTTTCTGTGGTTATCGAGAACAAATAAGCAGAATATATTTATTTACAAAGAGTTTTATTCAGTGTATAAACAGCATAATGTGACAAATAGTCTAACAAAGAGATTAAATTTGTGCATTAAATGTTATTTATTTGTACAGAATGTTTTTTGGCACAGTAAACACTGCATGCGTCTGTACATGGGGTGTTTCTACTCAGGTGGCCAGAGGGTCTGCTTAATAGAAATAGATTTTGCCCTGAAAAGCAAATATGAGAGGGTACATTGGCTAGCATGCAGATTCACAGTATGAGTCAATGCCAGTCCACTCAGGATGTTACCATTAGTTTCCTGTAAACATTTGCCAAGTGCTCTGACTGCAAACTTCTGTGATCCTCAAACTGCACTTCTCTCTTGTCCTCAGCCAACAAGCCCAAACCGTGGCTGGTTTGTGCCACCTTTCGGAGGGAACCCCTGGTGGGTATATCTGGCAGCAGCTCTGCCTGCCCTGCTGGTCACCATCCTGCTCTTCATGGATCAGCAGATCACCGCTGTCATTGTCAATCGCAAGGAACACAAGCTTAAGGTAGGCCTGCCGTGAGTCTGCTGTGTGATTCTCTCCTGAGCCAGATGGTTTATCACGCTCACTTTGAGCCACGCAGGACCACAGGAAACACTCACAGTGCCGTAGGCAACTATATCGGGATATTTATAGGAAGTCTCTTACAAATAGAGCTTTTTACTCTTGCGTCTGAAGGATGTGAATCAGCACTTGGAGTCAAAAATAGCATTATTTAAACAGATGGTCTGAAGCTAACCAAAGGGGAAAAAGCTGCACGTTGATAATTCAGGAATTGATATTTGTAAATTCTTGATATTGACATTTTATTTAAATAATTGAAAAATAAATTAAAAGCATTTTAATTTTGTAATATATAAAGAGGTGATAGCTGGACAGGCTTTGTTGTTACCTAAAAAGTATATGCTATTATGAATTATGGCTTATATATATATATATATGGATATTATTGAAAAATATATTTCAGTCATTTTTAATTCAAACTCATTGCTTCAGCAAGGAGTTTCACCCCAACGTCACACTTTTGGTCCAGATTGTGAGTGGAACAAAGAGGAATTGTGAATCAGACAAAAGCAAACCATTTATTCTCTTTGGCCTGAAATGTGAGACTGGCCTCAAAACATTGTGTCCTCTCACTATAATGCTTCCCCGTGGAAGAACTCCTATTGTCATCTCTGTGAGAATTACAGTGCCCTGGTGACATATTGTACTGTACTTTTGTGTTAGAAAAAAGCACTCAAGAAACCTGTTGAATTATTTAAAGGAACATTTCACCTAAAAATGAAAATTCTGTCACTGAAACTTAGCCTTCATGTCAGCCCAAACCAGTACAAAAGAAGAAGCCTTTTTTTCCATAAAGAACTCACCTCTCTTTTCTCTCTGTCCATAAAGAGTGACCACCTCTTTCAAGACTGTTAGACTTATATATCACTGTAAAATGAGCTATCATAACTTAACATTCACAGGGCTCTAGACTGCAACCAAAATGGTCGCATTTGCAAAGGTGCGCGCATTGTGCGGCAAAATGACGAATGTTGAGGAAACAACGACGGACGGAGGATTTGGTTCTTAAGCTAAAGTAAAGTAAAAGACAGTTTCTTAAACCAGAGAAGGTGAGCATGTTGGTATTCTTGTGGGGAAAAAAAAAAAATCCAAGCACCATCACCGACAGCCAGTTTAGTTTCACTTTTCTTTTTGTTATCATTTTGAAAAGCTTGTCATCTTTGCTGTTTACCTCACTTTACGCTATGTTGCCTTTTTTACTTTATTTTTTTTTTATTCCTCAGCGTTTTCTAAACGTTCTGTATTATATTTAATACAGCATGTGGTATATGCCATGCCTTGTTGTATTTGTTTCTGCTAATAAATGTTATGAAAGATGTCATTGTTATATTGTTGTTGCTTTTTATTTAAGAAAAACAACAACAAGATCTCAAATTTGAAAGCAAAAACATCCAAAGCCCGGTTTATAACATGAAAAAGAGGAACTCACCTTCACAAAATTCAAATCGCAAATAATACTACTGATGAAAAAGAACAGGTTGGATGTTAACCACTTTCGTTAATGTATAAATATATAAACGATTATGAAAGTTAATCTGCATGCATTGATTAATCCCATTTGGTAGCAAAAAAATAAAAATAAAAATTGCGACCAAATTATGTGCTCCTGCAACCAACTGAGAAAGTCGCAAAAGAGCGACAAGTGGGTAGAATGAGTCTAGAGCCCTGATTCAGCTGTATAATAACTTTCTTGGATTTAAAGGGATAGTTCACCTAAAAATGAAAATTACCCCATTATTTACTTACCTTCAAGCCATCCTAAGTGTATGGCAGTGAATAGGGGATGAGATTTTGAACCCAAAAAAGTGCATAAAAAGTACTCCACATGGCTTCGGGGGGTTAAATAAAGGCCTTCTGAAGCAAAACGCTGCATTTGAGTATCAATATTTAAAACTTTATAAACCGCAATCTCTTGTTTCCTACAACTAGCTGTTGTACGTGTGTTGTAGGAGGATGTAGGAGTAGTGTAGGCTCTGGTGAGAATATGTTTGTCTTGTGAGAACCAAGTTTTGTTTACAGCAAAGGAAAACCAGTCTTCTCTTGGCTTATATCGAAATCCTCCAAAATTCTTTAGTACTTCTGATTCATGACTGATGTTTTGTTTTCAGTTATAAGCAAAAACAACATCATGCAGGTTTAGAGCTAGAGTAAATAAAAAATCATTACTGGGTAAACTGTTTCCTGTAAAATGTTACAGACCACTATTATCAGTCATAAAATGTTTTTGGTAAACTTTTAATAGCATTTAGTAGTTCATAGTAAACAAACTCTTTTCTGTCTTTTCTGATCAGAAAGGCGCAGGCTATCATCTGGATCTCTTCTGGGTAGCTGTGCTGTTAGCATTGTGCTCTTTCATGGGTCTGCCCTGGTATGTAGCTGCTACAGTTATTTCCATCGCCCACATTGACAGCTTGAAGATGGAGACCGAGACATCCGCTCCTGGCGAACAGCCCAAATTTTTGGGTGTCAGGTATGTTCAAAAGCATATAAAAGATAAAGTTGTGGGTGATTTCTGTACAGTGTCGTGGCATAAAACTGAAGTATCTGACTATGCCAGTAGAGCTTTTGCCTCACTCGTTGATTACAGAGTTGGGCTCAGTGGGACGCCTGTTAAAAAGCTGCATGTTGGACTGAACTCCAGGGGGCTTTATTGATTCAGCTGTAAGCTGAACAAATGTAAACAGGCCTAGTTCTGCTGAAAACACACAGCAAGTATTTAAGTATTTTTAATGCTTCTCTGGTTTGGTTAACCAAAAGTTTTTCAGAATTTATATTTATAATATAATAATATTCACTTATATTATAATTAGAAATTATCATTAATAATAAGGGAGGTGGGGTCTAATGGTTAAAGATACGACCTGGTAATTACAAGATTCAAATCTATAAACTATCACCTTTATGACCTTGATCAAGGAACTTCTACCAACTACCAGGTTGCTGTGGATAAAAGTGTCTGACAGCTGACTTCTTCCTGTAATTAAAACATTGATACACTACATGTTTGTTGGTCTAGGAAGATTGTATAGTTATATGCTGTACTGCTGTATGCACCGTGGGTGAAATAGCCAAAACTGCTCATTATAAGGTGGTGTCCACATATACTAATGTTTAACAAAAAATTGGGGTCAGTAAGATTTTTTTATTTTTATTTTTTTTGAAAGAAATGAATACATTTATTCAGCAATGATTCATCAGACTGATTAAAAGTGACTATGATATGCAATTACTTTAAGAAATGCTGTTATTTTTATCTATCAAAGACCCCTGAAGCCAAAAAAAGTATCACATAAGTGTTTCTTTAGCAGCCTAATCAGCATATTCGAAGGATCATGTGACACTGACGACTGGAATAATGACAGATTAACATCACAGGAATAAATTATATTTAAAGAAAAATATTATATTAATGTTTTACTGTATATTTGATCAAATAAATTCAGTGAGCATAAGAGACTACTTTCCAAGACTTTCCAAAAAATCTTACCAAGCCCAACATTTTTAAGAGTAGTGTACTACTGTAAAGCAATTTTTTTGTCTCTTCTTTAGGGAACAGAGAGTCACTGGTGTCTTTGTCTTCATCCTCACCGGTCTGTCTGTCTTCATGTCTCCTATCCTCAAGGTAACAAATACAATACATGCAGTAGTGACAAACACATTGGTGCATGTGTGTGATTTTCTTTGTCTGTTCTTACTGAATAATTATTTCCCGTAGTTTATACCCATGCCAGTGTTGTATGGAGTCTTCCTCTACATGGGTGTGGCTTCACTCAATGGAGTTCAGGTGAGTTACCAACACAGTTCTGTGCCATTCAAAACTTGAAATTAAAATTTTGTAAAATTAGAAATTAAGAAAGTGGAATTCAGTTCATATATATATATATATATATATATATATATATATATATATATATATATAATCATATTGTATGTGACCCTGGACCACAAAACCAGTCATAAGGGTAATTTTTTTTTAACTGAGATTTATACATCATCTGAAAGCTGAATAGATAAGCTTTCCATTAGGATAGGACAATATTTGGCCGAGATACAGCTATTTGAAAATCTGGAACCTGAGAGTGCAAAAAAACAAAAAAAAAAACAAAAAAAAAACATAGCAATGCATAGTACCAAAGTCCCTTTCAAGGAAAGTCAGCCATATTTGCAATGCCTCCAGGCAGCTCATCTAAGACCAAGTCCTGTCTATATGAATGGGGGAATCCTGAAATCTCGAAGACGGCTTGCTGAACCCGCAATTAAATTACATATTTCAAATCAGCAACAGAACCTGAATGAACTGTCCCATTAATGTTGTTTCTTATGCTCAAATAGCGTTTAAAAAGCTTGTTTTCAAGCTAGACCATCCTTGTAACTGTCCATCGGCCGGTCCAGCCTCAGGTTTCTATGGGAATCGGTGCTCCTAACAGCCGCTGCAGTGACGCGGTGACTTTACCAATCTATTTTATTTAGAAGACGGGACTTTTCCGGCATATTATTAGTCCAAGATGGACTAATAATAATTTACGACGTACCAGGAAATCTCTAATATGGACAAAATCGTCCAGCTATTGTTGTATGAACTGACTAAAAAGCAGAAACATTTGGAAACATTGAAGACATTAAACGCACAGTTGCGACAATATATGATTTATTTGTGTTTTACACGTCATCTCCAGGTAATAAATAACGTATACGAACAATGCAGTGCTATTTGACATAGCATTTATTACAGTATAAAAACTATTCTGCCTTTTTATGTAATAAAAATAAAGGAAAAAAGTGTCTGTAGTTGATAAATGAATCATTATTGGTTATTGTCCAGCAGTGTATCTGGCTCAGCTTTTTTTGAAAAAAGACTTCAGATAAATTTAGAGGCTTTTGCATCTGAACTCTTCATATATATATATATATATATATACACATTTTGGTCCCCCTCACTTCTAAAATGATGGCTACACTCCTGATAGTTGGTTATTGCAGGTTTTGTGGTCCAGGTTATTTACAAAAAGATTATTATTATTATTATTATTATTATTATTATTATTATTATTATTATTATTATTTTAGTAATCACTATTTGATTAGTTTGACAGTGGCTTAGCTGGAAAAACTTTTTTTTTAAATATTGTTCTTTGGTTCTCAGTTTATGGACCGTCTCAAGCTACTCCTCATGCCTGCCAAACACCAACCAGACCTGATCTACTTGCGGCATGTACCACTGAGGAAGGTCCATCTCTTCACTTTCGTCCAGATGCTTTGCCTGGCTCTCCTCTGGATCCTCAAGTCCACTGTGGCTGCCATCGTCTTTCCTGTTATGGTCAGTCACCTCTTTCACCTGTTCTTGATATAGTACTGAACTTTAATACTGGAATCAGCTATGACTGCAAAACTGAGAGCTTCAAGGCTAAATAGCACACTACTGGTCAAAAAGTTGGAATGCTTAAAAAATGTTTATGTTTTTGAAAGAAGTTTCTTTTCCTTACCAAGACTGCATGAAAGACTTCTTTCAAAAGCATTAAAAATGGCATCCCACTAGAAAAGGTTTCATCATCTGTAGTATATGAACTAACTGAAAGAGCACCATTTGATATTCTCATTGGTCAGATTTTGGCTCTGGTTGCGGTGAGGAAAGCGTTGGACTATGTCTTCTCCCAGCATGACCTCAGTTTCCTGGATGATGTCATACCCGAGAAGGACAAGAAAAAGAAGGAAGACGAGAAGAAAAAGAAAAAGAAGAAAGAAGGGAGCATAGACAGTGACATGGAAGATGTGAGTGCCTTGAAAAACTAGTATTAAGATCACTTAGTTGCCCTTTTATAATTAGCTTTAATATCTGTGTATGATACACAGTATGTTCTGATGATTTATTGTAAGACTATTTATTTAATTATTTATGTTTATTCTGTCATTTATTGATTTTTGTATTTATTAGTTAATTCTGTAAACTGTATTTTTTTTCTATTTAATTTATTTTTAATATATATATATTTTTTAGTTTATTCTTAATTGTTTTTTTTTTTTTTAACATCACCAAAACCAAAAAAGGTTCCTGAAGCACACTCTGAAGAAGCTTGCTTGTCATGATTGTCAGACAGCTGTGAATATTCTGTAACCTTTTTTGTTTAGTAATGCAATGAAAATTTGGGCGGTCATGGAAGAGGAAATGTGTGTGTGTGTGTGTGTGTGTGTGTGTGTGTGTGTGTGTGTGTGTGTGTATATAGGTTTAGCTCCTAAAGCTCTTTTGACGGTTTCTCCCTGTGCAGTCTGACTATCCTTACAATGAGAATGTCCCCAGCATTAAAATCCCAATGGACATGTTGGAGCAGGAGCCTTTTTTAGGAGATAAGGCCTCTGACAGTGAGTAGACTGGACCTGGGGCCTCACCTCAATTTGTACCTCTTGAATGATTCAGCATGAGCATTTTGCTTTCTCTTCCATATGTGTTGCATGCTACCACTTGCTCCTCTGGAATCTTGCTGCCTGTGGAATTTGTCAGTCTCTATGGCAACTGACAGCTTCATTACCACTTCTTGCCCTGTCTTAATCGTTTTGCTTTACTTTAAATGAAAATTTCCTGAAAATGTACTCCTCCTTAGGCCATCCAAGATGTAGATGAGTTTGTTTCTTTATCAGAACAGATTTGGAGAAATTTAGCATTACATTAGTTGCTCATCAGTAGATCTTCTGCGGTGAATGGGTGCCTTTAAAATGAGAGTCCAAACAGCTGATAAAAACATTACAGTAATCTACAAGGATTCTAGTCCATCAGTTAACATCTTGTGAAGCGAAAAGCTGCATGTTTGAAAGAAACAAATCAATCAATTAGGACATCTTAAGTTTAAACATCACTTCAGGCCAAAATATACGCATATACTATTTTTCTCCTGATTCAGATGAGTTGACTTTTTCACTGGAGAAAGCAATATCATGGGTAGAGGACATTTTATCCAAAAGCAATGGTTGAAGTAAAAAAAAAAAAAGATGGATTTGCTTTTCGCTTCCTGTGACATTAATTGATGGACTAGAATCATGTGGATTCTTGTGATCCACTGTTTGGATTCTCATTCTGACGGTACCCATTCACTGCAGGGGATCCGTTGATGAGCAAGTGATGTAATCCTAAATGTTTCCCCATCTGTTTTGATGAAGAAACAAACTCATCTACAACTTGAATGGCCTGAGGGGGAATCAATTTTAAGCAAATTCTTATTTTCACATGAACTATTCATTTAAGCCTCTTTTGTGTCATGCTAACATGGATTCAGGGATGCTAACTGAGATACAATAATACAGAAAAAAATTTTCATCTTCATTTTAGTGTGTAACAAACTGTAGAAAATGTCCTGTGAGAATGTCCTGCTTACTTTTTTACTAAAACTTTTAACATCCTGATTTGTAGTTATTAAGATCTAATTATCTAATTGAAAATGCTAATCAGAAATAATCTCATGAGATCCAGCACATGCTTGACATGAGATTATTGGACATCTTTAGATTCAGTGATTCTGTGTGTTTTTTTTATTTTGCATGTATCTGCTGTATAAAGTGTGCTGGTGCTGTTGATTCGGTATGATGAAAACGCATGAAGGTGGTACCTAGTGCTTGTATTCAGTATGTTAATAATTTGTCCCTCTTGCAGGAGAAAAGTCCCCTTCATTCCTTGACCGATATACGTCATGCTGAAAAGCGGCCCTACTTTCAGCCTAGCCCGATGTCAAGGTATGCATCTCAAGCTGTTGTGTGTTAAGCCTGGCTCACACTACAGGATTTTTAGCCAGATTTTGCCCTGATTTTCCCCTCCCGAGTATCGGAGCAAAAATCTTGTCGAGCACCTCGATCGGTCCCGATGTTCAGTGCGGATTATCTGGTAATGTGAGGCGTTCACAGATCGAATCTTGGACCTCCCGATCTGCCCACAAAAATCCTAAATATCAAACATGTTTGATATTTAGGATTTTAAATCGGGATGATGACGGCTATATGATTACATCAGTACTTTCACTACAGCCAACAGCGACCGCAAAACAGCTGCTGTACGATCCCTTGGATAGTGGATATGGAGGAAACTGCCTCTTAATTTTTTTTTAACACTGTTGTGTTGACAACATCACAACCATAAGGACAAAGAGAAGCGCTGAGGTGAAATCGCATCAGTTTTGAACGTACTGGGTGAGTGCAGCTGCTAGTACGCTAGCTAACATATGTAAGTAAACACTAGTTGCTGCGTGAGATCAAGTGAGGCGATTCCTCCGGCATGATAATCTTAAAAATATCTTGTAGTGTGTTATGCGCCACGATTTTCAAATCTTGTAGTGTGTGCATGTTTAAGATTTGAGGGGAGATAATCTGCAAAGATTCTCCTTATGTGTGTGCTGCAACCAGATTTCATAATCGGTTAGGATTTTAAAAATCCTGTAGTGTGAGCCCGGCTTTAGTAATCTGTATTTATAGTATGGATGGATGACTTCATAGAATACTAACAAACATTCTCCCCTGACTCAAAATTTCCTGATAATTTACTCACCCGCATCTCAACCAAGATGTCTTTCTTTCTTCAGTCGAAAAGAAATTAAGCTTTTTGAAAAAAAAAAAAAAACATTCCAGGATTTTTTTAAATATAGTGGACTTCAATGGGGATCAACAGGTTGAAGGTCCAAAATGCAGTTTCAATGCAGCTTCAAAGGCGATCCCAGCTGAGGAATAAGGGTCTTATCTAGTAAAACAATCACTCATTTTCTAAAAAAAAAAAAAAAAAATTATATACTTTTCAACTACAAATGCTCATCTTGCACTAACTCTGCAGTGCACGTCTATGACTTCACGCATTACATAATCACGTTGGAAAAGTCAAGTGTATGTAGTGCAAGAAGAACATTTGTGGTTAAAAAGTATATCAATTTATTTATTTTTTAAGAAAATTACCAATTGTTTCGCTAGATAAGACCCTTATTCCTCGGCTGGGATCATGTAGAGCCCATTGAAGCTGCATTGAAACTGCAATTCGGACCTTCAAACCGGTGACCACCATTGAGGTCCATTATATGGAGAAAAATCCTAAAATGTTTTCTTCAAAAACCTTGTTTTTTTGAGACTAAAGAAAGAAAGACGTGAACATCTTGGATAATGTGGGGGTAATTCAATTATCAGGAAATTTTTATTCTGCAAGTGAACTACTTTTTTAAGATGAAAATGCTTCAATCTGTGTTCAGGGTGTGCATTACTGCAATTCAATAAGATCATGATGCTGTCATTGAAAGCCACTTTCTTTTCTAACAACATCACAATTTGTCAAGGCTTCATGATGATTACATAATGTCCTTCCCTTTGTTAGTTGTTCAAATAATTCATTGAGCCACAAGTTAAAGAGTTTCAAAGACATTCTTGGTAGCTATTACTAATAAACTGAATACCCATTCAGAAGTTGACTCATTGAATCTGTATTTTGCAGTTCAGAGAGACTGCCATTAAATGTGCCTCAGATCAAAATAGATATGGACCCAGATGACAACAACGGCTACTACTGGAGCAGTCGAGGGTCTGAGACGTCTATATAACTCCTCCAGCCAATCTGCTGCATAAATTTTATTAGCGCTTCCAAATTGCAGAAAGCCATTTGCCAAGGGATATTTTATAAAGACTGTTCCCCATCACAGATCCTTTCTCTGAAGAAAAATGGCTTGTCTTCCACTCACATAATCACTATGGTTTGCAAGTTGTTATCCCTAAACTACTATGCAATTCAGTTCATTGTTTGACTCATGCGCTGAGCTGTAGAGAAATGCTGTAGCTGTTTTTACACGATTTCACAACTACTCACTCCATTATCTATCCAATACAATATGAATCTTCCTACCAAATTCACATAAAATGACACTTTTCCTTTCATTTTTGCTGCTCTACCTCTGTTTTACATGGTAGGCATTATGTAAAAAAAAAAAAAAAACTTCATTTTTTATTTGCACAGCATGAGATCTTAATGTTGATTTTCTTTTTTTTTATGTACATCTTGAGCAAACTTTTCAACAAATGGCTTTTATGAAGAAGAGAGAACAACTGTGACAATATATTGTAATATTTAACTGTTGATTAACTTTTTAATGATGGTTAATGTTATTGATTGGCATTGAACCTGCTATTTTGTTTCATATAATCTGTGGTATTTCCTTTAACAATATTTATGTCTAATTATCCAGACACGTTTCTAATAAGCTTGATTAATTAAGAAAGCCTAATTATTCACTTAGCGTTTCAAGTCTTGCTTCGTCACCTGGTTCTGGAAAGCCTAAAAAAAGTCTACATGTACTCCAGGGTCTGTTGTCCTGCAAATTATTTACCTAAGTGGCTTAAACCTGATTTGCAATAATATACAAAATTCCTTTAGGTTTAAGATTGTTTTATGTAATTCAGATCACTTTTTTTTTGTTTGTGCTTTATTTACGTGATGTCTAGTCACTGAATGTCATATTGCAAGTTGTCATTTGTAAAAAATAAGTCAGAAAATGAAAACAATGTGGTACATGCATTTAAACAAAGATGACATTAGTGCTGTCATACGGTGCATGTCCTGCTAATTTCCTCTTTCTTTAAACAAAAAAAAAAAAAAAGAAAATCAATAGATCTATACAGGTGGTAGCCTATAGTGTATTTTATAAAATCAACTTATTTTAACCTTGTAAGTATAAGATTTTTAACTTATATTTTTGGGGGTACATAAAGATAAAATATACTGTAAAAGCATGTCTGGGGAAATTCTTGAACGTTTAAACAATGCTAAATATTAATTGTAGAGTGTGTAATAATGAAACATTTTTAATCAAGTTTTGTGACTTTTTAGAACAAAACAGCTGAAATTATTTTAGAATTTATATTTTTCAAAGGAAATGAATATTAAAAATGAACAGAATTTATTAAATGGTCTCCTCGTTTCTTTTTTGATGCGTCATTGTTTTTATCCTTTTCCGCCTTTAATCAGCATCATACACAGGGTAAATAACCTTACTGAAATCGTATTTAAATGTTTATCAGAAGCGTTTTGCTGTATTAAATGCATTTGCGTGTGTGAACAACTCTTTTTAGGCGACATTTTAGATACATTTACTAATAGATTATGATTTATAATCTTCACTGAAGATGACACAATATCTCCCTCTAGTGTTCACAATACACTGCACAGAGTAGAAGGAGGTCCATAACATACTCCAATATCGTTTAGTAAACGTAAAAGTACTTATGTTTTATGAAATATGGTGCAGACAGTAACGATCTAACGTAGTAACTAGTAAGTAAGCTACAATTCGCCAGCTAAAAAGATATTTTAAGAAAGAAGGATGAAGGTGTTTGTAAGGGAGAAAGAGATATTAAGGCTTTGAAATGTTTAATGTTAGTTATTCAAATAATAATGCTGTTTGAAATTATGTGTAGTCACAAGAAATCTTTCCTCAGTGCGTGCTCATTTCAAATAATACAACTTCCCAAGCCTTTCAAAAGCATTAGCGTTATTACAGCATAAAGTGACAAGTTAAAAACCTTCCTACGTCAGCAAGCCTGTCAGGCAATTCATGACAAAGTGCAGAATAATTAGACGTTTGCTAGATTCTTTTCAGTACAGTAAAGGTGAAAACGAACGCGTTTCATATACATACAAATATAATTGTGATAAATGTGCTTAGTCAATAATCTATAAAAAATCTTTAAAACCCTAGCTTACCGCTAGTAAATGGTTCTTTTCATGTTAAGCAAAACTAACATATTCCATTTCATTCCATTTAAATGTATTTATGAGTTCTGTCCGGCTGACCACAAGGCTTTCAGGAGAAATTCAGTAGCCTACGTTTCCTTGGCCTTTCATCTTTCTTTTATTCCGCTGCATTAGACCCAGCTGTGGCAATACATCTCGCCATCTTAGTACAGGAAGAACATGTTTAGAACCTAAAAACATTTTCTATTCTAGATCATTCATGTAGCATAGTTAGCACTCCTTACTCTGAATTCCCCATCCACAGTGCATCGCCGTCAGAAACATGTTAAAGTGTGAAACATCTGCACGCGCAAACTCAATAAGAAAACTATTTTAATTTAATCCAAAAGACCCAACAGCATCTCAAAATCACCGGAACGCAGGTAAACAGCTGTGAAAAGAGTTGGAGATGCTTTTTAACCGCAGTTTGAATTGGGAAAAGTCTACTAAAGGTGAAGTCTGCTTCTGTGCTGGTGGAGCAGCTCGATAAGGAAAGGTTCCAGGTCCAAAAGTATTCATCAGCAATGAGAGAAAGAGAGATGCTGGTGCTTCTCTCTCAATCTCAGTGCCCAGCTAAACGTTCTGGGAAGGTTCTCTGAAAGTTCAAACATTCAGGTAAATTTTCGGCAATAGAATATTCATTAATATCTGCTCTTTAATAGTGTTCTCAGAACAAAAGCTCAAAAATATTATTTACATATCGTTCACAGAAGCTCTCGGATTTCATCAAAGACATCTTAATTTGTGTTCCGAAGATGAACGAAGGTTTTACCGGTTTGGAACGACATGAGGGTGAGTAATTAATGACAGAATTTTCATTTTTGGGTGAACTATCCTTTAACCATCCATGTGGGTTCCTCAACATATGGCTCCATATTGCTCTTGAACCCTATAAGCACACTAAATGAGTAGAGTGTTTTCAGGACGCGTCATCAATTGGCCATATTGATGGCACTGAACCTAAACAATGCCCCTGAACCGAACGAAACTCACATATTTGCTGATTATTGCTGCTGAAACTGGTCACTTGTTGTCATGTTTTGGCCTGTACAAATCGGTCGGAGCGGGAAAAACATTTAGAGTGTATAGACTGGAAAAAGTTACAACAAAACAAGGAGAAGAGCGTGAAAAACTGTTTGAGGAATAAAAGACGTTTGTGGTTGGCCAAAGTGAACCAGGATTTGAAGGGCAAGCATCTTAACAACATTCGTGTTTGTTCTTATCATTTCTTATCGGTCAGGTAGGTGAAATTTCAGACTAATATCTTAATTAATTCTGCTCGTACGTATCTTACCACCTATTAACTTTAGTTTGTCAAAATATTGCACAATGTCCTGTTTACTAAGTCCTCCTATATGATTTAACAGCTTTCACAAATTTTTGACCAAATGGTAGCATAAGTGCTCCATTCTATAAGATTCCCGTTGAGTAAAACAGATGTTAAAATGTCTGGATGCCAGTGGCATAGGTCAAATGCAGATTTTTCCATAAATGCAAAGTTTGAACCTAAGAACCTGCGATTTTATGGATTTGTTCTGTTAAATAAGTTGTATGGTTAATCAATGTGCATTGTTTTGTATTTTAAAAAGGGTGCATTTTACCTTTATGGTCCCTCATATGTATGAATGCCATCTTAATTGTGCTTTGTGTTTTTGTTTCTGCCACGGAGTGCTTTATATTTTTCTGATTGCCAATAAAATGTATAAAAGAGAATCTAACACCCACCTACACAAATGAGATTTTAATTTCACTCGTGTATCTGAAAACTGACAAGCAGATAATTCAACAGCACCTACAATAACTTATTCTATCCTCAAGTACTTTTTTTTTGTTTGTTTTTTTACTTTAACAACCTTTTTTAGCTAAAAAATTATCGAAGATGAACCACAATAATTTACAAGAACTGTTTGTTGTCGGCTCATTTGCTAAGATAGCATTTGTAAATGTACATGAAAACAAATGTAAATTTGAAGAGTCATCCAGTGTGTGATGAAACGCCATAGCAACAACAGAAATCATCTTACTGTGGATGTTGTTATGTTCCCTGTAAAGGTTATTCATACAGAAGCCTAATACAATCACACTGCAAATGCCACAAGCCTCATGAGCTAAAAGAGCAAACTGAACAGAGGACAACAAACAAAACTCTTTGAAGCAAGTGGAAAGTTTATTTAAAGGGAATAATACATCTCAGATAGTGAGGGATGACATTTCCTATTAGAGAGGGAATTTAGAAGATCTCTTCATCCAGTATAATTGCTGGTGCTCAAAAGAATCTTTGAAGAACAAGTCTTTAAACAGTGTCATCTTCATATTTAATAACATCCTCTGTCTGAAAAAAGAAAACATGAGTTTTAAGCATACGTTTAATAACTCTGTTAAAGGAACACTCACTTTTTTTGAAAATAGGCTAATTTTTACAACTCCCCTTTGAGTTTTACCGTTTTTGAATCCATTCAGCCGATCTCCGGGTCTGGCGTTAGCACTTTTAGCATAGCTTAGCATAAATCATTGAATCAGGTTAGACCATTAGTATCTTGTTTAAAAATGACCAAAGATTTTTAATATTTTTCTTATTTAAAACTCTTCTGTAGTTACATTGTGTACTAAAACCGAAAACAGAAACAGAAAATGAAAAGTTGGATTTTCCAGGCTGATATGGATAGGAACTGCGCCTGAAAATAGTCCCCAGCTAGGTAACTTCCAACGTGACCTGCACTAAGCTAAATAGGAAAAATATTGAAAATCATGGTCATTTTTGAACGAGATGCTAATGGTCTAATTAGATTAAATTATTACTGCTAAGCTATGCCCGGAGATCAGCTGAATGTACTCAAAACCGGCAAAACTCGTCTGTTTAATTCTAGAGTTCTTTCAAGAATTTGAAGAACATTCTTCAAAATACAAATTTGATCTCATGACAAAAACAAACCTGTGGGAACTTTTTTTCACAAGACACAAAATACGTAACGTCATATACGTTTTGTGACATAGTCGATGTGAAATGTCCACTGAGTGGCACTAAAAGGGTGTGTGTCCCTTTGCCTTTTGTCCCTAAGCTGTAATCATAACTGTGTACGAAAACTATTACAAGTGCTCGCTGTTTTACCAAGTGTTCATTTCTGTTGGAAACTGCAGTGATATGTACTTATTGTTACGTATTTTGTGTCTTGCGAAAAAGTTCCCACAGCTACGTTTTCGTCATTAGATCATATAGTCAAAATATCTTTTTTTGAGTTCAACAGAAGAAGGACTCATACAGGTTTGAAATGGTATCTGGGTGAGTAAATGAGGACAAAATTGTCATCTTGAGATTATTTTTCTTACCCACTAAATTGAACTATCTTGTTCTATATATAAATCTAATGCAGTTTAGTTAGGTTTATGCCGAAGTCAGGGGGTAAGAAAATTTAAATGAATATTAGGTTCTCTGAAAGGTCTTTTGAACATTTTTATCTGGTTTTACCCTTTTGTTTTCCAGGAAAAGGCCTCATTAAAACCAGACATTTTTTTTTTAAATTGAGATTTATACATCTGAAAGCTGGATATATAAGTTTTCCACTGATGTATGGTTTGTTAGGATAGGACAATATTTGGCATTTGAAAATCTGAAAACTGAGGGTTAAAGTTGTCCAAATCTTCTACCAATGCACATTACTAATCAAAAATTAAGTTTTGATATATTTATGGTTGGAAATTTACAAAATATGTTCATGAAACATGATCTTTACTTAATATCCTAATGATGTTTGGCATAAAAGAAAAATCAATCATTTGTACCCATACGATGTATTGGCTGTTGCTACAAATATGACTTTTAACAATTTACTTCAAAAGAAATTTACTTAAGAAGAAAATGTTATTGCAATAAATAATCTATAAGTGCTACACATGGAACTACTACTATGAATAACTGATTTATCTTTCAAAACTAAAAGGCTGATCATATTAATTCTGTATTTAAAGAATAAAGATAAAAAGTTTGATTTAGTTTTCTCCACCTGAAACTTTTCAAAGTGCAGTGGTTAGTCAGTGTGCTCACCAGCTTTTTACATAGTTGTGCTGGGGAGCGCTGGGAACAGCAGGATGTGGCCAAATCCAGCCAAGCTTGTGTTCGCTTCTCACCTCCCTCCCCCTGCACCTCTGTCTGCATCCTGCAGGAAATAAAACATTGATGATAAGTTTTCTGCTCTTCTGAAACCAGCTCCTTCCTTCCTTCCATATCCCCTGTTGTTAAATAACATCTACTGATGATGTTCTTTTCCAGTGTAACTGTAACTTACTGAGCTTTGAATGCAGGCAGGTCCAGTCTGAAGTACTGCGAGCAAGTGTCATCCAACTTGGACAGAAGTGCCTTGGTCTTTTTCAATTTACTCTCCTGTTTGATAAAAGTTGAGAGACAGAGGAAAAAATGAAAGAACAGTTTGACCAGTAATCCAACCCTTAAAATCAAGAATGACTATGTATTTTCGTCGTCAACGTTCAAAGTCAGGCAGCGGGAGAGAAGATGAGAGAGTACCGTGTCGTTGTTATGACAGTTCGGGCTTGGTTAGCACCCAGCGAGTACAAAGAGCACCCTGTCGCTCTAAATTAATTGAAATCTCGCAACCCTCTCTCAGTTGGCGAGTGAGTGCCGTTTGTGCATGCTAATGATGTACGCTTGTTCTCTGGGTGCAGATGCAGTTTAGACCCTTCAATTAGACGCTCTCACCAGCAACTCTTCGCACTTCGCCATTTACTGTGTGTGGAAAAACAGCGAGCGAGCAGATAATTGGAGGATCTGCAAGGGAAAACTGAAAGGCTAAATTAACCAAACGGTGACATGCTTTAGAACAGGTTACCTGTGAGATTTTGACATCATCTTCAAGCATTAAAAGTAGTTCTCATGGAGCGCCACTTACGCCGTTAAAATAGAATTTCATCAAGGTTGTTTTTCTCAAGCATCCTTATGCAATGCCGTCTATCTCAGTATTGCTAAAAGAACCTTGTAGCTGTAGCATGTCCAACATTTACATAGAAACACAAGTAAATATAATAGTTGAATTTATAAAAACTTGATTCTTAATACTGTGTTGTTACCTGAATGTTCCACAGCTGTGTTTTTTTTGTTTAGTGATAGCTGTTCATGAGTCCCTTATTTGTCCTGAACAGTTCAACTTCAGGCTGTTCTTCAGAAAACCCTTTTAGGTCCCACAAATTCTTTGGTTTTCCAGTATTTTTGTGTATTTGAACCCTTTCCAACAATGACTTTATGATTTTGAGATCCATCTTTTCACACTGAGGACAACTGAGGAACTCATATGCAACTATTACAGTAGGTTCAAACGCTCACTGATGCTTCAGAAGGAAACACAATGCATAAAGAGCCGGGGGTAAAAACTTTTTGAATTTGAAGACCTGGGTAAATTTGACTTATTTTGTCCTCTGGGAAACATGCATCTTCTGTAGCTTCTGAAGGGCAGCACTACATTTAAAAAATATGATATTTAGGCAAAATAAGAAAAATATACACATCTTCATTCTGTTCAAAAGTTTACACCCTGTGCTCTTAATGCATCATATTTCCTTCTGGAGCATCAGCGAGTGTTTGAACCTTCTGTAATAGCTGCATATGAGTCAGTTGTCCTCAGTGTGAAAAGATGGATCTCAAAATCATACAGTCTTTGTTGGAAAAAAATACAAAAATGCTGAAAAACAAAAGAATTTGTGGGACCTAAAAGATTTTTATGAAGAACAGTGGGCAGTTCAACTGCTCAGGCAAGGGAAAACTGAAAGGCTAAATTAACCAAATGGTGACATGCTTTAGATCAGGTCACCAGTGAGATTTTGACATCTTCATGCATTAAAAGTAGTTCTCACTGAGCACTGCTTACGCCGTTAAAATAGGATTTCATCAAGGTTGTTTTTCTCAAGCATCCTTACGCAACGCCGTCTATCTCAACTCAGTGTGATTTCATCTCGCATTATTACCAAAAGAACCTTGAAATCCATCAGCATAACATCTCAGCTCTGATGAAAGCTTTAAACAATTGCGATCCCAATCTCAAAAGCGAGATGAAGCTGCAGAGCAAAATGAAGTCACTCAGAGAGGCATTGTGCTGCAAATCATCTAGACATGCATCAAAAAGATCGAAGCCTCTCACAATAGACGTCTACCCGGGGTTTGAGCTGTCTTACAGTCAAATAAGCACAAAAAACCCTTGAAATCTGAAGAATGGCTTGGTTGTGTAATTCAAATAACTGAAAATCTTCTGCTAAGCACAGAACATGCAGCTTCGGATCAGCTTGTTATGAAACAAAGATCTCCTGTCATGAACCAGAGACTGGTATAGCGCCGTCTCACCTTCTCCGTTAAACACACTGTGATGTCAGCAGACGAGCAGCAGGTTGTTACTGTGTTCTTAATTCGGTCGAGAACGGTTGTCAGCACAGGAAGAGAAATGGAGGCATGATTCACTCCAATTAGAAACAAGTATCTGGAAACACAGACACACACACAAAAACATGCTTTTGATCTCATTCATACATTGGCTTTAGGATTAAATGCTATTTTGTGATTCCCCTGCTGTGCTATACAGTACATCATGAGTTTATTTCTTGTTCATGGCCACTACTATAAATGCATGTTCTGAGGGCAGAAGTCTTCAGCCAAACAGCAGGAGGCTGCAAGATATAGATGTGTTTGGAAAATACTCTCCATAGGAGGTTCTGGTCTCTTCACCTTAGGTTTCTGCTGTAATACTAGGGGTTTTCAAACTGTGGTCCATAAGAAGGTTCGGTTCAATTTATCTCTATATATATTTATATAGATACAGCTGAAGTCAAAAGTTTACATACACCTTGCAGAATCTGCAAAATGGTAATTATTTTACCAAAATAAGAGGAATTATTTTTTTTATTTAGTACTGACCTGAATAAGATATTTCACATAAAAGACGTTTATAAAAATGACCCTGTTTAAAAGTTTACATACACTTGATTCTTAATACTGTGTTGTTAACCGAATGATCCACAGCTATTTTTTTAGTTGTTCATGAGTTCTGATAAGTTAAACTGCCTGCTGTTCTTCAGGTCCTACAAATTTTGTTTCAGCATTTCTGTGTATTTGAACCCTTTCCAACAATGACTGCATGATTTTAAGATCTATATTTTTTTACACTGAGGACAACTATTGCAGAAGGCTCAAACAGTCACTGATGCTCCAGAAGGAAACATGATGCATGAAGAGTCTAAGAAAACTTTCGGATTTTAAAGATCAGGGTAAATGTAACTTTTGTCTTCTGGAAAACAAGTATCTTCTGTAGATTCTGAAGGGCAGTACTAAATAATAATAATAAAGATATTTAGGGAAAATAAGAAAAATGTACACAAATTTATTCTGTTCAAAAGTTTACACCCCTGGCTCTTAATGCATCATTTTTTCCTTCTGGAGTATCAGTGAGCGGTTGAACCTTCTGTAATAGTTGCGTATGAGTCCCTCAGTTGTCCTCAGTGTGAAAAGCTCTCAAAAAGGGGGTTCAAATACACAAAAATGCTGAAAAACCAAAGAATTTGTTTAAATCCTGAAGGATTTTTATGAAGAACAGCGGGCAGTTTAGCTGTTCAGGACAAACAGGGACTCATGAACAACTATCACTAAACAAAACAAAACAAAAAAATCATTATTTTTTTATAAATTCAGCTATTATTTTCTCTTGTGGACTATATGTAAACGTCTTTTATGTGAAATATCTCATTCAGGTCAGTGCCAAATAAAAAATAACATGCATTTTGTCTGATCCCTCTTATTTTGGTCAAAATAATTAACATTTTGCAGATTCTGCAAGATGTATATAAACTTTTAAATTTATGTAAACTGCATATATCAATATTTATTGTGGACAGCACAGAATTTCAAATTTGAATTGATTTGGAAATGTTTTTCTTCAGGTTTATACATCTACCATCCTTCTAATAGAGTATAATAATAATAGGGTTTTTTTATAGAAAAAAAGTCAGTTTAAGTCATTTTACAGTTAGTATTTGAATTATTTGCAGACACATAATTTCTTTATTATACTACTGATTTATAGGAAGGGGGTGTTTACCAACCCCACAGCCCCATCAGTAAGGCAAAGATACCTTGCCAAGTCTGTGGTTTTCTTGTGGAATTGGGCTACTTTTACACCCCAGTAATGTGATATTTAGCCCATGGAATGTGAATTTTACTGGGGAAGATTGAAATGCAATTAGTCTAGTTTTGGGTAGCAATTGGGTGGGTTTTGTTGTGAAACCCTGGCAACCCTGCTTTCTGGGCCTTGACCATGGTAGTTGCGTTGCTGTCTATGGGTCGGAAAGCTTTTGGATTTCATTAAAAATATCTAGCACTGGGCAACGATTAATCGCATCCAAAAATCGCACACCTATATATACAGTCATGTGAAAAAGTTCGCACACCTATATATACAGTCATGTGAAAAAGTTAGGACACCCTATTAAATTCCATGGTTTTCTGTATCAGGACATAATGACAAAAAATGACATGGTTCTTGGCAGGTCTTAACATTTGAAACACAAATCCTCAGATAAACAGCATTACATGACAAATCACACAAAAATAAAGTCAAGATGGAAAAGCCATGTGTGACAAAGTTAGGACACCCAATGATTCAGTTGCTTGTAGATCCATTTTTAGCAGTAATAACTTGAAGTAATAATTTCCTGTATGACTATCAGTCTCTCACATCGTTCTGGGGGAGTTTTGGCCCACTCTTCTTTACAACGTTGCTGTGGTTTATTGAGGTTCGTGGGCATTTGTTTATGGACAGCTCTCACCACAGCATTAGAGTCAGGATGAGGTCTGGACTTTGACTGGGCCACTGCAACACCTTGATTCTTTTCTTTTCAGACGTTCTGTTGTAGATTTGCTGGTGTGCTTGAGATCATTGTCCTGTTGCATGACCCAGTTTTAGTCAAGCTTTAGCTGTCGGACGGATAGCCTCACATTTGACTTTGGATACTTCGGTATACAGAGGAGTTCATGGTCGCCTCAACGACTGTGAGCTCCCCAGGTCCTGGGTCTACAAAACAAGCCCAAAGTCATCAGCCCTCCACCTGCATGTGTGACTTTTGATATGAGGTGTTTGTGCTGATATGCTCTACAGGTTTTCGCCAAACTTGGCGCAGTGCATTATGGCCAAACATCTCCACTCTGGTCTTGTCTGTTCAAAGGACATTGCTCTAGAAGTCTTATGGTTTGTTCAGATGCAACTTTGCAAATCTAAACCATGCTGCCATGCTTTTTTAGACAGAAGAGGTTTTCTTCTGGCAGGCCTTCCAAAAATGCCATACTTGTCCCATATTTTTCTAATTGTACCATCATGAACTTTTTTTATTTAAAATGTTAACTGAGGCCTGTCGAGTCTGTGGTGAAGTTCTTGGATTGAGTATTACATGGTCTGATCTTGGGGTGAACTTCCTGGGACGTCCACTCCTGGGAGCATTGGTGTCTGTCTTGAATGTCTTCCACTTGTGAGTAATCTTCCTCACTGTGGAATGATGGACTTCAAATTGTTTGGAAATGGCCGTTCTCCAAGATCATTGCTGATGTCTTTTCTTTTTGGCATTGTGATAACACACACCTGAAAGCTCCAGACCAGCAAACTGCTAAAATGTCTGCTTTTCTAGATGTGCTAACTCTTGCTGATGATCAGTCAATCAAAGGCATTTGATTAGCAGTACCTTACTGCTATTTACCCTCTTAAATCCTATGTTAAAAGTATGGGTGTCCTAACTCGGTCACACATGGTTTGTCCATTTTGGCTTTATTTTTATTAAATAAATAATGACATGGTGCAATATGTTATGTATTGTTGTTCATCAGAGTTTTTACTTCCCAAATTTTAAGACCTGCCAAGCAACAGATTTTTTTTTTTTTTATTATGTCCTGATATAGAAAACCATGGAATTCAATAGGGTGTCCTAACTTTTTCACATGACTGTAGGTTTCTCATAAAATATTTTCTTTTATTTCAATATATTATGTATTTTATGACATCTTTAATATGTTTAGTTAACAATAACGCTAAAAATACATGAAACACATCTACTGTGGAATTGAATTATCATAGCTCAACAAGTGTGAAATAGCAGCTATGAGTGTATCAGAATAATTTGAGAATATGTTAAAATAAATGGCAAAAACATCTATGCAAGAATCTGGTCTACTACCATTCAAATTATTGTACTGTACTGTATTGTAATTTTAGTATTTATATGTTTACCAAGCCAAATGAAAGTATGACATAATGACATGATTTTGTTGGCTTTTGTCTATTTTTATACTTTGTAGAGCTCAACATAATATTATGTATCCATTTAAAGGCTGATATACAGGTCACCCAAAAAGAAAACTGTCAAGTTTTATGCTCCACCACTAGAGGGTACAGTTGGGCAGTGTAATGACTGAAGAAGGAGAGTCTTATCAGGGAGTTAGTTTGCTTTTAAATATCCATTATTTTAATATTAATGAAAACTTATGTACTTCTCAAATTTCTGACGGAACAAATGACCTGGTATTAGCCCCCGAAGCACTGTGAAAATGTCACCTTTAATGACACCAAACCCTGAGGTAAACTAAGCAGAACTTGCTAGAACACATTCGAATTCCATGTTGAGTGGCTCATCTAATTACAGTCCAAGATAAATTAAACATAGGCTTCTGTGCACGGCTGTCTGCCCCTCAGCAAGAGTTCATTCTTTCTTGTCCACCCATGCACACAAGTGACTTCATAAGGCTCATTCAGCACAGCATGCACTGCACATTGGCTACATTTTCACTAAATGAGAAAGGCGTGAGGTGCTGATCAGAGTACAGCTGACTGAAGCTGACCACCATAGGGGGAGAAAAGTTCAGATTCAGGTTTCAATGCTTTATTCGAGGGCAACCTGTTCTAATGGTTGGTGCTCGAGGCATTATTTGCAGGAAAATGATTCTGAGCCTGCAAAGCAAAAATTGAAATAGGGTTTGAAATGTTACACAGAGAAAAAAAAACAGGTCTGATCTGTATTAAAATGAATGCAATCTGATCCTATTAGTTGCAGGAATATATAAGAATAGTCTCCACCACATCAAGTCCAGCTGTGGCCCACATTCTCCAGGTGTAAGTCAAATCTGTTGTACCTTCATTCTGATAACTCGATAACTTAATCTTAAAATCAGGCGAGAAGGTGATCTTGTGAAATTATGCTTTGATGCACAGTTAAGGCAAAAAATGATCTATCAGTATTTTTGTGAATTTTGTCGATAACGACAATCAGAAGATATTTTGTTGAGCGTGTTCTTGTGCTGGTATTTAGACAGGTTTAGGACTTCAGTGGACAGATGACTGCCAAAGCTTTTGATATTCTTCATATTCTGCACAGTGGTTAGTTTAAATTAACTTTTCCATTAAGTTTAAACTTAGTTTTTTACCTTTTATGGGTGTTTTTACTAACCTAATTAAATGTATGCATCATCTTTTGTGTCAAATTCCTACATTTAATGAATAAATTCAAGTAGTATGTGTACACTATTTGTGCTTGTAATGCAGAAGTGGTACAGAATCTGCATCTGAATGGCATTTAGATGCATTTACACAGACTGTTTAACACGACTGTGTTTTTTTGTGTCACGCTAACCAATAAAAGAAATCTAAGATTACGAGGTTGAAGTCGTAATATTTTGAGAAAAAAAATATTATGAGATAAAGTCGTAATATTACAAGAATAAAGTCAAAATATTATGAGAATAAAGTCTAAATATTTTGAGAATAAAGCCGTAATATTTGCGAGAAAAAAAGCCGTAATTGAGATTGCGAGAATCACGCCGAAATTGTTCAACAATAAAGTCAAAATTATGAGAATAAAGTCAAAGTGTTTTTGGAACAAAGTCGAAATGTTTCGAGAATAAGTCAAAATTTTTAGAGAAAAACAAGCCAAAATTACGAGAATTAATTTGTAGCAATTACGAAATTAAAGTTAGAATATTTTGATAATATAATGGTCCGATTTGGGAGCACTGGGAAATATTCCAAAATCTCAGCTTTCAAAATCTGTCAGTTTTATAGCGAAATACAAACAATATGTCTATTACAATAATGTGTTTTTCACACTCTTTAATGTTACATAACAGAATGCTGTATTCACTTCAGTTAAAGTGAATTTAACATTTATATCATGCTATAAACTTGAAATAAAGACAAAAGCACATTCATAATTTGTATTTGTGATAAAACTGACATAATTTGAAAGCTGAGCGGTGTTGTATTAAAAGCAAAAAAGCACAATATTATTGCGACTTCTGGGTGGCTGGCGCGCTACAAATAATGAATGGAAGATGTTAAATATCATTTCCAATCATTTACTGTATTATACTGTGAAAAAAACAGCTTGTGAATAGTCACTTATATTATATATTATGCCTAATATACTTATATACCTTATATACCTATATAAAGACAACAATATATCTTATGTTAACGAGTTGGAGTCCACTTCAACCTTTAGAACGTTTTATTGTTGTTTTTTTATTAAATACATGTGAGGAATGAAAGATTGGACACCACAGATGTTTTGTGGCACTTTCCTAAAGAAAACAATTTAATTAAAAGTCAAAAAGTGGACTGATTCACATGAATACAGAGATCTGTTTATCCGCTACATTAAAAAGCGTGAAAAACACATTACTGCAAGACACATTGTTTGTATTTTGCTATACAACTGACAGATTTTGACTTTGTTTTATATTAAAAGTACAAAAAGCACAAAACTTTTATTGGGTGGCTGACGCACTACAAAAAGGCCTAATGAATGCAATTAAAGAAGTGAATTATTATTTTTTCAAGCATACTGTCCCTGCGAGTATAACATGTGGTATGATTTTTGCTAATAATCTCACATGTATTCAAATCAATTCCAATGGCCTGGCAACTTCTCCTGGTGCTCCCAATCTGGGCCATTTGCATGCGCAGGCTATACTCTCAAAAAAGTATAACTTTAATTGCTACAATTTAATTATTTCGACTTTATTCTCGAAACATTTCGACTTTATTCTTAAAATATTACGACTTTAATCTCCTAATTTTAGATTATTTTTTAACTTGTCACTAAAATGCTGTCGTAGACATTAATTTTTACTTTATTCTCTGAATATTTCAACTTTATTCTCTAAACATTTTGACTTTATTCTCGAAACATATCGACTTTAATCTCGTAATTTTAGATTATTTTTTAACATGTCACTAAAATGCTGTTGTAGACATTAAACATTTTTACTTTATTCTCTGAATATTTCGACTTTATTCTCTAAACATTTCGACTTTATTCTCATAATTTGGGATTATTTTTTTTTAACGTGTCACTAAAATACTGTCGTAGACATTAAACATTTTTACTTTATTCTCTGAATATTTTGACTTTATTCTCGTAATTTCGACTTTATTCTCGAAAAATTTTGACTTTATTCTCAAAAAATTGAGACTTTATTCTCAAAACATTTCAACTTTAATCTCGTAATTTTAGATTATTTTTTAACGTGTCACTAAAATGCTGTCATAGACATTAAACATTTTTACTTTATTCTCTGAATATTTTGACTTTATTCTCGTAATTTCGATTTTATTCTTGAAACATTTCGACTTTATTCTCGAAAAATTTTGACTTTATTCTCAAAAAATTTTGACTTTATTCTCAAAACATTTCAACTTTAATCTCGTAATTTTAGATTATTTTTTAACGTGTCACTAAAATGCTGTTGTAGACATTAAACATTTTTACTTTATTCTCTGAATATTTCGACTTTATTCTCTAAACATTTCGACTTTATTCTCATAATTTGGGATTATTTTTTTTTAACGTGTCACTAAAATACTGTCGTAGACATTAAACATTTTTACTTTATTCTCTGAATTATTCATCTTATTTCTATAAACATTTCGACTTTATTCTCGAAAAATTTTGACTTTATTCTCAAAAAATTTTGACTTTATTCTCAAAACATTTCAACTTTAATCTCGTAATTTTAGATTATTTTTTAACATGTCACTAAAATGCTGTTGTAGACATTAAACATTTTTACTTTATTCTCTGAATATTTCGACTTTATTCTCAAAACATTTCGATTTTATTCTCTAAACATTTCGACTTTATTCTCATAATTTGGGATTATTTTTTTTTAACGTGTCACTAAAATACTGTCGTAGACATTAAACATTTTTACTTTATTCTCTGAATATTTTGACTTTATTCTCGTAATTTCGACTTTATTCTCGAAAAATTTTGACTTTATTCTCAAAAAATTGAGACTTTATTCTCAAAACATTTCAACTTTAATCTCGTAATTTTAGATTATTTTTTAACGTGTCACTAAAATGCTGTCATAGACATTAAACATTTTTACTTTATTCTCTGAATATTTTGACTTTATTCTCGTAATTTCGATTTTATTCTTGAAACATTTCGACTTTATTCTCGAAAAATTTTGACTTTATTCTCAAAAAATTTTGACTTTATTCTCAAAACATTTCAACTTTAATCTCGTAATTTTAGATTATTTTTTAACGTGTCACTAAAATGCTGTTGTAGACATTAAACATTTTTACTTTATTCTCTGAATATTTCGACTTTATTCTCTAAACATTTCGACTTTATTCTCATAATTTGGGATTATTTTTTTTTAACGTGTCACTAAAATACTGTCGTAGACATTAAACATTTTTACTTTATTCTCTGAATTATTCATCTTATTTCTATAAACATTTCGACTTTATTCTCGAAAAATTTTGACTTTATTCTCAAAAAATTTTGACTTTATTCTCAAAACATTTCAACTTTAATCTCGTAATTTTAGATTATTTTTTAACATGTCACTAAAATGCTGTTGTAGACATTAAACATTTTTACTTTATTCTCTGAATATTTCGACTTTATTCTCAAAACATTTCGATTTTATTCTCTAAACATTTCGACTTTATTCTCATAATTTGGGATTATTTTTTTTTAACGTGTCACTAAAATACTGTCGTAGACATTAAACATTTTTACTTTATTCTCTGAATTATTCATCTTATTTCTATAAACATTTTGACTTTATTCTCGAAAGTTTGGCTTAATTTTTAAAACATTTCAACTTTATTCTTGAAACATTAACCCCCGGTTTTACATAAAATGTTTAAGCATAGTCCCAGACTATAAAGTGTAAATCCGGGCTGTTTCAGCTGAAAGAAACTTGCACTGACTGCCTTCAATTTGTCTCAATGTGTTTTTCTAAGACACGTTTATAAAAATGACTTAAATGTCCTAATTGAACAATGACCTAATCCTGTCTTAGTCTAAGCCCTGTCTGTGAAACCAGGCCTTAGACTTTATTGTCGTAATTTCGACTTTATTCTCAAAATATTTTGACTTTATTCTCAAAATATTCAGACTTTAATCTCGTAATTTTAGTTTTTTTTAAGTATCACTAAAACACTGTTGTATAAATTAAACATTTAAAATGTATTCTCATAGTTTTGAATAATTTTTCAAATATGTCAAACGCATATAATTTAAACAACAATTACGATATTATTGTAGACGATATATATTGCACATAAACTAGATTTTAGATGTTTATTGCAGTCCAAATAGATAGTTCTGAGCTTTAGTATCTGATCATAATACAAAATAGGCAAAAGTCTAAAGCTTTTTAGAGCATTCAGAGAGTCATTTTGATAATATGCTCATATTCAGAGCCACTTAATGAATAATTCATGACTATTTGCATTCTTGCCCTTTAAGAGACTAGCTAAAGATCTAAATCAAGAGAAACACTCTTCATTGTGTTCGTGAAAATGGGACTGGGTGACTATTCCCAGAATGGGTCACGGTGAACACGCAATATGCCAATTATATTACTCAGCATCACATTAGCATTTACATAACAGACCAAAATATAGTTTCATGATTGCAAGGTCTTCTTTCAACAAAACACTTGATCTCAGCACATCATAATGAAATAAGCTGGCTATCAGAAACATCTTTTCCGGTTGACCTTTGCTTAAAGACACGCATGGATTCCCTACCTCAGATTATTTGATGAATATTAAATTAGCACCTGTCAATCCCATGTGGTTGAGCTTCCTCGCAGAGCTTGGATGAAACAGGATTGGCTACATCTGGAGACTGACGCTGTTGCCTTTTCAAGTCATCCACACAGGGAAGAGTATCCAGGGCAGGTTTACTGCAGCACTTCCGGAAATCCACAGACATGGCATCCAGTTTGGACTCACTGCAGAGAACTTTCTGAAAGCTTGTTATCTATTATTAAAGTAAAAGAACAATGAATCAGGCTCTTTCACTCAGTCTGCTCCATGTGCTTTTTCTCTTGAAAAGGAAGTATTTAACCACATCTCATCATTTCCTTCTCTTCGTATTTTGACATAAATGTCACACTTACAAAATGTAACCTAAAATTGAATGGCATAAATGATAATGATAAAACTGAACTGAACAGGAACAGCAGCTTTGATAAAAGCATTATTTGACTGCTGGTATTGTTGTGCAGGTACAGATAAAAAGGCTGTTCTTTCAACAGCACTAAAGTAGCTCCAAGAAATTAGTATAGTAACCAGTAAATGCCCATAAAACTACATTCAGAGCCAATGAGTCATTTCCGATTAGAAGGAAGTGAGTATTATGCTGTTCAGTTGGTATGTTTTTCATCAGTTACCAACAAAGAGCATCTTTTTGTTTGTCATATCATCAGATATCTTGTGAAGCGGAACAGGAAAATACACCACCATAAGGATCACTGGTCAAAAGAATTGTCCCAAGAGACATTTGAACCTTTGTGCTGCTCATTGTGGTTTGTTGGAACACAGAATCGAGCGCTACTCCCCCTCCTTGACCCTTCTCCTCACCTCTTCAATTATACATTCAGGTTGGGGCTGTAAACAGCATTTTTCAAGCCCAGACTGGAAACGGCCTGACATGGCTGATGCTTCCTCAAAGGACAGTCCTAGGAGATTTCCATAATATGCAGACAACCTATAAATATGACATCATTTACATATGTAAGGAAATGTCCATGGTATGTAATGAGCATGACACATTTCATGTACACGTTTATACAGGAAGCAAAACGGATCTTGCATGTGCTGCTCCTAAATTGGATCACATGTCCTTGTACTATTTTAAGCATCATTATGGTTAAATAGTAAAAAGTAGAGAGAAAGAACAACTGAAGTGTAGGAGAAAAAGAAGCATGTGTAATATTTTTCAGAAATGTTCTTTTCCTTTCCTCATGTCGTTTACTGTTGGGAAAAAAATCTCCTCACAGCACTTTTTTATTCAATGAAAGCTCATGGTGACCACGGTAAACACCATAAAAGTCTATATTAGCCATGCAGTAAAGAGTGGTTCTGTAATGACTTCAAATTTTTAGGCCAACCCAATTTTTTAGAATTGGTCTTTTATAGATTTTTTCTTAAAATAAGATCTGGGGTAAACATTGCTTGAAAAAACATTCACATAAATTTTGTCCTGCAACAACAGTCATAACTTGATTTTTAAAAGTTAGGTTAGGAGGTGAAGATTGATAAACTGTGGTCTCTATTAACTGTTGTCGTAACGAGATCAACAAAACAAAACAAAATCAAAATCTATTGGCCAATTTAAAGGTGACATCATGAAAATCTGACTGTTTTAAGTACTATAATCGGGTCCCTGGTGCATCTACCAACCCAGAAAACGTGAAAAAGAACAACCCAATAAAATGGTTTTGATAAGCCTTTCTCTGCAAGCTTAAAGTAGATGGGATCTTAATATAATAATACCAAGGGCCGACAAAAAGTTTGAGCAAAGCATTCTAACTGTTCTGTCATTGGCTGTACAGACGAGCACAGAACACTATTTAGAGTCCCAGCCTCAGAGGAGATGAGAGCAGTGGATTTGTTGATTTATTTACTGTATATTACGCTGCTGCCACACAGATTTAATGGAAACGTGATTTCTTTCCCAGCTGTTTACTTTCACTAACATAACCGACTTTTTTGTAACTTGTGTGTTTTTAAAATAAACTTGTGTGTATTTGACAGTTTAAGTGCAATAAGACATAAAAGAGTTTAGTTTAGTTTAGTACTTGTGTGGTGTGTGATTGTCGCTTTCTGTGCGGGTGCTTGGGATTTGTGTGCTCAGAAAACCCTATATCAGAAGCTGTAAAGGCATAGCCCTATTCTAGAAATGGGGGTGGGGAGCTGCAGCTTATTTGCATTTAAAGGGACAAGCACAAAAATAGCGTGTTTCTGCTTCCACTCAAAATAGGCATTTTCAAAATTATTTCATGAATGACCTGTGGTGTATTTTGAGCTGAAACTTCACAGACACATACACACCTGAGACTTATATTACATTCTTTAAAACACCCCAAAAGATACTGTCACTGTTGTGCATTAAACACATTTAAAATGGCATTGTAGACTTGTTTTAAGATTGAGAGCAGGTAAACATAGTGAGAGTGGGAAATTTCACTCTTCTCCTTCTTGGTCTTTATAATTCATGTCTGCACACAGGTTTCCTACTAGTTCAAGAAATCTCTTGTTTTTTAACAGCATCCTTGTTACATGGTACATGTACTTACTGTAGTAATTACAGTAAATTATACATAATTACATGCAACTAACCCAAACCTTAACACACAGAAAGTACCAGTCGCGTTTCCTCCGAGGAGCCAAGGAAGGCCTCTCCTCAAAATTGAATGAGAATATAAAGTGCAAATATGACTAAATATGATCTAAAACATTTATGTAGATCGGGAGGAGCATTCCATTCACAAACAAAAGTCATCCACTGTGTCTTTAGTGGCTCAGCTTTCAGGAGTAAATGACGACTGCTATGTCCATTATTACATGCAACAAATGATCAAATCTCAATCGCTTAGGAGCCATTCTTGTCTACGTCCCTGCTCTGGAATAGAAACAATGGCGATCGTGCTGTTACAGCTCACTCGGGTGGGTCTGAGGTAATATGGCTGTGACAATCAATCTATCGTGGGAGTGGCCTCTGTCTGTGTTATGTCACAACAACAAGAAGCTGAGAATGGCTGCATTTGAAAAAGGGGAAGTTATTTTTACAATCCACCACTGGGTGGATTTTCATCATTATAGGGTAGATGTGTACACACACTGCCAACACACATGGTATGTAATGGTATGACGAATCTGTGCGAGCCATGGCATATTTACCCAAACTTGAAGGATTTCAAATTCACTTGGTTGTTGCAAACATTGGAGAGAAACCTCAGAAAAATGCCGGAGCTTCGCATTTGAAGTCTCTGTAAACAGACAGGATTTGTAATAAGACATTTTACTAATAAATCCACATCAACCACCACCATTCATTACCATGATTATCATAATTTTTTTCATTTTCACAATCATTACTAAGGTTTTGACCTACATAAATGAAACCGATTTCAACTGATTGACATCATTATATTAATCACCCTTATCCTCATAATCATTTAAATCATTTCATAATTCTGTTCCCTTAGACAAATTGCAAGACAAATAGCACGCCTCCCCCTACACAGGAACTAAAATAAAGACATTTAATTAGTAGCTGTTTAAAGCAGTGTGGGCAGCAGAAAGCAGATTTTAGCTCTGTGAACAGCAGATGTGAGTCTGCCATCGCAGGTTTTGTTTTGACAATAATATCTTGGAATCCTGTTTGTTCCTTACAATATACCATGCAAGAGCCTTCAGGCAATTTGATACCAAAAGCAGACACACAATACACAATGATGATTATTAGCACCATTACAGGCTGGCAAAGCACCCTTTAGCTTCTATATAGCGGCATATGGTACTTATGTTTGATTGTCTTCGGACAATACACAGCAACAAAGCAAACAATTATGCTTACACAGGAAGTGTGTGCGGTATCCCATCATCCAAAATAAAGCAAATGTCTATCTCTTAATGATTAGCTCATTTTGACTTGGAACTGGTCATTGTTTTTTTTTTTTTAAAAAAAAAACAACTCTCATAAATGACATTTTTAGCTGTAGAAAATTAAGTTGTTTCTAAGCCAACAGAGCAATAAGAGCCTATTGTGTGCTATGTTTCTGGAAGTACATTATTTTTCATCAGCTTCTAATTAGACAGCTTATTATGTCAAATGCATGCATTATGAGTTAATGAGTGCATCACTTCTGAAAACAAAAATAATAACAAGTCTCCATGCTGGTACATAACCATTCTGTTATGTAACTTTTAGACATTTTTGTATGTCTAGGTGTCTGCTGAAAAATGGATGTACTGACAGCACAAAAACAGAAAAATGTTACACATGCACATCTTCTAGAAATGGAATATCTTTATAAATCCTTTATATTATGAATGCATTTGTATAGTTACATTCTACTTCTACTGTGCATATTTGGACATTTTATGAACCTACAAGGATTTTAATGTTCTTTAAAGAAGTTTCTTTTGCTCACAGAGCCTGCATTTATTTGATCCAAAATACAGCAAAAGAAGTAATATTGTGAAATTGTCACGGTCACTTCGTGTAAAGAGGCGCAAGGCGATGACAAAGTCAAAAATAAAAAGTTTTTAATATACTCCACAAACAGGTTGACACCAGAACACAAAGGACTAAATAAACCTTATTGCTGGACAAAGAGATAAGCACACAAACCAACTTATAAAGGACACTAATTAAATGCAAACAGGTGATGGAGATAACAATAATAAGGGCAGGAAAACCAAATATGGGCATACACACGGGAGAAACCAAACCGGCAGTTCACAGGGGTGTTACAGAAATATTTTTACTATTCAAAAGAATTGCTTTCTACTTGCCTGAATAGTAAATCTACTTGTATTTTTTGATGAATAGAAAGATCAAAATATCAGCATTTATCTAAAATAAAAAGCAACATTGTAACATTATACTATTCAAAAACTTGAAGTCAGTATAGTTTTTTTTGGGGAAAAGACATTTGAGAAATGAATACTTTTATTTATCAAGGATGCTTTACATCGATCAAAAGTGATGATAAAGACATATAATGTTACAAAAGATTTCTATTTCAGATAAATGCTGTTCTTCTAAACTTTCTATTCATCAAAAAACCTGAAAAATTCTACTCAGCTGTTTTCAACATAATAATAATAAATGTTTTTGAGCAGCAAATCAGAATATTATAATGATTTCTGAAGGATCACTGGAGTAATGATGCTAAAATTCAGCTTTAAAATCACAGTAATAAATTACATTTTAAAATATATTCAAACAGAAAACAGTTATTTTAAATATTTCAATATTTTACTGTTTGTGCTGTACTTTAAATCAAATAAATGCAGACTTGGTGAGCAGAAGAGCCTTTCAAAAACTTTTGACTGGTAGTGTAAATGCTGTCAGAATACGTGTAAAATATATCACTACTGATAGCATTGCGTTGTACTGTACATACAAATACAATACAAAAAAGAGAGAGAGAGAGAGAGATTTGTTTAGTTAAAATTTTTCGTTCGTGAAAAAAAACAGAATAATGTTTCTTGATCTGAAATACTATATATAGTACTCAGTCTTAGCACTCAACTAAAGCTATCACAAATGATATTAAAACAATATGAGTATAAATAATAAAAAAGAGAAACATTCAGGTCTACATTGAGCCATTACGTCCGGTATTAACTTTTCTGAAGCAATTACATTTATTGTTTATGCCCCCAGACATCATATTAAATATATTCTCTCTGCACCTAGACAGGGGAAGGAGTCAAACTTGTCTTGGGTAGGAAACTGCAATTGGCATATCATGCCATATTCATTCAAATTGTTATAAAAACGGTCTGGTTGTACGATTTTAGTCTCCTGACGTGGTGTATTTTCTATTTATTTAGAGTTTTAATTCTCGCCTAAGTATAAGAGGTTGCAAGTTTAAACCTTTCGCAACATACCATTTTTTTTTAAATAAATGAAACTTTTTATAATTACATATTTTAGAAACTGTAGCATACAAGATTTTTGGTGGGGTCTAAGGTGAAAGACAGGTGACTGTCTGTCTCCCCTGCGTAACAACGACTATAGTGCTATCTAACCACACATTGTATTGTATTTTTCAAGTCTGAGCCATTTCTGGACCCCACAACAGAATATCTATAATTTGCTTTTTTTGTAACCTTTTGACCACCATTCCCTGTTATTTCGGTGCCAGTTACTTCAGTCGTGACGTCTAATAATACGGCCCTGTAAGATGTCTTACCTGAATAACAACTATTATGGTTGGAATGATATGTAGCGTCTTACTGTGTGTGCGCGTGTGATTGCAAATGACAAAGTGATAAAATATAATCAGCATTAAATACATTCACCCAACATCACCCCTCTCGCTGGGGTCGTGCCACCCCAGGGTTTCCAAAGAATGTAATCAGAAATGTGTGGTTCACACTACCTCTTGGAGGAAACAAGAGTTTTTGACAGCAGGGCGGCAACATCTCTCAGCCATTCTCACATGGTTCTGAGTAGCATTAAGAACAAAGCCTGCTGGGATGTTTCTGTGCCGCCGGGCAAACTCGTACACATACCTGAGGGAGAGAAAATAATGACTTATGACGTCAAGACGGTAAATCAAAGCCCTTCAAGGTGTGAGTCATAAAGGGCACAGCATATTCTGTTCCCCTATTAGTAACTTCAGAAATCAAAGCCACCGAAAGTGTTTCTTTGTTTTAATCCTATCAAAACAGCATATAATCTTCATGTTTACGCATGGATGGGGGTGTGTTGTCACCAAAAGATTTTATTATGAAAATGAAAATCTGTTGTCCCAAGGCTTATTTTAGAACGGAATGATTCATATGACTACACCAATTTAGCTTCATTATGCAAATCTTTGTTGAGAAGAGGTAAGAAAAGAAGAGACATATGAGCTAAAAGGGTTTCAGGCATGCTGTTCTGTAAGCATGATGACATGACATGACATGATATATAAAAGTGATTACCAACCGTGTACCAAAGCATCAAAATTATAAAATGTAAATTATGACTGTTACATATACAAGATATATTTTATTGGCAATAGACCGATTTTGTGTTTCCAAACAGTGATGACGTTTTTGTTGGCTGGCAGAAAATGATTGTTTTAAAGTAGCAGTTTATCACAAAACCAGTCATAAGTCGCTGGAGTATATTTGTAGCAATAGGCAAAAATACATTATATGATTGAGTTTTAAAAATCATTAGGATATTAAGTAAAGATCATATTCCATGAAAATATTTTGTAAATTTCCTACCATAAATATATATAAATCTAATTTTTGAAAAGTAATATGCATTGCTAAGAACTTCATTTAGACAACTTTAAGGCGATTTTCTCAATATTTAATTTTTTTTGCACCCTCAGATTCTAGATTTTCAAATAGTTATATCTCGGTCAAATATTGTCCTATCACAACAAACCATACATCAATGGAAAGCTTATTTATTCAGCTTGACCCTTATAGCTGGTTTTGTGGTCCAAGGTCACATATGTCTTATATGAACTGCATAATGTGCATATGTAAATCTTATGCAGACCTACGGTGCCTTGCAAAAGTATTTATATCGCATAATTTTTGTCACATCGTTATGTTGCTGCTGCTTTTTTTCTATATCAATCTGTATCAAATATACACTCCATGATGTGTTCAAGCCCAGACTCTGGCTAGACCACTCAAGGACATTGACAGAGTTGTCTATAAGACACTCTTTCTATGTGCTTAGGTGTTATTGTCCTGCTGGAAGGTGAACCTTACGCCCAGTCTGAAGTTCTGAATACTCTGGACAGAGTTTTCATTAAGGCTCTCTCAATATTTAGTGCATTAAGCTATTCTTCTACTCTGACAAGCTCCTCAGTTTCAGCCACTGAGAAACAGCCCCACAGCATGAGGCTGTTACCACGACACTTTTCCTTTTGGGATGGTACTCTGCAGGTGATGAGCAGTACCTGGTTTCTTCAAACATGATGCTTGGAATTGAGATTCATCAGACCAGAATCTTTTTTCTCAGTCTGATGGTACTTTAGGTGCTTTTTGGCAAATTCCAATTGTGTTACCATGTGTCTTCACTGAGGAGAGGATTGAGTCTTGCCACACTGCCATAAAACCCAGATTGGCGGAGTGTTGCAGTGATGTTTGACCTTATGTAGGTTTCTCCTATCTCCACATATGATCATGGAGCTCAACTAGAATGACCATCAGGATCACCACTCTAATCAAAACCCTTCTCCATCGGTTGCTCAGTAGGAAGAGTCCTGGCTGTTTCAAACTTCTTTTGTTAAGGGTAACAGAGACTACATGCTTCTGTGAATTTTCAATGCAGCTGAATTATTTCTGAATTCTCCCCCAGGTGTGTGGCTTGATGCAATCATGTTTCTGAGCTCTACAGACAGTTTGTTGACCTTAGAGCTAGGTTTTTGCTCTGATATGCATTTTCAGCGGTTCAACCTTTTATTAGGACTTGTGCCTTTTCAAATCAACCCATTCAATTGAATTTGGTTAACCACAGGTTAACTCTACTGGTATAGTATAGTATTTTATAGCTTTCCCAGAAAAGGGTATGAATACTTATGCAATTGAATCATTCAAGTTTTTCATTTAAAAAAATTTTGCAAAGATGTTAAAAACCTGTTTTTTGCTTTGCCATTATGGTATATGGAGTGTAGATTTATGTGGAAAAAGAAGTAATTTAAAGCAGTTTAACATAAGGCAGCAACATAACAAAATGTAAAAAAAAAAAAGGGGAATACTTTTGCAAGGCACTGTGTTGTTTCAATCAGCAGAGTAATCATAGCAAGTTTCATCCATTAATGTATTCGTTTAAATGTCTGTGTTTAGCTTTAAATGACGTCTTTGACGACAATATTCTATAAAAATAATTGCCATTCTGATTCTGACATCCAAAGGCACAACAATAATTTTTTTTTCTTATTCCATGGACTTCACCCATGTCCCTCCACTTGTCACCAGTATTTTTCTGCTACCACAATGTGCATTCTGTGAGTTTTAGTGTTTATGTATTTATATATTTGTATTTTTTTTTATCTTATGCAGCCAATCAAATGAGTATAAAACTAAAAATATAAAATAATGGTAATATTTAACAAACTGCCGACAGGAAACTTAATTAGTGTGTCTAATTTGAAAGAACATATTGCTCTGGTTTTGAGTACTTGACTAATGGGGCTGTGGGGACAGGTTTTGTTCTTTTTGTTCAAATCGGCTAAAACACTTCTGATGTATACAGAAATCTGCCTCAGTGTGTCAACAAAAGGTAATTATCTCTCCTCGCTACTAAAGCAAACACAATCAGAGGAGACTATAACGGCCAAAAAAGATAATTAACACTTTGATAGGTGGCAATATTTTATTTATTTATTTAATTCATTTCAGGACTAAGTCCTTCTAAATGGCTTTAAATTGGCTTTAAATAGAAGTTCTGACCAAGTGGCCTCCCCTGAGGCAAACCAGCCCAATAAGCAATTATCACTTCCACCTGACTATTAAGCCCAAATGTATTTCCTAGGCAAAAAAGGAAATAAAATTGGCCAAAGCATGTTCAGCAAATAAGGTAATATTGTCTCTAGTTCCATGGATAAATTACACACACTCAAACATGATGGCATTCATTTTAAAATTAACTCCCAACAGAGCAGTAGGGAAAAAAGACAATTGCCATGAAAATGTTTGCTATTATAGCTCACAAAAATATAACTCGTTAAAGCAGCACAGAATTTGCAGGTTTAGGATCTGCTCTTGTAGAATCAGGATTGGTAATTCAAGCAGGACATTTGGTACCACTGTATGGAAACTTCATTGTGTAAATTTGTAACTCAGTTGTCTAAAAGCCAAGTCACACTGCAACAGAAGGCAACAAATGGCAACAGAAACATTTATCAGGTTTTGTCTGATCAGTGTGTTACCTCTGTTGGCACCTGTTTTCACAGATTGAACGTGTAAATCTATGTTTTTTGGTTCTTGGAACATCTGAGAAGTGACATACTGTACTCGATTGGCTATTGGCGTTGGTCTGCATTTCTCGGTACAGTGTGAACAGGCCTTAAAGGGATATTCCACCTAAAAATGAAAATTCTGATGTTAATTACTCACCCTCATGTCATTCCAAACCCGTAAGACCTTTGTTCACCATCAGAACACAAATTAAGATATTTTTGATGAAATCTATGCTGTCTATGCAGGGTCAGAAAGCTCTCAAATTTAATCAGAAATATCTTAATTTGTGTTCCAAAGATAAACGAAGGTCTTACAGGTTTGGAACAACATGAGGGTGAGTAATTAATGACATAATTTTAATTTTTAGGTGATCTATCCCTTTAAGGTAAGTCTACAGATTCTGAAAAGTGTATAATATCCAAAATGTGCCACACAGTGGTAAAAAGACCAAGACTAAGGATGATCAGAAATGACTGGCAGACAAAAAGTTGTCACAAAAAACAAAAAACAAAAACAAACAAAAAAATTAGTATACATATTTATATATACACTATGATTAATAAAGAAAGAAGAATGAAAGAAAAGGAAAAACTGGTCTCAGAATTTTCCATGACCAAGGTGTTGCTGAAAGGAAAGGAAAGGAAAGGAAAGGAAAGGAAAGGAAAGGAAAGGAAAGGAAAGTGGATGAATAATAAGAAAGTAATGCTCTCCAGTCTTCAGAGCCAAAGTCTTTTTATCAGTGTGACACTAACAAATGGATGTTATCATAATCCATTAGGCTTACATTGAAATTTTTTCTCTAATCATGCTACACCTAGGAGAACAGTTTTGAAAAAAATCATGGCCATTCAGAAAAAACTAAATAGCCAGTGATTTTTCTGAGGTAATGTAATTGGGATACATCATTCTAATGAATGCTTTCAGAAGGAAATGCTGAATTTGCAGATCCAAGTTGTGAGAGATGCTTTTCTACCACTGTAACGTATAAGAAAGTTTTTACTCAGGGAACATTTTCTAATATACTCTTTCACAGCTGCAAATCAAGAAAAAAATCCCTAGAGTTTGTACTGTCTGAAGTGTTAAGTTAAAACTAGATAGGAGGAATAATTCTTACTTTTTCAAACTACATTTTATTAGGGTTTTTTCAAGTCTGGACAGAGCCTTTTCAAATAGAGGATTTCTGAAGACTGTAAAAAAAAAATTACAGTGAATTTAACAGTAAAAAAAAAACTGTAAAAATGCTACAGTAAAACCTGTTAAATGGTTAACGGTAAAAGACCATAAAATTTACAGTGAATAACCGTAAATTGATATTCCCTATGTTACATTTTTTTTAGTTTTGATGTTTGTTTTGTTGAAATAACTCTTTCTTAGTTTTTTTCTTAGCAGTTTTGTACATTATGGTTATGTTACATCTAATGTCGTTAAATGAATGTTTATTGCATTATTTCAGTTTCATGTGTTATCATGATGGTGTTTAGTGTTTGTATGAATGACACTGTGCACCTTCTATATTTAATGAAATGACGGTATTTACCTGTCAATTTAAGTGAAAACCGTACAACTTAAAACATTGCTTCTGTATTTTTTACTGTAAAATTTCAGCAACCACAGCTGACGTTTTTTTTTTTACCATAAACCTTTTTTTGTTTCTTTTTTTCTTTTTTTTTTTTTTTTACAGTACAGCAATGTATTTATGCTCAAGATGCTGTCTTCTGTTTTTATTTCCCCAATTAAGCCTAAAGCACTGTGGTCATGATAAGGATTCTAATGGGACAAATCTTACCTGACAGCATAGTCCTTCTCGTTTTTAGTGTACTCGGTGCAGATCTCTTCATTTGTGGGGTCTATTAGGGAGGGCAGCTCATCTACAGAGTACCGTAGTGAGGCCAGACAAAGTTTCCTCTCATGACCCTGAAGTGTGCAGCACTGGTCGATGTCTGGATGTTTAGGGAATGGAGAGTCATTTCCGCATGACTTCTCAGAGATCTCTGTAGCCTTGGAAAGATATTGCTATGTAAATAAAAAGCAAGCAACACAACACAAAGGCAAAACAACACCACAGGAAATTACTGGCAAAATAAACCATTTAGTCTAGTGTGTGTGATAATTAAATGTTTCAGTACAAATCCATTTATCACCGTTTCTCTCTTGGAGAACTGATTTTGGTTTTCATTTATTACATTTATTAGTTTTTTTTTTTGCATGTGTGAATGATGGTCATGGTCCTTTAATGGCACCAAGATGATAAGATACATCATAATGACTATCATATGTGCTGTGAAACTTAAAGGAGAGTTATTTTAAAAAAAAAATGTCCTGGCTCTTCCGAGCTTTATAATGGCAGTGAATGGCTGTTAAGAATTTGAAGTCCAATAAGGTGCATCCATCCATCATAAAAAGTACTCCACATGGCTCTGGGGGGTTAATAAAGGCCTTCTGAAGCGAATTGAGAAAAACTTTGTCTATACTGACAAATTTATAAACCGTAATATCTAGCGTCCGCTACATTACATACACGCATTCACGAGGACGTAGGCTAGGCAAATGCGGAGGCGCAGAGGAGAGAGCAAAACAAAACACCGGTCACAAATCAGAGGTCCAAAACAAGGATTTGTAAAGAAAAATGTTGTAGGATTTAGGTATAAGCCAAGAGGAGACTGGTTTTCCCTTTCTGTAAAACAACACTTGGCTCTCGCAAGACTAGCATATTCTCAACGGAGCTTATGCTATACCTACATCTTACATAATCCGCTGGAACGCCACTCTCTCGTGAACGTGTATTTTCATTTTTGGGAGAACTATCCCTTTAAGTCTGCAGTGTTTGAAGCCTATTGAAACAGTCCTTTTAAACTGCAAATGCAGTATGAGCAATCAGCAAGTTGAGGCAGACTAGGACATTCTGCTCAAGTAATTATTTTTTAATGACATGAATGTAAGCTGTCCCCAGGGAAAGACACTGATACAATGAATGAAGCAGCGAGTGCTCTGTGCCCACACTAACTAACACACACTGTAATTAATTTGCATTGAAGTGCGCCCAGGAACTGACAACGGGAAAGTTTCCAGAGTTCAGCTGGAGTTGCCTCCAGGATACATGTTATTATCTCCATGCACAAATTAAAGGAGAATTTTATTTGTATTTATAACCGAAGAAGCTTTCTTTGAAAATAAAGCCAGCATCTAAGCAACAGGATAGCAGAGAAAAGAAATGCAGGGTTCTCTGTAGGGTCGTGGGACCTCTTTTTTGGTCGCGCCCCCTTTAAACAAGATTTTTATTCATTTAGTTTTTTGTGGGTTTTATGCTGCTGCTAAGGCATAGAACACACATAGGCCTTTCCTCCTCACCAACGCAATTAACACTGTGTCTACACCAGACGTGAGCGTCAAAATACAGTAGAACCCATTATAATCAGTACCTATTATAAAATTCAATCACTGTGTCTACACCAGACGCTACAGCTGCCACAACGCAACAGCTCTACACTGGACGTGACAAAACGATCATTGCAAATCATTTTAAATTTGTGTCAGTACGTCATAAATAGAACAAGGCATCAGATTAACGTTCAGGGGTTTGTTGCGCTGCTCCACATCCAGTATAGACAGCATGTTTCCAAAAGTAGCTTTGTTGCGTCCCGTGTAGAGCTGATGCGGCGCACCGCAACAACTGTAGCGTCTGGTGTAGACACGGTGAGTGTAGCCAAAAGCAAGATATGCCTCCTCATATTTTCTACATTTAGCTTTTGAATGACTAGCACCTGCCTGGGTCTGTGCGACTTCATTTATGGCTTTTCTCTTCCCTTTCACATACCGATCCGTCTCCCATTCTAAGTTACGTCCTTTGACTGTTTACTGTTTTATTTCTTTTATTTTGCTGCTGATGACCCGCGTTGGGGGCAGTACCCCCCAAATGACTCGATGGGCCCCCGTGCACATGATCACGAGCAAACTTACTATTGAGAAAGAAAAACATTTGTTCTGATCTAGCATTAAATATTGCCAAGCAAATCATTTAGCTCAAAGAACTACTAATCTGTACAACAGGACGCTAATAACTCAGTGTTTCCATCCACATTTTTTAATGCACATTTTGGTATATTGCATTAAAAAAATGCTGGACGGAAATGCCAAGATGTGTATAAATTCTAAAAATGCATGTTTTTTTTTTTTTTTACGCACTCAACTAGGTTAAATTCTTATCCAGTAAGAAAACGTGCATAAACTACAGTGGAAACACCTTAATGCGCATTAAAAAATACATGAGACTTTGCGAAGGGACAACATAACTGCACTAACCAACGAACTGATTTTTTTTGCATAGCATCTGAAATGCTAGTTTTTTTATTCTAAAATGCGTGAGCAAAGTCTTGTTGAAGTGCTTTGTTATAATTAACTCCCAGATCTGCGTTCCCAAACAGCAGACTCCGAAAATAAGCTAACATGACTGCGTTTCATCTGCGCGCTCTGATTTTTTACAGTCTACATCTATATGACCAAAAATCACATAGTATTTTAAGTTGTTTCCTCTACTATAAGGAAAAAAATTCTAAGCTTTCGTGCTGGAGCCTCTTGTTGGAAATATTTGTATTTGTGCCAAATAAGAGATGTATTGGTGCATTTCATTTTCTCTTTAAATTTGCTTTGGTTATACTTTTATGTTGTTTTTTAAATTAATTCCTTTATAATTTGTGTTTTATTTTATAATTTGTCTGTTTTTTTGCCATTAAAATTTGTGTTTTATTTTGTAATTTGTCAGTTAAATAAATTCATTTTGGTTAAACTTATATATGAAGAGTTCCGATGCAAAACTCTCTAAAAGCCATCTCGGTCAAAAATGAGATAATGATAATGAGTGAATGCTCTTGACACATATTATACATCCATCATATACTTTTACTTCAAACTCGCCAAAATCTCACCCTCGGCTCAATCAGAAGTACCAGTACTTACATAGAAACCTATACATAGGAGCCTGATAAAAATGCATTTTTTGAAGAAATGTGTCAGATGGATTTAGAAGCTTTTGCATCTGAACTCTTCATATGTTCTTTATAACGAATGGCATTATAAATTGTGATTTACTTTAGAATTTGTATATATATGGGGAAATATATACATATGCAGTTGTTCTTGGGTCTTTAGAAACCTCTCTCACTAGTTTTCTTTCCAAAGTTTTTGAAATCTTTCGCTTCCTGCCTCTGTCCGTCTTGTTCTCCACTGTGTTGGTCTCTTTAAACTTCTTGATAATGCATCTCAATGCAGTTCTTGACACCTGAAAAAACTTTGATAAACGTGTGTATCCTTCTTTATCTTTATGAGCATTACAAATTCTTTCTCTCAAGTCCAAACTAATTTCTTTTGTCTTTGCCATGATGACAGTGCATATTATTTCACTAGTTGTTTTGCAAGATACTAATCCTCAGCCCAAATTAGGTTAATTTGGCAAGTCATTGGACAACAGTGGTTTGTTCTATAGCTAAGCTAATCAAACTAATAATTTCTTAAGGGGGCTAATAATATTGACCTTTTTTTATTTATTTATTTTTTAATTCCTTTATTCAAGCAACTATAAGAAATCAGACTTTCTCTAGAAGAAAAAAATAATAGGAATGTGAAAACATTCTCTTGCTCTGTTAAACATCACTTGGGAAATATAAAAAAGAAATGTAAAATTTCACAGGAGGGCTAATAATTTTGTCTTCAACTGTACATTTGGTTTATTTTATTATTCTTTAAAAAAAAAAAATCTAGTGATTTTTGTATTTTCTCACTAATGTTGATAATGGTTTCCATGTTCACCATTCTAAGTAAGTGGCCTTTTGCCATTTCTTTGGTATTTTATAGGATATTGGAGATAAAGGACAAGAATCAATAGGGGCAAGCGAGTGGAATTACACTGGGAAATGTCACAAGGCAAATTTAAATTCAGGCACCAAACTCAATATGTTGGAGCATGTGTGCTAACAACCGTGCCACTGCTCACATTCAAACATTCTTTTATACCAGCTATAATTTTATTTATTTATTTTTATTTTTTTAAATGAAAAACTCTCTCACCCATCTCTGGTCAAACCAGTCTTATATAAATTGAAAGCCATTGCAAAGGTCTGGCTAACACACCAGTGATGTACTTAAGCAGAATGAAAAGAAGCTTGATGACAGGAACACATGAAAATGTGATGTAATGAGTTTAGCTGTAGCTGATGATTAAGACGAGATGAGATTTATACAGTCAGGCATAATAAAAAGTACAACCTGTCAATGAGAAGACCATCAAGGGTGAGAGACTTCTGAAAAGATTGGTCTGTGTGAGTTAGGGATGTAATTACGTTAACTACCTCCAGAACTTCCACAGTAATTAGAATGTGAGTCTATTTGAGGTATGTTGTGCTACATCTAGCATGTGATTCTGCTCCAGTTCTGCTTAATGTTCATGCCTCCGAATGCACAGTCTGGAAGTAATTGATAGGGAGTGTATAAATTTAGCATACCCTACATTTAGCTATGGTAGATTTTGGTATCTTCAAGGGTTTAGCAACCATTTACGTAGCCCTTTAGATTTTACTAAACACTTACATGCATTTAACTAAGGCCTTTCACACTTTAACATTTTAATATAGGGCCATTTTCAAATCATAGGTTATCTTGTTTCATTTCACATCTAGGTTAGCAATTAGTCCAATTAATAATGGGTATTCAGGTTGCAAGATGCCAAACTTGTCCACCCTTCGGTTAACATACCTTTGCATATTCATGAGGGCAATAAAATATATTGGGGAAATAGAGCTTGCCACCTGCTTTATTAAGCGCATGTCCATCTGTGCATGTGTTTCTGTTTTAAGTCTCCTGATGCACACAAAAGCAATGCCAAATAACTGCCGTCACTTTTTTCTCCCAGACACTGGAATAAACATGAAAATTTTTGACTGTTCAAAAAGCGCATGAATATTTAATACACTCTTTTAAATGCTTTTAGTTGCATATTTCCTTTCGGGGCACTTAATTCTGAAAACGTTCGCCATGTGACTGACTCATCAAAGGCAGTAGACATGCGAAAAAAGGCCAATTTCACGCCTTTCAGACTTTTAAAAAAATACATCTGTCACTATGATGTAATGAAATACTTGTAATTTATGTTGCTTGTAAAAAATATTTCTTCAAAATACGCGGTTGCTGATAAAATAATTCCTCAGCCCATGGTTAGCACCGCTTTGTCTCTCCAGCAGTTTTTCATTAAAAACTTTCAGTTTATTTGTGATCTTTACCCAGGGTTAAATGGTGATAACCCACGGTTGAGGTTGAGAACAGTGTGCAATTCTTATTTGTGTTTTATTTAAAATAGTTAACAGAGTTGTAATTAAATTAGTTTGACTAGTCACTAAATTCTGTTCAGCCACAAAACAGTCCTTTCAAAGAGGACAACCACTTACTCCTTTATCATAGCAGTCAGGACTGGCATCATCTTTGCAGCATTTTTCTGCAAGAATGGTCATTTCATCTGCCACACAACTGACCTCCTGCAATGTCCCGTTCGGGAACTTTTGACTGTAGAGGACAATGACCCTGCGAGAGGATCAAAGGTAAAAATAGGTTATGCAAGCATGTTTAGAAAATCTCTACTAATTACATCAGAACTGCAGGGATATTGTGCAACTGTACACTTAAAACTTAAAGCCAAATATTTTGCACACATACAGAAGCAGTGCATTTATATCCATAAACTATGGTTGAGACGTAGAATTGTGTAAATCCTCAGAGAAAAGAATCCAAACTTTATACTTGCATTTTTTTAAACGTTTCGATTCCAATGGCTTTGAGCTCTTGGCAAACATTTTCCTTGGCATAGTTCTTGCCTGTAGACATACAAAAGTATTATAAAGCATAAATACATACACACAAGCACAAAATAAATACATTAGTCGACATAGCTGTCATTAGCTGTAATTTCCCATTGATTTTCTTTCATCGCACATTTATTCATCAGTTCTTCACCTGTTTCACAACAGATATTACATAATTTCAATTATTCTGTTAAACTTTTACATTATTAACACAAATCCTCAGTGTTAGAAACAAAATGAGATGTAATGAGTCTGGCTGAATCCTTCCTTATACCACTGTGGAAATACAGCCTGTAAAATACCCTTTGATTCAATAAAGTCTGTTCTTCCTACCTTTGTGAGCCAGCAAAGCTGGGACTATTAAAGCAGAAATTAAAATGAGAGCTGTGCTCCTCATATTTGACCACTGGTTGTAATGAGTTCAAATTAGGAACTGCCTCTGTGTTGCAGTTTCACAAGAGACAAAAGTGTGCATGGTCAAAAATTAACCAGGAAAATAGACAGTTATGTAAATGTTTAAATACAAACAAGACTCTGGCTTCTGTCTTAAACCCCATGACAGGGCTTGACAACTGGGTACACTGTTAGAAATTTTCCTGTATTTTTACAGCAAGTTACTGGCAGCAAGGTTGCCAGCAAGTTACTGTATTTTGTTTTACAGCACTGTACTGTAAAACAAAATACAGTAACTTGCTGACAACCTTGCTGCCAGTAACTTACTGTAAAAATACAGTATTTTTACAGTAATTTATAATTTGTTTCTACTGTAATTTGCTATTGTGTAATTATTATTGATTATTGTGTAGTTGGAATAGCACATACATAAAGTTATAACATACAATTGTGATACTACTATAATTCAGATTAACATTACAAATTAAAAGACAATCCAAACATATTTACAAAAGTATTTTTATTAAAAGTTTTAAAACATTTCAGTATGGTGTTTGCCACCCAGAGTACAGTGCATCAACAATTTACAGCCATGAAAGCATTTTAAGTAGAATATAAATGAAACAAACACATGCATCTTGAGAGCTGAATTGGCAATCAATGTCCTAAGAGAGAACTTGATTTTTCTTAAAACTATCTAAAAGTTAAACTATCTTAAAATTAGCAAAAACAACAAGAAGTGTTTCATAACCATCGTCCCTAAATGCAGGGCATGTGTGTGGTGGCAAACAGGCCACTGTCCCTCTCTGTGAAGTCCTCCTTTTAAACAAATCATTTTGGAATGAATGAAGCTGTTGACATGCAGAGTTGATGACCATCACTGCGCCACCGTCCTGATCTTCTGCTCACTCCATGTCTGGCAGTATATTTAGTCCCATCAGTGGTAAAACTGAAACACAGTCATGAAACACACACAAAGACAAAAAATATTATTCATAGAACCAAGAAAAATGAACAGACAGCATGGGGAAAATAATGAATGAAAATTCTGTAGCATAGATGAAAAATAAATAAATCAATACAGTTGAAAATTCAGAATGTGCAAAATTTATAAGAGGGATATAACAGATAAAATGCATGTTATTGTATATTTAGTACTGACCCGAATAAGATATTTCACATAAAAGATGTTTACATATAGTCCACAAAACAAAATAATAGTTTAATTTATAAAAAGTATCTATTCAAAAGTTTACATACCCTTGATTCTTAATACTGTGTTATTACCTGAATGATCCACAGTGATCAGTTTGTGATAGATTGTTTAGTGATAGTCATGAGTCCCTTGTTTGTCCTGAACATCCTGCTCACAGTTCTTTAGAAAAATCCTTCAGTTCGCAAAAATTACTTGGCTTTCCAGAATTTTTTGTATTTGAACCCTTTCCAACAATGGCTGCATGATTTTGAGATCCATCTTTTCACACTGAGGACAACTGAGGGACTCATATGCAACTATTACAGAAGGTTCAAACACTCACTGATGCTCCAGAAGGAAACATGACGCATTACAACTATAAAATTAGAAGATCAGGGTAAATTTAACTTTAAATGCTGTCTTTTGCTAAACATTTAAGTACAGTATCTTCTGTAGCTTCTGAAGGGCAGTACTAAATAAAAAAATATATATATTTAGGCAAAATAAGAAAAATTTACACATCTTCATGCTGTTCAAAAGTTTTCACCCCTTAATGGATTGTGTTTCCTTCTGGAGCATCAGTGAGTGTTTGAACCTTCTGTAATAGTTGCATATGAGTCCCGCAGTTGTCCTCAGTGTGAAAAGATGGATCTCATCATACAGTCAAAATTATATAATTATAAATTCAGCTATTATTTTCTCTTTTGTGGACTATATGTAAACATCTTTTATGTGAAATATCTTATTCAGGTCAGTACTAAATAAAAATAATGTATTCTGTATGATCCTTTTATTTTGGTAAATAATTAACATTTTGCAGATTCTGCAAGGTGTATGTAAACTTTTGAATTCAACTGTAAATAAAATGTTATTAATTTAAATAATACTTACAAAAAAATAAACTGCCTTGTGACAGCATTCCTTCTCCGCAGGGTGCACAGACAAGTGGACCACACTGTATGGCTGCAAAAAAATCAAATAAATTTGATTCAGTAATGTGTTAGCCTACTTGTTGATAATGTATAGGCTAAAGTCACATAGACTGATGCCTATACATGAGTATTTCATACACTCCAACAATACATCAGAGTTGTTTAAAAAGCATTATGTTTGACATTGCTGAAGATTTTGGCATGCATTTTATTTGTCTTTGTTGACTTATTGATCGTTATACACAGCTACAAAACTGATCTCCCGCCTAAATAATGTTAATAAACTGTAACATTACCAACATCTCTGACCCCAAACCACACATGTACATCTGCAAGTGAAATTATATTTATATTTATATATACTATGTCCAGTATTAACCGCGACCGTGAAGCGAACCGCAAATATATATATATTGCACACCATAAACTTATATTAAAACGTGCTCGTGTTTGTCAATGGCATACTCGAATTGGGCAACACTGTAAAAGGGATCCCTATAGAGATAGACAATTGTTTAATCGTAACAAATATCCCTTTTGTTTAAACACAAACTGCCGTTTATCGGTCTCTGTCATTGACAAACACGGTCATTTTACCTCACATACGTTACCACAGTAAAGCAAGCTTCGTTCAAACTCGACAGAAACCGAACAAAACTTACCAAAACGGACTTGGTTTGCCTTTCCACAGTTCTAGCAAGCATTGACTCTAGTTTTGGTCAAAATAAACCATAAACTAATTCGCTAGATATGGAAATGTCGTGATTCGTGAAGGCAGCGGGAGATTCGACTCAGAGTTTACAGCACTGAGAAAAAAGATTATAACGACCGCGGCTAAACTTGCAGTTTCATTACACACTAAAAACCATGTACACTATATGATAAAAACCTGATATTAAATTTAACTTACCGAACTTGCAGAAATTCCGTTCTGCTTCTCTCTCCGGTCAGCAGCAGTTGTGTTCTGTCTGTGTGATCTGACCACAGGTGGCGCCGGCGCGCTATTTACAGCAGTATTGCGTGGCGTATTAAAGTTAGGCTACAGCAAGGTTACAGCAACACTAAAATGTACTGTAAAATATTCCCGCCGAATCAAAATAACCCATAATGCAATATAAATTACAGTATTTTACTGTAATATATAAATGTGGTATCGTACTGTAGGTTTTTACAGTAATGTGCTGCTAAATCTACAGTGATTTCTAACAGTGTAGGGTTGCACCAGCTATTCGTAGTAACTACTATCTAGTTTGTAACTAAATCTATACATTATTTGGTTGCACCAGTTGTTCATAAGACAGGACTTAGCTAGCAGTTCATAAGCTCTATGTAAAATAATGCGTAGTCACATAATATGACGTTTACACTTAATCATCCAATAGAAACATTCAAATAGTGAGCAGAACTTGTTTAAGTGCTGTGAATTTTAATGTATCCTTCAGTCTAACTTCTTCGTCTCACGTGTACTAATGGTAAAAACAAGTTTCCATTAAAAACTAAACAATAATAACATGATGTAACCTTTTTTTTGTGGTCCAGAGTCACATGCTGTATGTAAATAACATTCGGAAACTGTAACTGAAATAAATAGTGATCAATAAATACTGAAAGAAAGGAAAAACATAAGAAATACCATTTATTTATTGTTTCAAATGCGCTGTAGATGGGGTGTTGATGACACGCAAAAAAAAAAACAAAGTATGTTTATTCACATATTGTTCTCTCTCTTAATATGTAAATGTCATATATGCATATATATAAAGGATTGAAGGTTGTCAGTTTAAAGGAGGGCATATTGTTGCAGTTTGCTCAGTCTGCTATTTTATTCCAACCGTTACTCCTGACCAGACGCTTCCGTAAATATTTAGTTTAAACATAGAGTTGCGTTTAAACTAAGTTTAATGGTGCAACGCAAACATATTTAGTATAATATTTAGTAGTGCTTAGTTGTAACTTAGTGTCCCTTTACATCGCAACTAGGCTTAGTTGCGCACAACTGGTCCAACCGGCCCCTGGTCACTCAAACTTACAATACCCTACAAAAACAGCTTTTGTGAGCATTTTAAAAGTTATACTCAGAAAGTCACCTCAGAGAATTAAAGTTGATCTAAAAATAGCTTAGATCTGACTTCAGATTTGAGCCTAGCATTAAGGAGTAGGCTAAAAAGCTCTTGGAAAAATATATATATTAGCTTTCACTTTGATATTCAAGAAAGCTTTCCGTTCTTCTCACAGGAAAGGTTAGCAGTTATCAAAAGATGCTTTGATATCTTGTTCCAGCTGGAAGTGCACTTCAAAGTTTTAGGGAAATGCAAACAAGGGGACTCAAGGTATTACAGGCCTACGGGTTAGCAATTTGTGGTGACATTTAATTCAACACCACAATGTCAAAAATTTTGTTCTACTACAAAATATGTCCTGAAAGAAATACTTGATTGGTATATAAACACATATAACTGACTAGCTCACTACCAATATTTCCACTCCTAAACTCATTTCTGGCATACAATTACACAGCATGTTAATTACATCATCAACTCTGAACAGTTTTTGGATTCAAGCAACTGGAGCCTAAAAAGAGCAAACAAACCTTGAATAAGAGTTGTAAAAAATGTTTGAGTACATTAACCTTTCAGGTCCCCTGGAAGGGCAAATATACAGTCCACGGATTCTGAAGAGGATGAGCTTACACAAACCCCACATATTTTAAGCGAAAACAGTCAAAACAATGAATGAATATGATGTCTAACAAATTCCCTGTGATACATACTGTATATTTACATTTAGCAATTGTGGGACTGAGATTTCATGCATGAGGAGAATATAAGCATGCATTGGACACACTTTGGTCCATGCTAGGATAGGACAAAACAGGATAAAACAGGATAGAACATTAACACACCGAAATAGGATTGGTTTAAAAATAACACAAACACTGCAGGATAATCTTTCCAGTGTTTTTAGGATTTTACTACCCCAGGCTTACTGGAAGCATAACAAATGCTAATAAATGATCAGTAGTTCAATTCTAAAACCAAAAATTACATAAAATTGTGCATACAAAACTTAAAACAGAGAGCATTATTTATGTTATTATTAAGTTTTAAAAAAAGAAAGTTTGTTTCCATTTTTAGGGCCAATTGGATCATTTTGTCTAGCATCTTCTGCAGATGTTTCATCTTCATGATTCTCCACACTCACCCAAGATATTTTTAAATTCCCTCTCCATCTTTCTCAAATAGAATGATCCTTTTGGCAGACCATTTCAATTTTACTCAAATGGCCCCAAATACCTACGTGCTGCTAACTGCTGAAGATCAATTTCTTTGTAACTATGGCTGCAGATTATAGGCTGCACCATGGACAGGGTTGAATCAATAATATCGATCAACAATTCCCATCCCAGACCTGTTATGGTCCAATAATCCAAAAGGTAGAGGTACATTATTAGTTCATTTTGTTTTCAGCAGTGTGTTATGAAACCTGTTTCTTCTGTCACACGCCGTTCACATTCTCAAAATAAAATGAAATAAATGTTTCAGTCAAAGTAATCAATGGAATCTGTTTTGGCTGAGAGTCTGTTCTACTTTTGAATCATCGGTCATTACTACGCCATAGTTGCCACCATTTCCCAGACTTTAATCGGCCTATGGAGTTTCAAAGCTTTACTTGTTCACAAAACAGGTACAACACAATGATTCAAGTATCTGGTGTATTGCAAGGCCAGCTCAGTTCTTTTCATCACACTTTCAAAGCGCCTCACATCGGAGCACAATTGACTGATTGTGTACACAACTATACAGTACACACAACTATTTACAGAGTTCATAAAGTCATGGTCAGATGGAGTTTAGTGCAAGGCAGAGGTTTGCAATCAGCAACTAGTATTTTGGTTTGGTGAATAATTACGCTTTGTTCAGGCAGGAGAAAGATTCACTAATTCTTTCCGAATCATTGGTTCGGATCGCTTATAAATTTAAATGCGTCACATTATTCTAACCGGTCTACTCAGATTTCAAAGGTCTTTCGTCACTGCATTCGCGTCATATAGTCTTTGAATACTGTAATGGCCTTTGCTCTCTCTGTCGTCACACAGTTGACTACAGTATGGTATTCAGTCGTGAATAGCGAATGAACGAACGATTCAATGGCTCAGAACACTGTATATGCACGAATGCACAAGTACAGCGATGCCCCTGTTGCTTAAATTCTATGCGCCTAGTGAGCAGCACCGTGGCGAAATGCCAGCTACTTACAGTTACAGTATATCCTGATGTCGTCCTCACACGTAATTAATTACTACAGCAACCCATGTAAAATGCACCGAATATCAGCTCTCTGTATTATGAAACTAATGTTGAGCGCAGATATTAGTAAATACATACCGCGTTTGGCTTCACCGGGTACGTCAACAGCGCCACCACCTTGGAACCGTCAACATGGTGACTTGTTTGAATGGAAGTAAATGGAGAAGACGCTAATACGCTGGATAAACTGCTTTTGTGTGGTAACATTTCATCATATACCTAAATTAACTGGGTGTTAATGCCAAACACATTTTCAGTATTATTAATTTTATTGAAAACTGGACTTTTCTATGGGGGGAAATGCCATTTAAAGGAGAAGTTCACTTCCTGAATAAAAATTTTCTGATAATTTACTCACCCGCATGTCATACAAGATATCTTTCTTTATTTGCAAAGTTTTTCAGGAAACATTCCAGGATTTTTTTTTCCATATAGTGGACTTTTAACCGTTTGAAGGTCCATATTGTAGTTTTAATGCAGCTTCAAAAATTGCTCTACACGATCCCAACCAAGGATTGTTTTATCTAGTGAAGCGATCAGTCATTTTCTTAAAAAAAAAATTAGCCCTTTTAAGCTGCCAAACTGCAGGTTGGCCCTTCAAACCGTTGGCCACCATTTAAGTCCACTATATGGAGAAAAATCCTGGAATGTTTCCTCAAAACCTCCATTTTTTGTTACTGAAGAAAGAAAGACACAAACATGGATGACATGGGGTTGAGTAAATTATCAGGAAATTTTCGTTCTGGAAGTGAACTTCTTTAAGGATTTACCCTGCTCAAATAGTGTATTTTAATTGTTATGTTATAGTTTCTTTAATTAGTCTCAAATAAATAAACATACTTTAATAGATTAAAATTAGCCTAATTGGCTACTAAATTACTGTGGGAAAAATACTGTGAGAATTCTTGCTGCTTAGCTACTAGGCTACTTATAGTGCACCTAAAAATTAATTTGGAACATTTTAAGGGTGAGTAAATAAAGACAGAATTGTAATTTTTAGGTGAACCATCCCTAAGTCACTAGTCCAATTATAAACTAAGCAATTAGACTAATGTAATGCACCTGTTTTAACTTGTTAGCTTTTAAGTAGAGAGATGGGAAATGTACAAATGTCCAGTGTTTGGGCTGCCAGATTTACAATGACTACTAACTGGCTGATTTTTTTGTGTCAGTTTACAACTGTCCAGCTGTCAACAGTCCAACACAGATCCCATTTGGATGCCAAACGTGTGTCATGAAACAGCCAAAAAAGTAAGTAACCACAACAAAAAGTGATTAGATGTGATGCAGTGTGACATAATCTGTGCTCGTTGTTGCTCATTAAACGTCTGCAAGGGTTTCTGGGATGCGCAACACTAATAGTATATGTGTTGAAAGGGTTTGCCTGCTCTGCAGATGTTACAGTGGGCTAGAATTAGTAGTTAAATATACTTGCTGCATGGAAGAAAACTCTATAATTACTCAGTAAATTAATGTTTAAGATATTTCAAGACAGGGCTCACAATGCAATTAGCACATCATGACGTATATGGCATCCTGTTCAGATGTGTTTATTTATTTATTTGTAATGCTTGAGACAGGCTCATTGAAACCAGTGTCAATGATTTTATTACAAAATTACATTTTTATACTTAGATTTGTGCACTCTTGGGTGAAGCATTTCCACAAGCACAATCTGATGGTGTAAATCGTCTTGCATTTTCTTTCCCAATGGAAAAGGTTATTTACTTTGTTACTCGTATTTATTTACCCTATTTTAAAGTTTCTTTTCAAACTTAACTTGCTGTTGTATGCCTAAGAGCCCCTTAAGAAATTAATAGTTGCAATATGAACTATTCATAGAAATAAAATGCATTAAAATACACAAAAGTTATGATATTTTAGATTACGAATGTATAGAGCGTTTGAACTTACGTCACGGTTTGGTCAGTTACCCGCGGCCATATTGGAGATACTCAGATGTAAACAATAGTACTGATTGCACCGTTATTGTACTACTGAAAACGTACTGCTGTTCTGTTAACTTATGCTGTCTAAACCATGGAAAAAAATGTGTGTAAGCTGCTAAATCATAGATATGGACTTAGGGTATGTCTGGCAGCGTTGCAGCCGAGGGTGTCTTTTTTTTTTTTTTTTTTTGCATTTTTTCCTTTTATTTGATAGGACAGTATTTAAACTGGAAGCAAAGTGGGAGAGAGAGAGGGGGGGACAGGATCAGGAAAGGTCTGCAAGCCGGGACTCGAAAAAGGGACGCACGAAGGCTATCGGCCCTGCGCCACAGTTTTGGAAGTTAACAGGGAGGATAATGTCGGTTCACAATTAACTAAGTTTATCTACCGGCAACTTCTCCGTTTTTTTTCTTGTTGTTATAGAAAAGATAGGTCTCCCTACTCGCTTGTCATTGGTCAGCTGTCAAAAAGGCACTTGACGTAGGGAAAAGTTTAACTTTTTTTCATCTTGAAAAGACGCTCTGAGCTGCAGAAAAAGACGCCGGTGGTGACGTTTAAAAAAACGTTCAAGACTTTTTTGAAAACACTGTTTACTCCATAGGGTTATAATGTAAAACAGACGCTGGCAGTTAAAAAAAATATGCCAAGTGTGAACACGCCCTTACTAAGTGGGAAAGGGTGCAACAATTTTGACAAACTAAAGTTAATAGGTGGTAAAAATGCGTATAAACAAGTACTAATTAAAATATTAGCCTAATGTTTTACCTACCTGACCGGAAATGATAAGAACAAACACAAATGTTGTCAAGATTCTTGCCCTGGAAATCCTGGTTCAGTTTGGCCAACCAAAAACACCTTTCCAGGGCTCGACAATAAGGACTGCCCGATGGCCCGGGGCCAGCGTGCGAGACGCTCGGAACAGTATACAGGGTCACTGGTCCAATCAGGCAAGTGATACCACCGAGTATAGAAAAACGTCTTGTCGTTCGGTACCAAACTTCTATACCTAAGGGGTTAATCTCGTTAACGTCAGTGAGCCAATAAGACTGCAGCGCTACGTGTGTTCAAACTAGAAGCGGGAAGATCGATTGGCGTTTGACATCCGCGATATAGATTGGAAAGCATACGAAGAAGTCTGCTCTTTCTAGCTCTCTCGGTCATCCGCAGAGCCGCGTCAAGTCGAACACACCTACTAGCTTACACTGGTTATACTCAGCTATGTTTACACCGGTGAGTTTTTGTTTAAAAATGAAAGCAATCCTCATCCATGCTGGCGTTTCAGAATCTATGTCCATACTACACGACCAAAAGTGTGCGTTGTGCGATCGCTCTTGCACACTGTAGCATTAAACATAAGACAATAAGTAAGGGATAATCAACGGTTTGCTTTGCATTAAAGGATTTTAAATGCAAGCCGCGGAGGCTAATACACGCAAGTATTGCTCTTTGCAGCGTATTTGACCAATGGGTAAAATTAGACACAGAGATAGTGCGATAAGATCACATTTATTTGAACGAACTATAACATTTATTTCAATACATTATCGATTGAACGAGAGAGAGAGAGAGCGAACAAGGCGGAGAGAGATAAAGGGAGAGATGACGAGTTGTTCGTGTTAACGTTACCTGAATGCTGTGCGTCTCTCTCTAAGAATTGATTTTACCACCTTTTTGCTGAAGAATATAATGTAGCGATTTTGATAATGTAGGCTATTTTATTACTAAGAATCGCAGAAGACGCGCTGACAAGTTTGATCTCTCTCTCTCTCTCTCTCTCTCTCTCTCTCTCTCTCTCTATGTGTGCGTTAGTGTGCATCAATTAAAGCAGCGCATTAATATAGAACGGTGATTAAACTTGTGCATTAAACGGTTTTACAGCATACCTGCCAGCCAGTATATTCCGGTTTTACTCAAATCTTACTTTAAACCTCCTGCGAGTGATTGTTACAACTTCTGTTTGCCGTCTAATGTGTGTTTTGGCCATGTAATGTTGCTGAAATGTGTTATGTCCTCTGAGTCAGAACAACGATTGTGGAAGAGAGACATTTAACATTATAGATGCCGGCAGACAGCGCTGAAAGGTTCTAGTACTTATAAGTAAATTAGTGTAAAATGAATTGAAATTATAATTCTGTCTGGGCAATGCATTTTAAAACGAACATGCACTAGTTTAAACGTAGTCTAACAGATGTTTAAACTGAAAACTTTAAGCTTTATTAAAATTTTCGCTGATTTATTGCGTTGGATATATTTTTGTTTCTTTGTGCAGTGGCTCAGGAGTCTTTGAGTCTGTGTTAATGTCAAGAAGCTGAAAAAATAAAGCTGTTTTTTTTTTATTTAAAATTGATTTCATAAAATTGGTATAAGAAAAAGTATCGTTCAGGAATGAGTATCAGTCAAGGTATCAGCATCGGTATTGAAAATTTTGGAACGATACCCATCCCTAGTCGCCTCGACACTAAAATTCACCTGCGACCATTGTCAATATGTGTTAGAATCGAGAAACAGTTTGTTTTTAAGCCAACGTTAACTTCTCTGTGATGTCGTGAACACATTAATTTTTTGGTGGGGCCAGTGAAAATTTTGGCAGGGCAAGTAAAAATCTGAACCACTGGCTCAACCGGGCCAGTAGAGAAAATCCTTAACGTTGAACCCTGCTTTCCTTTTGCACTCTTCTCACTGTAAAAAAACAACTTAAAAAAAAAATGTTTGTGCTGCCTTAAAATGTTAAGTTTACTCAACTCAAATATCTATGTTTTCATATAGTACAACTTAACATTTCATGTTGACTAAACTTAAAATTTTAAGGCAGCACGAACACTTAATTATTATTTTTTTTTTAATTTGTTATAACTTTTTGCAGTCTGTAGTATTCCAAATGCTTTTCCCGTTCCAACCAATTAGTACAGCTTTAAACATAACAATAATTGACCATTTTCAGCAGCAATAATCAGCTAAATTTTCCAGTTAGGTGATTTACTGGAATACTCCATTCTGATTGGTCAATCTTGGTCAATATTTTTATATAATGGCCGCCAAATATTTCACCAACATAACGCAACCAGTCTCTTATTTATATACCCTTGTGGTGCTCTGTTCAGCTGGTCATTATTGCAAAATTAACCCCTCTGCTTTTAGCATTATACAAGACTAATCACGCTGTCAGGTTTATTTTTAAGTCATTTTAACTTGTTCACAAGAACTTAAAAAATAAGGTAGAGCAATTATGATCTTTAACACATGGTAAAACTGTCATAACTGACAAACCAATAGATAGTGTAATAGAATATATTGGATCCCCAGAAGTTTGGGGCTCTGGATTTCAATAGAAAAATTAAGCCTAATCCCTTTAATGTTTCAGACTCATGGATCACCATGCAAAAACAGACACGCTGTGTCAGATATTATCAGATATTCAGCCTGACGTATGTTTTAGACGTATCCTTTCTGCGTAGCTATCACTGCTTAACGGGTGTAACGGGGAGAAAAATTAAATAATATAAAAAAACAATTCAATGAGTTCCTAGTGAGACCTTCCCAGGCAACACTCACTTTAAGTGACATGATTCTTTATTGATTATTGGATGATTTCTCTCTGACAAAAGATGCTTTGGACTGGACGGAGGCCGGATGATCGATTGTTTGTGTCTTTGTATAAACTTCTAAAAGAGAATTCTGGGTGAAATAGAGCGTAATGTTTTGGCAGGACGTGATCCTTGTATGAGCTAAACCAATTAGACCTAAAGCAATGATGTGCTGATCTGAATGCAAGTAATGTGGGACATTTAAACTAAATGCCTATTATGATGTGTAAAACACCAATGACAAATTATCAGAATGTGTCTCAGGCATATTCATTTACTCATCCCGTAGCTGCACAGCGCATAAGATTATCTCATTCATAACAGTATCTTCAAAGAGATCTTCTTACTGAGGTTGCTGTGATCAAGGCCAGATGGCAGCTTGACACCTTGGCATAGTAGATCACCCACCCTCATGCGAGATCATCTGGCTGTTTACACACCTTTTCCTCCTCATTTACATTTTCATAACTCCAGGAGTCCAGGAAAGGATTATTAGGAAAGACGCTGATATCTCATTGCCGTCTGCCAGAGATGAAACAGCTCTGCCTCTTTTTAATCATATAACATTTTTTTCACATCTAAATATAGTTTATCCTTTCTCCTCTGTTATATTTATTTTATTATCATTATAATAGCATTTGCTGCCCTGATCATTAGTTTTGTTAAAAAAAAAAAAAGAAAAATCTCCATCTCAGCCTAGGCACAGTAAATGCGATTAGTGACTCAGACCAGCTGCAGTGGAATCGGGCAATCAAGCCCATAAAATCCATTATATTTTGGATATAAACACAAAAGTATATTTTAATAATTATTATTAAATGAATAAATGAATAGATATGCTCAAAGATTCACTACTTTATATTTACTTTCTACTTCTGTTCTATTTCGGCATGTCTATCATGGCATAACCTGGGGCAGGTAGTTCATATCTAACATATTTTATACGCTATTCACAAAAAAGGTCAATAACAAAGCATTGCTCCAGACTCAAAACATTGTTTTATATTCCTAAGCCATTCTACAGAAGTTTAAAAGTCCACTTTTGTATTTTCAAAGCATGCACATTGTCAAACATTTAACTTGTTGGCAACACTTCCTTATCAAATCCCAGGATAGGTAGCTGTGAATAACAAAACAAAACACATTAGCAATTGCAAGTACGCTACACTTCAAATAATGTTGCTAATACATTTGATGAGTTATGAAGTTATTGCTGTGCTAATGACCGTCGGACTGGACATCATCTCTGTTTGAATAATTTTAGTAGCTCATTTATAGAGAGCGCGGAGAAAGAAAATAGCACAGATATGGGAAAAAAGAGAATCTCTGTGGCAGTTTGGTACCAACCTGATAGAACTTGCTTGATTTGGTGCATGTGTGCGCACTTGGCCTTTAAATATTTTTGAATTCATTTCCATTTGCTATGCATACAATCACTCACAAACTAACAGCTCATAATATCACTGCTGGATAATTCATAAGAAGTGACATTTGCCTTGATGGAGGTCAGTGTTGTTAAATACACAAATGGCAGGTCTAATGTTGACCTTTAATATGCTGCACTGCTGCAATTAAATTTATCTTATGCTTTATGGTAATCTTTTCAGTAGTTTTCAGGCATCTAATCAACACATGTGACTCAAGCCTTCAGGATAAACAGATTATTTGTCTTTAAAACTTTATCTACATGCCTAGATAGACGAAGCAAGGCTGGGGATAAAGTTAACTAAAAATGCTGAAAATAAATATTCTGTTAAATTCCAGTATATGGCCCATCAAAATTTAGGATTCAAAAATGGGCAACTTTGGCCACATTAAAGGGATAGTTCACCCCAAAATGGAAATTACCCCATGATTTACTCACCCTCAAGCCATCCTAGGTGTTTATGACTTTCTTCTATCAGACGAATACAATCAGATTTATATAAAAAAATGTTTTGGCTCTTCCAAGCTTTCTAAAGGCAGTGAGTGGTGGTCGAGATTTTGAAGCAAAATAAAGTGCATGCACTCATCACAAAAAGTACTCTACGTGGCTGCAGAGGCTTAATAAAGTTCTTCTGAAGTGAATTGACGCATTTGTGTGAGAAAAATATTCTTATTTAAAACTGTATAAGCCGCAATCTCTAGCATCCGAGGACCCCTTGAGCATTTTTGACGCTCAGGGTACCCCATTAGCATCACTTTTGGACGTGGAGGGTCCTCCATTGCTTTCAGGTGTTTGCATTATGTGTCGCATTTAATGGTTTGCATGCGTTTGCAAAAATAGAAATTATTTTATATAAATTTATACTTGTATAGATATCTTGGGGCACATAAACCCATCCCTACCATAAACCTACCCACTTATTAACAATATAAAACACACAACAGTCAAATAAAAGTACAGTGACAGGTATTTATTGCAAAAACTTACCATAAAAAGCAGTATAAATGTATTACATGTTGTGTTGCATTCCAAATCCACCGATATTTTCATGCAAAGAACAGAGTAAATCATGAGGTTTTATTCGCTGAAAATGGTCTTGCTCCCGCATATATCACATTCAAAAAGATACTCCTGAACTTGTTTAGCATGACACAATCAGTCAGTAGACACACAACATTTTTACAACCAAAGTTGACCAACCACACGTTTCTTCTGGCAACAATTTTTAAATATGTGCACAGACTGCACACAGGATGAGCTTTACAGCAGATAGAGATGACAATAGCTGTTTTTTTTGTTTGTTTGTTTTTTTTTTTTACATGCATCGATTCACTTCAGAAAGTCTTTATTAACCACCTAGAGCCATGTGAAGTACTTTTCATGATGGATGGATGCACTTTATTTGGCTTCAAAATCTCAATATCCATTCACTGCCATAATAAAGTTTGGAAGAGCCATGACATTTTTTTTTAAATATATAATTCAGATTGCATTCATCTGACAGAAGAAAGTCATATACAACTAGGATGACTTGAGGGTGAGTAAATCATGGCGTAATTAAATTTTTTGGGTGAACTAATCCCTTTAAAAGTAAATAAGTTAATAAATTACTGCAATAAAAGTGAATGAAACATGGTGACAAATTTCATCAGTTTCATTTTCAGACAGTGTTTGCAAGATGATGATGATGTTGTTGTTGTTGTTGTTGTTGTTATTATTAATAACTAGTGGTGTCAAAATTAGCGTGTTAACGCAGGTGATAATTTTTTTCATTTTAACGTGTTAATATTTAACACGTTAAAAATATTTAACACTATTAACGCATGGGCAGGGCTAGGTTTGGCCACCCCACTCACAACTGCCTAAGAAATGTGTTGAAATAAACGCTATCTCACGGGAATTCGTACGTATTTTACGAGGTAGCTAATTTGTATGAATTCGTACAACCTCACTCGTTGCTTAGACCCCAGTGACGGGTGGGGTTAGGTGAAGGACATTCGTACGAATTTATACGAATTGGGAACTCGTAAAATTGCTGTTGGTAAAAATGAATTTACCTGTCCTGTCAGCCGTTATACTGTGATCGTAGAGTGTGCTCATCAAGTGCACGCACAAATGTGCTGGCACTCACTGTATTAGGCCTATATTAAAGCACTGTATCGTATTCAAACCCAAATGAAACTGCGAGTATGCAATATGTAGTTATATCGTAGTTATGTTGTGTCGTCTGTTAAGACATGAAGTTACAAAAAAGGCAATTAAAGCTGCCTTAAAACTGTGCATCTAAGTATTTATTATTTATAGGTCACAGCAGCAGCTTTTAAAGTAACAGCACTTAAAATATCCTTATAACCAATTGCTGTGATGTCTGTTAATCAAACAACAAAATTAAAAAGAGGAAATTAATAACTTCTGTAGTTTTAAGCTTTATCTTTATAATTTAAAATTGTAATTTAATGTTTGATAACATTAGGCTATATTTTCTTGTTGAAGGGCACAGGTAGTTGGCCTATATAACATTTATTGTAATGGGTTTATGTGAAGATTGTTTCAAGTTCACTTAAATTAGAAGTTTCTTTTTTTTTTTAAGTCTAATAAATGTTAAAGTGATAGCTCTCAGTTATACTGTAATGTTGAAAGGTTGTATTCAATGGTTAAATATTAGGGGGGGAAATGGAGACTTTGATTGACACCACTACTAATAACTGCCTTAATCTGCCATTTCAGTGCATCAGACAGGAATGAATTGTGAGTCATATCAACAATTATCCCACCATGTACTTAGGACAAACGTGTAGAAACCTTGTGAAGAAAACCACAACTAATTACAAGCTGTCCAGCTCTGTTCATTGCCAAGTGTATTACTGTACTATAGAAACAATTATACATAAATACAATCATGTAGTAGTCACACTGAAAAGGACACAGAAGTCTGTACCTCTTAAGTATGGCTGCTGAGCAAGAATGTGAGCGATCGCAGGAAATGAGAGGAGCAGTCTATCTTTATGCTTGTGGGCAGGATGCAGCCAGGGGCCCTGTTCACTGAATGAACTATTATTCAGTTAGGATCCAATTTGTTCAGCCTGGCCTTGAAATAAAGAACAACCTTATAAGGTAAAACACAAAAAAGAAATATGAGATCACAAATAACTCAAAAACTATGATGGCTAATGCATATATGTTCATTCAAATCTACACATTTGGAAAATAACTTTATGGCTGTTCCTTTCATGACAAACAAATAAGATGCTAATGAAAACTGCCGTTCACACTTTTATCCAGTCAGTAAAAGTATTAGCATTTCACTTTTACAGTTGACTGTCCACAATGTATGTTTCACATGGTTATTTGGTTATGTTTTTAGTTTAGTTGCCTCTGTTCCCATTTGCCGGCCCTAGTTAGTTCCTAATTATTTTCTTTGGTTACACATGAATTAATTATATATACTATATATACCCCTTGTTTTGGTTATTATTCAAGTTACTTTCTTAGCTACTCAAAATCTTGAGTTTTGGTGAAAGCGTAACAGTATGCTTTTTCAGCAGGAAGGTGAACTTTGGAGAAATGTCAAAGAAATGCTGTGAGAGCAGGGTGTGTAAGAGATCATATGCTGATCTCTTACTGGCAGAATTGAGAGCATGCACACAGCTGCAGTCTCAAACGACACTCGGAAATGCATTACTTAAAAGATTTCTCTTGGTGCTCCTCAACACCTCCAGCTGTTTTTTAGCATTCTCTATCCAGGGCTCTGTCATTTATTCATTTATTTAGTTAGATATTTAAACCAAGTGAATGTGCAACTGAATTTGACATTTATTTGATGAAGTGACATGAAGGTGTTTATTAAAGATTTTTCAGACTTGGTTAGTCTGTCTTGATTTGGACTTGCATTTAAAATCACCTTGGCTGAAAATTTTAAGTTATGTCATGTATGAACCTAATTGGGTTTGTTACCATTTTGCTTACACTCTTAAAAATAAAGTTGCTTCATGGTGCCATAAGAACCTTTTTGGTCTAAATGGTTCCATAAAGAAACTTTAACATCTGAAGAACCTTTCTGTTTCATAAAAGGTTCTTTGTGGTGACATTAGGTTCTTCAGATTATAAAAAGTTAAGAAAGAAATGGATCTTTAAAGAACCTTTGACTGAATGGTTCTTTGTGGAACCAAACATGGTTCTTCTATGTCATCGCTGTGAAGAACTTTTTAAAGCACCTTTAATTTTAAGAGTGTACATGCTGAGGGAAAAAATAGCTAACCAATTGTCCAATGACTGATGTGGCACATTTTTGCAACTACCTTACACTTTTCCATCTCTTTCCCAGGTTCCATTCCTACAAGTTGCCATGAATGAATCAAACTCTAATAATATGTAATGTGTTAATGTGAGAAGGTGAGATAAGTCTGTAATCCATTACAAAGGCCCAGCAGGGGTGAATACATTCATAGTGATGGACTTGTCAAGTATATGGGCATAAATCACAGCATGCAAAATTATAATTTCTGCCAAGAAATGTTTAATCTGAGGTGACAGAAGGGTCCAGTATATGATTAATCTATATCCTCAAAAGCAAACATATTAGTGATGCGATCTAGCAAAACCCAACATACCATATGAAAGCTGGCTTCAGGCCCTTTCCAAAACTGTTTTTATTTTGTCCATAACAAAAGTTATGGCTATCTTAAGTTGGCTGTTAGCCATGATTTTCAGTAATGGAATTTTGAGAAAAAGGTTTAAAGTGAGGTTTTACTTTCACTTCACGGGTTTAACAAGAGCTGTCTGTGAAGTCAGGAGCACTATACTGTATCAGTACACAAACAGCCTGTTTTCTGTTGTTTATCATGGGCGTAGTCTCTGGACTTTTGATCACCCCTTGTATGTTTAGATGGCACGAATAGTGTACCTAGTAGTTTACATCTAGAAAAGCGAGCGCAGCGCACCTGTGCATATGATAGACTGTCATCAGACTCTTCTTCTTTAGTAACTTCATCATCCGATCCTTCATCTCTGAATGTGAAATCGTCCATTATAACATCGTTTAGGGCACTGACATTACCAAGATTGAGCAGTTTGAAACCAGTAAGATCGTCGTAAGTGAGAGCTACAGTACTTCAGACTGCTTTGTTCTCTTGCGCTCTGCCATCTCCCGATATTAGAAAATAAATAAATATAACTTTGAGTGCCATAGTTTATACAGGACTGGCGGGGAATGTGCTTTGATACATCTTTATTAAATATGTTATGTGGTTTATTTTGATGGGTTAGCTGTTTTTGTTGTGTTAGACGCAGCGCGTTCTTAACATAAGAGAAAGGCACAGTCATTTCTGTTTCCTGCAGTAAATCATTTCTTCCCCTAAACAAGTGAATTTTGCCAAGATATTTTCAGAGATGATAGACAAGATGTTATAGAATAAAAATGAATGAAAACCTAATTTTGACACACATTCGACATTCAACCTATTTTTTCTAATTTCCTGAAAATGTCCCAAGCACGACATCAGACGGATTTTCCCAGATCGCATCACATTAAGCAAGCTCAACTTGTTGAACCAGGTTCGGTGCAGAAGCCCTTAGACGCATGATATCATGAGCAAAAACAGCCATAGATCAGCTAAATGTTTAATTTCCCCTCTTAATAGGTATAAAGTAAAATTAAAATGGTCCTTGAACTGAAAAAAATTGCAGAATCCTGCTATAGTGTATGTTGTGGTATTTGTTATTAAAAGTTGTGAGTGTTTTTACTGGTTACTATTGTGTTGCACCTTTTTTATTTAGATCGTGGTCCATTACAAAGTGATGTCTTAGGGGTGGGCAATATGGCAAAAATATATTACGTTTTTTTTTTTTTTTTTTTTCAGAAATACCACGATTCATGATTTTATCACGATTCTTTGTCATGTTGGTTTTACTATTTTTGTAAGTTGCCTGAGCAGTGCAGCCAAACTAACTTCCCTTTTTTAAAAACAAAGCTTTTTCAGGTAACAAAGTATAAAATAAAAAAAGAATGGCAGATATTTAGGCCAAAGTGAGTGAAGACATACATCTTTGTCATTTTATCTTTGTTATTAAAAAATAAGAACAAAGATACATATTACATATAAACATAATACAAATAAAACAGCGATTCATTTTTCAGGTACAGTAGGTGTATAAGAAATTGAATTAACTATTTGATCTTTTCTATTATTAAATTCAATAGAGACCAGATACTGTATGGTTACCCACATTTTTCAAAATACATTATTTTGTGTTACCACAAGAAAGAAATTAATACAAGTTTGGGACAACTTGCAGGTGAGTTAATCATGACAGAATTATAATTTTTTGGGTGAACTATCCCTTTAATGACAAGTGGCAACTTGTTTAGTACAATTAGTCTGCTGTACCTTTCTGCATGCATCTAATATACAGGCACGCGTCCATTTTTCTCTCAATCGGTTACTTTCACTGTAGACATAAACAACTGTGTTTATATGGAAACCTTGTGTGTTTTGACAGTATTAGAGTAATCAGACACGATACGCGCTATTTGCCGCGTTTAGTGTGCGTGCTTCAGGTGTACGAGCTCTGGAAAAGTGCATGCATGTTCGAACAGCACGCATATGACATGTTTAATCGGCAAGGCTTTAATGCAAATAATGTACTTCTGTGACTGTGAATAAGTGCAGTGTCCTGTGAGTGTAACTTTACCGCTGAGTAACACTGTTGTGAATGTATGTCGCGTTGTACAGTATATTGAGACGGAGGCGCCAAAACTGCAGCTGATAGAATAGCACGATACTACTATACTTCTCCAAAAGCATATAGTGGAGACATTTTTATCATCCACGTTCAAAAATCGTCATATCGCACACCCCCTATGTCCTACCCCTTTAGGGCAGTTCACCCGAAAAGGAAAATTCTGTCATTAATTACTTACCTTCATGTCATGCCAAGACCCTCGTTCATCTTCGGAACACAAATAAATATATATTTTTGATGAAATCTGAGAACTTTCTGACCCTGCAACGTAACTGACACATTCATGGCCCATAAAGGTAGTAAGGACATTGTTAAAATAGCCCATTTGACATCAGTGGTTCAAACATAATTTGAAGCTACTTGAAACAGAAATAATGACTGTGTTCAAAGATTTCTTCACTTCCTTGTCAGTCTTCCAAAGATGAACCAAGGTCTTACAGATTTGGAATGACATAAAATAGAGTAATTAATGACAGAATTGTTATTTTTAGGTGAATTATGTTTTAAACATGTTTGGAAAAACAGTTGAAACCCTACATGAAACAGAAGTTTGAAACTGACTCAAGACCAAATGCAGATGCAAAAGTGTCACTGGAGGTTGACTGCCAATTAGCAGAATTTCAGCTAGAAAAGAGGTCTGACCATTAGAATGCTGACACATGATAATAAAAAATACATGGCAGGAACATAGTTCCCATGAGGCCAAATAGTCAGCCCAGGTGCATCAGTATTGAATACATTTGCACATAACAGTTTTTTGCTGAGGCTGTGGTCCTTCTGGAAAAGTTGGGGTCTAAAACACCCTGTTTTGCTTCAGCAGAGCATTTTTCATGTTTTTTCTTTCTTTCAGGATTGTCTGTTTATCATATTTTTATATAAAAAATATATTTTATTAAAATATTAGATATTTAGCTGCTCCAAAATCCAGCATGCCCTGCACCCCTTGAGTAAAGCATGCTAACATCTTTATTGATGGATGACTGACAATGTTCAGTTAGTAGTGTCAATTAGCCCTTCATGATCAAATTTCATTTGAGGTTCAATAAATTAATTATATCTTTTCCTAGAGGGTATAAATGCCAAGTCCTGTGGCGATGGCCTTTAGAACATTTTAAAATATAATAAGCCAATTAATCTGTTTTGTCACACACAGGGTTGCTCATAATGAGATTTTCAGTAATTCGACCTTGCTTGCTAAAATCGTGTTAAAAAAATTGGTGGACATTACTTATTGAGTGAAGTAAATCAAGTCTGACTGTAATCTGACAATTCTATTTTGAATTATTTATTATAGAAGGTATAATGAATGCAGGATGAACTAGTTTTATAAGGACATGTTATCCATGAAATAAATGAAAAACTGAACTCTACCGCCATAATTTGCTGACTGGCAATATGAAAATAAATAAATAAATTCTCATTTCACGTCACTGTTACTAAATTATATGTTTACTTTACTTCAGCTTTTACCACATGCATGATTCCAAGCTCTTCAATTCCCAATTTAATCCTTGTCAGTCTTCTCACAAGGAACTAGAAAATGAATAATTTATGATTCTAACAACTGTTCAGTGCACAGCTTATTTCCAGCGTTAAGAACAGTAAAGCCCAGCTAGCACTTAAAGAGCTTATCATACACACCCACAAATGCATAAAAGGATATAGTTATCTCACAGAAGTTAGTACACCCCTCACATTTTTGTAAATATTTTATTATATCTTTTCATCTGACAACACTGAAGAAATTACACTTTGCTACAATGTTACGTAGTGAGTGTACAGCTTGTATAACAGTGTACATTTGCTCTCCCCTCAATATAACTCAACACACAGTCATTAATGTCTAAACCGCTGACCAAAAAAGTGAGTGGACTGGTTGTTTTAGAGGTGTGTTTGCGGTCGTTATCATGTTGGAATTCTGCCCTGCGCCCCAGTCTCCGAATGGAGGGGATCATGCTCTGCAGTACATGTTGGCATTCATGGTTCCCTCAACGAACTGTAGCTCCCGAGTGCCGGCAGCACTCACGCAGCCCCAGACCATGACACTCCCACCACCATGCTCGACTGTAGGCAAGACACACTTGTCTTTGTACTCCTCACCTGGTTGTCGCCACACATGCTTGACACCATCTGAACCAAATAAGTTTATCTTGGTCTCATCAGACCACAGGACATGGTTCCAGTAATCCATGTCCTTAGTCTGCTTGTCTTCAGCAAACTGTTTGCGGGCTTTCTTGTGCAGGATCTTTAGAAGAGGCTTTCTTCTGGGACGACAGCTATGCAGACCAATTTGATGCAGTGTGCGGCGTATGGTCTGAGCACTGACAGGCTGACAAATTTAACACACCTGAGACCTTGTAACACTAACAAGTCACATGAAAATGGGGAGAAAAATGGCTAATTGGGCCCAATTTGGACATTTTCACTTAGGGGTGTACACACTTTTGTGGCCAGCGGTTTAGACATTAATGGCTGCATGTTGAGTTATTTTGAAGGGACGCAAATTGACAAGCTGTACACTCACTACTTTACATTGTAGCAAAGTGTTATTTCTTAACGTGTCGTCATATGAAAAGATATAATAAAATATGTACAAAAATGTAACTCACTTCTGTAAGATACTGTATGCAACTCATTACAAAAGACCTGCACTAACAGAATTCAAAGTACCATCTGGGGGAGACATTTTCACTGTACAAAAAAAAAAAAAAAAGACAAGACACTTGAGGCAATATAACTATATGGGTACAGATTCCCCTGGGAAGCCTCTAGACATCCTTTGTAGGTGGCTCAAATATCCTCCTGTGCATTCAGAGAACTTCAGTATGTATTTGTGATTCAAACCTTTGCCTTTATTCTTTAGATCCTTAGAAAGTGGCCTTTTTGAAAGTGCCTAGAGGTTCTCAGTAGGGTCCCCAGTGGTGCCTTAAGTATCTTTTCATGTATACATTGTTCATAGCTGCAATTCTGCATCATTTTGTAGCATTGTGACAAACCTATCAACTAACCAGAAGCCTTAGTAAAAGCAGAAAACATGCAAATGCTTGCAGTTTTTTGTATTGTTTTTCCCAAACATCAAGTCTGTCAGTTTTTTACATTTTCCATTGCAGCTTTATTTTACAGTCTGTTAAACTGTGTTATTCCATCCTCTTTGAGATGCATGACCATACACACCTCTGCATCAGAAAAGATTAGCTGGTCAGATTCTCTGCAGAGTCTAAATGCTTTTCTCTCCCATTTTGTCACTATGCTTATCTCTCCAATTTTTGTCACAAAATAGTCTTTTTAATTCTTTTAAAGTAGTCTTTTTAAAATAGACTATTAAAATAGTCGTTTTTTAATTCTACTTCAGTAATTTACTGCTACAAACACTCTTTGGCCACAGATGAAAACAGATCTAAAAATAACCCCGCTCCCCTAATATAGTTATTGCTACATGCACGTCTAAATGACTCACCATGGCACTAACACTCATCACTACCACACTCCATCTAAAGCAGACACCTAGCTCACTACACTTATGAGCAACTATTTTTAGAGTGCTACTAAACACATACTGTAAAATCAAGCATAATCTTAATATTAACTTTACCTGTAGCCCTGAATAAATCAGTGATTCATGTTTCACATTATCATATGTTACTCCAGGTAGGCACACATTGGTATATCCTTGGGGACTGACTATGAGGCTACTCTTGAACTTTTATTTGCAGCTCTGGGATAAATCAGATGTCCTAGAAACAAGATAATTTTTTTTACTGTTGTGTAAACGCTATAATGTAAGTGTATTCACATACTCACTCACTAGATTAGCCACTAGATTTAGATTTAGTTAACTAAATTAACTAAATCTAAAATCAAAGGAATAATGTTCAAACAGCTATTAATGTCAGTACTATTAATGTACTATTACACTAACAGTCAAACATTTTTGAACAGTAAGATTTTTAATGTTTTTTTTTTTTTTTTTAAAGAAGTCTCTTATGCTCACCAAGCCTGCATTTATTTTATCCAAAGTAAAGCAAAAAAAATGTTATTTAAAATAACCGCTTTCTATTTCTGCTTTTCTATTTCTATTTTGAAATGTAATTTATTCCTGTGATCAAAGCTAATTTTCATCATTACACCTGTCTTCACTGCAGGATCCCCCAGAAATCATTACAATTTGCTGTTCAGGAAACATTTATTAGTATTATTTATTAGTCAATATTTAAAACAGTTAAGTGCATTGTTTTCAGGATTCTTTGATGAATAGAAAGATTAAAATATTAGCATTTATCTGAAATAAAAAGCTTATTAAGATTATAAACTATACCATTCAAAAGCATAGATGCTTTATATTAATCAAAAATGATTATAAAGACAAAATATTTATATTTTTATGTAAATGCTGTTCTTCTGAACTTTCTATTTATCAAAGAAACTTGAACAAATTATACTTAGCTGTTTTGAATAATAATAATAATAATAATAATAATGATAATGAATAATAATAATAATAATAATAATAATAATAAATGTTTTTTGATCAGCAAATCAGAATGTTAGAAGGATTTCTGAAGGATCATGTGACTGGAGTAATGATGCTAAAAATTCAGCTTTGAAATCACAGAAATAAATTACATTTTAAAATATTTTCAAATAGAACATAGTTATTTTAAATAGTAAAACTATTTTAAAATTTTGCTGTACTTCCGGATCAAATAAATACAGGCTTGGTGAGCAGAAGAGACTTCTTTAAAAAAATATTTAAAAAATCTTACTGTTCAAAAACTTTTGACTACTTTGTATATGCACAGACATAATCCCAGGGAGAGCTATAAAAGTACTGATGTGTCTGTCTTTCTCCCAGCTTTGGAAGCCAATTTTCTGCTCACTTCACTGTCAGACAGAATGCTCACAGTCTTTCATTTAGTCTCATCTCTCAGACTCTTACCAGTCACCACTATCTACATCAGTTTCTTGCAGACTGTGAATGTTCTAGCAACGTTTTGTCTTTTGGTCCCATTATTTATATATTTAGCGCACTCATTCACTGAGAAGTATGCATTATTGTTATTTTCTCTTGGTTTACTCAAAAATGAAAACTCTACTCCATTTATGAATTTATGAACATTCACGTTCATTGTATGGATCCAGTGAAAGTGACTGGAGACTCATGCTACTGGTCACTATCATTCTGCTAAACATCTTATTTTGTGTTGCACAGAAGAAATTAACTCCTACTGATTTGGGACAACATAAGGGTAGGTTTATTATTATTATTATTATTATTATTATTATTATTATTATTATTATTATTATTATTAATTATTATTATTAATTATTAAAGACCTAAGCCTTTAAGCGATTGAGGAAACTTGGGGGAATGGGCTATACCTTGTTCACATACACTAGTGAATGGTGCCCTCTATTGCTGAAAGTACTGTTAACATACGTTTAGCTATTTCAATTTAGGCTATATAAGATTCCAGAATGGTGATAATAACATTATAAAGAACCTAGATGAGCATTAACACAGTTGGAAATTTAATTGTGCTAAATAATGTGGCTTGATTTAAATATAGCAATAATCTCAGCTTCACACCAAAAAAAAAAACAAAAAAAAAAGAAGTGCGAAAGAATAATAATAGAAAATACTTTGTGCTTAACTGTTTACCTTTTGATGGTGATGTTTTCAATGTCTCGCAGTCCGGAGTTGAAAATCACACTGGACGTAGTCTAGATAGCGTCCAAAGCCCAGTTTAACGCTGTGTCCATCCCCACTGAAGCTGTGACGCTTAAAAGCGCATCATCACTCCGCCAGTCTCAATTCTCAATTCTCTCTCCCTCTCTCGTGCCTGCGCATTGTTCACTGACAGTCCGCAGAAGAGTGTGGAATTGACACCGGCGGCTTCGCCTCGCATGGGAAACTTGTTGAAACTACAAATTATGACACGTAGTATGCCGGAGTTCGCGTTAGGACTATATTAAATTCAATTGTAAACAATAATTTAGTTGTTACACGTTTAAAAAGCTTTTTGTCCTTATGTCTCTCCGTGGAAGAACGGGCGAACAAGGTGTTCGTTTTTACCTGGGAACAGGTAGTACTATTGGGAAACTGGGTGTAAAAAAAGGTAAGAAAGACTGTGTTATTGTAATATTGTATGCTTGGCTACTATAGGTACTCTGTGTTTTGATTTGTTAATTTATATAAAAATGGTAACGTATGTGACTGAGAGCAGAATATCAGCGGAGATATGCATATTATTAATAGACTAGCTCTAGACGTCGACAGTTTAGTATTTAAACTGTGTCTTGATAACTTTATACTTAACTGTGAAACTTACATTTTTACGTAAGTGTATTATGAGTTATCCTTTTTTCCTTTGACCCATGAGGACTTGATCTCACAGCTAGATGACTCAGTTAATTTGGGTATCACAAATGAACTCGGAGCATCTTGATTAGCTACAGCCAGTAAAAGAATTCAAATTACATTAAACCAGACTTAAAGTCATCCCAAGTGCGTTTAGTTGATGTCTAAATAATATTGTTCTTGAATGATTTCAAAGGCAAACATGATTGCAGAGTGTAGATAACTGCAAACTACTTTATGAAAAGTATGGTAGGGTGTTATTTGTCATTAATCATTCACTTTAATCATTTGCTTACAATATACAGAGTTAATTACACATCTGGAAGTCGGAGAGATAAGGAGATAAACAAATTTGAGTAGCAGCTGCATGGCAGAGAGGGTGAAAGCAAAAAAGGGGAAAGACAAAGGCTTGATGCTGACTGAAGAGAACAGTGGGGATTAAGCCCGTCTCTCAACCCTGTTCTATTATCCTCAGATCTAAAATGAACGAAACACTGGACCTGAACTTTACCCTTGTGGATGATGGGAACTGGACTTTTGTCAACAGCTCCAATGAATTCTTCTTAACTCAGAACAACATTACATATGTTGGATATTACCTGCATCAGCCATCTGTAGCAGCAGTCTTCATAGTGTCCTACCTGCTCATATTCCTGGTCTGCATGGTTGGAAATGGAGTGGTGTGTTTCATTGTATTACGGAGCAAAAACATGCGCACCGTCACAAACCTTTTCATCCTCAACCTCGCCATCAGTGACCTTCTTGTTGGGATTTTCTGCATGCCCACAACTCTTCTTGACAACATTATTACAGGTCAGTGCAATGCCAGGAACCCTACATGTAATCTTTGCATCTTCTGTAAAGTTGATTGTTCCAGCTAAGGCTTGTTTTTCACAGTTTCTCGCATGCTTGAATTTTTCACCTGACATTTACAGATCTCCTCAGGGCTGTCGTGACCAGAGAAGGCATCTATTCGAGTAGCCTAAAGGTTTTAAGTTAACACTGAGTTCATGCTGTATTTGGCAGTAGAGGATGCTGTTCACCTTTAGAACGACAGTTTTAAAACAGGACCGGTATGACAAACCGGTCCAGAATTTTCATACAAATTCAAATGTATGAGTGCTGCTATAGACTATGAAAAATGTTTTTGGTGTTTTTTTTTTTTTTTCTTTCCGAAATACAGTGCTCTTACATTTAATGATAGCCACAAGACCAATGCAAATCACACATGGTAATATAAACAAGACATACTGATAAAATGGGGTCTTAACATAGTCTGTTTATAACAGATTGTTTCTTTGCTTGAATCCCATTGGCGTGTATATCTTGCAGACATGTTTATGAGTTGTTCTGAAACAGCCTAAAGAAAGAACTGGCACCGATATAGCTTGTCTGAGTAGGAATCTAAAACAAAATGGCATGGCATCTTGGTTATGAGACTGTTGCTACAGTAGTTATGCAAGATATTTGTTTGTCCCAGCAAATGGCTAATTTCTCTGGGGAGTATGAATGTGTAAACATAACCGGTTAATTACAAAAATGATAACTGACAACATAGACTTTTGTCATCTACTGTCACTGTTTATTTGAATATTACTTGTTTGTGCAGTATGTATGTGTTTGAGTTTGTACTTTTTTTTTTTTTTAAAGTGGTCATTTACCTACAACACAAAATGAAAGGACCCCAAGGGTCCTATACTTGATGATATGTGTAACAACATAGCTGCTATCTATTCACTCACTGTCAGGAGAGTCTACAAGAACTATAAACATTTATATGTCGCACATATATTTATAAAAAAATGCCAGCAATTTGATGACAAATAGTTTATACTTCATGGATCATGGCTGGAAACACAGATACACAGATGGAAACAGACATACAAGTCACAGCACGATATCAACAGTTAAAATATCCTTGTAAACCCTCTTTAAAATTATTCTTAAATGTTTTACGATGTTTGTTTATTTTTAATTTTGTATAACACTGTAGGACCATAAATGGGCATATTTATAACTAATATACTTTTAAGGTTTTTGTACAAATTCATAATTTCACAATTTTGTGCAAAAAATATAAAAATATTATATATATATATATATATATAAACAATTCTCATGAGATTGGGTTCAGAAAATTGTTTTATTATTACTGTTTTATGAAGAAATTGTATTCTGAGAAAGCAGTCCTTCTTTGAAACTTTGTGCTGAGTGGTCCAGGAAGTGCGTGTTTCCATAGAGACAAGGTCATTGGCAAAATTAGAGTTCACTATACTTTAATGGCCTATAACACAACAGATTAGTGTGACAGCAATTGTTTGCACTCAGTTGGGAGGAGTGTGCATTGGTGGCTGCAATCAGTGATAGATTCCAGAACATAAGCTTGCCTGTGCTGCGTAAAATTGGAATACAAAAACCTACTGTAGGTAGCAATTTTCCTCCGTTTATATCAGGGCTGTCTTTACTTCCCTGTTGTAGTACAGTACATACCATCAGCACCATGCTATTAATAATTATAACCCATCTTGTCATTTGTGCAGGTGGGAAATCTGTCAAAATTTGTATTTTTTTTTTTCCCTTTGAGATGTCTTATTTTTATATTGAAAACTTGAGTTGTATCAGGATAGTTTTAAAGTATTGTGAGAAAGATGAGAAATGTTCACTAGGATGGATGCCAGTATGTAAGAAACATAATTTTGCATCACAGCTTAAAATCTGTTTGGGTTTGCCGGTCTTTTTACACAAATCATTGTTTTTTTTTGAGCGATGGTATAAATGTAAATATATATTTTCTGTGTATTGTAACTTTCAGAAATAATGACTGGGTTTCTCTGTAATCTCTTTGTGTGAGTTGGTTATTTCTAGTGTGTCTTTTAGGATGTTGAAAATCATTTTTGCAGTGATGCCAAAGTAGCGTAAAGTAGACACATATTTACTTTGCAATAGACTTACCATTATTAATTTTTTATTTTTTACCCCCTATTTGTTCTCACTTCCTGTCTCAAGCCGGATAGCAATTCAGTGTAAGGGACATTTCATGCACTTCACACATTCCCATGGAATTAATTAGACACTGAATGCAATTTTATACGCAGTTGTGACTATTTGTGTGAGTAAGCTCTAGTGGGATGAGATGAAAGCTTTTCTTTCTGTCCAAAGTACTGCATTCTAATTAGATGTTTGTTTGCTCAGATTAAAAGGTAGTTAGCATTACACTTGGTTACAACCAAAGTGTCATCACAGCATGGTAATTGAATTAACGTTGTTATTACAAAGGAATGAAACTACTACTTTTTTGTGTTTGTGTCTGTGAGAAAGAACTCATTAAATAGGGTCAGTAAACAATATTCAAATAAGGTCAGTAAAAAAATGTCATATTAGTCACCCAAACCCCAGAAGAAGCACAAGTGTGTGTTTTTGTTTCTCAGCTTTTTAGGAGGTCCTTGGGACTCATAAGTTTTCATCTCTTGGCATAATATCTATTGGGAGAGGAGGTTGTAGGGCATAAATAGACAAAGTACTTATTGACTTAATATAATGTAAATTCAAGATCCATTTTCATTTAATGTTGACACATATTGAACAAAAAAACGAAAAAAAACAAAAAAAAAAATGAAATTAAGTAAAAGGCCAGTAAAGTGTACTTAAAGAAAGTACACATTCACAACTGTTTCTTCACACATTTAAAGTCTGTATAAAGCAATATTAATTATTTGTTCTGAGTTTGTCACACCACATAAAAATATTACCACCCAGACAAAACTGAATAATAAAAAAAACTGTCAAGTAAATACAATAAGTTATCAAAATCTTAAATAAATAAGCAGTATAAGTATCTCTCAAATGCTGGGGGCGTGTCCACTGTTTAACCACGCCCACTCATATGAAAGCTGTTGCCTCTCTCAACTGTCAAATACAAATAAATTGAAATAAGGAGACTGAGACTGATTTGTAAATCATCTCAACCAGATCATATTGCATTAATGTGACAGGCATGGCAAGCTAGCAAACTGAAGGCTGTAGGAAATAACGGCAGTGACAGTAACTCGCGGTTGAGCAGGTGAACCACTGATGTTAATTCGCTCTAGTTATTATAGTGTTAGATGGAATATACATTTATTCTTTTTTATTTAATTGGGACTAACAAGCATTTGTGTCGTAAATCATGATAAAGTATACTTTTTCACAAGGATTATGACATCATGTAGATGACCTCAAAGCTAACACACGGACAAAAAGCTATAAAAATATACATTTTGAATTCATATGAGCAATTAAAACTGTCCATCTAGCGTGTGTTTTCAAGAACACATTCTGTATGAATGGCTCCTAAGAGTCACTATAAAACAACATGCAAATGAATTCGGTCTCCTACAAAGATACTCCCCACCCCCACAGCGAAATATTGTTAAGCCTTTCCCTAAGCCAATTCTCCTCCTCCAATCATACACAAAATACATTAAATCCCACCAGATGGGAAGTGTGATAGCAAGTGACCCACATGCTGTATACCAAGGCAATTTTGAAGGCATCTTGCTGTTCTGGCCCACAGCAGTATGTTGATTACACTTTAGCTAATTCTTGATTAAGGTTTAAAGGCAAAACTGGCCAAACAAACAAACTGAACTGACATTCAGTTTCATTCATTGTAGTTTCCAGGCAAATGTTAATTATAATATTAGACAGTAGATTTATAATATTGTCATCATTCAAAATACCATCCAGTGGACATGAAATGTGTTACAGTAGCTGCTTGGGTAACCCAGTGTAAGATGAGTGTCAAATGACACTCAACATGATGAACTACATCATTGTAAATGCTATGAAAGTTCAACAATGAATATATAATGGGATACCCTTTTACAGTCATTTTTTTATGTAATCCAATTAATGTGTATCTGCCTGTATAATTTAGCCAGGATCATCTCTCAGTATGTGATCTCTATCCTCTCCCCAGGTTGGCCGTTTGGAAGCATGGTCTGCAAAATGAGTGGTATGGTGCAGGGCATATCAGTCTCGGCCTCCGTTTTCACCTTGGTTGCCATAGCAGTTGACAGGTAATGTCATGGTAATATCATCATTTCCCTCAGTTCAAGCATTAATGATGCACTGCCAAAAGATCATATCACTTGAATGGCAGTTGCTATTTCCAGAATAGTTAAATAGCATTTGAGCTTGAATATCTGAAGTAGTGGTTCTCAGCCTTTGTGACTCGAAGGCCACTTGCTATCCAATGCAATATTCAAAGACCCATATAAAAGCAACTTTTGTTATTTCTGTTTACAACTTTATTTTATGCATTTATTGTCATGTAGCAAGCTGATCTCATTATGAAAACGTACCGCTGGGAACTTTTTTGCAAGACACAAAATACATAGCACCATGTACTTTCCCTGACACATTCTATACATAATCTAACCTTAAACCTACTAATACTAGGGGGTAGTAATCTGGCAGGGTCAGAATTTGACACAGTGGAAAGCAAAGCATATGTGCATACAAGCGCTTGCTGTTTTACCACCTCTAGTGTTCATTTCTGCTGGAAACTGCAGTGATATGTACTTTTTGGTATGTATTTTGCAACTTGCGAAAAGGATCCCACAGATACGTTTTCATCATGAGATCAGTTCGTCATTTTAAGTTAGATTATTGTTTTTTGGACTCTTTAAGTATATTAAAGGAAATTGCTTTAAATTTAATTTTAAAGGATTTTTAAAGGAAATTTATGTACCTTCTGGCCATAAAAGATGTTGATGAGTTTGTTTCTTCTTTGGAAAAGATCTGGATAAAATTTAGCATTAGATCACTTGCTCACCAATAAATCCTCTGCAGACAATCTGCAGATTCTGATGGCACTCATTCACTTTAGAGGATCCAATGGTGAGCAAGTGATATAATGCTGAATTTCTCCAAATCTGTTTCAGAGAGAAAACAAACTCATCTACTGTACATCTTGAAAGACCTAAGGGGGGAAAATTTTTAGCTAATTTTTTTTTGGGTGAACTTGTATTTATATTTATAATTTATACATTTATAATTATAATTTATAGCAACTATGTATTTACACTGGACAAAATTATAAATGCAACACTTGTTTTTGCCCCCATTTTTCATGAGCTGAACTCAAAGATCTATAACTTTTTCTATGTACACAAAAAGCCTATCTCTCTCAAATATTGTTCACAAATCTGTCTAAATCTGTGTTAGTGAGCACTTCTCCTTTGCCGAGATAATCCATCCACCTCACAGGTGTGGCATATCAAGATGCTGATTAAACAGCATGATTATTGCACAGGTGTGCTTTAGGCTGGCCACAATAAAAGACTACAAAAACCAGTCAGTATCTGGTGTGACCAACATTTGCCTTACGCAGTGCAACACATCTCCTTCACATAGAGTTTATCAGGTTGTTGATTGTGGCCTGTGGAATGTTGGTCCACTCCTCTTCAATGACTGTGTGAAGATGCTGGAAATTGGCAGGAACTGGAACACGCTGTCGTATACGCTGATCCAGAGCATCCCAAACATGCTCAATGGGTGACATGTCTGGTGAGTATGCTGGCCATGCAAGAAATGGGATGTTTTCAGCTTCCAGGAATTGTGTACAGATCCTTGCAACATGGGGCCGTGCATTATCATGCTGCAACATGAGGTGATGGTCGTGGATGAATGGCACAACAATGGGCCTCAGGATCTCGTCACGTTATCTCTGTGCCTTCAAAAAGCCATCAGTAAAATGCACCTGTGCTCGTTGTCCATAAAATATGCCTGCCCATACCATAACCCCACCGCCACCATGGGCCACTTGATCCACAACGCTGATATCAGCAAACCGCTCACCCACACGATGCCATACACGCTGTCTGCCATCTGCCCTGTACAGTGAAAACCAGGATTCATCTGTGAAGAGAACACCTCTCCAGAGTGCCAGACGGCATCGAATGTGAGCATTTGCCAACTCAAGTTGGTTACGATGACAAACTGTAGTCAGGTTGAGACCCCGTTGAGGACGACGAGCATGCAGATAAGCATGCTTCCCTGAGATTGTTTCTGACAGTTTTGCAGAAATTCTTTGGTTATGCAAACCGATTGTTGCAGCAGCTGTCTGGGTGGCTGGTCTCAGATGATCTTGGAGGTGAAGATGTTGGATGAGGAGGTCTCAGGCTGGTGTGGTTACATGTGGTCTGCGGTTGTGAGCCCGGTTGGATGTACTGCCAAATTCTCTGAAACGCCTTTGTAGACAGCTTATGGTAGAGAAATGAACATTCAATTCACGGGCAGCAGCTCTGGTGGACATTCCTGCAGTCAGCATGCCAATTGCACGCTTCCTCAAAACTTGCGACATCTGTGACATTGTGCTGTGTGATAAAACTGCACATTTTAGAGTGGCCTTTTATTGTGGCCAACCTAAGGCACACCTGTGCAATAATCATGCTGTCTAATCAGCATCTTGATATGCCACACCTGTGAGGTGGCTGGAGAAGTGCTCACTTACACAGATTTAGACAGATTTGTAAACAATATTTGAGAGAAATAGGCCTTTTGTGCACATAGAAAAAGTCTTAGATCTTTGAGTTCAGGTCATGAAAAATGGGGGCAAAAACAAAAATGTTGTTTATAATTTTGTTCAGTGTATTTAAACCCTTTTAAGTCAGCCCCTTGGAGGTTTGATAAAGCTACGTCTACATTAATCCGAATACATTTGAAAACAGAATATTTTGTTGAAAGCACTCTCCATCCACATTAGCATTTCAAAATTTCTCTTCTACACTAAAACATGAGAAAATGTTCAAAGTTCAAAAGTGCTGCAAATTTTCTGTCATCTTTGCAGGACTTTGATATGCAGAGTGTACAAAATAACATATCTGTAGCAACAGTGTGAAAGTGAATCGCACATAACAGTCACAAAACCGGTATAAACATGGCTATCTATTGGTATAATATGTGTCACATAAATAAACATCCCTTAAAAAAAAAACAACTGTGTTTTTAAATTTATCCACTTTGGAGAATGTTTTCAAAAAGCTCCATTTTCAAAAATGCTGTCTTAGTGTGGACGGAAGGCCAAAACGTAGAGAAAAAAATATGTTTTTAAACAAAAATGTATTCGTGTGGACAAGGCCTAAAGCCTCTGGTTTAAGAACCACTTTATATAGAAATGTGTTTAAAACTAGATAACAATACACTCAGCTCACATAGACAGTTTAAGAATGCTTTATTAGTGAACAGATATTCAGCTTTTATTTTGTTAACATGCAGACTGGTTTTAAAATTAATTGAGAAGGTAAGACGATTGATATTACCTTTTTGTTGATCATGAAAGACTCGCTGAACCTGCTGAGTAGCACATAGAGCATAAGAGCAGCTTGATATTTGATGAATCTGGTAAGCTACTAGCACCATGCTGTAGTATGTCTTAGTCCAGGCTGTTGCTATTGGAATGGTTCCGTTCCTTTAGATTGGACAGCTGGACTTTCATACCCACCTGATGTCATTGTTATATCATCGCAACATGGGGCCTTTGGGGAAAGCAGTGAGATGAAAACATTAACTGTTGGATTGGGTTTGTGTGTGCTATATCGCTGTAGTGCATCTGTTCCTGCTTAATACTACCAGACGGTGAATCAGAGTGTTATATTAACCCTGATCTGCACTTACATTTTTACACATGGCATCACATTTAATTACTTGTTAACTAGTCAGCTGAGGTGATGTTTTCGCTCTCAGTTTCCCTCTAAACTCTTTAGATGTTCCCTTTCTGTATGATTCCTTCACTGCAGCAGAGGGAGTATAAGTAATATGTAATTAATTGTTATGACTAACCATATAGATATGTGGATATCTATCTATCTTAAGGCATTACACATACTTGACAGTACTCTACTGGGCTATATTAGCTACAGACTGGCTTTATGTGAGCCCTAGTCTGGTCTCATTTTCAAACAGCACAAAAAAATGATTGCAGTCCTCTTGGAATGTACAATCCAACACACATCAGAGTGTATTATAGGTATAAATGAATGCAGTGTGCTATATAAGGAATGAAATTTTCACTAACAATAGGGAGTGCTTTCAGACACAGCTTGCAGTAATACATTGTGTACGGCATCGAAAATAAAGGTGGATGTACCAGGTTTCTGAAGGAGGATGTATTATATGCTGCGGAATATGGTATTTATTGAAAGTATTCCCACATATCGCTAGAGCAGTTGAAAAGCCTGCAAGGCATGCATTTAAGCATTTAATACTGTGTGCTTACTTTTTGCAGTGTTGTTTGATTTCTATCATACCTAGTATTTATGTAGATAGTTTGGGAAAATGCAAGGGTACACAGAGGCCATCAGACTTTTAATTTCACTTAGCTTTTTTTTATGTGTTGTCTATTCTGCAGATAATAACAGTTTACCACGACAATAGCTGGATAAATCCCCTGTGCACCAAGAAGATTGTTGTAAATTATCAGTATTTCTGAATGCCGTCACATTCAAGTGTTGTTAAAGCTTTTGTACATAAAGCTTCCACATCAATTACTCTACTACACTGGAGATTTTTGTTAATATATCTTATTCTTTCTTCACATAATAGCTTCTCATTTGGTTTTCCAACAATAGGTCTATTTCTTTCAAGCAAGTGCCATTTTATAAGCAGTTTTCAGTACCTCCAAAGCATCACATAAGTATTTATCCTTTGTTTGAAATGTTTATTTAAGAGCGGTTGTTTTTTGGGAGGTTACAGATCAATTGTACTTGAAGACTGTGCTGACTAGGCTGGTGTACTTTTCATTTGTGCTTAATAGAAACGGCCAGTGGTGTTTTTTTTAACCTACTTATTACAACTTTGTGTTGAAGCCTATTTTCAGAGAAAAAAAAAATAAATCTCACAATTATACTTGTATAATTGTTTGGATCTCTTGTAAAGGGCAACTATTATTCCCCTTTTTATGAGATGTAAGTCTCAGGTGTCTCTAGAATGTGTCTGTGAAGTTTCAGCTCAAAATACGGCACAGCTCATTTTTAATATAATTTTGAAATAGCCTGTTTTGAATGGAAGCAGAAACACGCTGTTTTCGCCAACCTGGTCTCATGACAAAAACGTACCTGGGGGCACTTTTTAGTGAGATGCGAAATACGTACCAATAAGTACATATCACTGCAGTTTAAAAAAAAAATGAACACTAGAGGCAGTAAAACTCAGACACCTTTTATTCCTTTTCACACAAAGTATGATTTACAGAGTTTGATAAAGCTTAATTTTCACACAGTTACTTGAAGAATATTATATTATGACTTAAAAACTATTTTAATATGCTGGGAGATTTAAAACTGATGTTTTTGAATGTTAGCATTACATATTGAACTATGGGTTCTCATATCTATGGGTTTTCATAGATGGTAGGTTTGTTTGGTAGGTCATGCAATATGGAGATATACTTGAGAGGTGAAGAGCTCCGGTTTGAATCCCGTGTAACTGCGGTTCGACAAAAGAGTTCAAATCTGCACACAAGGAAGATTCAAATGGCGTCAACAAATGAGTTTTTATATTGGTTTTGCATTGGTTGGGTTTGGTGTAGGGTATATTTCCAACATGATAGAGGATTGACTTTTAGCAATAGTCCCCAGATAATTGAACTTTGAACCACTGTTGTACGTACCTGAAGCAATGTAATAAAAACACAGCAATACGTACCTATATCAACGTAATAAATATGTGCCAGGGTTCACGTATTAAACCTGTGTTTTAGCGCCACTCAGTGGACATTTTGAAACTGCCGCGGAACGTGCAGTAAGGTTTGTAACAACTGTGCTGCTAAAAAGTACCCAGAGGTACATATTTTTATGAGACTGGGTTGGTTTTCACACAAGTCTCTTTAAATGCAAATGAGCTGCTGCTCGCCGCCCCTTTTCCAGAATAGAGCTGTGCCTTTACAGCTCATGCCTCAGATACTCTGCAAAAAAACATTTGTTTGGTTTTGATTATCATGTCTATCGTGCTGAAATTAAAGCCAAATCAGTCTGATATAGGGTTTTCTGAGTGGCTGTCACACGGCATGTGAGTACTAAGCTAAGTTCTCTTGCATGTCTTATTGCACTTAAACTGTCTGTATTACAAAAGGTCAGAACTCTGATCAAAAAAGCCTGTATTGCGAGATGTAAACTTGGAATTGAGAGAAAAGTCAGAATTGTGAAATAAAAAGTCACAGTTACCTTGTGTATTTATTTTATGCTGTGGTAGAAACTGGCTTTCATAATTTTACCTAATAGTGAGGCTGATACAACTATAAATGAGTTATTGTAGCCAATAATACTAACAATGTATCAGAAAAACAAACATTCTGTGCTGTAGAAACCTTTTTCAGATCAAAATGATTCAGAAAGTACTATTAACCAAGACATACTGAGTTGAGAGAACAGCAAACAAGAACAGAACATCTTTTGAAATACCCCCAAATCTACTAAAGAGTAGAAATATTGAAAAAGACACATTCAGTAGTGTTCAGTGTGACTGTTTGATAGGATTAAACATTGTGAGGAATGTTTTATTTTCTCTTTTTGAAAACACTTCAAAATCACTACAAAGGCACCTCATGTTATTTGTTTCATATCTGACACAGAGCTGGTAAATGTTTAACGCGTTGCTGGTTGTCTTTTGCAGATTCCGATGTATTGTGTATCCCTTCAAGCAAAAACTTACAATATCAACAGCCACCCTTATCATTGTGTTAATCTGGGTGTTGGCAGTGTCCATCATGTGTCCCTCTGGCGTCATGCTTCAGGTGACTAAAGAACAAAGCATCCGTGTGTTCCTGGGAGACGGCAACCGAACGAGCCCTTTCTACTGGTGCAGAGAAAACTGGCCTAACCAGGAGATGAGGAAGATCTACACCACCGTCTTGTTTGCCAACATCTACCTGGCTCCTCTATCCCTCATAGTGATCATGTACGCAAGGATTGGGATCACTCTGTTTAAAACGGCCATGCCGGCAGGGGGCAAACCTGGCCACGATAACCGCCACTCTGTGACGAAGAAAAAACAAAGAGTGATCAAAATGCTCCTCATTGTGGCCTTGCTCTTCATCTTGTCCTGGTTGCCTCTGTGGACGCTGATGATGCTAACAGACTACGTGAAACTTACTGAACATCAGTACAGGCTTATTAACATCTACATCTACCCTTTTGCCCACTGGCTAGCTTTTTTCAACAGCAGCGTCAACCCGATTATCTATGGGTTCTTCAATGAGAACTTCCGCCGTGGTTTCCAGGTCGTGTTTAAGTTCGGCCTGTGTCCTATCGGCGGTCAGCATCGGACCTATTCTCATAGGGTGCAGGGCAATTCAGTGCAACCGGTAAACCTGCAACCCTCCACAGAGCCCATCTCTCTTAACAGCATAGAGAACAACAGCTCAAGGAGGATGAACCACGTCAACGAGCAAGACTTAGTGATGGAAGATTTAGAGAAAGTGTCTGAATGCAGTATGGAAGGAGCTTCTCTTTAAGGAGCTTAATAGAGAGGAATTGTATGATAGCAGGCTAATTAAATCTCAAATTACAGATTATGATTTACTTACATTTTTAACATTATACAGTTGTGTATAAAATGGATTCTACCCATTTTTTTTTAACAGTCGATTGCTGCTAAAATGAATGTACTTACTGATTTTCTCAGATACTATTGGGCACATCTGGCAGTTTATCAACTGTAGTCTTGCAAACATTTCAATCTGTAAAAACAAATTCAGTTTAAAAACCTGTAACAATATTGTAAAATTGTGTATATACACAGAATCATTGTGTGCATTCGCTACTGTATATTGATGAAAACATCTGGTGTTTTACAGTACATCGTTTTATTTATTGATTTATTTTTATATGCACATGAAAGTATCAGAACTGCCATTATCCAGAATCATTAATTGTCTCTGGATTACTATGTAGGATTTTAGGCACAGCACCTATATCCTAATATTGAACCTTCATACCTCATCTGTGACAAATTCCTCGAAACACTGAAATAAATTTCAGTGGGAGGGTTTTATGGACCATATTTGTTAAAGGGATAGTTCACCCAAAAAAACTAAATCCTGTCAATAATTACTCACCCTCATGCAGCTGCAAACCCGCAAGACCTTTGTTCATCTTCAGAACACAAATTACGATATTTTTGATGAAATCCAAGATCCTGCATAGACAGCAACACGTTCTGCAGCTGATGTGTTCAAGGCTCAGAAAGAATTTATTTTTTCAAGAATTTATTCTCTTCTTTTCCGTGTCAGTCTCTTCTCGTACCTTCATAAAATTAAGGTTGAACCACTGATGTCACATGGACTATTTTAAAGAGCAGGTCAAATGTCTTTATATTGTGTTGAGTCCTCTTTCTAGGTCAGAAAAATTGTAATTTTCTCAGAATATACATTTAATATTATAATCATTTTGCAATGATTTTGAAGCAATTCGTTCGAAGCTTGAGGTCCTTCCATAAGCCTACTCTGTTCTGATTGGTCAGCTGGCCAAGTCTTTTGTGATTGGTCTTTCCGTATACAATGCAAGCCAGTTGTGCCCACAATTAAAGTTTAGCTGCTAAACTGTAAACGCTTCATGAAACAATAATGGTGGTTATAATACATTAGCCATGCGTTAACGTGACTTGAAACAATACAGTTTGTAGACAAAAATGTCTGCATTCTTTATTATTAAACAAAGTAATTAGAACAACACCACTCCACATTAATCGACATTCTTAGGAAATAATCGGTTATCGAGTTAACGAGTTATCAGAACTATTTTAGTAAGACATGGAAACCTAAAGCTGCACTAGGTATACATTACATATTAGCACAAAAACTTGATATTTTGAGCACTCAACTGAAAATGTACACATAACGTATTAATAATACTTACAGGTTGTGGTTCAGAAACGCTTGTTGATCAAAATAAAGAAGGTATGGACATCTTTCATGGACAAGCGTTTAGCGAATCTGGCGTTTTGGCTTTGAACTCGCCAAGATTAGAGAAGCAGTCCTCAGTAAAATGACGAGCACACAACAAAAGGTTTGAATTGTATTGCTGTGGCATCGTGGAAAAAATACAGAGTTCTGGCATGAAATTCTAGAATGCAGTCCGATGGGTCTAACTTAATCTGACAATATGACATCATAATCACACGGCACAGCCAATTGGTTCTCTCCTGTATCAGTAGCCAATGAGCTCACTGCTTAACATTCAAATATATGACTAGTGCTAGATGTAGCAGTTGCAGCACGCTTCAGAAATCCTCCACCTTCCCCAGCTCCACCTGTATAGATCTGTTACGAGGTGATTCATATATGCTATATGGGGGTTAATTCTATATGTTATATGTGCAGCAGCTTTGTTTCTTACATGCTTGTTGTGGAAGTCTCAGTACTTGCTCTGCAGCAGCAGCGCAGCAGATCTATTCCACCAAGACCAAATACATTAACATTGTCATGTACATTACCATGCCAATCCCTCCAAGAGTTGTCATGACAGAAATAAATTTTTACCACTGACTCTTTACATCATCATCTTTCGGCGATGAAAGCAAAACAAACGCAAAAGTGCTTGTGGGCGAGCCAGAGTGTTCGTATTTCGTATATATGCTAATAATACAACTTTGCAGACAGTTTACATTGAAGGATAGCTACGTTACAAACTGTAAAACCCATATGACCTGCTCTTTAACGCTGTTGTTACTACCTTTCTTGGACTTAAATTTTTGGGTAAACTATCGCTTTAACTTGTGCCAAAACAGGGTAAAATGAGCCATGATAGAGATTAATCTGATTGAACGTGATAGTTAACTCACACTGGCCTTTCTGCCCTGTATGTCAGAGTTGACTGACTGAGTTCTTAGCTGAAGACTTTGTATGGGCAACAAGAGTATTTGACGCACATGAGTCTGGATGTAGCACTGTGATTCACTTGCCTAAAGCTGATGTGTTCTTCGAACATGCTTTCTTGAAGTTTGTTTTGTGCCAAAACCACTCATAATGTAATTATTCAATGTTTTTTAACCCTTTCTTTTTGCATGTTGAGCAGTTTGTGGGTTTTCTTGTGACAGGTTTGCAAAACGTGAATAGTTGTCATGAAACTATTTAAGTTAGATTGCAGTGAGTTTAAAGTTAAACCCAGCTCTCTGATGAGATACTTCAGGGGGGACAGCACAAGGTTTGAAAATGATTGTGTGTCTGTCCTGTGTCGTATTTGCTACTCGCAGCGATTCAGCTGAACATGCGTTGATGTATTCATCTGTCTGAAATCAAGTTCAGTTTCAATAATTTTTCTAAGTAGTGAGTATTTAAAATAAATATTTTTAAACTGGGAAGAAAGTTCTGAAAGTGTGCTTTGGTAATGTTTCAGAAAATATGTCAGCCTTTATTTCAGTTTTTTAGCTTTGCCCTGAATGAATGAATGTCCTACATCCACTGTGAATGTCAGCAGAAGTATTTCCTCAAATAGAGCAAACCATTTCCATTTACCAGACTATTTTGATTCAAATTATGTGACAGGAGTTTTCTGGATTACTTATTTGAACCATCGAAGATGTTCAAAAAATACCAACATGCAGAGGATTTGTCCTTAAGTAATTCTAGCGTCTGTTGACGACTGTAGATTAAATCTATCAGCAGTCGGAGCTGTGTTTTTGTGATTATCATAGCAGATGGGAGATGAGTATGTTAATTCTGCCCTCTTCTTGACAGCAGACACTACATAAACCAATGCAATCTCAACATGATTAAGGCAGCAGCACCACTGACACCGCTGTAAAGTGAGTTCGAAAATTAGCCAAGAGAATGCGCGTTAGAAAGATGGTAAGAGAAAAAAAGAAAAAGAAAAAGCCTGTGATTGCAAGGTGACTCTGACTTTATGGACTCTCCAGATGTGTCGCAAGCTATTGCAGGATTTGCCAAGGACACATTTCTTGAAGAAACATTTCTTTTTATTCTCTGTGTACTGAACATAAACTCGCCGTTTTTGAAAAACAGAGTACTTGCTGTGGAGTTCATTTCTGTGTTTGTAATCCTGTATTAACAAAAGCAATGCTGTAAACGTTGTCCATATTTAAGGCTTTGTGAATCTTGTTATATTAGTGTTGGCTACATTCTAACAGCGAGTACAGTTGTTTCAAATGTGATTGTGACTGACTCATTTTGATTTTATAACCACCTTGCAACAAAAAGTAAAGCAATCTGTGTTCAGGGTTACATTTTTCTCTCCAAACTGACTGGATATGAATTAAAAATGGTCTGTCCTTCAGATTGCCGTTTATATTGTGAAGATCCCATCATGCTCTGGTGTAGATTAATAAAGCAGTGTAACTCAAAAGCTGCCTTTTTTTTATACATCATTGCACCAGACCTTCAACGGTCCCTCATTGGTGCATCATGTAACAATACTGGAATGTCTTTTATGCTATTTTATTGAGTCAATGGTGCGCCACATCCGACGTCACTGACTCTGTCACCGTTTCTTTATCCTGAATGGAAAAAATGATGCAATTCATTCTGTAAAGGTGCAAGTTACCTGCCACAAGCCTCTATAGACTTCGTATGTCTTGAAGTGTAGAGCGTTACAATGAAAAGCGAGATTTGTCTGATCAAACTGCGATGTGATTCATCACAGATCTATTCACACTGAACTTTCTGCTGTCTTTTCTTCTGTAACCAATGAGGAAGCAGAGATCTGCTTTTGGTAATGTAATCAGGGATTGCCTGGCCCCGGGCCTGACTCCAGCAGTGCCTCTGACGTTGCTGGAAATAGGACAATTCTGGCAATGATTCGACCTGCTGTGCTTTCAGTCCTCGATGAATGCATAGCACTGGTGCAAATCTAGTGACGTGCACGAGTATGATGTTCCAAGTAGCGAGACGAAAACTGTCACAAAGAGTAAAATCACAAAGTATGAATAGGGGGTTGGAGCAGATGATGATTTCTTTCAGGCCAATGCTGAGGAACTTGAGAAATGACTCATCATGCTTATTATTTTAATGTGATGTGTTAGTGATGTTGACGTGATGTAGACAACTTTGAGTGCTACTATGATCCAGTCACTGACCCTAACGGCATGTGTAAACATTTTCATCATGTGCTAGATGATAGTAAATCTTGTTGGTCGGAACGATGCTGCTGTTGAAAGTTTTAAAACTGAGGAAAGTGAATAAATCAAAATGACTGTACTTATATTGTTATGTTTGTTTCCAGTGATCATTGTCATTTGTCAGAGTCCAAGGTTTGTGAGTTTCAGAATGATGTAATAAAAATATCATGTGCTCAGGGTAATAAATCAATGTGAAAGGGCTTGAATACAAGTCTATTCTTCATTTGCCTCTGTGTGTTGAGCATCTGAGGTGATGCTCTTTTCTCTTGTTAATCCATTCATACGATAATTTGAATACACCTCTTCTATTATGAGCATGTTTTGAATTTCTGACTTTTGGGGGCATGGAGTAAAAAAATTCAAGGTGATATAACTGTTCTGAAATCATAATGGAGAAAAAACAAGTTTTTTTTAAGCATGGGATTCTTAATAAAAAGATGGACAAGAAAAACATAAGTTGTTTGGCACAATCTTTAATCTTATTGGTAACAAAAAGGCAGTGTTTTTCATTTCTATGCTCAGTGTTGTTAAAATATGAACATTAAAAAGACTTCTCTAAGCCAAATCCATCATTTGGTGAGAACGATATGCAGAAACATGCAGGGAGTTGAAAAGGATCAATGAAAAGGCAATGAAAGAAAGGATCAACAAGTTAATCAGAAAAGTCAACCTTTTCAAGACAAGACAAGGTTAGTTGTCATGTCTGGTGATACATCAATTCTCCTAACTGCTTGTTCTTTTTATAAGATCAGCAAATGTGATGCAAGCAAATGCATTTATATTTTAAAACAAAAGTATTTTCAAACATTCTTTATAATGATTAAGATATAAGGAAAATACCTTTCTTTAATGTTAAAACAGTATGAATTTTACTTAATTAAAAAAAAATATATTTTTCCTTTTCTTTGTTTCAAACACTTGTCATTGACCCTTATAAAAAGATGAAGTAGTAAAGGAGTTAATTGAATAGGCCAAACTTTAAAAAAGATTGCGTCTGGCTGCAAGACTCTTTTAGTTTTTGCATGAAGGATGCCTGACAATTTGTCTTACCGAGAAGAAAGTGCTTTGCACCGACATGACGCTGCTACATTGCAAAAAATGCTTTTCTTACTTAGATTTTTTGTTGTATTTCCAGCCAAAATATCTAAAAATTCTTAAATCAAGAACAAATTTTTAGACAAGTAAAAATGATTGTCTTGTTTTCAGAAAAAAAGAAGTCAAAATTAAGTGTTTTTGCTTAGAACAAGCAAAATAATCTGCCAATGGGGTAAGCAAAATAATTTTAAAAAATAATCTTATTTCAAGCCGAAATCAAGATTATTTTGCTTACCCCATTGGCAGATTATTTTGCTTGTTTCACTTAATTTCGACTTCTTTTTTCTGAAAACAAGACAATCATTTTTGCTTGTCTAGAAAATCCTTCTTGATTTAAGAATTTTTTGATATTTTGGCAGGAAACAAGACAAAATCTAAGAAAAACATTTTTTGCAGTGTAAACATTTACAGACTTGTCTAATATGGAGTTGTTTTTAAGTTCATCATAACCAGGAAGATCATATTTTGTTGTCACTATACAAACACTACAAAAAATCAGTCACTTTAAGATGATCATGAAAGAATCAAAGAGAAGTGAGTAAAATGATGTTATGTGAATAGCATTTGTCAAATTCCACTGGCTTTTGTGCTAAATCAGCTTTAAAATTCTCTGTTAAAGTTTTGAAAAAATGTAAGTCAACCCACAGGAATCTCATGTTTTCAGTAAGTATTTTTCATTTATTCAGAACTGGTTGTACTTTTTCTTCTAAACATCAATCTGACTCTGTTTTGGGCTCTTGAAGCCTGAAGCATGCACTATATTTTACCTCTGAAATTCCCTTTCCATAGTCTAAATCCAGCATGAACGGGGCTTATCTTCTGCTTTTGTCCAACTTGGTTGCAGACTCTCAAAGCCTGTTAAGGTTCTGGATGTGGTCATTTAGACAACAAAGAAAACTCTGAAATCTTGGCCTTGGACTTGGACCGTTTGTTCTGCCGAATAGCTGTAGGAGTGAGTGGCCGCAACATCAATCAAAGGTTTCCTCTGCAGGCTGCTCCACTGATCTCTCATGGGAGCATTAAAACCTTGTCAGAGTAATTGGTTGTGGAATTAGAAGACAGAATAATTTGCTGCATAACAAATCAAATTCTCACTTGTATGCACAAAATAGTAAAAACAGAAGTAATGAGACACTGTGCATTTCTCCTAATGCTTTTAATTGGAGCATGAGGAATATTGTGTTGCATGACCATGAGCACAGTTATTGTTCAGTTCTGGAAAGACATTACAATCTGATTCTTATTCTGCCATCTCATCTGAAGCTTCTAGTCTAAGTCAGGTGATTTAGTACAAGCACATGTTGACAAATGACCACAGAAGAAAGTTAAAGGGACAGTTCACCCAAAAATTTAAAGTCTTCTCAAACCTTAATTTGAAGTTACTAATTTGAAAACGTCACTTTAAAACTAGTAACAAAAAAAAAAAAAAAAAAAAACCTTGAGCTGCTTCATTGAACGCTTATTGTATTACTGTATTAAAAGCTCACTGTACTGCATTATGTGGAGTACTATGACAGAGAGATGGACTGAGAGAATGTGATTACTGCATCTGAACTGACCCATTTCGGTCAGTTTTTCATACGAAGCTACTGTATCATACGGCTCAAAGTTTAGATAACTTTTTTGACACTTTTGTGGCTCTCTTTTTTGTTGTTTTGGAGCTTTATGGACCCTAGTCCCCCTCCATATTCAATTTCAATTTATTTGTGTAGCTTGCAATACGCATTGCTCCAAAACAGCCAAAGGCAACTGTGGCAGAGAAGAACTCTGTAGGAGGTTTAAGCAGATGAGAAAGAGACCCATTTAACAACATTTTATGAATACTGATAGAGAATTTATTTTTCCCTTAATTTAGACAACTAACAAAAATAAGTTCTAATATTATGTCTAACTGGTGTACTTTCCTCAAAGGATTAGTTCACATTCAGAATAAAAATTTTCTGATAATTTACTCACCCCCATGTGATCCTGCCAAGGTTTTTGAGGAAAACTTTCCAGGATTTGTCTCCATATAGTGGACAATGGGAATCAAGTTGCTACTTCCGTCTATGTCACACGTGACTTTTCCAATGTGACTATGTAATGCGTGAGGTCGGGCTAATGCAAGACAAGTATTTTGGGTTAAAAAATTTATATCTTTGTTTTAAGAAAATGGCCAGAGAGGACTCTTATTCTTCTTCTGGGATCGTGTAGAGTCCTTTGAAGTAGGGCTGGGCGATATGGGCAAAAAATTATCACGATAATTTGTTTTCATATCAGTCAAAATCAATAATTATCACGATAAATTTCAAATTTTTATTTCTTTCAAGTTTAAAGACAGATTTTTGCTACAGTGTAAAAGTTATAAAAAAAAAAGTTAAATTAAGACAGTTAAATGTGGCTTTAAAATATTCTTTATGGTCAGAACATGACATGTTTTTTGAATTCTTAACACTTTTCCCAGTCATTTTTCTTTAATAAAATAAGTATCTGAATAGAAAAAAAAAATAGTTACGCATGTTTTAATTGAGTTTGAAAGCAGATGTAGATTTATGTTCATTATCAAAATCAGTAATATCTGTACAAATTGTAGCAATCTCATTTTTAAATGGTGAAATGTAATTATTCTGACTGTTTAAAGCTTTTTTTTTTAATTAACCAGTGCTCTTCCATAGTATCAAGATAATAACAGTTAAAAACACAAGTATAGCACCTCAATACAATGGTAAAAATGTAATAGGGTTCCAATGTATTTGTATGAAAAAACAGTAGTCAAAATGCATTTAGTATAAACACATAAACGCTGTAGTTTAAAAACAAAAACTCTGTAATTATATTCCATTACTCTTTCTTCAACACATTTAATACGTCTACATTAATAATATATTAAGATTCGACACAAATATACCCACAATACCATTTTGACACAATTCCACTGTGCAGTTTGTGCTACTACAGTAAATGTTCTATGGTATACGATGGCGATTGTTGATTAAAAAGCCTGTATCATTGAGCACAGCGTTTCTCTTGTTTGTCAGCGCTGTTTCATCTTGCCGTGTTATTTGTGTTCTTCACTAAATCCAAGCTAAGTTTGCGCTGTGCTGCCATTTGAACTTTGATCTGAGCGGATAAACGGTCCGAGTGGCATGCTTTGACTAGCGATCTTTCGTCGACATTATATATTATATCGAATTATATATCAAACTACTTTGAAGCTGCACTGAAACTGCAATTTGAACCTTCAACCCATTGATCCTTATTAAAATCCACTAAACAGAGAAAAATCCTGGAATGTTTTCTTCAAAAACCTTAATTTCTTTGCAACTGAAGACAAATACATTTTTTATTCCCTTAAATGATGTCACTAGTTAACTTTTTTTATTTATGTCAATTTCTCTTTGTGACATTGCAAACAGCTGCCTTTTTTTTTCTTTTTTTTTTACATTTATCTAGGTAAAACAAAGCATCAGACATAGTATTGATCGAAGAACTGAAATTCCCCCAAGGTAAGTTTTTGAATAAACATTAGATGTTTATTATATGATTCAGAGTAAATTAATGATCTTGGTTTATCTAAAGGAGCTTGCATAATGTAAAGGGCAGCAGAGGAAGAGGTCAAGTTCTCTTCTATCATCCCACGCATGATAAAGTTATGGCACTAGATATTGCTCAATGCACTCTGGTTTTAACACTGCTCTACTGCATTTAAATGAAATGCGTAGATTGCCTTTTAATCAAAGAACAAGGTTAAAAGCTATTATATACAAGAACATATTCAAGGTTTCACTTATATACATTATATCTATCTATCTGTCTATCTATCTATCTATATATATATATATATAATACAGACATTATATAAGAAAACTGATATTGCTAAAGTTTTATTCTAAGTCATTCCAAACCTGAATGACTTTCTTTTGCTAAACACAAAATAATCAAAATAAATCATTTGGAAATGAGACGCATTTCGATTTCTTTCTTTCTTTTTTTTTTAGTGTTACAATTAGGGTCAGTGCATTGTGTGTGCTGTTTTAGACCTTTGACCTTTGGGCAGTGAAACATTTCATAGCTGTTCAAACGTTCTAAAACATATTTCGTAATAATGTTCTGCAGACGACAGTTCCCCCAGGAAAATATTTCATCCAAAAAGTAAAAATTCTTATAAACTCAAAATAAATGACCAAAAGTAGAAACATGTCTCTGAAGACAAATAATTGTGCTTATATAAAGCTGATCACAAATTCAAGGCATGAGAAACAGTGTATGAGCCAGTCCTTCTTCTATCAATGATAAATTACAGTCTGCCAGAGTTTCTCATACAGGTGTCTGGAAAGCAGTTATTTCACAGGAAGCTGCTGTTCCATGTTTAAAAACAAACAACTTTAGCTTTCCAATTCAGTGGTCTCAGGGTGTACAACTAAAAAAAAAAAAAAAAGTACATTTTACAGAACATGGGTGATCTATAGGGGATTGCCAGTACTAGTTACCGATCTAATACATGGCCTCACACTGAATTATTCCGTATACGCTACAAGGACAAATTTGTATTGAGTGATCTGTTTTTCTGTGTTCTGACAGGTTGTTTACTATCTCTGAAAAGATCAAGTGCAAAGGCCAATGTTTCAGAGTCTCTGAAACTTGAGAACAACAGATCACATTGGCTGCAACTCACAAAACCTTGCCATTTTCTTATGAGAAAATGTTGAGAACTTCACAATAAGGTTATTAAACACCTAAATGGTTTGGAGTGTTTGTATATACACAAGACAAACTAGGACATTCGGACAACTGGGAATTTAGTCATAATCAGGTTCTTACTGAAGTGGGCAGTTTAATATATGCAAAAATAATTAGTCCATCCATAGATTCTGGTATTTTGTTGCACTCAGTTTTGTTTTCTATACAGCTTCAATAGTAACATTTTTGCTGTTTTCTATGAAGGATGAACCGTATACACAAACACATCATGTTGCAAGCGTTGCATTGTGATTGATTTAGAACATTCACCCCACTAACTTCAGTCCACAGAGGCCAATGCCTACTTTGAAAACAGGAAATAACATATATATTTTTCATTGTTCTTACTGACAAAAAAGCATATCCACATGCTCTATTTTTTCGTATGCTTTTTTTTCATAAAAAATAATGTAGTTTGCTACAAATAATGCTTTTATTTGATGTCTATTAACCCTTTTACTCATAATACTAAAAAAAAATAGAGCTTGTTATGATCACTACGTTCTTTTGTGTTCTGTTCAGTTTTATAGCAATTCTGACAGAAGTTTAATTAACTTCCCTTATACAATGATTTGAGACTTAATGAAGTTGTTTCCTTTCATTAATTAGGTTCTTTTCATGAATTAATTCATACTAATCTGAGCAAATGAATACACACGTAAAGAGATATTCATCCCCTCCTTTTTAGCTCACTGTTGCAAAGGTTCAATTAAATTTGACAGAATATGACTCTACAATAATATATAATAATAATATAAATGCAGTATAAAGAACTCAGCTTGTGAATTCAAGGAGAATCCACCCTGTCAGTTTAGCATGTCAGTGATGGGGGATGGGGTCTTGGACAACCTATTTTCTGTCCCAGAGGCCATGTCTGTTTGAAGCCTAAAGAGCCATATGCTTGGAGAATGCAAACAAACCATCAGAGTAGCTCAGGCTACCCAAGAAATATAGGAAACTCTTAGTATAGTGAAACAGACAATTTCCCAATAAACACAACATTAGCAGCAAACAGACAAAGTGCACAGCATCATGTGTGAAACTGCTTATTTGAACCTACCTTTTTAAAATTTTGCTGTGGAATGAGTCCCATATTATTTGTGCAACAGATATTGATGATGCCTGAACCACAATCAAATGCAATCTCTCTTAAGTACCGCTCACACAATCACACACACACACACACACACACACACACATTATGAGCAATATCATACCGATGTTGCAACAGTTAGATGGCACGAATGTGTAAATAGATAAGAAACAACGGAGTGTCTTTAAAAATCGTCTTTTGTGCGGACTGCTTCCTTACGCCACAAATTCAACTCTCTAATTTGAAGTTACTAATTTGAAAACGTCACTTTAAAACTAGTAACAAAGAAACGTTGAATTGCTTCATTAAAAGCTTATTGTATTACTGCATTAAAAGCACTGTACTGTATTATATGGAGAGATGGACTAAGAAAATGTAATTATCTGCATATGATACTCATTTTTTATTTAGTACTGTTTAGTACTGTTTATAAAAAAATGAGCACATTCAAAAGTTTCCATGCACTTGATTCTTAATACTGTTCTTAGTTGAATGAAAACAGCATTTTTTTTTTTTTAAGGGTAGTTGTTTTTGAGTCTCTTGTTTGTCCTGAACAGTTAAACTGCCCGCTGTTCTTCAGAAAAAATCCTTTAGGTCACACTAATTGTTGCATTTTTGTATATTTGAACCCTGTATTTGTTTTGTGTATTTCCAACAATTACTGTATGATTTTGAGATCCATCTTTTCACAATGGACAACTCAGGGATTCATATGCAACTATTACAAAAGTTTCAAGCACTCACTGATGCTTCAGAATGAAACAGGGTGAACACTTTTTGAAATTGAAGAACACAGTAAATGTAACTTTTTTTTGTCTTCTATGAAACATGTAAGCCTCAGAAGGACAGCAATAAATGGGAAAAATATGATATTTAGCAAAATAAGAAAAATTTACACATCATTTACACATCGTTCTGTTCAAAACTTTACACCCCTGGCTCTTAAGCATTGTGTTTCCTTCTGAAGCATCAGCGAACACTTGAACCTTCTGTAATATGAGTCATATATGCATATGAGTCCCTCAGTTGTCGTTAGTGTGAAAAAATGGATCTCAAAATCATACAGTCATGGTTGGAAATGGTAAAAATACATAAAAATCCTGAAAAACCTACATTTTTACTGAAGAACAGCAGGCAGTTTGTAACTATCTATTATATTCTCTTGTGGACTATATGTATATGTATTTTATTTGAAATATCATCGGTACTAAATAAACAGTAACATGCATTCTGTATGATTCCTCTTATTTTGGTAAAACATTTTGCAGATTGCAAAGGTGTATGTAAACTTTTGACCACAACTGTATATACAGGTCCTTCTCAAAAAATTAGCATATTGTGATAAAGTTCATTATTTTCTGTAATGTACTGATAAACATTAGACTTTCATATATTTTAGATTCATTACACACAACTCGAAGTAGTTCAAGCCTTTTATTGTTTTAATATTGATGATTTTGGCATACAGCTCATGAAAACCCAAAATTCCTATCTCAAAAAATTAGCATATGTCATCCGACCAATAAAAGAAAAGTGTTTTTAATACAAAAAAAGTCAACCTTCAAATAATTATGTTCAATTATGCACTCAATACTTGGTCGGGAATCCTTTTGCAGAAATGACTGCTTCAATGCGGCGTGGCATGGAGGCAATCAGCCTGTGGCACTGCTGAGGTGTTATGGAGGCCCAGGATGCTTCGATAGCGGCCTTAAGCTCATCCAGAGTGTTGGGTCTTGCGTCTCTCAACTTTCTCTTCACAATATCCCACAGATTCTCTATGGGGTTCAGGTCAGGAGAGTTGGCAGGCCAATTGAGCACAGTAATACCATGGTCAGTAAACCATTTACCAGTGGTTTTGGCACTGTGAGCAGGTGCCAGGTCGTGCTGAAAAATGAAATCTTCATCTCCATAAAGCTTTTCAGCAGATGGAAGCATGAAGTGCTCCAAAATCTCCTGATAGCTAGCTGCATTGACCCTGCCCTTGATAAAACACAGTGGACCAACACCAGCAGCTGACATGGCACCCCAGACCATCACTGACTGTGGGTACTTGACACTGGACTTCAGGCATTTTGGCATTTCCCTCTCCCCAGTCTTCCTCCAGACTCTGGCACCTTGATTTCCGAATGACATGCAAAATTAGCTTTCATCCGAAAAAAGTACTTTGGACCACTGAGCAACAGTCCAGTGCTGCTTCTCTGTAGCCCAGGTCAGGCGCTTCTGCCGCTGTTTCTGGTTCAAAAGTGGCTTGACCTGGGGAATGCAGCACCTGTAGCCCATTTCCTGCACACGCCTGTACACGGTGGCTCTGGATGTTTCTACTCCAGACTCAGTCCACTGCTTCCGCAGGTCCCCCAAGGTCTGGAATCGGTCCTTCTCCACAATCTTCCTCAGGGTCCGGTCACCTCTTCTCGTTGTGCAGCGTTTTCTGCCACACTTTTTCCTTCCCACAGACCTCTTGCTTGAGGGTGTCAATGATGGCCTTCTGGACAGCAGTCAGGTCGGCAGTCTTACCCATGATTGCGGTTTTGAGTAATGAACCAGGCTGGGAGTTTTTAAAAGCCTCAGGAATCTTTTGCAGGTGTTTAGAGTTAATTAGTTGATTCAGATGATTAGGTTAATAGCTCGTTTAGAGAACCTTTTCATGATATGCTAATTTTTTGAGATAGGAATTTTGGGTTTTCATGAGCTGTATGCCAAAATCATCAATATTAAAACAATAAAAGGCTTGAACTACTTCGAGTTGTGTGTAATGAATCTAAAATATATGAAAGTCTAATGTTTATCAGTACATTACAGAAAATAATGAACTTTATCACAATATGCTAATTTTTTGAGAAGGACCTGTAATTAAGCCTTAAAGTAGCTTATCTGTTGTTTCTTTTTTCCACTATTCATTGTTTTACGGATATTTCATTCCTACACTTACCTTACAGTCACAACAAAATCAGTCAATAAATTACATCTACAGCACCAGGTTTAGAGCTCCATTATATCTCCAGAGATGTTCTGATACTGCCAGCATTTCAACTAGATGTAGTGAACAACAAGATATCAGTCTCCTGAGGTGCAAAAAAATCTTTTAGCACTTACATGGACACCAGTGTGTGTGTGTGTGTCTCTCTCTTTCTCTCTCTATATAAGAAGAAATAGTCTTCCTTCACTTCAGTTAAGAAGAGTCAAAAACAATAAGCAACTTGCTGCAATGAGTCAGACACCAGCAGCCTCCTGCTGCTTTTAATCTGAAAACCTAAAGAACACAGCAAGGGTTGTGGATCTGATACAATGTCCTCTTGATGGAGAGATGGTAGAGGAAAGACAATTCAATGACTCCTTCACAAGTAATGATATAAAGTGGAAACCTAGTTAACAAAATCCAGAAAGGTCCAGATCATTTCGCCTTGGTGGAGATGACAGATACTCCCATTGAGTATTGGAGGAGACTGAAACCAATGGCTACCAAAATACTTTGTGTAGTATACAGTAGACTCGTCTTAGCACTCAAATGCTAGAATAAACAGAAAATGCTTTTTTCACTAGTGATGGCAGTAGGGCAATTCGGCGATTCGATCGGAAGAGACTAATTCGACTACCAATCTCACAGTCGAATCTCCGCAGATGTGTTACGAAACGAGGATCATGCCATGTTGGTTATATGGGGGTGCGCAATGTCTAGGCTAGAAACCTAAACAAATATACGAGATAATTGCAGATATATGAAATGTAAAACTGCGCTTGCTTATAATTTTGAATATCAGTTAACTTTCAACAAAACTTTCAACATGACAACAATAGTGACATACTGGAATGCTTGGGTAAGATCACGTAACATTAGACTAGTCCTCTGTTTTATGACTCCTTCATTTACTAACTCGTTTTCATCCTTTCGCTTTCATTCTCCAGCACTCACTTGTTCGCGAAACTAGGCGTTATTTATTTATTTTGGCATTATTTCGTCTATTTTCTTTTTCGCAATAGCTAAGCTATTGTGAACGTAAAACCTGTTGGATATTGTAAGAGATTCTATTTATTTATTTATTTATTATTATTTTTTTTTTTTTTAGTTTTGTATTTAATTTGCTTAAAGTTAAGTTTAAATTCTAAGTTCTATGTGTTTAGTAATTTGATACGTTAAAGTTTAAAGTAAATCGTCTGGTGCCACTGATCTCTAGGTGTTTGGTGCCTGTGTATCAGTATGTTTAAACTGAGATGCCGCTAGTTGTGGTTTTGTTGTAACGGATTTAATGTTTTAATGTTTTATAACAATAATAAAAAATACCCAATGTTTTTGGCACGTGTGGTGCTTTGGTTTTGCAACATCTTATTTAAACTCAGTCATGTTTAAAGCCTGTTCTTCTGGATGTTTACTCGAACGAATATTTATTTGTGAGCATTTTTCACAAGCTCTGAGAAAAAGGGAGCGGGCGTGAGTGGACATAAACATAGCGGGCACGGACGGGAGCGGAAAATGCAGAAATTCAGCAGGAGCGGACAGTGCGGGATTAAGAAAACAGTCCAGCGCCGGACTTTCATTTATGTTTAATCGAACGACACATTCATTTTTGTCAATCACTTTACATGCAGTTTTGGTCTCTTTATTTTCTTTGTGCTTCTGTGAAAAAGGAAAAAGTTATTTTACGCACTTGTTGACTCCCTGGTGTCGTTCCCTCAACATACACGCACAAACACATGATTCGACTATCAGTCGACTATAGGCAAGTCGTGACAATTCTGATTCGACTATCCTTAGTCGGGGACACGCCTAGATGGCAGTAATGGATTTAAAGAGTCTGAAAGCAACATGGCTTATTATTCATCAAAACCGTAAGCTTCTCAAGACAATAGTAACAACATTTCCTTTCAGAATTTTTTCTTCAGAAATCTTCCAACAGTTTAAGAACCTTCAAAGTTCTATTCTTCCCTGTCAGTTTCATTGTTGTCTTTATTCCTCTGAATTGCATCACCATGAAGAAGAATCAGAAGTCCTTGTAACCGTGAACTTCAGTGACCATGCAAGAGGGACTGCAGGACGTCAGCCACACAGAGGTTGATCTCAGAACCCCCAAAGGCTCTGCTACAATATGTTATATATGGTTAGCAGGATGTGAGGATGTGACAGACCATGTATGGTTGAATTGTAAATTGTGTGTGTGACATCATTGGTATGCGGCTCTGAGAGAAGCAACCTCACAATTGTAGTCATGGTTACAGTGACCAAAATCTGGCTGTATCCTATACTAATCTGATTCACAACAGTCATGACATTACAATAAAATCAGGTTCTTAACAGAAAGTAAAAAGTCTTAACATATTGGAAAAATTCAGATATAAGGCAATGCCAAACTGCAAAAACTATGGACAAAATCAGTGTCACAATTCAGTTTTAAATGGCTGTAGGTCAGAAAGTGTTTTTTACAGGTAACCATGACAACAAATACCATCCAGGCATGACCACGGGGTGAATTTATAGCAAACGATAAAGCCTCATGCACACTGGTTTTCAAGGAAGAGAATAAGAAGCCTTTGGCAAATCAGTTCTTTGGGCATCCACAAAGTGCTACAATTTAAAAGACAAATGGCAAACTATTTGACATCAGAAAGCCCTACAAAGATCTATTTTGCATCTTAGATGTCCCTTGTGATATGAGCACAGAATAAAATACAGTGAGGGACAGAATAAACATCTTTTTTATCTCACTATATGCCTGTAAATCTTTAAAACTGGTTAGATTTTGAAACCCACTCTGTGCTGCAATCAAGAGCATCAGGCCACATCAGTCAATCTAATAGTGAAATGTGAATTTCCTTACAAACACACTGAGGCTGATCGGGTGTTATTTAACATCCACATACTGTGAAACGGTCAGCTTGTTTTTGCTTGACAAAATGCATGACTTCTATTTGCAGTCAAAACAGGTAATAAAAAAACAAACAAAAAAAAACAAAAACAGTAAAATACCAGAAAAGAAAGATATCAAGGTGCAAGGTTTAATGTGGGCCATGATAAATGAGACCTGAGCTTTCAATTTCAGCTGTGGCAGTTGATTAAACATTTTTGGTGGAATCTGCTTGCGGTCATTCATCCCTGTCTGTGATGCAGTGCTGCCTCACAAATTAAACAGAGCCCAATGTATTCAACTAGAAACATTATAGCAAAAAATGTTGGAAAAGCTGTTACCATAAGGATCTATTTTTTAACCCATAAAACTGGCATCTTGATGTGATCTAACACACTGTAGTATGGCTAATTCAGTCGTATTAACTATTTTTGCCTTCAATATTGTCATGAAGAGCTTTTTGTGTATGAGTGTAACCTCTCATACTTCACTGTTAAGCTTTAATGAAAACTGAATGCATTTTTATTGTACAGAACATATGATTAAACCAAGCCATGTTAGAAAAGGAAATGTTTCATTGATTTTCAGCATGTCATATTAACTCTGGTTAATAGATTAAAGTGGTTAGACAACCGATCAATACGTCTGAGAGGAAAACATGTTCTCGTACTTCCTCCATTTTAATTATGTGGTAATTTCATTAATATTTAATCACAAATTAGTGTTTCACATTCTTGTAGTTTGTAGTAAAGAAATTTAAGCACATTTTTGCGTCAATCCATATGGTGGATTTGGCATTAGTGTCTGAAACATTTTAGACTCAGAAAACCAGTAAGTCAAAACAGCTTCCTTTCTAATTCAGAGCACACAGAGGACTTCTGTTCTAATTAGGAGGCTATCAATAAAGCAAAAGAAACTCCTACTTAGACCTTACTCATGGGGTCTTGAGTGACCTTATCTGACCACAAATATCTAACTTTTCCTAAAACAAGTAACATTTTGCTTGTTGGCCACACAGTTTGAAAAACGAAACTGGCATGAGCTAAAATAGTGTTTTTGTATTACAGCACCAGCTGAATGGCATACCGTTCAAGCAATTGTTCTGTACATTTCATTATACCATCCTCTTAGTTGTATTGCTTAACTGTATATTTCACTATGTTTGCACATTTATCTTCTTTTGTCATTTCAGAATTACATTGGCTTTGTTACAGATTTTTAAAGTGTTGCGCTCGGTGGGCAATGGTCATAGATTGCTAAGAAAAACAAAAAAGGAAGATGATGTAGATGCATGCTTGGTGATGATCTCATAACAGTAATATGCAGAACACACCCATTGTTCAAGTTTAAGTTTCAAGTTTGTTTTATTTATATAGCACATTTAAAAACAGCAAACACAGCTGACCAAAGTGCTGAACAAACGGAGACATGTAACATAGGGCATCCCACAGATTCAATACCATAAACTCACAATGAATTAAAAGCCAAAGAAAAAAAATAGGTTTTAAGAGATGATTTAAAAGCAGTTAAAGACTGTGCCGATCTTATGTAAGCTGGAAGGTTATTCCACAGCCTAGGGCCAACAACCGCAAAGGCTCTATCCCCTCTATGTTTTAGACGTGATCTGGGGACAGAGAGAAGCCTATGATCACCAGACCTCAGAATTCGTGAAGGGTTATATAAGTGAAGCTGATCCGATAAATAGCCCGGTGCCAAATTATTTACAGATTTAAAAACAAAAAGAAGAATCTTAAACTCAATTCTAAATTGCACAGGTAACCAATGTAAAGATTTTAGAATTGGTGTAACATGATCAAACTTACGATGTCCCTTGAGAAATTTGGCCGCTGCGTTCTGAACTAATTGGAGACGAGCAATGGAGGATTTAGAAATGCCAATATAAAGAGAATTGCAGTAGTCCAAGCGAGATGTAATAAGCGCATGGATGGCAATCTCTAAACTTTTCACGGAAAGAAAAGGTTTAATTTTGGAAAGAAGGCGCAACTGAAAAAAAACAGGAACTAATAACAGCATTTATTTGTTTATCAAATTTAAGACTCTGATCCCAGATGACACCTAGGTTCTTAACACAGGAAGAAGCAGAGGGCGCAAGGTAGTCCAGATCAATACTTCCGATTCCTGAATTTTCACTAGGGCCAAAGACTATAACCTCAGTTTTTTAATCATTCAGAAATAAAAAATTTTGAGAGAACCATGTTTTCACTTTGTCCAAGCATGCAAAAAGAGACTCCAAAGCAGCATGATTATTTCGTTTAAAAGGTAAGTAAATTTGGGTATCATCTGCATAGCAATGAAATGATACACCATGCTTTCTAAAAATGAAACCCAACGGAAGTAAATACAGAGAAAAAAGAATGGGGGCGAGAATAGAGCCCTGCGGCACTCCACAGGAAAGTTTAGCAGGCAACGAAGAAAAATTACCCAATCTAACAGAAAAACTTCTATTTGTTAAATATGATTTGAACCAGCTAAGAACAGTTCCCTGGATGCCCACAAAACATTCAAGTCGAGATAAGAGAATTTTGTGATCAACAGTATCAAAAGCCGAGGTTAAATCTAACAAAATTAGGATTACAGAGTCACCAGAATCAGTTGCCAACAAAGTGTCATTAAGGACCCGTAATAAGGCAGACTCAGTGCTGTGCAGACACTTAAAACCAGATTGAAAAGTTTCAAAAATATTATTTGCACTAAGGAAAGACTGAAGCTAAATGAGCACAGTTTTCTCAAGAGCTTTAGAAATAAACGGAAGGTTAGAGATAGGTCGAAAATTACTAAGATCATTAGTATCAAGTGAAGGTTTCTTAAGAAGGGGTGTCACAGTAGCTACTTTGAGACTATCAGGTATAGTCCCAGAGGCTAAACATTTATTCAGAAAAGACACCAAGCTAGGTCCAAACATTGTTGTGGCTCAGTTTTGTATATTTATCTCTGAAGGAGGATCATTTACATCCAAATGTTTTTTTATACACTGAACAAAATTTAAAAACAGATTTTAGATCATAAACTGCTTAACTGACTATTTTTCAGTAATATTTACCAAACATATAGTGTTTGTCTGCATGTCATTGTCTGTCTAGCTTGAATCACGGCCAGTTGATGTTTTAAAGCAGTGGGTGAGTAATTCAATAATTGATTTGCTTAATAAAAGACTAGTTTGAGATTGTGACTGACCAAATTGATTGGCTCTTTCTTTGATCCATCGTGTAGTGTGCACACAACTGCAATTAAATGGTACCTCAGCCAGTTGCAGTGTGAGATGAACAGCAGTCGGACAACTTTAAAAATTGTGCAGTTTGTGTCCAGTTTAAAGGGATAGTTAAAAAAAAAAAAAAAGAAAATTCATGTCGTCCCAAACCTGTAAGATCTTTGGAACACATATTAAGACATTTTTGATGAAATCCGAGAGCTTTCTAATCCTGCATAGACAGCAACTGACACGATCAAGGCCCAGAAAGATAGTTAGGATTTATGAAGCTACAAGAATACTTCTTGTGCACAACATAATGTATGTTCTAAGGATGAACAAAGGTCTTTTGGATTTGGAACGACATGAGGGTGAGTAATTAATAACAGAATTTTCTTTTTTTCTGTAAATTATCCCTTAAAGGGTGGCCGTAGATGTATTATAAGAGGGACTGGGGCATTTCTAGTTATCACTGTCACACATTCAAATGTATTGTTTTGATGACAATAATATTAAAATAACACTTACCTTACACCTTCAGTGTTTTCTCATAGAAACCATTATAAAGATAATGCTTAATGTGGCCTAAAAGATAGTAGCTGCATCCAAATTTGCATACTTATGAAACTACATGAATACAAAACTTAAAAACTACATGACATTTCTCGCAACTGAGGTAACAACGGGACTGTTCCTAAAGAAAATGAACTTTGAAACCAGAATTAATTTTTTTTTTGTGCATTATTTTCTAGGAATTCATACACACATACATACATATATATATATATATATATATATATATATATATAAGCAATATTACACAAGTAGACTTGAACTACACTAAACTAATCACTAAAAAAAAAAAAAAAAAACAGCTGTTGATCATTCAGGTAACAACACAGTAATAAGAATCAAGCATATATAAACTTTTGAACGGGTTAATTTGATAAATTCAACTACTATTTTCTTGTGGACTATATGTAAACGTCTTTTATGTGAAATATCTTATTCAGGTCAGTACTAATTAAAAAATAATGCATTTTGTACGATCCCTCTTATTTTGTTAAAATAATTAACATTTTGCAGATCGGTTCTGCAAGCTGTGTGTAGTGCTTTAGGGTATGTTAAGCGTTTTACAATGTCCCACTTTTTTTAGTGACTGAAATACTGTGGCAGCTATAAAGATTACACGTGCCCAAAACTTGCAGACTGTTCATTGTGTTTTTCTTTTTCTTGAGAGGTCATTTAAATACTCACATCTTGAAACAGATTGAAAATTGTCAGGCCTGTGTTACATGGATGTTTAGCTCGTCAGGTCTCAGGGCCAGTCATGTGACTTGGGTTAGCGCACAAATTATATGGACTATATTTATCTGCGTTGCTGGAGCTTGACAGTTAGAATCACCATCATCTCATCCATTAGACAGAAGAGACGTCATATGGGTTTAGTGAGGCAGAGTAAATGGCAGGATTTTCCTTTCATATTGCTCCTGTAAAGCAGTATCTCTTTTTATTTAGTTAGTTTTGTGGTTTCAGCAAAAAACAGCTGAGAACCACTGGCCTGAGTAAACAAAACAAGTCAAGGTGCAATGCTGAAATTGTATTGTTCAGTACACATTTATCATTTGCACTGCTTTGGGTACACTATTGCATTGTATCATCTCCACTGGTGGCTGTAGCACTTGCCTGCTTGTGAGTTGCTTGGCAAGCACGGCTGGTAGCTCATATCATTTACATCCGAGTGTGAATCAGTTGCTCAGTTCCACTCGAGTTCTCTGTGATAGCTGCAGCTGGTGTTAAAAGACATGTTTTCATTTCGCTCCAAGTCGTCCCCTACAGCACCAACACAATCTGAGCTGATGTTAAGGCAATCAGCTCATGCTGTTCATCTTTGTCAATGTTCAAGATCAAAATGTATCTGTTTTTCATTTCAGACTTTAATTGATACTAATTTTGGATGTGAAAAATGTCATTTGGGCTGGTATAGGTTTTCAATGATCTTTATCGACAACTATATAATATTAGCAAAACGCTCCAGGACCTTATGTCCATGTCGTTTTATAATTGAAACTGTTGATGAAAGCACAGCTAGATTAATTACCACTTTATCTGATGCTCTGCTTTGGAACTGGGGTCTTAATCACAGGGAACCCACAGTAAAAGTTAGTGTCAGATCAATGTCACCAGTTCCCATCTTTGCATTGAGAGATCCGAACCAGCATGCTCTAATGCTAAATTGCCCAGAGGGGGAGTTACGGTCCTGCCTGTCTTAAAAAGAATTCAAGCTAAGCTCACTGAATGGTGGGTATTTTTTTTACGTCGCTGTGCTGTTGTTTCGGGAAGAAAATAACGTCTGTCTACCCCCTGTGCTCACTGCAATTATCGCTCCAAGGCCAGCCAATGCCATTTCTTCACTCCCAATCTTAGAAACTGACATGGGCTTTGAAAGATGAACAAAATTGCATGTCAAATAGAAAGCTCTATTTTCCATGACATTTTCTTAATGAGAAAAAGACCCGGATGAAGCAAAAGTTTAGTCTATACTCAGGTCAACCCTCTGTCCCTTTTCCTCACAACCCTCTAAAGAAAATTGAACAATTTGAGCAGCATTTTTTCTTTTAGCAGAAACAATTTCTTTGCCATTTTTATTTGTGCACTATAACTAGCATTGTTTCCTTTTCTGAAGAAATATAAAGGGAAAGGTGTTTTTCACAGCTACACATTTAAGCACTTCAAGGTTATAGCTAAGGCCACAGGAAACTAGAATTGATTCAAATAGTGTTGTTTGCTGGGACTCAGTAAGAGTTTTTGTAAATTATATTTACAATTTAAACAAACAAACAAACAAACATGCTAGCATTCTCACACTAGCACTGGGCCTCATTTAAACACACACACACACACACACATTAACAATCTTGTACGAATTACTAATTAGTTTTGTGTAATTAGCTACAAAATTATCATGCAGATTCATATGAAAGCTATGTAGTTGTTCTTACCTCAATTCATAAGGTTGATGAATCCCCATTATTCAAATGAGCAAGTACGTGCCCACAGCTAGGTGATTTGCACAAAACAAACCAGAGCAATGTTAATATAAAGACGGAGCTAAATACGAAAACGAAACGAAAGCAAACTGTGTGTTATTGCATGGTTAAGCAATGTAGTCCAATCACATGCATATCTGTTGATTTCTCGAACGCAATAGCCAATTAGAAACGTTTTTGTCAGAATGCACGCACTGCTGAAAGCCCTGGTTTAGTTTTGCGCACTGGTGAATCATCTCATTAACTAAGTGCAAATGCGATGTAATTAAGAGATTCATTGTGTATTTTAGAAACCTTAATTGTTTATAAAGGAACTTTCTGAGATCGCAGTGAAGATGAGTGACGCTTTATAATTATAATAAAGGGAGCGCACGTTGCGCACTTTCTAGACTATAATCAGTGGTGTAGTGGAGGGTTTCACTCAACTTTGCTTATACCCACTTCTAATAATACCCTCTGACGCACATCATTCAGTAGTGTCCTGCATTAGCCACAATCCCGACCCAGTAAAGACAGTAATAATGCGGCTTGCTTTGAAAAGCCGACCGATTTTATTAGAGATTGCGAAGACTTCTCCAGGCACCACACCACGGACTATCCATGAGTACCAAAGATGTCACTTCCACTATGCTCGCCGTCATATTTGTGTCCGATATGACAACAGACATGGCACATCTAAATGAAGAAATTACTTTTTACTACCACTTCTCACACTGAGACTTTGACTTGATTGTAAGTTTAGGGCAGAAAGTGTAAATGATTGTGAACATAGTCGCTCGATGAAGGCTTTAAGACCTTGAAGAATCCTATGCCGGCTGGCGGTACTGGCGCTGATGGCACTAATTCCCTTACAGTCCGCGCTTTGATTTCGGCAAATTAGTTTTGCGAATGCATACATATATACACATACATATATATATATATATATATATATATATATATATATATATATATATAAATGAGCATGAGCCCAACATCCAGCAAGCCAAGAAAACATGGATATACAACCCCTGGCAAAAAGTATGGAATCACCCCTCTCAGAAGATGTTCATTCAAATGTTTAATTGTGTAGAAAAAAATACAAGCACCTATATGCCACAATTTTCACTCAACAATCCAAACTTCTGGCTGTATAAAACACTTTTTTAAAAAAACAAAGAAAGATAACTATAGTCAATTACAACTGTTTTTACAGATCAAATCTGAGGAAAATTATATGGAATCACCAAATAAAAACACTACTAGTACTTTGTTGCACCACCTCTGGCTTTTATAACAGCTTGAATTCTCTGAGGCATGGATTTAACTAAGGACAAACAGTATACTTCATCAGTCTGTCTCCAGCTTTGTCTTATTGCAGTTGCTAGATCAGCTTTGCAGGTTGGAGCCTTGTCGTGGACCATTTTCTTTAATTTCCACCACATATTTTCAATTGGATTGAGGTCCGGACTATTTGCAGGCCATGCCATTGACATTATATGTCTTTCCTGTAGGAATGTTTTCACAGATTTTGCCCTATATGGCACGATGCATTATCATCCTGAAAAATTGATGGAATAAGAAAAGTGTCCAAAATCTCAACATAAACTTGTGCATTTATAGAAGATGTAATGACTGTCATCTCTCCCATACCTTTACCTGACATACAACCCCATATCATTAATGATTGTGGAAATTTGCATGTTTTCTTCAGGCAGTTGTCTTTATAAATTTCATTGGAACGGCACCAAACAAAAGTTCCAGCATCATCACCCTGCCCAATGCAGATTCGTGATTCATCACTGAATATAACTCTCATCCAGTCATCCACAGTCCAAGATTGTCTTTCTTTAGCCCACTGAAACCTTGTTTTTTTCTGTTTAGATGTTAATGATGGTTTTCGTTTGGCTTTTCTGTATGTAAATCCCATTTCTTTTAGGCGATTTCTTATAGTCCGGTCACAGACATTGACTCCACTTTTTGCCCATTTGTTCCTTATTTGTTTTGTTGTGCATTTTCTGTTTTCAAGGCATATTGCTTTAAGTTTTCTGTCTTGGTGCTTTGATGTCTTTCTTGGTCCACCAGTACGCTTCCCTTTTACAACCTTTCCATTTGATTTGTACTTGGTCCAGATTTTAGACAGCGCTGACTGGGAACAACCAACATCTTTTGCAACATTCCGTGAAGATTTACCTTCTTTGAGAAGTTTGATAATCCTCTCCTTTGTTTCAGCTGACATCTCTCGTGTTGGAGCCATGAGTTATGTCAATCATCTTGGTTCAACACATCACTAATGTGTGCAAGCACTCTTTTTTAACTGCAGACTAATTAGCAGTTGTAATCAGATACAGGTGTTTGTTTTAGAAATGCAAAGTGCATGGTGATTCGATATAAGTTTCCTCAGATTTGTGTGATTCCATATTTTTTTCCTCTGTTTGATCTGTAAAAACAGTTGTAATTGACTATCTTTCTTTTTTTTTTTTTTTTTTTTTTTTTTTAAAAGTGTTTTGTACAGCCAGAAGTTTGGATTGTTGAGTGAAAATTGTTTTGTGGCATATATATGCTTTTTTTTTTTTTTCTACACAATTAAACATTTGAATGAACATCTTCTGAGAGGGTGATTCCATACTTTTTGCCAGGGGTTGTATACCTGAGAGAAGACGTCTTTCACTTCTTGTGTAAAGCACAGATTTAAACACCAAAAGCATGCGATTTCTTTATTTAAAAATATTTATTTTCATTCATTCATAGGCTATTTGGCTGCAATAACATTTTAGTTAAATTTTACCATTGTTTAAAAAAAAAATGCTTTACTGATGTTTCAGACTTTCTCTGATATGCTTTTAAGTTTTATGCCATACATGTGTTTGTAGGCTATGTAATTTCACAGTATATTCACCTCCTACATTATTACACCACTTGTGCAGCCAGTCACAATTCACAAATACATTTTGCTCAGGACGATGGTTTGTGTGTAACTTGTGTGCCATTTTTTGTATGACAAATTATTATTATTTTTTTTTTTAGTAATTGTACACAAATAGTTTTAGCAAAATGAATATGATTATTTTTGAGAACCTTTGTACATATCTACTTTACTGCAGACACTGGTAATGACATTCATTATAAAACACGTTTGCTGTTAAACCAAATACACACTAAAACGAATAATTTACCGGCATCTAGATGTACTGTAAGTCGCTATTCTTCGCATTAGCACTGTTTTAAACTTACTGTTTGAATGCTTTCTCTTTTAATGGATCAGCTTGGACTTAGGAGTTGACCGGTTTAAAATGTGATCGCAAAAACAGCTTCTTTTCATTTTTAGGACATTGTCTTCGTTATAATGTACTGATTCACATTAGTAGTCAATAATTATTATTCCACTATTCTGCCTCTCCTGACATGCTCTCGCACCCCAGACCGACTCCGGTTGCATTCATTGACGTGAATTGTCGAGATGAGAGGTGACTCCTCCTGGTAGTGTGATGTATTTAACGTTAGTGTAATTTCTATTCACCCAGACACTGACGGTAACATGTCAGAAGTGCCAGTACACTAAAGGCTATACGCATACCGGCCCACTTCCAGCACTGATTGCGATCGAATAAAATTGTAGTTGGGTATTTTTCTGATGGCAGTTGTTACAGCTATCAGAACAATATATCCCTTTCATATTATAACCTTGTTGTGAACCTTCTGGGAGTGTTTCGCTGATCTTCTTGTAGTTGTGGCTGCTGTGACCATAGACTGAAACAGGTAGCGCGGACACAAAAATGGCGGTGATAAACTACAGTGACGTCACATGGAATTTATGGATAATCCATTCCGGATTTATAATATGAAACTTTCATTTTCGGACACATATATGCTGCAATGTTTCGGGAATGTCGTCCACACATTTATGCTGGATTCATTATTGAAATAGCACAGTGACATAGTGAATACCAAAGAAATGGAAGGGACAAACAGCATCAGTGATTTCCAAACTTCCACAGACAGCACGAATCCTGGGCGAGATCTAGTGCACGGACCAAAAGGTGTGTAAATTTGAGACCGGGACATCAACCAGTAGCTTTCATTTCCAATAACAGACGGCAGAAAGTGTAGGAATTAAAGGCGATTTATGACAGAATAGTCTCACACCTGATTGTTTATTTTTACCATCACATGTCTCACCTTTAGTAGCAAACGAATAAAAATTGATATATTACAAGTGAAAATGAATTGACACTTAAAACGTGCAGCACAGCCAGATTCAAACCAGTAGCAAGAGTCAAAAGCTCCTCCAGTTTAGTAAATGTTGGCAACCTCTTTCAGTTATTCTTGACTGCACTACTGACTGCTTCGCTGCGTTGCGATACGGTCAGGGCATTTTTTTGAACGCTTACATACGAAAAATATTTTTCTTTAGCGCAACTCCTGGAGGGCCGAGTTTCGATGCAACCATAATTAAACACACCTGATCCAACTAATCAAGTCCTTCAGACTTAATTGAAAACTGCATAGTATGCGTGTTGGAACAAAACTCTGCAGGGCTGCGGCCCTCCAGGAACTGAGTTTGACACCCCTGCTATATACTGATGTGAAACTGTGGCTGAAATCAGTCACTTGTTCACAGAATTTGTATTTTGCACTACTAAATACTCATGAGTACTTTTAAATAAGATACTCTTTTACTCTTAGTCAAGTTGTTTTTTGAACAAGTACTTTTTACTCTACTCACTACATTTTTTGGAATGTAATGGTGTAGCGCCCCCTACCTCGTTTTCTAGCAGATTAGTAAGGGGCAGCACTAGGTTCAATAAACTAAATGCCTAAGAGATGTAGTATTATGGCCCCTCTGATGTCACTGATTTAAGTATTTCTATTTAGAAAGCTACTTAAAATATAGACTATACTCAAATGTATGTAAATGGTCTAAAACAAACATTTTTTGAATAAATAAAACGCTTAAATAAGTAGCAAAATACAAACAAAATTTATTTTGCAAAATACTAACAAAATTAGAAAAGATTCAAGGAGTAAGAAAGAGTTTAAAGAAACAGTTTTCACTTTGTGAAATGGTCACTCCATCAAATTGTTCGTAATTTGACACAAATTTAACCCCACAAAGGGAAATATCAGACATTTTTGGTATCGAATTGACAGTCAAATAGAGCTCGGGAAACTACGTCACTGCGCACAGCATTCTGGGTAGCCCCGGCCATGTTTGAGGACAGGCTAAGTAGTGTACAATGACAACAAATACAAATCACCAGAGGAAAAGACGGCTGTATTTGCTTCAGTATTTTAAAGAGCTGCTTATATTTGCTTAGAATAAATGGACTAATATTTGAACCCACTGCATTCATTCAAGAGCGCAGTCGTGCGGCCAGAACAAACAACATGATACCCACTCAGAGAAATCGTACCGCACACAGGACAACTTATTCTATTTTTGCAGTTTTTAATAATTTAAGTGGCACTGATATATCTCACAGATGAAATAAAAACAATATAACTTGATCTCAGCCAGGTGATCATGTAAGCGATCCACCGCTCTGCACATTTTGTGTGTATCTTACCGCTTCATACGTTTGTTGTAATCCTCCGTAAGTAAGTGACCTATGACGTGGATGTCATAGGATATTCCGGCATGATTCCAGTTTAAAAGGTGCATACATTTTCCATTCACTGTTCGTGCATGTAGCTAACTTCAACGCTGGTTATCTAAATCAGGTTTGTTAACTGAGACATGCAAAATATGCAAAGCGGTGCGAGGACTGAAACTGAAAACCACTGATGTATTTAATATGATTATATCGCCTTAATTTCTTAATGTTAACACTTACGGATAAATAACAGTATGACCCTCTGTAATGCAGCTCTGAAATAAATTATATTGTGAAAGCACTACACCAAATAACTTTTACTGGACTTAAATGGTACAAGTACAATTTCTCATGAATCAAAACAATGAATCAGCGGTTGCTTTATGAACACCGGGAGAGTGATCGTACACACGAATAACATTCCCAAACGTGTTTTGTACATTATTCATAGCCTGAGCACTTACACATTCAAGTGGATCAGGAATTATGAATCTGTTATAAATAATAAATACAAATGGCAAAACCAAATGTCGGTCAAGTTGTTTATTTTCATTGAGCTGCTTTCACCATTGTGTTGTTTAAGCTGAAAAGTATAAAGTTGCGTTTCATTTTTAGATCCGTTTTCCACTCCGGTCATGATAGCAGATATGGCGGTTCGTAACACAGCAAGTGCTCTCCATTATAATGTGTTTTTAAGTGTTTAATATATATTTTAACAAGTACCTCCACTATTACCCAGTCTCTACTGTAGTGTCCCTGTCCCCAAGTCCCAGAATGCTCTATACACACACTGAATAAATTGAAAAAACAAACACACTTGAAATAAATTGTACAAAAACTCACTTTAGATGTAAAACATTGCTTTGAGTACTCTAAGCGCGCTGAATAAGACTATAACTGATATCAAACAATAATGTGAGCCCATGCACACACAAAGCAGTCATTCACAGCCCACTCCATTGCAGGCCTGAATCGTAGCTCGTGTTCGTGGTGGCCAGAGAAACTGAAAATGACCTCTTCACTCTCCTGAGCACAAATAAAGCAACAAGGATACTTTTTCCTAGTAAAATTTCGTGTGCGATGCAAACCCGGGACCGGGTATCCTGTGTTAGGCCTCCCTTCCGCAGCTCCTCGTCCTGCGCTGTTTCTGGCAGCCGATGTGGGTCACCCTCCAACGCAGCCACAGGAACCCCAGACCTCACGGTGATCTGGGGCGCTATCTGGTCTCCCTCGGTCCGGTCACACGATGAAAACACGTTGATTTCTGTCCTGGTGTTCTTCTTTTAAGTTTTTTTTTTAGAATAACTTGACTGTTTCACCGCTCTTAAACGAGAGACTGACGCACCTGCAATGACGGAAAAACGTACATGGAGAACTCAGAAATAAACGAACGGAAAAACGCAACAATCGGAATACACACACACTATACACTTATACACTATACAAAGTATTAATACGATAGTTTGTCGATTAATTTACTGTAATTATTGCAATCCTTAGCTCAATCTGCTGATCAGCTCTCTCCTCTCTATTCATCTTCGATCTCTCTTCTTCTCCCTCTTAACCACTCACAATTTTCCATTTTCACGGAAGGGTGGGTCTTATCACATATCAACCAATAAAAATAAAATAAACCTAACGTGCTCGTAAAAAACACGTTTTCGGCATGTGTATATCAATCAAACCTGCCAGAAGATCACGCTCTTAAAGGGGCATATACACATTTAGCTTACATCGATATAATGACGTATAATTCATTCAAGAACCTGTAGAATATTGTTCTACTGGGTTACAGGTACTTTTACTTGAGTATATTTTTTCCCTACTCTTTCCACCACTTTTGTTTACACAGTGGTCAAGGATCATTTTCAAAAGTCTCCGTTTTGGTCTGTTTACACTGAAACACAACCCTGAAGTTTAAAACTAAAACTGGGTCTGCAGTGTTTTTGAAAATCTCAGTTTTCAAGGTTCAAAAATGCCGGAGTAGTGTAAATGACTATTGTTCGCTTATTCCTTACATTAAGGCTCCATAAACTGCCAATGAAAAATTATTGTAAACATTCATTCATCTTGGTTAATTTCAAAATCTAAATTTGTGTACTGTATTATTTAATGAAGCCATGCTAATAATGTCTGTAATAAATGTAGCTATTGCTCATTGTTAATGTTAATGCATTATCATAGCAATTCACATTGTCCTTTTATAAAATAAGGTACCACAACCTTATACCTTCTAGCAACAGTGGTAACAACATTTTCTTGTGCTCAAGGACTACATTAGATGGATGAAGTAAAGGATTGACACTCTTTGATACTGCAAGCAATGTACTTGGGTGACACAGTGGAAAAACATACAGGGACTATAATTAAACTAAAATTCAACACCAGCCTGCAATTTCTAAACTCATAATTGACCTTTTGGGTGATTTGTGAAACAGTCTGAATAACCTGCCTTTGACTACAGTATTAACCCTCTTAGAATGATGGGGCACTTACAGTGACAAGACTCTTCATAAAACATAATTTACATTTTTTTGTAGATTGAAAGCAGACAAAATATACAGTTCACAAGTTTGCCTGCCCATCTAGTCCTGAATGGTTAATGGTAAACAAATTTGGCTTGCAGTCTCTAATGGAGGCTCGATCTTGAGGCTCAGGTTGAGCTCTGGGTTTAACCCCCCTACTGCAGTACTACATAGAAGGAGAATAACAGAAATAAAGGAGTTGAATGGATGGCAGAATAATTGACGCTGGGACAGTGCAATGAGTGCTGCTTATATAGGCTTGTAATGATGATTAACAGGACTGAATCTCTTCCCGAGCCTACGTTTGGAACTTCATAAAATTTAAAGCACTGTAGAGGAAAAATGAGGACAAAAGTCCACAGTCAATTGCGAGCGAGAAGGAAGCACTGTGATTCAGGGGTTTTCAAACTTGTCCTGGAGGACCCCTATAGCACTGCATATTTTTTTTATATCTACACACCCAATTCTATTCATTAGCTCACACTGCAAGACCAGAATTGGGTGTGTCTGATAAGGACAGAGCTGGGTAGATTACTTACAAATTGTAATCAGGTACAGATTCCAGATTCCATGACAAAAATTGTAGTTAGTAGTGTAATCAGTTACATTACATATTTTAGGTAATCTAATCAGATTACTTTTGGATTACTTTTAGATTACTTTTAACTTAACTTGTTTATCACATTGATTTAAATAGGATTATCTATGATGTAAAAAATGCAAAGAGTAAGAAAATATGTTCCATTCTTTGTCATTTATAACATGAAGTACATTAAACACTATATTACATCAAGGTTTCCCAAACTAGAGTGTGTAAAGGAACTGCAGGGGGTTTGTGAGTTTAATGAAAGCTAACAATTAATTCATAAAAAAAAAAATGAAATCAAAATAAATCATTTTAAAACAAAGTCCCTTTCAAAGATAGTCTATACACTACATTTGCAAAGCCTCCGGGTAGCTCATACACAACCAAGTCTTAATAAATGGGTGAATCCTGAAATCTCAAAACCTGCTTGCTGAACTCACAATTAAATTATATGCCAAATCAACAATAAAACTGAAATGAATAGCCCCATGAATGTAGTTTCTTATGCTCAAATAGCAATTAAAAAGATTATTTTTCAAGGGTCTCAGGGGTAAAAAAAAAAATCAGGGGTAGTTATAATATATACAGGTGCATCTCAATAAATTAGAATGTCATGGAAAAGTTCATTTATTTCAGTAATTTGTTACATGTGAGCCAAAATCATCACAAATTGAGTTGAATTACTAAAATAAATTAACTTTCCCACAACATTCCAATATATTGAGATGCACCTGTGTATTTGCCATATAAGGTTTAGATGACAAACAGTTTTATAATGCCTGCATGACATGTAAATAAGAAATAATGTAAATGTAACATAAATAAAAACTAATTTTTAATGAGTTGGGAAGACAAAAGCCTTACATAATAATACATGGTTAAAAACCTGTTAAAATGAATGTGTTCAGTAATTGGCAGGCTGTTTTAGAAATGAAAATTGAAAAGATAAAAAAGGAGAAATTAGGGAGAAATCAATGAATTATGAAAAATTTATTGCTATTGTGTGAATAATATGTAATCATGTAATCCATGAAAAAGTAACTGTACTCTGATTACGAGTACTTTAAAATGTAACTTACTCTGATTACAAGTACTTTTTGGAATCTGATTACGTAATCCAGATTACATGTAATCAGTTACTACCCAGCTCTGGATAAGGAATATACAAAATAGTCCTCCAGGACAGGTTTGAAAACCCCTGCTGAAAGTAATGAGTCAGAATAAACATAAGCAACAAGATGGTGTGTGGCATTGTCTGTCTATTAAAATAAACCACTGAAAGTAAACAGACTGAATGATAGTACTAGACAGTGGACAATTTGGATTCAGTTCATTAGTAAAACAATTGCCTAATTAATACTCTCAGCCAACAAACCTGTTAATGCATTATGATAACAAGTCATTCTGTAAAACAATTTAAAAGGAAGACCATTGTAGATTAGATAAGGGACTCTGCTTGCATGAGACAGGCTCACAATGCATGTGAAACAATGGGTAACTATTGGGTTGTCAGATATGAAATACTGCAGCGTCAAAAGGTTCTTGACATAAATAATGATAAAGAAACATTGATCTATTGGAATAAAACAGTTTGATATACTATGTAAACATAATCATACTTTCCAAACTTAAGACTTTCTTCTCAGTCTAATGGACTACTTGCACAACTACTACTGCGTTCTAGTTGTTACGGCTTGGGAGTTTCCGGTTAGCGTTCAGAGCACCTACATACAGACAGTTTCTCATGAGAACGCATATTATTACCACATTTTAGGGCTAGCATTTCTTTACAAAAATAGTTAATCATATTCTCTGCGTTAACATGCATTATCTTCAACCTGCTGATGTGTTACTATATATTTCCCTTTCGTATTTGCTGAATAATAAATAAATATATTTCTCCTGTCTCTGAAAATTTTGGATTTTGAAATCATCCTGCAAACTCTCATTTATTAGGCATTTAAGTCAACTAGATGAAACTGAAAATGTACATAACCGGAAATAACTGAGACGTAACATTTCAAAACAGAAGTGCGTCATGAAGCTCAGTGCAAGTAGTCCATTGTCTTACTTTATATATACACAGGTCAGCAACTTGGCCCATGCGGTCATGATTAAAGGGGGCCAAATTTAGTGTGTTAATGTTGCTGTTTAAGCACAAAAATATGCATGGTTACAAAGGTCAATGGCCAGGAAAGGAAATAGTCTCTCTTACAGAAAACACTTTTCAAGAACTACAACAAACAGCTCATTCGAACTACAGCACACTTCTTCCAGATATTGTGAAGTTACAATGTCACTCATTTAAATAATTCTCAGCCACAGAATATGCAAAAAAATGGGGCAATGCCTGGTTGAGCTGCACTAGAGACCATAGACTGGCAGCTGGTTTGATCTGGTTTTAAGCTGGACCTTAGTTGGGCATAAGCTGGTTTAAGATGGCCCTAAGCTGTTCCTGAGCAGGAAATAGTTGTTAAGGACCAGCTCAAACCAGTTGCAATGCTTCAAAACATACCTAACCAGCATTTGCTGTTTTTTTCAACAGGGAAATCCTTCTCCACAATCCCCTTGTTCGTGAACACTCTCAGGGTCTGAATCGGTCTCATATAGCAATTTGACGCCATCATTAATGTTTACAGCTGAGCAGATGAAACTCACATTTATAGTAAGGAGCTGTTATTTAGCTAGTGATTATTTAGCCAGCTGCTATTTAACTAGTGATAAGAATAGACAAGTCAGACAAAAGTGCTGCTGTTTCAGGCTCACAGGAAGGAGGAATAAAGGTCCTTAATCAGTCTGATCAGACAGACAACAGACTGAGCTTCACATTTTTGTAAATCTAATTTAATGGAGACTTTGCAAAGAGGCTTTTGTGAAAAGATTGAGAAGAACCAACTATATTAGAACTGACAGTGTTGTTACTCATTTCACATGCAGAGAAGTTAGCTAATAAAAACAGTGCATTTATGCAGAAGCCTTGAAGTTATAGTTATAAAAACTGGTTGTGAAAAAAATAATATTTATACAATGGCAAGTAAATGTGAATCCATTGGAACTGGTTGGTTTTATATACTGCCTTGATTTTAAGTGAGAGTTCTCATTAAAGCCAAAAAGGTGCTCAAAATGATAAAGACAAATCTTGCCGGGCAAATAACACCACTGACATTCCTCACTAAAAGAAATGCACTGAAAAGCACTGTTGACTTCCAATACCACAGTAAAACACTACCTAATCCATGTTAAGGCATTCACACATTCTCCTGAGCAGAGTGTCAAAATGCCATATTGAAGAGTGTAGAAATCAGCTGTGACAGCAGCAGAAATGAGCAGAACGGAAACAGGATGTGACATCCTGGTGGCAGCAGCTGCTGCATAAGCACTTGCCATGCAATTAAGAATCGCAAGAGAGTTTTTCAATGCTTTTCACTTTTCTTTCTCCTTTTACACTTGCATTTCTTTGTCCCCCGTAAACACAACTAGAAAAAGAATTTTTTTTCTCCTTGACAGGCACAGCCTCACAATTTCACACATACGCATGCAGGGATAGAGCAATCACCGATCAAAGATTGAGAAAGAGAGAGAGAGGGGGGGGGGGGGGGATGACAGACAGCGACAGAGAAAGTGAAAGAGAGAGGATGCCAGGCATTTTAGTTGCATGTGGCATTTATGACAGTTCTGTCTATTCTCTCTGACAGGAAGTGCACTCCTACGGACATCTGAGACAAATCTTTCAAATCTTCTCCGGCCTGCCTGTCAGTATTCAAGTTTACCTGCGTTTTATTTTAAGTAGAGTGTTTTATTGTAAAATTCTAGAGGAAAAAAACTGTTTACCAGTTTTTCATAATAGGTGGGGGAAAATGCTGCCAAGACAATAAATCAAACAAGCATGGTAAACTTCCTGAAATATTCTGTACACTCAGAGGTTCAAATGAGAAATTCGGCTGTAGGTAATCACAACGTGCTGATATACAGCCATATGGCACAGCTACGAGTGTGATATTGCATTTATACAACAGTTCGACGGCATGAGTGTGTAAATACATAAGCAATAATAACAGAGTGTCTTTAAAAAGCCTCTTTTGAGTGAACTAATACCTTTCGCCATGGATTCAAATCTCAAGTTGACAGTTTAACAGCCGAGCCCATGCCTCTGTTACTAATTCAGAAAAACGTCACTTTAGAACTAGTAACAAAGGAATTGTAGTAAACCTTACTACATTTAATTTACGCCTGGTTGAGGCGGCCAAATATGGACCAGACTCCGGTCAGAGAATCAGGAGGAGGAGAAGTCTTAGGATTGAGACATGTTTAATTCTCTTTATGCATATTCCACTGCTATGCAACAAATGGTCTATAAAGAAACAAAGGAAATAATTACAAATAATCATTATTGACAGATTTATAAATTCCCATTAATACTGACTGGAATTATATAATGACACAGTATCAATAATATGTATCAGCAAATATACATATGTGATATGAGTATTCAACAGAAATGTCTACATTCTAAGTAACAATATGGTCAACAATAACTCAATGGTGGGCTAAGTAATACTGGCTTCTATATGTAATTAAAGAAGTAAACATATTCACGAATGCTTCACGTAGCTCTAGCATGATAAGAATGACGCAGCAGATCGCGGCAAATAGCGGCCGCAAATAACCGTCAAAAACGGGACACCGCAAACAATGTAAACAGCACAAATAACAATCTGGTGCATAATATATAAGGTGCATGCAATGTTATTACAACTTACTTGTAGTTTATGAACACATTATAGAAAACATAGCAGCGTTATGGACGAGAATGGACTGCCGTCTTAACCTGTAGGCAACACTAATAATCGTCCCTCTAGGAAACATGAATTGAACTTTAGTTCCTAGTCTTAACAGGGCTTTCTGACAGGAATGTTGAGTTGCTTCATTGAAAGTTTATTGTATTACTGTGTTAAAAAATCACTGTATTAAGTGGAGTAGAGTATTATGAGAGATGGACTGAGCGAGTGTGATTACCTGCATCTGATACAGCATTCATTCTCATTTCTTAATTTTTAATAAAACATTATTTTAAATGTCCGTTGAGAAAAGTGATATCTCTGTCGTACTATCCTTTCATCTGTTAAGGGTGATTTCCAATGACAGCGCTGCTTGGTGCATTTGTTGGCGGAGTCTTCCAAGGTGTTGTAGAAAGTAAAAATAACTTTTTCAGTATATACAGTCAAGCCCGAAATTATTCATACCCCTGGCAAATTCTGACTTAAAGTTACTTTTATTCAACAGGCAAGTTTTTTCTTGATTAGAAATGACACAGGCGTCTCCCATTTCTTCACCACTTTTGCTGTGTGTTTTGGGTCGTTGTCGTGCTGAATTGTCCGCTGGTGCCAAGGCCAAGTTTCTCTGCAGACTGCCTGATGTTGTTGTTGGGAATTTGGATGTATTGCTCCTTTTTCATGGTGCCGTTTACTGTGATTAGGTTCCCTGGTCCACCGGCTGAAAAACACCCCCAAATCATTAGGTTCACACCACCATGTTTGACAGTGGGGATGGTGTTCTTAGGGTTGAAGGCTTCTCCTTTTTTACGCAAAATGAAGGCTACATCATTGTGGCCAAACCATTAAATTTTTGTTTCAGCTGACCATAAAACAGAAGACCAGAAGTCTTCTTCTTTGTCCAGAAGAGCATTTGCAAAGCCCAAGCAGGCTTTTGTGTGCCTTACCTGGAGAAATGGTGTCCTCCTTGGTCTGCATTAGCTGAACCCAGTGGTGTGCAGTGTCCGTTGGACTAGAGATGTTACAACCAGCAGAGCCCAGATTCATCAGGATGGCCTTGGTGGTGATCCTTGGATTCTTTTTTACCTCTCTCACTATCCTCATGGCCAGCACAGGTGTCACTTTTTGCTTCCGACCACGTCCTCTGAGATTTTTCACAGTGCGGAACGTCTTGTATTTTTAAATAATACTTTACACTATAGCCATTCGATCTTTAAAACATTTAGATATGATCTTATAGCCCTTTCCTGACTTGTGAGCAGCCACAATGCGCAGCCGCAGGTCCTCAGTGAGCTCCTTTGTCTTAACCATGACTGTCCACAAACCAACAGCAGAGAGCTTCTGTTTTTCACCTGTTGAGTTGATTAAAACAGCTGTTCCTAAAGAATCAGGGTAATTAGGATGCTTAAGAACAGCTTGGACTATTTAGAATGGTATAGAACTTTGGATTTCCCATAGACTGTGACGGTTTGCAAAGGCTATGAATAATTTTGGACATGCCACTTTTTGTTCAAATGTAAATAAAAGATGAGTAATAATTTTTTCCACAATGATGCCTCTTGTACATCGTCTTATCTTCTGGGAGACGCCTGTGTCATTTCCAATCAAGAAAAAACTTGCTGGTTGAATAAAAGTAACTTTAAATCAGAATTTGCCAGGGGTATGAATAATTTCGGGCTTGACTCAATTAGTATTTCAATATAAATGTCTTTACTGCTGACATTTCGCTCAATAAAACAGTTATGTAACAATAATGTAACTAAAATCGCCATCATGAACACACACTGTTTCCCAATACTAAATATTATTAAATACTACTATTATTTATATAAAATATCTCTTGAATAATAATATTTAATAAACAACAACAGCCATCATAAAAGTTGCTAGGCAATTCAGTCAAAAGGTAGCGCTAATATACAGCATTAAATTTTATATTAAAAATTGCATGATGAGATTTGACCAAAGACTCATGTTTAACCACTATAGAGACATCAGAGCCAGCAGCAAATTCCAGAAGAACTAGCTGAGGTAAGGCTGCTCTTGGCAGGTTCATGAGTGCTGAACGGCCGCTTTAATTTTCAAATAGACATTATCTTTATTAACAAACTGCACGCTTGAATTCTAAACAAGTACAAAAACTCTTAGAACGTCAATTTGTGACAAAAAATATTATTTATAAAATTACAGTGGATTTGGGAATCTGCCATGACACTCACTGTGAGAAATATTGCAAACGGAGTGGAATTCCGTTATCACTAGAATATTGCACTCATTCATATCTCAGCCAATCAGATTTGAGGACCAGAAAGAACTGTTGTGTAAATGCATGATAAACTATAAAGGCTGCATAAACTAGCTGCTTCATTCATAGGTAAAACAAAAAGTAAACAAGTGAATAAGATCTTAAACACAGACAATTATAGAAAAACTAGCTTTAAAATCAATATTTTATTATAAATCATTAAACCACAATATCATGCATAATTTATTTTTTGACATTTAACAAAAACAGCTATTGCACACAAAAAAAGTAACCTATTGGAATGAGTTGTTTTCTACATTAATTGGTCATAAAATGTTGCTACAACACACAAAAAATTATAATCTTTCATGTCTTTATTAAACACATTCAAGTATAAATTTTACAGGTCCTGCACATTATTTCCCTGACAGCAAATTTCATCCGGCCTGATTCTGGCCCACACTCCTGCAAATCCGCAAAACGGACTTGGGCCAGTGTCTTTTGGCACAACGGGCCAATACCGGCACGCATCTGGTTTTCCGCTCATCTGGGCCAGCACTGGGCCAGCTCCGGCCCGGATCCGCTCTGCGATAGTAGACCGTGCCCACTGAAACCAGACACGGGCCGGATCCGTCTAGGACTGTGATACAGCACTGAAACGGATGTGACTGTAACGCGGATTTGCCGGTTGAAAACGAATCTGGCACAGAGTCTGATGCTGTCTGGGTTGGTTTTCTGGCATATTCTGCTTATTGCAAAGGGTGACCACACTCACTACTCAAGAAGAAAACATAATTCTTCGAGAGCGGGGGATGATGATATTATATGATTTCATTTAGTACTACCCTTTAAGTTACAAAAGACACTTACATGTTTCCAAGAAGGACTTCATACTTCAGATATAAAGGCAAAATAAGACATGATACTTTAAAACTACTAAGTAGATCTCTGTGTATGTAAATGTCTATGTGTCTAATGGTGTAGCATTTATTTAGTAAGCTTAGAGACAGGCATGGATTCACATACCAACTTATTGTGTGATTTTTAGTAAATAAAACAAAATGGCAACATCAATGGCTTTACTAAATGAGGACACACTTCCACTTAATAGGGCATACTTTTCATATAAAAAGCTAATTATAAGTTGTTTGTAGCAGGACTATATTAATGTGTAAATTAGAGCACCGCCAGCATAAGGACTTTGTTTTTTATACTAATATTGGTCCCTAAAGCATTCCACAGCACCTAAACCCAACCCTCACATAAACCTGTCTGCATTTTAGATGTTCATTAAGACATTATTTAGTATGTTTTTTAAGCTGTTTCCTCATGGGGGCTGTTTGCTGGCTTTCACAGGTGATTTCAGGTTTTTATATCAATGTCATGTTGCCAGGTTTTCACAACAAAACCCATCCAATTGCTAATCAAAATTAGCCCAATCACATTTCAAGGGGGTCCCTCAGTAAAAATAATGTTCCAGGGATCAGGGATCCTAAAATTTGGCTTGTGAGATCCACTTTTCTGCTGAGTTTAGCTCTAACCCTTATCAAGCACACCTGAGCATGCTAATAAATGTCTTCAGGATCATTAGAAAATCACAGGGTTGAAGCAAAACTCCGCAGGAAAGTGGGTCTCATGAGCCAGATTGTTCCAGGGGGTAAAATACATGTTTTTTCCTATGTAAAAATGTGGTAAAATTCACATTTCAAGGGGTTAAATATCATGTTGTTGGAATCACTTCAGCCTGCGAACATGAAAAACAACCCATGGAAACAATGTTAAAGTTGCCCAATTCCATTGGAGAACTGTGGAACTGGCAACACTGTAGTCACAGTACACATATACAAAGCATACAAACTTGTATTTGGAACAAAATACTAGCTTACTATACTGAGCCGTATTGGTATTAAGACTTAGTGTTTTCAGTGACCCAATCACAAGTGCTTAGCCGAGACTGTTTCCACCTGGTAATAAAATGTTTCAAATCCGTCTCCTTTTTTCGAGACACTCTTCTCTTATTTTGTCACACTGTACATCAAGTGGAATATGAGGGTTCAGAAAAGGAAGCAAATAAAAAGGTTCAAGAAAGCTGCTGTGATTTAGACTATAATCCATTTGTTTGACTCGCTTGTTTTGGTAAACTTTCTCACAACACGTCTGACAAATATAATTTCATTAGTAGGTGTAGAGTAGGCTTTTCTGTCTATTCTATATCTCTGGTATTGGTAAAAAATGGACAAGCTCAAAATGTTTTAGATCCTGTTTACACCTGTATTTAGCAACATCAATGTAACATGGAGTCGTTAACGCAGGGGTCCATTTGCAGCTTTATTTCAGTAATACGGCATACAGCAGGCAGGGTCATACAGGGACAAACAAGAGCAACGTAGACAGGGCTAGAGAGTGGTTAATGTCCGAGCAAATGGTCGAGGTAGGCAGCAAGCAAAACAAAGGATAGCCCGTAAACAGGCCAAAAGGGGGTCAAAAGGCAAGCGGATAACAATCAGAAAATATAAACAAACAGAGTCAACAACAGGGAAAGTAAACACAGGAATAATAACACTCGGAATTGCAACCAGGGGAGTACAAGACATCGCAAATAACACAGAGTGAGCAGGGCTTTTTATAGTGTGTGTGATTAGGGAAAATGTCCGACACCTGTGCGTGATCAGTTGGGAAAGGGGTTATGGGAAATGGGAAATGGAGTCCGTGATGAGTTCTGAGTCTCGGTGATGGCTCCCTCTGGTGGAGACAGAAGGGAGCCACAGAGGCACGATTTGTGACAATCAACTTGTGATTAATGAAATGGGCAGGTTGTAAACAGGGCTCTATTAAGTAAGCGCTGTAGCATAGACACTGCCCTCCAAAAGTTTAGAAACACCCTAGAAAAGTGGGGTTTTGGACAATATTGGTATGAACCCTTTTTAATTTGTGATAATTTTGCACTGATAAGGGACAACAACAACTAAAAAAAAACATTTTATTACATAAACAGTTTATACATAAAAAAAACTTACATTTTCATCAAAATATCCACCATTAGCTATTACAGCTCTGCATAATCTGGGTATCCGAGCTGCCAGTTTATTCAAACATTGACTTGATATATTACTCCAAGCCTCCTGAAGGATTGCCCAAAGATGATTCACACTGGTTGGACACTTCTTACGGACATCACGGTCCAGTTCCTCCCATAGTAGCTCAATTGAGTTGAGGTCGGTGATTGATGGTCTTCAATGATTATGTCAAGTTACTTTGATGTATTTGCACCAAAAAATGATAAGGATTTATGCTAATATTGTCCAAAACCACACTTTGCCTGTCTTTTTTCACAGGGGGTGTTTCCAAACTTTTGGAAGGCAGTGTACCAGGGTCAGAGATTAACGAGGGTTTGTGGCAAAAATGCCAACAAAATGAACAAAAATGCCTCATAAATTCAAGATTGTGCCCCGGCACAATTAAACAACATATTACGTTTTTGCATAACTTGTTTGCTAGACTTGGCCATGATCATGGAACGACATGTTTGTTTTTGATGTAGCCAGAGTTGCCCCTTAATATTGCCCCTTAATCGAAAAATTATTTCTGACCCTGGTAGATACCATATTAATTAGACTAGACTTACAGTCTATGCATTGGCATGCACTGTATAAGCTCAATGCTAGATCACATATAATTTTTAAAAATGACAAGTTTCAAAACTGCTTTAAGTAATTCTTTACGCAACTGTTCCATCAGCTGAGCCTGAGTTCAAATTAAGATAAGATGATGGCCTCAAGAACTCTTACTACTTGCCAAGACTGCAGATTTCTTAAATGCTTTTCCATTTTAGTTCTGAAAGGTTCCAGTTGCATTTCCATTTAAGCAAAGTTCAATACAGAATTACAGTTAAGATTACAAATCCTTTCCGAAGCAGATTTCTCAGCACGGTTAACTATTCATGCTCAACCATGTTGGTGGAACACATGATAATGGTTTTCTTTTATAGAAGTACTATAAATGTAGTCTCTAATATAGGTGCATTATGCTAACTATCTCTAAATATTACTCATATAATATAGCTTATCAGTATACTATCCATATGGCAATACATCTTTTGCAGCTAGTATGAGAACTTTCCTGTTTCTATATGATGAGATCATCCTCCATTGTTTACCAACAGCATCACATTGTTGCCAACTCTTGCATCACCAAACTTTATGTACATTGTAATCCTGATTTTATAGCACCACAGTGGAAAAATAAACAATAACAGCGCCAACTGGCCATGTTCAACTCGTTTTCCCAATGAGAATCATTCAGCCCGATGGTGGAAGTGTTTTCATTATACCCCATCTTCTGATCAAATTCAATACTCTGTATACAAATAAAGCTTTTAGCTCAAGATTTGTGATGCTGCATGGCCATTAATACACACAGAGAAAGGCTGGGGTTGTTTTTCTGAGTCACTTCCATGTTTTAAATTGGTAAATAAATGAGTCAGTGTGCACAGTGGGGAAGTGCTGTAGTAGAGAAGAGCCAAAAAAGAATGCAGTATGTATATCTATCATCTAAAGTAGTTTACCTATGTGGCATGAGAGGCAGAGAAAGAATGAAAACATCTGTCACAACTTAATCCACCTTTTTCTTCCCGTAAGAGTGGTTGTGGTAAATTGTTAATTTTATAAGTCTGACCTTCGGTCTCATTCACGTCCAGATGTTGTTTTTTTTTTGCTGTACAAAACAGATCATTTTGCTGCTTGATATTGATAATTAGTGTATCTTATCCAGGGTGCGATTTGCCGGTGGGGGGGGGGGGGGGGGGATTAAATGATGTTCTGAATTAAATGATTCGCGATACACGCTTTGAATTCCTGTTCTGAATCAAATGATTCGCGATACACGTTTTGAATTCCTGTTCTGAATCAAATGATTCGCGATAAACGCTTTGAATTCCTGTTCTGAATCAAATGATTCGCGATAAACGCTTTGAATTCCTGTTCTGAATCAAATGATTCGCGATAAACGCTTTGAATTCCTGTTCTGAATCAAATGATTTGCGATATCCGCTTTGAATTACGTGATCAGATTGGAACGCTTCGAAACAGTGCATCATTTTGCGATGCAGTGGTAAGTGATTCAGAGTTTTTAAAAAGCTTTGTTGATGCTCTTTGCTCTTTACACTTACAATGTAAGTAATGATTTAAGTCCAACTTACAATGTTTTTATTAAATTGTGATCACGTTAGACGCAGTTTCCCGTCATATTAAAAAGATTTTAAGACATGACACTCATTTTGTGGTACTTGCCTAAAAATACAGGTTTATAATGTGCATCCTTAACAGATTACACTAGGTTAATTAGGCTATAGTCTTACTGGAGTTAGGTCAACGTCTGCCTATGGAGAGAGAAAAAAAGTTTTCAAAAGCACAACACCCCAAAAAAAAAAACTTTTTACTGCTACAGTTTACTGCACGTTGTTATTCTTCTCGTTATTTCCCTATAGCGGATAATGAACTGGAAGTCTCACCCACAGGCTTACTTCTGCATTACAGAAAAGGTGGATATTATAGCCAAACAAGTTTATGTACACGACGAGCCACGCAGGTGCTGGGCTACTTGGCAGCAGTTGCATGGTCTAAAATAGTCAGAATATAAACACTTCTTATGTGTACTTTTTGAACAAAAAAGTAACATAATGTATGTTTAAATGTTCCAAAGAGACCCTCATTTTAATCCATGGTTCATCAGTCCTCTCAAAAATGGCTGTTTTTGTGTATAGTAATACTAAAATGTAATTATGCTTAATAATGTTGTGTAAAACAGTGTATTTTGGTTTGGGGTTTTCATTCATATGTATATTGTGTTTCATATTACTTCCATTACAGATGAGGAAGCTGTAAGCGAGTCCACTGGGAAAAGATGTTTGGCAACAAGAAATGGTTGATTATACACAATCATCAATAATTATGATGTTTTGAACTCACAGAACTCTTCTTGCTTTAAAGGTAAATAGAGGAGCGCAATCCGGCAGCGGCAGAGCCTTTCATCTCATATTTTCCAGAAACTTACAACACCCTCAAAGGTATCACTGCGTAGTCTCTTTACCACCAGAGGATGGTCTGTTTGATACTCTGGGCCTTTGGAGCACCAATAAGATCTTTCCTAAAGAGGAATTGGGCTCACACAAAAGCACTCTACACATACAATTGAGGAGGCTTTTAGGTCTTGTGTAGTCTTTTGTATGTTTTAGAACAATTTTCAGTGTCGTGAAATGGACTCAAAATCATATGCAAAAATTACAGGACGTTTAATTTTTGCCTTTGATTTGTTTTTCCCCCTACTTTCCATTTGCCGCTGAGCCTTGATAATGGCCACTCTCTCCCATCCAATGAAGGGAAATTACAGCACTAAAATCTGAGGAATGCCGGGATGAACATCAGCAGTCCTTGCCTGATGGCTTTGTTTTATTGCGTTTCATTAATTCAGCAGACTGTGGGTGTTGACGCATAAAACACTTGAGACAGACAGCAGGAGTCTGATGTGGCGAATGGGATGAGATGCAACAGAGCAGAGCCTTCTGAATTTGTCATGGAGTCTCTGTCTGAGGATGTTTAATGGAAGGCCATTCAGATCTAAGAGGACATTTTTATTGCTTAAAGAGCAAAATAAATTGAGTAAATATTGCAGGAAATGAGTTTTAAACTGAATAATAATATAAGGAGAATAAAAACATTCAGTATCTAGTGACTGCCTCATTTTGTGTGATTCACTTTTACTCCCCTGGTACTTATATAATACATTACTCGCTGAATCAAGGGACTGTGGGAGAGAAATGTTACTGAGAGGGATTCTCAGTTATTCTCTTAACTTTCAAGTGCATTAGTTACAGTAATATAATTGAACCTGATTATCATCATTATGGGAAGTTTATATCATGTTGTCTTGTGTCCTACGACTTTCAGTTTTATTCTCTGTCTATGGCACTGGAATTCCATATATCAAAATAACAAAAAGCTTTTGGGAATTTATAATGATACCCTTATACACCTTATAATGATAAAAATCCACCCGCTCTTTTTTAAATCCCCATAAATCATAAGCAGTGTCTCAAACCGTTTGCAGAATCTGTAAAATGTGATGTCACACCCACGACTGTTGTCAAACCCCGCCCTAAGTAAACTGCACACAATCTGCCATGTTTACCTTCACACCAGAGCATTTAAAAACATTCAAGTAAGAAATGTTTTTTGCTAAAGCTATAGAAGTTATTTGGTCAATGCAGTTCTGTCAGGACCACTATCATCAAAGATAACTTACAATTAGCATGTATTTTAGGTTGGGGGTATAGTTCTGTTCTGGGCAAACACTCCCTGACCATCCAATGCAGTCTAGCATGGATAGGAGCAGGGGGAGCATGAATAACCCCCCTAGGGTAAACAGAACAGAACCAACATTAATGATTAATGTAGCAGATATCATTAATGTCGTAAGTGATTATTTTATGTAACAACAATTCGGTGGTCTGACTCAACAAGAAATATCCAATGCCAAGTCCTTACTGGATGAGAGGAGGAGTTGGGGATGGAGGTGGGTGATTAGCTCCTGAGCAAAGCGATAGCTGAATAATGACTGAATGGACCGTATAAAGGGAATTATGATTGGTGTCATATTCCTATAGGTAGACATGGATCAGCTGATCGCTTGACTTACGTGACCTGCCAGAACTAACGCTGCGCCCCATTTATTGGTTATTTGGTTATGCAGAAATGTATATAGAGGCATATATTTTCAAGAAGCCTTTGCTGGATATGGATATGAATATCTGAGGTACGAGCTGTAAAGGCATGAAAACATGCATGAAAACAATGTGTTTCCGCTTCCACTCTAAATATTAATTTTCAAAATGATATACTAAATGATCTGTGGTTTATTTTAAGCTGAAACTTCACAGGCACATTCTGGGGACACCTGAGACTTTAATTACATCTTGTAAAAAGGAGCGTAATAGATGCCCTTTAAGGTCTAACTTTGTGAATTATTAATTTTTTGCAATTGTTTGATTGTTATATCCAGTTTTGCATGTGTAAGTATTTCAAAAGTTTTGTTGCTTTTCTATCAATAATAGTTACGGAAGCAGCATTGAGCTGAACAAGTTGGACTGTATTAGCTTCAGAAGAGCGTGTCTTCGGCATGCACTCTACATTTAGTCCAATCCGGCCTGAGACCTAAAAATGAGTTTGACACCCGTGATTTAAATAAGTAAAATATGATTCTGTGCTATAATACAAAGGTGTGCAGTAGGAAAACTTTGCTCAAGTGTCTGGGCTTATCTCTCAACCGCAGACACTCCACTCAGCATTCTCTCGCTCTCACCGAGGCACAGCCATTGAATGAGGTACAGCAGAGAGCACAACAGCATTCAATACAGGCCTTGGTAAGTGAAGAAACTAGGACGAACAAAAAATTCCACATCAGCCCTTAGAGAACATGGGCGGGAGATTTGCATACATGCCATTGCATGTTTGAAACACATTTATGCATATTTAACCTTGTTGTGGAACACAAGAGGGCTTGTAACACAAGAAATGACAAAATAATTGTGAACAGAAATGTGTTTACTTTTACTTTTTTATAAGAATCCTCACATACACTGCAGAATATGAGATAACTGATGGTTAGAAAACCAGAAACCAAAATTTCTATGATATACAGTGAACTTTTCATATCAGCAGACAATATTTCACACACACACACACACACACACACACACACACACACACACACAAAAAAGTACCACGTCACCATGCTTTTGGTGGTGTAAATAATTTATTCTGAAGCAATATTTTCAGTGTTCAGTATAAATTCTATTTGGCTGTTACCAGTCAGATTAAATAATTTACACTGCAAAATTAAAACTGCAATAAATGATGTCATAAGATTAATGTTTTAAATGCATTTATGAATATATGAATATGAAATATGAAATGTTGCATACTTTTAATAAACTACCAGTAGGCGGCGATAAGTCACTTAATGAGCGAGTCAATATGAGTTATTTCAACTGATTCGTTTAAAACGCTGAATCATTCATTACCAAAACACCACGTGTTGCTTGGAGAATGTGCTGCTGTGATTCTTGTTTGGGACTATTTTCGGTAATGAAATGGAACAAAACAGTAAATATTGTGTTTAAAATAGTGCTGTCAAACGATTAATCATGATTAATCGTAAAATAAAAGTTTATCTTTACATGCTATATGTCTGTGTACTGTGTATATTTATTAAGTATATAAAAATACACACACATGCATGTATATATTAAGGAAAAATATTTTAGACTTATATCTGAAATATTTATATTTATTTATAATCTAAATTGTATACAGGTATAAATATATATACATATACTTTTTTTTATAAATATATACATGTATGTGTGTGTATTTATATGTACATAATAAATATACAGAGTAAACACACATATAGTATGTAAACATAAACTTTTATTTTGGATGCGATTAATCACGATTAAACACATTATTGTGTTTCGATGCTTTGCTGGTTATTTATTTATTTATTTATTATTATTATTTTTTTTTTTTTTTAGTCAATCTTCGGTCTGTCCAATTATTGTAAACAGTCATTAGGTCCATCAGACTTAAGATATTTTAGCGGTAATGTGACCAAAATAATTTAAGACCCATCGAATCTGAATTTAAGAAATTTTAAGACTTTTTAAGGCCTTATATTTGGAAAACGTTATTTAAGACATTTTAAGACTTTTTACGGACCCGCGGACACCCTGTATGCAATAACCTAGCTAAACTCAAATCACTTGCCTTTTAAATCACTCAAGGGCTATGACAATAATCTAAACACAATTTATTTGACAGTGAAATATATTGTAATGGACCTTGCAGTAGTATCGGAGAAGCCATCCAAATCAGCTCTCATTTTGACCCCCAGTATCAAATTATAAACTTCAAAAACAACTTTAGTAGCTTTTACTAAGCAATCGTGTTCACATTGTGAACACCCATCATTACGGAGATAATACACATGTTGCTGTAGTTCCCTCAGACGAGGGCTTTCCAGGAATCGTTCCAATACACAAGGTATTTATAGACAGCAATTTCACTGATAGTGATTGTTTCGAATCAGCAGCCTTTGTGCAGGAAGTTACAGTGAATAATAGAAAATCAATGAAAAGTATGTCTCACGTCTATAGGCTAAAACATTTTCAGCAAGATACTGTGTAACCATATTTGTCACTTCTTCAGCAGATAAAACATCAGTATGTGTTCTCAAAGCTCAGCAGGATATTGGATACAGGGCTAAAGATAAAACATGGTGCTGTTAGGTTTTCATTTTAGGTGAGACAAATCTCGCCTTGCCAATTTTCCTCTATCTGAGCTCAGCTATATTTTCAAGCAGCAAGGTTAATAATGTCTTACTGCAGTAGACAGGTTAAGAAATAAATTCATATATACTGATAAACGGTGTGTACTTGCATAGACACACAGACTCATACAGAGAAGTGCTACACCATGCAAATAAAATAGACATTGCTCATTTAAAGAGATAGTTCACCCAAAAATGAAAATTCTATTATTAGTTACTTACCTTCATGTCGTTCCAAACCCGCAAGACCTTTGTTCATCTTCTGAACACAAATTAAGATATTTTTGATGAAATCCAATAGCTTTCTCCCGTACATAGACAGCAACGCAACTACCACATTCAAGACCTAGAAAGGTAGTAAGGACATTGTTAAAATAGTCCATTGTTCAACAGTAATTTTATGAAGCTATGAGAATACTTTTTATGTGCAATGAAAACAAAAATAACGATTCAACAATTTCTCTTCCGTGTCAGTCTTTGATGTGCATTTACAAGAAAACCACAACAAATCTAGGCCTCAAACATGATAGTTGCCATCTATACAGGGTCAGAAAGCTCTCGGATTTCATCAAAAATATCTTAATTTGTGTTTTAAAGATGAACGACCCCTTACGGGTTTGGAACGACATGAAAGTAAGTAATTATCACAGAATTTTCATTTTTGGGTGAACTATCCCTTTAAGCAATATTATATTCTAACCAGTCAGAATAGTATCAGTTAGGGGTGTCATGATATACTTGTATAACCATGAACCATAAAATAAAAAAAACACAGTGTTAATCTCTCACATGTAATCATAAAAAATTACTTTCCTGGAAATCCCTTGAATAAAATGCAGATAGAAATGTTTTAAACAATGACAGCGAAGAGAATTAACACATCATTGCGACATGGTTTATTATTGTGTTCTTCAAGCCATAATAGGGGCCCATTTCAATAAGAGGGTTCAACCAACTCTGAGTTTAAACTTGAACTGTGAGTCAAGTTAGCCTGAGATGGGAAACTCTGAGTTTTCGGTTTCAGAACAGCTGAACTGAGCTAGTTCAATCCGCTCTGAGTAGGTTGTTATATTATCAAAGTTAAAAACTTTGCTTTAACCATAAAAGGTTCATGAGTGTGGGCTATGACTTTACAAACATTTGACATATTAAATAAATATTATTCAGTGTCTCTTTCAATGTGCAACAGCTTTTCCACGTAGTCTAATGCATTTTTCACATAATTAAATACTCTGATTAAAAAATCTGTTTGGATTGGAGCGTAATGAAATTAACATTTGAATTCTATTCAGTCAACAGCAAGAAGGCTTGCAAAATAATAAAGAACAGATGAAAAGGAAATGACCACAATACCAAGTATTGGAAGAATATTAAAGTCCAACATGAAAAAGAATAAATGTTGCTTTTGTATTTCTAAGAAATAAAGACGACCAAGTAAATTTAACAGCTGTGGTGATGGTGGTTACAACATATATCTCTAACTACCTTTTCATCTGGCATCCTTCTATTCCATACAATAATTAGCTTAATTTTCGATAGGTTTGTGTTCAGGAAACTACACAAAAATTAAGATCTAAATAAAGAGTGTGCGAGTAAGGCACACTTTCTTTTCTGCATACAGTGGTCGTACTAATGTGCTCTGCATCCCTGATGTTATATAGAAAACTACCATTTAAAAATGCTATCACTCAAATAAATACATGCAGCATGCATGTGAATATGGTAAAAAATCTAAATAACCCTGTATATAATAGTAAAATAATCCTATGTATGAAAGGACATGCCGTTTTTGTCACTTTCACTGTATGATGAAAATATGTGTAATAAATGAAAGCACCTTCACTGCAAAAATGCTTGTCTTACTTAGTATTATTTTCTTCTTGTTTCCAATCAAAAAAAAAAAAAAAAAAAAAAAATCTAAAGATTCTTAAATCAAGATGCATTTTTCACAAAAGAAAAAATTTAGTATTTAGTCGTTTAAGTATATTTTTCTTATTTTGCAAATGATCTGCCAATGGGGTAAGACAAATTATCTTGTTTCCATTTGCATTAAGATTATCTTTCTTGTTTTAAGTAAAATGAACTAAATTCCAAAATACTCAATAAGAAAGGCATTTTTGCAGCGTAAATGAAAGAATGAGGTATTTAAACATTAACACTGCTTTAAAAAGGGGGAGGAGACCGAAAGAAACTCTGGGTTTAATGAAGAAACCTGCTCACAACCAGGTTAGGTTGCCAACACATGCTTAAAAACATCTTAGAATGTCATGGAAAATTTCATTTATTTCAGTAATTCAACTCAAATTGTGAGAATCTGGAAATCTTTAAAGTATGTTAATTTACTGTACATGTACTCAATACTTGGTAGGGGCTCTTTTTGCTTTAATTACTGCCTCAATTCGGCATGGCATGGAGGTGATCGGTCTATGGCACTGCTGAGGTGGTATGGAAGCCCATGTTTCTCTGACAGTGGCCTTCAGCTCATCTGCATTTTTTGGTCTCTTGTTTCTGATTTTCCTCTTGACAATACCCCATAGATTCTCTATGGTATTCAGGTCTGGTGAGTTTGCTGGCCAGTCAAGCACACCAACACCATGGTCATTTAACCAACTTTTGGTGCTTTTGGCAGTGAGGGCAGGTGCCAAATCCTGCTGGAAAATAAAATGAAGGAAGAAAGCATGAAGTGCTCTAAAATTTCTTGGTAGACGGGTGCAGTGACTTTGGTTTTCAATAAACACAGTGGACCAACACCAGCAGATGACACTGCACCCCAAATCATCACAGACTGTGGAAACTTAACACTGGATTTCAAGCAACTTGGGCTATGAGCTTCTTTACCCTTCCTCCAGATTCTAGGGCCTTGGTTTCCAAATGAAATACAAAACTTGCTCTCATCTGAAAAGAGGACTTTGGACCACTGAGCAACAGTCCAGTTCTTCTTCACTTTGGCCCAGGTAAGACTCCTCTGACGTTGTCTGTGGTTCAGGAGTAGCTTAACAAGAGGAATACGACAACTGTAGCCAAATTCCTTGACATGTCTGTGTGTTGTGATGCCTTGACCCCAGCCTCAGTCCATTCCTTTTGAAGGTTACCCAAATTCTTGAATGGATTTTGCTTGACAAGCCTCTCAAGGCTGCGGTTCTCTCGGTTGGTTGTGCATCTTTTTCTTTCTACTCAACTTTCTGTTAACATGCTTGGATACAGCACTCTGTGAACAGCCAGCTTCTTTGGCAATGAATGTTTGTGGCTTACCCTCCTTGTGAAGGGTGTCAATGATTGTCTTAATTCAGACCATTTTGAAGGCTCAGGAAACTTAGCTGATTGGCATGTCACCATATTCTAATTGGTTGAGATAGTGAATTGGTGGGTTTTTGTTAAATGTGAGCCAAAATCATCACAATTAAAAGAACCAAAGACTCAAACTACTTCAGTCTGTATGCATTGAATTTATTTAATACACGATTTTCACAATTTGAGTTGAATTACTGAAATAAATGAACTTTTCCACTACATTATAATTTATTGAGATGCACCTGTATAAAAAAGCATTATTAATGCAATTAACAAATCATCGAATTTGGTTCACCCAAAAATTAAAACTCTGTCATTAATTACTTGTTACATGTACATGTCGTTCCAACCCTGTAAAACCTTTGTTTATATATTCGGAACACAAATTAAGATATTTCAGTAAAGACATTGTTAAAATAGTCCATGTAACAGCAGTGGTTCAACTGTAATGTTACAAAGCTACCAGAATACATTTTGTGTGCAAAGAAAATAAAAATAACTACTTTATTTGAACCTCTGATGTCACATGGACTATTTTGACGATGTCTTACTACCTTTCTGGGCCTTGAACGTGTTTGCGTTGCGGTCTATCCAGGGTCAGAAAGCTCTCAGATTACATCAAAAATATCTTTACTTGTGTTTCAAAAATGAACGAAGGTCTTACGGGTTTGGAACGACATGAGTAAATAATGACAGAATTTACATTTTTGGGTGAACTTCCCCAAATTCTTTTAAACAGGAAGCGCCTGTCATGTTCTTTTATTTCAGTGCTTCGGAAAGCATGTATGCAATGCTGTGATTTACTGGCCCAAATAACTAACTAAATAAATAATAAACAAACTGATAGCATTTATTTGATATTTTTCCAAGTTATCTATAGAGATCATAATTGTTATCATGAATTATTTTGTCCATGATAATCATGCAGTGAAAAATCTGTTATCGTGACAGTCCTCGCATCTTTAATTCAGACAACAGTATATATAATTATGGGTCATTTTTGGAAGGCCACCTTTGATCACACCTTGAGTGCAGAGTGTCTTTCTGCTAGTATTCTGATGGCAGATGAATCATCTGAGTGCTCTTACAGATTGCAGCACGTTTGTGCTATTTCTAGCTTCATCGTTTTTTCTATGCTTGACTCTATAGGTGCTGCTCTTAGTGTAATGTGCTTTCATGTTTGTGTCAACTATAGTGCTTACAGGAACATGTTCAATTTTGATGTCATCTGTCAATGGATTCTTCCTCCCTATTGTCTTATCTTTACAGTGAACTTTGAGTTGATTTCATTCTTCTTAAGTGGTCGAATAGGAAGGTGACATGTGCTTCATACTTGCACATTTTTTTCTGGATGGATTTCTTTGCACTTTGAAGTACAGTCAATGCACTTACATTTCATTACATTTGAGCAGACATTCTTCCAGAGTGACAAAAGGTCCATTAGTTTTTATGTGAGATACTGCTATGGTCAACGTGGTATTGAAGAAAAAAAAAAAAAAAAAGATTTTTCACCATTTGAGTGCGAGGACAGTAAAGTGGTGAAATGAGTAATGGGGTGAGAAGACAAACTGTAGTGAATTCCAGTCCTTTTGGGAAGGTCCTACATATGAGATTGGATGTTATATTTCTTAAAAAAATTTTCACTTCCCGAAAAACATTTTACCACTAAAAAAATGAAGCTGTTATGCACTGAGCGTGCATGAATATTTGGGGAGATTTCAGTAATCAAGGCAAAAGCGTGTAATAGGATGGGCAGCTTTTAAAAAAATGATCTTCCAGGCTGAATAGCTTGTCAGACATGCAACAGTTTTGAATAAGCTAAGTAAAAATACAAAGTTTGTATTCCACATGTGCTGTCTTTAACCTCATTTAGCACTTAGTACTTTATAAACTAAAAAATGATTAAAATTATGATTTACTTAAAGGGATAGTTCACCCAAAAATGAACATTTTGTGATCATTTATTCACTCTCATGTCATTCCAAACTCATAAGATTTTTGTTCATTTTCTAAACACAAATTAAGATATTTATTTTATGAAATCTAAGAGGTTTCTGTCCCCCAAGTTATAATACAAATCCATGTGAATCATGCAGTCTAATCCAAGTCTTGGATGTATTTATATTTTAACAGTGATCTTCACACATGCTTAGATTAATTTGTTTTATGATTGCTTTATGACTTTTTTTTTTTATTTTTAAAGTTTTGGTTACCTGGACTTTCATTGGAGGGACAGAAACTATGGAAGCCCGTTTCTGCCCTGAATAAAAATAATAATTAAAAAAAAAGGTAATTGTGACTTTATCTCAAAATTATTTTATTTTTTGCGCAATTGCAAGTTTACATCTCACACTTCAGACTTTTTTCCTCAGAATTTCAGGATGTAAACTCACAATTCTGACTTTTTTTTATCAGTTGCAAGTTTATATCACAGAACTTTTTTCACAGAATTTCGAGTTTATATCTTGCAATTGCGTGAAGTCAGAATTGTGAGATATAAACTCACAATTGTATCTTGCAATTCTGACTTTATTTCTGAGAATTGCAAGTTTATATCTCAAGTCTGAAGAAAAAGTTTTTATCTTGCAATTCTTGACTTTATGTCTTACAGTTGTTTATATTGTGAATTGTGACTAGATCTCACAATTCTGACTTTATAACTCGCAATTGCAAGTTTATATCTCTCAATTCTGAGAAAAAAGTCAGAACTGTGTGATATAAACTCGCAATTGCAAATAAATAAATAAATAAATAAAACTGACTTTCTTGCAATTGTGAGTATTTATTATTCAATCCTGAGAGAAAAGGTCAGAATTGAGTTTTTGATCTTGCAATTCTGACTTTATTTCTGAGAATTGCAAGTTTATATCTCACAAGAAAAAGTTTTTACCTTGTAATTCTTGACTTTATGTCTTACAGTTGTTTATATTGTGAAGTGTGACTAGATCTCACAATTCTGACTTTATAACTCGCAATTGCAAGTTTATATCTCTCAATTCTGAGAAAAAAGTCAGAACTGTATGATGTAAACATGCAATTGCAAAAAAATAAATAAACAAACAAAACGGACTTTCTCGCAATTGTGAGTTTATATTACGCAATCCTGAGAGAAAAGGTCAGGTCAAGTCAAGGTTAAGTTTGTATCTCACAATTCTGACTTTATTTCTGAGAATTGCGAGTTTATATCTCACAAGTCTGAAGAAAAAGTTTTTATCTTGTAATTCTTGACTTTTTTTATTTCTTACAATTGTTTATATTGTGAATTGTGACTATATGTCACAATTCTGACTCACAATTGCAAGTTTATATCTCACAATTCTGAGGAAAAAAGTCTGAATTATGTGATATACTTGCAATTGCAAAAAAAATTAAAACAAAATAAAACTGACTTTCTTGCAATTGTGAGTTTATATCATGCAATCCTGAGAAAAAAAAGGTCAGAATTGTGACTTTATATCTTGTATTTCTGACTTTATTTCTGAGGATTGTGAGTTTATATCTCACAGTTCTGAGGAAAAAAGTCAAAATTGTGAGATATGCAACTTCTCAGTTGTGAATGTTGCAATTACCTTTTTTCATCTTTTATTCAGTGGCTGAAACGGGCTTCCATAGAAACCTCTTAGGTATCATTAGAAATATCTTAATTTGTGTTTAGAAGATTTACCAAAGTCTTCTGGGTTTTGGGTGACCTACCCTTTTAGGCTTTTTACACAAGTTGATTCTGCAACATCTTACTTTAGAATTGCCTTATATATATATAGATTTAGAAAATAATGAATGTCCTGAAGTTTGGCTCATTAATCTGAATGGGTCTTTACAGAAATTAGAGCCTTTCATTGTATACTGTAGCAATTTTGAGTCTGTAAGTATGGTGAGCTGGAAAATGAATTGGCAGCCCAGATTATATTTTTATATGAACACCATATACAGCACCAGGGAAGCACACTTAAGCGATTCAGTACTGTAATGTTTGGTCTAAGTGAAATAATTGACTATATGAGCATCCATTGTGACAAAACAAAGAACATTTCAACCAAGAGCAATTTCAGTGCATTTGGTGTTGTGAAGAGAACAATGGTGCCAATTTAAAAAAACAAACCATTAACCTACATTAATACACATACCTCCGCATACATTTGATATCAGGATTTGTATAATAAATTCAGTAGCATATATTAAGTACTGAATACACACTACTGCAATAAGCTGTTGCTGTTTTCACAAACACAATGGAAGACACAATTTTTAATCCTTTTTAAGTTTAGGATTATAAACATGGATTTTTACCATACAGAGTTTTGTAAGGGCTTAGTAGCAAAAAGGAGAAAATATGAGTTCACCTTTGATGAAAAAATAGAGGAAAAATACTCTCAAGAGACAGTGTGGTGTTTATTACTTTCTTTATTGCTATGTGCTCCCCATTACAACAAACAGCCTCAGTAGTGTACACTTCCATTACAACTAACAAAAGTACAAATTAAAACAAAAAGAAATGACTGCAAGCGGTTAGCAACTGAAAGTGTCTTGGTAATCCAGAACAACAATTAACACTTATACGAACTTGGAATTGTGAGGATAAACACGCTCTATCCTTTATGTTGGGTGTCTGTCTGTGGCTTAGGGATTGTCAATTTAACTTCTACTCGCATTCTTTTGGGTCTCTGAAAGCTTGTCGACAATATTAGCAATAGTTTATTAGCAGAAAATGAAAGTTATTGTGTGATGCACACACCGTTCACCTCAGCTTTCGTTGGCTTAGACAACTGACGCTATCTGTATGCAGATACAACTATTGTCTATTCTAGGGGATCAAAATCCACTATAATTTAAAAGCTACGAATTAACTGTAAAACAGTTTCGTGAGGATTTGTGGCTGAAGGACAATATGAATCACTGTAAATGACAGCTTTGTTTAGAACTTTCTCTACAATTTTTCTATTCTAAAATGGCTGTGAAACAGCTTTCCCTTTTAACATCTCAAAAACTGAGCATGTGTCTTATTGTATCTAAAATGGCAGTTAAAACAACAAGGTTATTACATCTACTTTTGTTTCTGCGTTTACTTTTGTGAGCTACTCAATAGGAGTCTGTATTTTTGGTCTGAAATAACAGATGTTGTTGCACAGAAGACATGATGTTGAACTTTGAATCTGAATAAATACTCTAAAGTTCTCACTGGTATATACAATAGCTTTACAGTGGCACACAGGTGAACGTGTGTGTACAGCTGAACTCCACTGATAGACTAACTGGTTTCCTTGGTATTGCAGTCAGATGCATTGTGGTTCTGATATAATCCTCGATTATAAAAATAAATAGCTTTCCTCTCCCTCAGATAAGTGAGATATCTTGTGCAGTGCCTCACTGTATAAAATCTCCAGAAAGTCCAGCTTTGCTCCTCCAAATCTGGCCTTAAGCGATCAATTTATCTCACGACGGGTCTCCTACATCATGGTGAAGCTGCTCGACTTATTTTTGTTGTTGGCTAAGCAAACTTTTGGCTGCAAAGGTAAATTCATAAGACAAAGCAAGGGAAATCTAAGATTTTCACAGTCTATGAGAATTCATTTGATCGGTGACTTGCTGAGAGGCTGAATCGTGAAATAATTTTGGAATGAAACGTTAATATTTTATGGCCATTTTAATTTCACTGATGTTTGTTCCTGGGGCTCAAACCACTTTGGAATATATAAATTCTTCAGTGCTGAACTCATAGCTGATAGCACATTTCCTAACATATTATGAAAGTGTTCTTAATATAAAAAGCACCGATAATGCTCCTGAATCTCTCATTTTAAAAATCCTCAGTTTGTATTTTTGTAAAAATAATACTGACTTTTTCCATATACAGTATTTACAGGAACGTTCATAAATATGAATTGGTCAAACATGTTTGGAGCTGGTAAAAGATTGTGAAGTTTGATTCAACTACAAGCGTTTCCTCACGAGTAGCACCGGAGTCTCTTCGTGTGCGCGCGCCAAACCCCCATAGACCAGGCTGCTGAGAGGATCATCGCAAGAACTTCTTTGGCACGTTCCCCATCACAACAGAGTGTGATTGACAAGTGTGTTTTAAAAACAAATACTGCTGGCGGGGGAGTTGAGAACATTTGAAAGTGAACCAGCACTTTACTCTCTCTTGCTTTTAAATATCTTGAGGATGATCTGAAGGGAAGGATGAATGTTAAAGGTCTATGTCTACAACAAACAAATAAGAGAGAGTCCAGAGGATAAAAAGAGACAAACCCATCCTTCATCTCTCCACCTCAGATGACGCTGTTGGCCACTGACTCTCTTGGAAACTTTCCAGCTGCCATGGCGCGTCTTTAGCGGCATTCTCGTTCCATGAGCTGTGAATCGTCATCGCAGGCAGGTTCCTCGTGTGCCGCTTTTGAGTCTTGCTGTTCTCTGTATTGGCTTTGCGAGGCGGGGGAGTGACGTTCTGCTTGGCAAATTGGCCTTGTGACGAGGATCCCTGCTGGTGTAGCTGTGGGACTTTCAGAGTTCCATTTACAGAGGCTGAGAGTGTCTCCAGAAGTTGGGAGGCTGAACCGAAACGAAGTTCCTCCTCCGTCTTAGCAGCTTCGTGCAGAAGGGGAGCGAAAGTGCCACTTCGCTTACTGCAGGATTCACAGCAGAGCTTGTTGTAACCTGGTATCGAGCAATAACGAGCCAGAACCTCCATCTGACAGAATATGGACTTGTCTCCTCTGCATGGCTCATCTGTCAGAAAAACATAAGGCTTTTATTCTGTGCCAGTTTTTTTTTTTCACAGAAAATTTCCACTTCAAATCATCAATAAAATCAAACACTGAAAGAACGGTCATACAGTGTCATCTACATACAGTAAAATAGACTGCCTATGAACAATTATGACAGTATTTCACCAAGTAATTTTAACCACAATAGAAGCGCACCCAATTTTATCATGATTTACTCATCCTAAACCCATTTCAAAATTAGTATGACTTTTGCCTTTTGCGAAACACAAAAGGCCATTTCTTTCAGCATTACCCTGGTCATTCTTTTTGTTAAAAGAAATGCTCATTCAGAGCCCAAAAGCAAACAACAAATGGTGTAGAAATACACTCACTGTGAGCTGTACTACTACTGGAAAATTATGATCGCAACCTTTATATCTCCATACCAAAATCTCAGTTGGCAAGAAGGTGAGTCATCTTTTCTCAACATTCTGTTGAGAATGTTTTCTCAGTTGGAGCAGAGTAGAGGCTTGAAAACAGTATTTGTTAGATTAGTTCATTTCCGGACTAAAAATGTAATTCCTATGTCATTCAAAATGTTTGTCTTTTTTTTCTTCAGTTGAAAATAAATTAAGCTTTTTGTGGAAAACATTCCAGGATTTTTCATATAGTGAACTTCAATGGGGATCAACAGGTTGAAGGTCCAAATTGTAGTTTCAATGCAGCTTTAAAGGCCTCTACACAATCCCAGCTGAGGAATAAGGGTCTTATCTAGCGAAATGATTGGTCTTTTTTTTTATTCAAATTTATATTATTTTTTTACCACAAATGCTCGTCTTGCACTAGCTCGACCTTACGCAGTATGTTATCATGCATGTGTGACGTATAAGTGGAAGTAATGACCCAGTGTTTACAAAGTGAACGTGCAAAGAAAGTCAAACATGTTTTACAACGATATCGGATGATTTTGAAGTTGGAGGAGAAGCGTTCTTTAAAAATGACAGTGTTCTTTAAAAAATGTATTTTTATCAGGCTCTGATGTATAGATTTCTATGTAAGTACTGGTACTTCTGATTGGGTGGGATTTTAGCAAGTTTGAAGTAAAAGTATTTGATGGATGTATAATATGTGTCGAGAGCATTCACTCAGTATCATCATCTAATTTTTGACCAAGATGGCTTTTAGCTGGTTTCGCATTTGAACTTTTCATATATAAAGTATATAAAAATTATATATACATTTTTTTTTAAATGACCGGTTGTTTCGCTAGGTAAGACCCTTATGCCTTAGCTGGGATCATGTAGAGCTTTCAAGCTGCTTTCAAGCTGCATTAAAACTGCAATTTGGACCTTCAACCCATTGGTCCCCATTGAAGTCCACTATATGGAGAAAAATCCTGAAATGTTTTCCTCATAAATCTTTTTTTTTTTGACTGAAGAAAGAAAGAAATGAACATCTTGGATGACATGGGGGTGAGTAAATCATCAGCAATCATAATAAAATAATTTTTATTATGGAAGTTAACTAATCCTTTAACAACATGAGTTGTTGTTTGTTACAAGTGGACCATTTATTACTGCAGTTGTATTCTTCATTTGTGAACCTGGGCCACAAAACCAGTCTTAAGCAGCATAGGTATATTTGTAGCAATAGCCAAAAATACATTGTCAAAATAATCAATTCTTTTTTCAAAATAATCGATTTTTCTTTTATGCCAAAAAACATTGGGATATTAAGTAAAAATCATGTTCCATGAAGATATTTTGTACATTTCCTACAGTATATAATAAAACTTAATTTTTGATTAGTAATATCCATTGCTAAGAACTTCATTTGGACAACTTCAAAGGCGATTTTCTCCGGTTTTTTTTAACCATCAGATTCCACATTTTTAAACGTTTTATTATTATTTTTCATATCTCTGCCAAATATTGTCCTATCCTAACAAACCAGCGTTCAGATGTATAAATCTCAATAAAAACTCTTATGACTGGTTTTGTGGTCCAGGGCAGTGTGCGAATTATACCTTGACTATTGGGGGGGGTCAGCTTTTTTTAGTTGTTTTTGTATAATTTTGTATAATTCAAATTCGTGTTTAATTATATTACATCTCATTTATTAATCAAAAATACATGTTTAATAATCAGAGAAAACCATTACGAAATTGTGCAGTATTAAATGTACTGAACAGCTTTTAAAACTACAGTTTTACCCTATTCAAAGCATTGTACTTAAACTGTATGTAGTCCAAACCAGCAGTCATACTGTTCCCTAAATACACCATTTGGAAAATGACAGCATTAAGGTCCGACATGTCCGATACCAAAACAATATTTTTTTTTCCTACGAAAGGTGACACTAAGGCATGACTGCTGTGTATAATTTCAATTTCTCTTCTTCCTCACCTCAATGCAGTCTGTTTTCTCCAACTGCCTGGCATTATCTCCCTCTGTTTCCTTAACAGCACATAAACACAACACTTTAAATGCTAAATCTGTATGTGGCAAATAGTGCCATAAATGTCTTAAAGCTGGGATGTCAAACTTAATTCCTGGAAGGCCGGAGCCTGCAGAGTTTAGATGCAACCCTAATTAAACACACCTGATACAACGAATCAAGTCCCTCAGGCTTAATTGAAAACTGCATATGTGTGTTGGAGCAGGGTTGGAAACTAAACTCTGCAGGGCTCTGGCCCTCCAGGAACTGAATTTGACAACCCTGTCTTAAAGTATTGTGTGCTTTCTAAACTACTCTTCAACTTACTTGTCTTTTCTTCTATAAAAACTGCCTTATATCTGTTGCCTTTCTCTTACTCATGTCTGGACTCTACAAAACAGATAAAAAAGGTCTCTCATATATGAAAAGACCACTGTATTTACTTTTAACTGTATTTACAATTTATTTCCACAATATACATGGATAAATTAGATGGGAAAAAATACGGCACTGAAGATTTTTGTTTTACACAGCAATCAAATAATTTAGAAAATAAATATGTTTTATCTAATATAGATCTTTATTTTATAGAGATTATTAATTTGTATATAAAGAACTGGTTCCTAAACAGTAAGGAGACAAATTCTAGACAACTGTAGAGCTGTTTGAGTGGATGATTTCTATATTAACTGCTTTTTTTTGCAAAAATGTTTAAAATTAACATGACATGAAATTGCCAATACAATCACTATTTTGATTATAGAAACATTAAAAAGAAAAGAAAAAAAAGCCCAGACTTTGCATCATAACTACACTGCACCATGAATCTCTTTTATACATTGTGTTCATGCATTACTTGTTATAATGAGAGAATTTGAAAGACTGCAACTTAAAAACTATTAGGTTTTCAGTGTTTTGAGGAATAGTGACCTGATTCTGACCAACAGAAACTTCTGATGGACACGTCTTTCTAAAAGACGACCAAGTTTTTTATGTAAAACGTCGAATTTCCCTATTTGACTGATAAATTGATGATTATGAAAGATCGCGTTTACTCTTTCACTGTTTAACTTCCGAGCATAGACGTCTATTACAAATACAAAACGTGAGTGATGGGTGGTCTAATTTTATTTTACTTTTAGGCAATGTATGAAATGTATATAATATATAGTATGTAAGTTCGTATTACAAGAAAAGGTGTCTTGAACACTCACCGTGTCTATCAGTGTCTATGTATATCTATGTCTATAGGCTTCCTATTCAGCAGACTGAATTTTCCCGCATAGTCGTGCATTGACAATGGTATGAACCATTATAGGGGTGGTCAATTTTATATTTATATTAACTTACTATTTTTACTATGAGTAATATTTAAGACAGATCAGTGCGAACTATTTACCACTATTTAAAAGGAAGACCCCCCCCCCCCCTACATCTTGTGTTTATGTCCTTCAGGGGGGATAAAGCATTAATTAGGGGGGTCAGACCCCCCCAAACCCCCCTGTAATTCGCACCCTGGTCCAGGGTCACATTTGTGTTCCACAGAAGAAAGTAAGTCAGTCATACAGGTTTGGAACAACATGAGGGTGAGTAAATAATGACAGAATTTCATTTTTGGGTGCACTATCCCTTTGGACTTCATAATTAGTGATAAATCAGTGGAGTAAACTCTGCAACTGTAAATTACATTGTGACACTTATGTGTGGCTGACTCGGATTTGTGTATTTCCCTGATCCCCTCAGTTTTACCTTATTGTCTTATTGCTATCCAGTTTAATACAAAAGCAAAAGCCCACAAAACAGGCAGAGGTCAATTAATGGAAGTCATGAAAGAGCCAATCCATTTGAAGCTGGATTGCAGTCTATTTGTCATCAGGTGAACCACCAACTGGCTTGTCTTGTACAGCTGAAAGGAAGCAAAATGCCTCCAGCTCCCTAAGGTGTCCTGCTTTATACTGTAAGCAGTGTGCGGTAAGAGAGCCATTTGTAAAGACTAGGTGTTTTGTTAACCTTCCACAGAGATGGATCCCATCCAGGTGGGGCTCAAGCCATTAAAGAGGAATTAGGGGGAGTGTCATGCAAGCAGACATAAAGCAAGCGCTATTCACAATGGTGTCTGCTGAGATGTATTTTGGATTTCTCACTCTTATCACTGGACTCGTAACACAATGTGTTCTAACAAATAATGCCGACCAGCTGAGCGTTACTCATAAATGAACGAAGGAAAATTCTCAAGAGCAGCGGTACAGTTCTCTTGAACAATGTCAGGCTTTCATGTTCGTGGGATTTTTCTGTGCTGTAGGCACTACACATCACCGCAGTAAAACACGTTGCATTAAACACAGAGATAAATGTACAATTTATAACTCATGGGGTTTAAAAAGGGAAAGTACTGAATTTGGGTAGAAATGTTGAACACGAGTATTATTAATGAATAAGAAACGATGCCAAAGCCTCATGTTCATTTCAAGCCTGTAGGCATTATGTGACCTAATTAATAGCTTTCTCGTAATGTGTGTCTAAATGAAAGTTCTCAACAGACAACTGAGACAGGGTAAACAAGCTTCTCCAGAGAGCAGGTGAGAAGTTCACAGACCACAAAAGCATTCTGGGAAATTAACTGCGGTTAAGAGCACCATGAATAATGTCATCAATACAAAAGGATTTGTGCATTGTGCAATATTCTCCATTCTCTTTCAACAGGCTTGCTTTTGTTAAATGAACAGCATAAACAGTTCAGCCATTCAAGACCCCTTAATATCGCCTGATGAGTGCAGTTTTTTTTTTTTTGTCCTTGTGCTGTTTTCTGTGTCCATGTCATCTTACCATGGCAGGGTCCTGGCCTGCAGTGCGCCTGTGACTCGGGCTTCTCGCCGGTGCATTGATCTCCAATACGACATGTGACCAGACGTCGCGTCACACCGTCTCCACAGGACACTGAGCACTGAGAGATAAGTAAAAAGGTGAAGGAAACTCCATACTACAGAAAACTACACATGGTTGTACAGGGGTCATGAATTGAGAAATCAAATATCACTTGATGTTTTGACATTTAACACAGGTCATTGTACCATAAAAAACATCCTGTAAGTTTTAGAGCTCAAAACTTCTTTTTAGAATACGACTCGTTTTAGATTTTGTCACATTATGATGTAATAGTTCAGCTGGTACACACACTATTTATACAACAAAATGGCAATGAATAGTGTATGAATTAGCCAATTGTTATGTATCTAATGTCTGGTTTACAGTAGGAGTTTATGATCAGCCTGATCAATGACTTAACAACAATGTGCATTGATTGAGCTTGGTGTTAAATCCATTTGCCTAGGGTCAAAATCAATACCACATAGGCTTGTTCACTAGATGATTGCACCTCCCAACTAAGCTTGATATATTTGTATAATATTTAAGATTTCTTGGCAATGAAACACTCAAAGCCTGGATTTTAGCTTCAAACTCTGACACGGCTGGGTAATGAGGTCACTGTCTTGAAACAGACCCTCTGGGTGAATTTTAAAATCAATATTGACATAAAACCAATTGAAATGTCAGGACATTATGAGTGCAGGAGGATGGTTTTCATTTCAAGGTAAAAAGTACAAACTGAAAGGAAATTAGTGCTAATTTGTTTTTCCCCAGGCATTTCTCTGCAGAAAAAAAAAAAAAAAAAAACAATTCCTCTGATGTGGTAAACACATTCTTCAAATGAGATTTTGGAATCTCACAATGATTTCAAGCCCAATTACGGTCAAGTGCTTGCAGATTGCATTTTGTTCTGCTGAGCTTTACAAAATATAAGTGAACCAATCTTCTCACTTTCCCAAAATGCTACTCGTAATAAACTTGACAACTAATACTTTTGTATTCATAGCAACAAAACATCATATAATCCAAGAAAAACTTACCTCTGACCAGGGCCCGATTCTCCATTGGGCTGGGCAGGGCAGTCTGTTACATGGCCTCCTGATCTCAGGCTTTTCCCCACTGCAATACTTGCTGTGGATGGAGCGGTTTGTGCCCTCATGAAGGAACTGGACACAGCGCACTGTGCGAATTTGGTATCCCAAGCTCCCACAAGTTTTAGTGCAGTGTTCCCACTCCTCTGTGATCCATCTGTCAGAAGGCAAATTGTGATGTATTGAAGATTGTTTCCATATCCAAACCTCTAAATTAGAATATTTTAACAGCTATCTCAACAGATATTTATCAGCATTATTCATTTATAGCCCACCTTAAAAGGGATAGTTCACCCAAAAATAAATAAATACAAGACAAATTCTGACTATGTTTAAAATTATCCTTATCTGTGTGATTAGTATTTTCATTCACAGGTCTGTCCCATTATTTCAGGACTACAAAACTGCACAACACATTTTCCTGCTTAAACAGCAGGAGCCTCCATTCATTATTCCTCGTCTCAAGACAGACCAGCTGCTAACAAATCTGTGTCTGATAAAATGAATCAGATGGACTATTTAGCACCCAGAAAGTGAATGTAACAGAGAATGTAAACGCTCGGCCTGATGAACTTAAATGATGAACTCTCATTAATCTCAAGACAAATCATAAAGTCATTAATAACAAGACATACACGTGAAACCTCGTCAAGGCTAACAATGGTGACCACTGATTTCTATTGTGTTAAAAAAAAATCGCTGAGACCAACATTCTTCAAATATCTTATGTTGTGTTCCACAGAAGATACAAATTTGGGCAAATTTCAAAACTTAAAATTGTATGTTGACTTGCTGCATTGAACATGTTCAGCTGGCTCAAATTAAATCATATGAACTGTCTTTTAAAGGGAACCCTGGGTATTAAGACTTGTATGGCTTAATATAATATAAATGTAAATCCACAGTTTAATACATATTTTGGACTATGGAGGGCGCCATTTTTTCGATTGTAAAATGGTTGCACTCAGTGAGCTGCTGGCGCTACCGTCGCTATTTGTACTGCAACACAACTCAGAAAGTAAAATACTGATACGATTGTGCAGCTTTTCGTTGACACTGCTGCCTTAGTGATAAGCAGAGAAGAAAAGAATGGGAAGATGATTGTGGACGAATAAAATTTTTTAAAGACCCACGTCTTTGTCCTCTCCACTTTTGTCCTGATGCCTCCAGGGGCGTTTATAGTCCTTGTTGGGTAAAATTAATGGTACGGCATTTGGTTTAAGCCTACGCTTATATCCACTGCTACCTGTGATTGCTAATGACAGACGTGCGGCGCACAAGGCTCGAAAGCAGCGGAGCTTTTATTAATGCCACCGTCGACCGCTTCTACACTTCCGGTTAGCTTATGTGGGGTAAAGTGGCTGTGTTTTTTCATACTAGATACATTTGAGCGTGTTGAAAGTTCTGTTACAATGCTATAATGCTAATTTTATAATGTTATAATGCTATAATGTGCATTTGTCAGCTGTCTAATTAAACGTATAGCATATTAAAGTGTATTTGGTGTTTCAATGTTTTCTACAAAATAACAACGGAAATCGAAGGTGTATGGCGTCACTGGCAGGTGACCAAATGACAAGGAATGGGACACTAGTTAAATTCTCTGAATTTAAACATCCTTGGAAACATTTGGGATAATGTAAGTACACAAATCAACAAAATATAACACGGTACTACTGTTTTTTTGGATATTTAATAAAAAAATCGTACATGTTGCGCCTATAAATTATTATCATATGACTACTGTAGACCCACCAGAGGTTACAGGACATTGTAGAGAGCAGTGATGTAAAAACTACTGACTACAATCGACCTGCCACCCCCTACACAGCACGCTTGTGGAAATGAAGAGCATGTTCAGTGGCTGAACCAGCCTGTCTAACAGAGAACACTACAGAAGGTCATATGTGCCTCGTTTGTGACTGTATAATTAATCCACGTGGTGTATGGAGGCATCATTGACCTGTGTGAACTGACATAATTAAATAGTACAGCATGTGCAACTCCTCTTGAACATACACTGACATCTGCTTAGATAAAGTAGTGGTCTTGAAAGGTTAAAAACCTTAAATCAATTTTATAAATTTAGTTTTAATGGCTTAATGCAAAACACTGCTCTTCTAGCTATCTCCTGCCATCGTAACATGCATAGCCTGAAGTGCTTTTAGTGTTCATGCGATTTTGAATCATGTTACCGGCAATCATCTTCTTAATACAGTAACATGGTCTGGAAGTCAACATATTACAGACACATTAATGCTTTTTTTCAGGTAAATACACATGTGAGGAAGTCAACAGGTCATCCTTTAAAGGATGTGATTAGATGATAATGGATGTGATGCATTATCCAGCGAAAGTGTCTCATTTGCAGGATTAATGTAGCATACTGGAGTGTTCAAGATGGATTTAGGGTGCTTTTCGAAGCACCCAGCTGCATGCTGAATATTGTGGCTCAGAAACAGAAATGTAATTGATAAAGTCAAGACTCTTCAGACAAAAAATTTAATTCTGTCATTGTTTCCTCACAATCATTTTATTTGACATCTTCTTGACATTCTTTCTGTCGTGGTGCACAAAATGAGTTTTCTATAATAGGATGTCCATACTGCTCTTTTCCAAATAATAAAAGAAAGCTGACCACAAATGTCAAGCAAGATGGAGCTTGAGCCACTGATCCCCAACATGAGGGGGAGTTCATTACAGTACGTAGGATTTTTATTTATGAGTGACCTATCCTGTTTAATAAACATGAGTATCAATAATTATTGGTTGTCTAGTCTATGAATAGGAAGGCTGATATTTTTTGCCTGTTGAAGGCATTGGCGGACAGAATACAGACGTTCTTCTGAGCTTGATAATAAAACAAACCAGCAAAACCTCGGTAGCAAAGTGAGAAAGATGTAGACTGTGTTATGAAGATGGTCATATGTAGGCTGACCTGATATATTTCCCACCCCTTGCATGTTTATTAAATATTTAAGTTCATTTAATTACCACATTTAATTTTTCCCCAGATTGTACAGCAAAAAAAGCTTATTAAAAAGGAAGCAAATGAGGCAGGGGAAACTAAAATGGCCAGCACCTGCAGAGACAGCTTTTAGAGTGAGGAAGATAAAAGAGAAAATTAGGACAGGCGAATGCAAAGGGAATGGGAAAAAGGAAATGCAGGAAGAACTGCAGGCGCAATCTCATCCTCCACAGACGCGAAGGAGGAGGAGCCCTGGTGACTGATGGGCACACAGAGGAAATATCAGAATCGAAATAGGAAAGCGTCACAGCAGCTGACTCTCTAACAACAGTTCAGCTTGTGGGAAATCAAATGATTCTGCAGCAGCTCCTGTTGGCTAGTATTAACACTAACATTTCTACATTTGTCATTTTTACCACTTTTAAAATCTGTTGTGCACCTTTAAGGACCTATTTATGCTAATTGCATTTATTTTATTATTAAGAGATATTATAAGATTATTATAAGAGTATTAAGAGATATAAACGAATCATCATGCCTCAATCTGCAACGAGTTTTAATTCCTCTGCCACACTAGAAGGATAGTCTATGAGAAAGTCTAAGGCATAATTACAGCATGAAATTTGCAATGTGATGTGGGTGAGTAAACAATTGACTAGCACACGTCAGAGGCTCAAATTACAATCCCATTAAAACGGTCCTTATTCTGTGAAGCTCTCACTCTGCTGCTAGTTTATCAAAGGAACTGATTACTTTTTTGAAACATCTACCACAATATGATCTTTCATTTAGTGTATATTGCAGTCTCAAATGTAAGAGATGATTTATAATGCTCAGCCTCTGTTAGCAGGTGGTGGCATCCACTTTATTCTGTTGCACTTCATACAAGTGGATTTTAAAATGCTGAAAGGCCACTAACACAGAGACTTGTACTCCAATGAGATTGAGTATATCTTGATAAAAATATATTTGCAGAAGAGATTCACTCCAAGTTATGAGTAGTAACAATGTAACAATGAGGCTTTATTGAAATGGTGCTTTCACAGACACTGTTTACCCTTGACTGCTCAAGTGCTTTGCGTAGATGCTATAAATCACACACGGATATAGAACAGTTGATGAAATGTGAAGACGTTACAATGTAATCACTGTAACAAACACTCTGAGTGTAACAGCCGGCGAATCTGCCATTTTGTCTGACAAACAAAACAGCAGAGTAGATTAAAGTCTGTGAAGTTTAGGGCTGTCACTAACGATTATTTTGGTAATCGAGGAATCAAATGATTATTCTGACGGTTAATCGAGTAATTGGATAATTATAATTCCTTTTTTGAGGTAATAAAAACAGACCCAAGCAAACAATAGCCTGAAACTGTGGACATACATAATGCATTATAAACAACAGAACTAATGTAGATCATGCATTATGCAGGGAGCGCCAGTGGCCTGACAATTGTTTTTACACTTTACAGCGTGACCTAATCCTTGTTTAATATTGGCTAAGCTACATTTAATTCAAATGTCCACTTAACCCTTTAACTGCCATTAGCTATTCAAGAAGGCTGTTAATGGCAGTTAAAGGGTTAATTTTTAATATTTGGCCATTTCTTTATGACAGAAATGCTACAGCCAATGTCATTTCTTGAATATGTGAACCTCAAAACGTGTAAACTCTGAACGAGGGTTTAAACTTTTAGCTTGAAATTGCGATCAACATTTAGCATACTGAGAATGATGATGTATTCTTCTGTTTTAGCCTACGTTTATAAATGATTTACCTTACAAATCTGATGAAATGATGCATGAATGTTATAAACAACTCATCAAAAATCTCAATATGCAGAGATAGAGTTTGAGACGCTCCATGTAAATGATAACTGTTTGTGTGGAGCAGCATTTACTGTGAACAGAGCCACTCTGAGATGCATATAAATAAGGCGCATATTAAACCCGCAGCACATATATTTATTTAATTGAATCGCAGAGTATGTGAATTTACAATAGCATTATGCATATTATTTTAAAATGGGTTACATATATATCGTCGCTGTCGGGCGGAAACCTCGTATGTCCAAATTTTGCAAATTTCATATTTTTTCACAAATCGATGCTATTGGTCAGTGCCCACGTGGATCTGTAATTTTTACAAATTATTAACCAATCTAAAGTGTTAAAAATAGCTTGAGAGCAAATCTCTTAACTGATTTGAACACTTCAACTGTCTGAGAAGAGCTCGTATCTCCACCTTTTCTTCACTCCGCTGGAGCGTCGGGGCATATGTCTCCTTCCATCTTCTTGTCACAAAGCACCGGCAAAAATAATTAGCATTGAATGTGTCGGTGGAAACAGTAAGGAGATATTTGAATGATCCATTAATAAACTAGTGTATTCTGAGATAATGTCGCAAAGACCCTGACTCGCAATCTCTTCTTTGGACGCAACTTTTGAAGGAAAGCATCTTTCCGGATTACATAATGAAAGCGTTTTTTTCTGATTTGTTTTATTTCGTTAAGTAATAATTTAAAGCTTTCTATTTATTTATTTATTTATTTATTTGTCATGTTTGTGAGGCATGTAGACTATTCGCTGAAAAATGTGATCGACTCCTCATGTCCTGCAAAGCGATTTCAGCTTCTCCTCTTCAAAAACAATATTCACATAATAGCGCACATTTATCTAGGTTTAATGTTTAAACTAAAATTGTTCTATAGCTACTTTAACTGTTTTAGATCTAGCCTATAGAATTTATTTTATGCAAGTCATAATGATTTAAAAGGCAAAAGTCTTCCGCTGGCCGCTGTTCGTAAAAAAAAAAGCAAACAAACAAACAGATATTTAACGAACAAAAAAATGCTCCAAAAGTTTTTCTAAATTAACTTAAGAAAACGAAACGAAATATAACCACTTCGGCATTACATACAAAACGTAACTATGTTAATAGCTGAAACAGTAGTATAAGCTGTTCTGGAAGAATTAAGGGGAAAAAAGACGGACTCAGTTTTTTTGTGTTGCATCATAGCTCTTAAACCTTTAAAATAGAGTTTAGGAAGATGTATGTGACCACAGTCGTTAGCTTTGGTTAAGTATTGAAGCCTTTTCTCTTGTCAAAAGGCTCAATGCGACCGCAGACTTTGTTTGCCTGCAGATTAATTTCCGCCTATTAGACAGTTTATCGCTTTATTTTAAACGTTAGAGCTATGAGTGATGCAATACCAAAATAGAGTTTAGGAAAATGTATGTAACCACAGTCGTTAGCTTTGGTTAACTATTGAAGCCTTTTCTCTTGTCAAAAGGCTCAACAAGACCGCAGACTTTGATGAACACAGCTGGCAGCAGCGAAGTCTAAAATTGTAAATTGTAACTGTAATTCCGATCCCTGTCCATTTGGTGATGAGTGTGCTGAGCGTCCCCTCAGTTTACAAACCGTACTTACGAATTCTTAAACTGTTCCCTCGGTTTAACAAATTTATAATTCGAGCACACGCTTTCGCAATCCGTTCCCACGGTTTGTAAACTGTACTCACAGATTCATTTTTGATGAACATTAAGCTCCTACATGTTGACGAATCATATTATATATTGTTGTATTGCATAGCCTATTATTATGTGAAATAGGCCTACAGTACATTTAAGTGATTCTCTTCTCAGTTGTACCGGGTACGAGGTGGAATACAATTTAATAAGAAATATGTGTGCATCAAAATCTTGTTTATTTGTGATAATCTATAATAAGCACTTTATTATTATTGTAGCCTATAATAAACCTGGTATTGTGTTATGATGACTGACTTTTGACTAATTTGTTCCTCTGTCTTGGATAAAAGTTTTTTCTAAATGCATAACTTAACAACAATAGTAACTAATAGTATTATTATTATTATTATTTTAATTTATAGGCTAAATAAATGAGTGCACTTAAGACAGTAAAATGTTTATTTTTAAATAGCCTTTTACAGTTTTGGAAGTGTGTTCTTATTTTGGTGATTTTATTATAGAATAACCTTTCCCCCCCTAGATTTGAATGCATGCTTCACCGTTAATGTTGTTATTAAATAACTAGGTCTATAACTAGGTCTATTATAACATTGCATTTAGTTAGAGAGCTTTTTTTTATAGAAAATTCAGGAAATTGTTTCTTTTATTACCGTTTATTTTACATTAGGCTAACCACCAAATAGAATAAAACACATCCTATTAGTGATTAATGTCAAATAAACGCTAAAAAGAAGATGGATTATGTTCTCATATACTATGAAAAATAAAGTTTAATAAACACAATAATGCTTCCCGCACCTAAACATGTGGCCTGGTTATAACTGCCTGTACAGACTGAGGCCGGGGCCACAAATCCGTGAGTTTACAAACCTGTGGGAACCGGGTGTGCCTCACACATCCTGAAAAGTGAAGCTTCGGGCTCTTTGATCGCACCCTGGTGGCTGGCTGCAGTATAGGTCATAAACCCCGCCCTCTCCATGTAATCTAATGGGACGTGATCCAAACTAAACAATCAAATGACATGTTTTTTTCATTTGAGGTAATTCTTATAATGCTGATTTATGTTCAAGTGTTAGTTTTTCTAATAAGTTTGTTTTCGGGTAGTAATTTGATGCTATAAAAACGGGGTGTGGTGTCATGATTGTGATGTTGCGATTGGGTCTGCGGGAATTTGGGCGGGACTCTGATACCGCGGCTCCACCTCACGACACTACTGAGCAGACTCTGGCTTAACACGAAACTCTACTGCGCAGACTCTGGCTCCAAATGACGGAATTTCCCACAATATGGCCGCTGCCATAATGAGATGCTTTGGCTTCACTTTTCTAGTGAAGTGGAATGAATGGGAGACGCGTCGTCCATCTTTTTTTACAGTCTATGGTGGGAACGGATTGCGAAAGCGTGCGCACAGATTATGAATTTGTGGGTACGGATTCAAAAACTGAAGGTACGGTTAACAAAATCTGAGCCCACAGATTGGAAATTCGTAAGTATGGTTTATTAATCCGTGGGCGATTTCTATCACACCACTTTAAAGGACGTCAAAACGGTATTTACTGCTTGACTTCATTACTGAAGAGCACAGAATTTGAAATCTAAGACTTTGTTTTATCTCAAAAGTAACAAAGCACTGAGCTTAGCCTATTGCGATTTCTGGGATGGGAGGCGCACTATGTACTGTTCATTCATCAGCTGAAAACAGACTTGACCAAAATATCGATTGGGATTTAAGAGTCGATATTTGTTCATAAAAATGAGAATCTAGTCAAATTGATCAATCGATTTGTTTTTAGCTTTTAGTGTCCTCTGCTGTTGCTTTGGGGTGTGGTGTTGAACATGAAAAGTGACGCACATCTCTGTTCATCTGTTCTTTTTAAAATAAATGCATAAGTCTATATCGTCCTGTAGGTTCATGATTAAAAATGAAAATGAGAACAAAAATAAAAGCAATTACATTTATTATTGTAATTACAATTAAAATGACTGGTAATAATAAATTATGACAGAATTTTTACGACCCTGTCCGTCAAAATGACATACAATGTTATAGTCCAACGCAACCTCTGGGTGGGACACAGTTTGTCATGGCCAGTTTTTTTCGCTAAGACTTCAGATTGAACAATTTAAATTTTTTCTTTAGTACACTATTTTCTTATAGTGAGTGATATAATGTAGGATCAATATCATTATTTATTAATCAAACCAGTAAACAATCTATTAAAAAATCTTAAATGATTTATCCATAATGTATTCATGAGCCATGCATTAACCATTTTGTGAAATCACAATCGTCATGTTTGCAAAACCTTAACTGTTATAATCTCTATTTAAAGCAAAGTGATGCCCAGACATAAAAGAAAACAAGCAAAGGACATGAAACAATTGATCAAACAATTGGGATGGACAGTGCAATAAATGAGTATAAATCAAACAGGTACAATAGTTCTCTACAGTTCAAGTGTAATTCAGTTGGAAGACTGAACAAAAGTAAAATATAATTTGCATTAACAAATAATTAGGTCTCATAGAAACATTTGTCATGTAGTTATATGATTAGTAGACAGCTGGATCTGTTATGAAAGACTGAGAAGCCTATGAACAAGAAGAAGACATCTGCTTTTGTTGCTGCTTTCAAATGAACGCTGATATATTCTCATGACTGATATTTCAATCAATTGAGCCTATGACAGATGCAGCTATGGCTGATAAAAGCAGAATTGCTTGAGAGAGTATTAAAACTTTAATGATTAATTTAATATTTTTTAATGGTTATTTTTTTTCTTTAAGAGCACTTCAAACCAGAGTACTCAAACACTGTCAAAGCCAAAAGGTAGAGAGGTAGTGGGATTGTGAGCCTTAAACATTATATGCCATTTACATCTTACTGTGCATATTTGAATGAAAAATATGTTCGTTGTGTGGAAATGATGTGCTCCCAGTGACTTGTGTAGGTTGACATAGAAAGGTCTTAATAATTCTTATTGCGTGCTTTATATACACATTCCTTGTGTTAATTATAAAAGCAGGTCATGCACACGTGTTGGATACAAACAGAATAAAAGCAGCTACAAATATATTTCTGGTTTTCTCTCAGTATCAAAAGTCATCCAAGGCTATATGCTCAGTAGAAACTACAGGCAAACTGAGGCAAACCACACTCTGAGATTTCTTCATAGCCCCTGACAAGAGAAATGAATGAAGCAAGACCTCCCAATGGTATAAAGCAATCAAAACCCAGCTCTGAGCTCTCTGAGCTAGACTGGAGAAGCATGAGTGCTTTTACATTATTTAGTGATGTTTAGATTGAGTTAAATACAATGAAATAAGAAATCACATACTGTACTGTGATAAGCCACTCTAGCTTTCATTTCAGTGAAAAAAGAATAGTTATTGAAGTGTTAAAAACAGTTTAAAACCTGAGTTGAAACCTGGCTCAAGAACCTATTTGTCTCTATCCCACTTCGCTTCCAGTCAGCTCTACACCATCCTATCATAATAAAGGCAAAAAACACCCAGTGTTGGGGAGTAAATAGTTACATGTAACGGAATTATGTAATTTAATTACAAATGTAACTGTAAAAAAAAAATATATAATTAAATTACAGTTTCTTAAAATGGTAATGATTACAAAGGGGGTTAAATCTGAATATTTTCACACACACATACAGACTTGACTGCTTTCTTTCCTATCTAAAACATGGAACACCAACGTTTCAGGAGTTTGGGACAGATAATAGGACACATGCGTATTCAATAATTGTTTTATTTCCTATTTCCTATTTGGATATTATGTATATGCTTTATTTTAAAATAAACTGTTTTTTTCCATGGCATTGTTAGATACCAGTGTTTCCTGTCATAGCTATGCAAAGACTGATTTCAAAAACCAGTATTTAACTTCAGAACAATCTCAAAGTAAAAAGAGGTGCTAAAGTCTGATTTTGTGGCAGCTGTGTTTTAAAATTAAATTATTATAATCCTAATTCAAGTGATGAATGATTTTGTAAACAGTGTTAAGTACTACTGAAAGGTTAACCCTGCCTGCTTTAAATATTTGAAAATTATCAACAAATTAGAAAAAAAATAGAAATTTTAATTTAGAAAAGTAATCAAATGTAATCAGTTACATTAAAGTAATGGAAATTTCCAAAGTAACCTTCCCAGCAGAGAACCTTCCCTCAGGGCGCGAGGTGTGTAATAGTGTAAGTTTATTTTTTGTGCGCAAAAATATGTAAATATCTGAAGACTAATAAAGTAATACTTTATTTGTATGGTTTTGTAAAATCTGTCATATATTTCCTTATATGTCATGGTAGATAGGACTCCTATTATTGAATTTGATTACAGAAAAACTGTTTTGAACATGGTAATGGATTAAACGGATGATTAAATGGATATACATTAACCTTTCATCTTAACACCTCTTTAAAAAAAAAGCAGATCATAGATCATATATTTTGTTTATAGCCTATAAAACAACTTTGTAAATAGGAAGATTTCAATACATGAGGATTCTGAATGGGATTTTTTTAGCAAGCCATTAAATTACTTGAGACTCGACTCAGACTCCAGACTTGACTCAGACTTGTGAACATCTCTGCTTCCCAGCACTAAAAATAGCAAAAATAAATCTTTAAAAAAAACATGTTTAAATTCAACTTACTGTGGTTGCGTACAGTCCTGTAAGTTACACATTCTTCGAATAGGCTTGGGTTTCTTGTTGACGTCACAGTAGCCTCTGTGCACCATTTTGTTGTCTCCTTTTTTACGACACCCATATTTGGTGTATTGGAATCCTAAAGATTAAATAAAATAAACGAGTGAAAAGAAATGCATAATGTCACCAATCATCAACAATCTGGGCAGCCAGAAAAAAAACTCTGTGTCACCTCAACAGACTCAACAGACCTTGATTTTAATTATTGGGTCTCACAACTTTTACACTATTGGGTGTAAAAAAAATAATAAGCTAATGAGTTAAACTAATTTATAATTAACTGAATATAAAATGTATAGCTTATGTCAGTATAACACTGATTTAAATTTCCGGGCACAATCGAGAAGGTCAAGACATTTTATATGATTAAAACTAGCTACTTTTTAAATTACAAGGCTAATTTAACATTAGATAATAGTTTATCATACTGCTTGACTGCTTGTATTGATGCAAAATGCAAACTATATTATTGCATAGCTCTAATTTGCTAAATGTAGCAATTAGGCAAGAAGACATTAAGATAATATAAATGTTAACATCATGATTTTCTGAGAAGCTGCTTTGAAATGATGTGTAGTGAAAAGTGCTATACAAATAAATCTATATATTAGAGAAACCTAGAAAAGCTGAAAGATCATACAAAGCAAACATTACCTCCAGCGCAAGGTTTTGAACACTGGGACCAGCTCTTTAATGCCCATTCATATGTGTCCTCCTGAATGACGTTATTGTTGTTAAGGGGCACTGAATCTTCGTGGATAATGTATTTGTACATTAACGTCGACCTTGTCTCGTTGTCTTTAGGTATAATCTAATGGAGATGAAAAACAACAGGAAAAAGCAAGTGATATTCACAGGCGTTTGGTTGTGTACACAGGGATTTAGCATTTGTTCATGCATATGTAAGAGTATGCAGATTTACGTGTTGCCCTCTGTGCGAAATGACTCAGACGAGGATCGGTTTAATTACATTTGAAAACGAAACAAGCATGACAAGCTTTACTCCACATGCTTGTGGAGTTGTTTCAAAGATGACTAATTTTGCATTCATTTGAAAATCTATTTTATGCGTGCTTTAGATATTTATACTCTAATAATGATTCTTAGTTTCTAGATATGTCTGCAACCTGATATCAAATAATTATAAAATAATTAAACCCATATCAGACTGTTTTTTGTCTGCCAATTACATTCCAATTTGTCATTGTAAATTGAAATAGTAACTGTAAATTGAAACAGCATTCGAATGAATCACGCACTCAAATTTGTGTGTGTGTGTAAAGGTCACAACATCATTACTAAAAACACTGGCCTGTATAAAACCACTGATATTGTCCAAGTGGAAGACAATTAAAATTGTTTTTGCTCTGTCAAGGTTGTTAACTTCTATGCAAGCAAGCCTTAAAACACATGTAAAGACCTAGATGAAGAAGATGTATTTTCTAAATTGGCTGACATTGGTGTTCGTAAATTCAAGAGAAAAATCATAGCACTCAAATCAAATCATTTTATCAGAACCAAGTACTTCATTTAAACTGACATTTAACGGTACAAATATCAGGGTTTGGGGTTTTACAGAATGAGAACTTCAAGAATTGATGAATTATGGACTGTAGTAATACATTTTACAGGAAATGTCAATGTGTCTTTGAGTGAGCTTATGCTTTATAGAAAGTAGGTCATACCACACAAAAAGATCCTAAACAAGGAAATATTCAAGTAGATTTGCAAAGTGGAAGTATAAGAACTGTTGGGCTTTGACAAGTCAAAGCCTTCAACTTAATCTAGCTGAATTGTTGTGGCATGACCTGAAACGAGTTCAAGCGAGACAGCTAAATTATAAGATTGGCCTGAAGCAAAACTGTAAAGAGAAATGGTCCAACATAACTTCCCATTTCTAAATTCTAAAATGTGCATAAAAAACAACACAAAACATATTTTTGTGTTGCTATTCAAAATTACAACCAACCAAATATTGTTTTTGTTTTTTTACTTCAAAGGTTGATGCCCACAGCGTGTATCTCATTCAAAAGATTGGATGTCACATCACCATTTAAAGTTCATCACAGACTTTAGGCCTCTACAAAAGATGCTATGATTAAGCTTGATTAAGCATGATTAACAAAACTCTTTTGTCTGACCACTCCTCATAGAAAGCAATTCACAAAAGAAATGTATTTAGTATCTCAGCTGATTTTCCTAGACAGAATTGTGATTGAATGAATAAATTCTACATAAATCATCTGGCCTATATGCTATTCACATCACTGTCTTAGTGTATGATATTCACATTATATTCTCAGTGTATTTAACAATTATTTTTACTCATTTTGTTGAGTTGGTATCATGACAAAAACGTACCTGTGGGAACCTTTTATTAATGTCTACACCTACCCCAACCCCAAACCTACCCTTTACAATAATGCTAAAAACAGTAATTAATGTACAGTACATGTTGAGAGGTTTTTTGTATCCCACAGCTGCCACCTCAAGGCAGGGTCACACTCCTCTCAGCCTATTCAGTTCCCTGTTAGCCCTAAGCTCCAGCCACCCAAACTCAAGCCAATCAGAGTTTGAGTCTCACAGGCCTTATAAACTGCACCTGTGCCCACAGCTTGCTATTTTGGTTGCACACGGCTGAACTGTGCAGAGGATTGAGTTTTGTTCCCTTTGTGTTTTCCTGCGTGTGCATACTTGACCATGTAAGTGTTTATTTTGTATGATTTAAATTTGGCCCAAAAAGTGTTCATGTATTGCATGCTTGCCATATTTTCTGTTGCTTTATTTAAATACTTATTGGTAAACAAACTCTATTTCTGTTCCTTTTGTAGAAACCACACACACACACCCCTATGTGAACAATCCTCCTTGTTGTTTAATAAAGATTTTAATAAAGAAAATTATATTGGATATTGACTAGACATCTGTTCTTAGCGACAGCCCCCCTGGCTTCAAGCTAGCTACCAAACATTCCTGCTACCTCCATTTCAGTAAATCTGTATACCATCTAGCCTCTACCATAGAAGCGTACCATATGTACGTTCATCTGTTCTGGGGGGAAAAACAAACACTCTTTTAATGCCATTGCATTTAATGCATACACTTTATCAGTTTAAGCATTCCTTGGCAATTGAGCCAATTATCTTGTTGTTACTTGTGCCATTCTGTACAGTCTCAGCTAGATGAATGATGATTGCATGATATGCAATCACACCTAAGCAAACCCATGTGCTAATACTGAAAAAGAAGATAGAAGTAAGATCATATCAGGAAGAAAATCACTAAATATTTATGATGCATATCCTATAGACAATCTAGTATAAACACCCCTGTTGCTCTCTTTTGAACAAACTGTATTATCAACTACTGTGGTCTTATTGATTCCTCACACACAAGCCAAAATGTCTGACAATGTCAATGACAATGTGATCTGAATTATCTAGGACTGGCAGATTTGTCTTATAACAGACATTTGTTTTATAACTCCAACAAATGAAATTGCAACAAGAGCACATCAGGTTTTAGTACAAAAATATCTGTCAGGAACTGAAACTTAAATGCAATTGCTCAATCTAATACTCATTACCCATTGCAACATCTTAGATGAAGGTCATAGTGTATAATAAATTAGCACTAAAGATAACTCCAGAAAGCTGACAAACTCACAGCACCTCTGCCAACAACTAAACATAAATATTCATAACCTGAGCATTCAATGTACCATATATGCAGTACACAGAATTCGACATGACATCATTTATGCTAGTTGGAGAAAAGGTGCTTAAACACTTCCTCCCGATCATCTCCAATGCAAATGTGGTTAAACTACAATGGAATAATCCAGATACAGATACAACCCCTCATTTCACAAATGTGTCATTATGCAAAGTGCTAGTGACCGAACAATTTCACAAAGGCTTTGTAATACATTGCTTATGTTTTTTTTCCCAAAGACTTGCTTCATTTAGTTTTTTTTTTGTCATAACATCCCACTGTATCAGTGTTTTTCTCTTTGTGTTACTAAGATGTTTTCTTAATTCAAAGTGAGTGTAAGGCCATATCTCTTATTCTCTTTTCTCAAATATGTTCATTACACTACACTCACTTGCAGCTTCCTTTCAATCCATGAGTGAAAAACCCATTCAAAACCCAATGTCGCTGATGTCATCTGCATTGTGTTTCAGCTGCCAATGTATGTAGTATAATTTCTCTTTTTCTTTCCTAGTAACCTTCCACATTCACACTGAGCTTTGATATCTAGGCTTAAGAATAAGCTTAGAGAGACCATGAAAAAAGACGGGTGATCTTCACTTATATTCACTTAAACTCGAGGACATTCTGTTCACACGTGCCACAGCCTTAAAAGTGCCATTTAAGTGCATACTTAAGCATACTGGTACTGGGGCATCACTCAAGCAAAAAATTTATAAAAGGTCTGTTTCTGCTACAAGCAATGAATTTGATCTTGTCTTCATAGAACTGAGTGCATTTAAATACACGTTCTTAAATGGATTATGCTTAATGATCCAACATTTTGTGTAGTCATGTAAACCTTATTACTTTTTGCCGTAAGGTCCTAAACAGCTTAAGCATAAACCTATCACCGTATTTTCACCCCAGCGTGTAAACACCTTAATGTGTGTGTTTTTGATCCTGTTATCTGTTTACTTTTTATTAACTTAATTTATTTGACTCATTTATTTTGTTAGATTATGAGCCCAAAGGATTGCATTTTAATTTCATTGCATTTGTACAATGACAATAAAGATATTTAATTCAATTCAATAATCTGTCTGCTAATTTAAGTGTGATAAAAAAGCATCTTAATGTCAGACTTAAGCACATCCAGCCACGTGTTTGTTTCCCACCTGATTATTTCATGATGAGCACAACGAAATACAATAATAAAAATACAATGCATTCAGAGCCTTTTGAACAGAATTAAGATGTGTACATTTTTCTTATTTACCTAAATATATATATATTTTTCATTAAGTACTGCCATTCAGAAGCTAAAGAAGATACTTACATGTTTCCTAGAAGACAAAATAAGTTAAATTTACCCTGATCTTCAAATTCAAAAAGTTTAATGCATCTCGTTTCTTTTTGAAGCATCAGTAAGCGTTTTAAACTTGTAATAGTTGCAAATGAGTCCCACAGATGTTCTCAATGGGAAAAGATGGATCTTAAAACTTCTTCCTGAAGAAAAGCGGTTCAGGACAAACAAGGGACTCATGAACAACTATCACAAAAAAAACAAAACAAAACAAAAAACACAGCTGTGGATCATTCAGGCAACAACAAAGTGTTAAGAATCAAGTGTATGTAAATATTTGAACAGGGTCATTTTTATAAATTCAACTAATATTTTCTCTTGTGGACTACATGTTAACGTCTTTTATGTGAAATATCTTATTCAGGTCAGTACTAAATAAAAAATAACATGCATTTTGTATGATCCCTCCTATTTTGGTAAAGTACTTGACATTTTGCAGATATTGCAAAGTGCATGTAAACTGCATGTCAGAAAATCATGTTAAAATTGGCATCTTAAACAGTAGATCACAATAGTGACAAAAAGTCAACTAATCTTGATGTTTCCAGCACCAAATGTGGATGTGCCCATTCAGAATGAGTCTGATTCATGTATTCATAATCACTCCTTTTGATATGATTTTTAGCAGCAAGAAAATCCAAATGTGAAAGTGTTTACTAAAAAAGTAAAAGCTGCAAATGTCAGATTTACACTTCTGTCAGAAATGCCCATAAGGGAAAAGAAGTGTGCTGCTTTGAGTCTAGATTTTCTGATGAACATGGGGGGAAAAATCGACTGACATCAGCTGTGACTTTGGTGTACAGTATATGGTGAGGCATGATGAGCAACAGCATATACTGTGTGTGGGGGAGGTGTAGGGCTCTCTGCATGTATCTCACACACAAACACTCACTCAAGACTGCGCTTACTCTACTTCACACTCTGTAGTGCTATAGTTTTTTTTTAGCTTCATTCTATTTTTATCTTTCCTTGGGCAAGTCATGATTAGTGAGCCTTGCATTTTCATTAACATACTTATTCAAATGACGGACTGTTCGGCATAATCCATAATTATTCCATAATTCCTTTTCACCGAAGAATGAAGACTGAAAGTTTTAATACCAAAAAGGGACAGAAAAGCATGTTGCCTCTTTGTCTTTGAACATCTGTGAATGTGAAAAGAGGCATTCATTCTTTGCGCACATGCAACTAGAGAAAATTAAATTACACAATGGTTGCTATGGCCAACCAAACAATTTCCATCCCACTGAGTTCTGAACTCAATTAAGGAAATCAGAGGGAATATATATGTTGCCGCGCAACTGGCCTTTGACAAAGGGGTATATCTGTACTAAATCTGAACCATGTTGCACATTCTTAGAATACGAATAAAGAAAGTGGACATAAGGAGGACACAATAGGCACTATTGACTATAGTCAATATATATAAAGACTATATGCATATCTAAAATGAATATATATATATATATATATATATATATATATATATATAAACACACACACACACACACACACACACACACATATATATATATAGTGAGGAAAAAAAATGTGATCCCCTGCTGATTTTGTATGTTTGCCCACTGACAACGAAATGATCAGTCTATAATTTTAATGATACATTTATTTGAACAATAAAAGACAGAATAACAAAAAATCCTGACAAATGCATTTTTGCATTCATTGATTTGTATTTTAATGAGTGAAATATGTATTTAACCCCTTTGCAAAACATGACTTAGTACTTGGTGGCAAAACCTTTGTTGGCAAGCACGAGAGGTCAGACGTTTCTTGTAGTTGGCCACCAGGTCTGCACACATCTCAGGAAGGATTTTTTCCCACTCCTCTTTGCAGACCCTCCCCAAGTCATTAAGGTTTCAAGGCTGACATTTGGCAACCTTCACAGATTTTCTATAGAATTAAGGTCTGAAGACTGGCTAGGCCACTCCAGGACCTTAATGTGCTTTTTCCTGAGCCACTCCTTTGTTGCCTTGGCTGTGTTTTGGGAGGTTCTCACCCAGAATTTGACGGTACATGGCCCCGTCCATCGTCTTTTTGATGCGACGCAGTTGCATCCCAAAGCATGTTTCCACCTCCATGTTTGATGGTGGGGATGGTGTTCTTGGGGTCATAGGCAGCATTCCTCCTTCTTCAAACACAGCGAGCTGAGTTGATGCAAAAGAGCTAGATTTTGGTCTCATCTGACCATAACACTTTCACACAGCTCTCCTCTGAATCATTCAGATGTTCACTGGCAAACTTCAGGTGGCTCTACACATGTGCTTTCTTGACCAGGGGGACCTTAACAGGATTTCAGTTCTTAATGACATAGTGTGATACCAATTGTTTTCTTGGTGACTATGGTCCCAGCTGCCTTGAGATCATTGACAATACCCTCCTGTGTAGTTCTGGGCTGATTCCTCATGATCACTGAAACTCCACGAGGTGAGATCTTGCATGAAGCCCCAGGCTAAAGGAAACTGACAGTTATTTTGTATTTCTTCCATTTGCGAATAATTGTACCAACAGTTGTCACCTTCTCACCAAGCTGCTTGACAATGGTCTTGTAGCCTATTCCAACCTTGTCTAGGTCTTCTCCCTGACATCCTTGGACAGCTCTTTGGTCTTTGGTCATGGTGGAGAGTTTGGAATCTGACTGATCGATTGCTTCTGTGGACAGGTGTCTTTTATACAGGTAGCAAGCTGAGCACTCTCCCTTTAAGAGAGTGCTCCTAATCTCAGCTCATTACCTGCATAAAAGACACCGGGGAGCAAGAAATCTTGCTGATTGATAGGGGATCCAAATATTTATTTCACTCATTAAAATGCAAATCAATTTATAGCTTTTTTAAATGTTTTTTTCTGGATATTTTTGCTGTTATTCTGTCTCTCAGTGTTAAAATAAACCTACAAATAAAATTATAGACTAATCATTTCTTTGTCAGTAGGCAAACATACAAAATTAGCAGGGGATCAAATAATGTTTTCATTGTGTATATATATACACACACATCTTAAATTTCACTTTGAAATGCCTAGAAAATTCATGCCTTAAAAATATATGTTCTGCCCATTAAGGATACATATTTTCATGTTATGGCCAATAACATGAAAATAACAATAAACGGTAAATGGTAATTGGTAAATGGTAATTTAGGCATCATGGCATTATAGTGAACATCAGTTAATGGCAAATATATTTTAGATGTTAAAACAGGGGAAGTGAGGCTCAAAATTAAATATTAAGTATTGGTTTAGACTAAATATAAATAAATAAAAACACAATAATTGGTCAATAAGGTGCCTATATATCAAGCACTGGTAATTTTAAGCCTAAAATTAGATTAGAGAAAGTTCTATTTACCAGAACGACAATTGCATCATGTAGTGGACCATCAGTGTGAAGAGTCTCGACATCGTCCTCAATGAGGTAGTCCCACTCCACTCCCATCTCGATGAAGCGCCGAGATCTCGCATCTTCTCCCTTGCCATTGAGAATATAGTGCCCGGTTGCCTGGTTCTTGATAGCTGCAATCAGTGATTAATTACAACTCTTCAACAGTTCAGGGCTAAGATGTTAACAGAATGCTCTGGATCAATCTGTTCAATTAAGCCACTGTGTCAGCCATCAAATCAGTTTTAACTGTTTAACTGTCAAAACAACAAGGTTTTTACTGTGCCGTTTCAATGTCTATAAGCTTTATTAATTTTTTTCAGAAACAAGATGCTAGTATTATATGCTGTTGAACTGTGACACAATGACATAATGACATGTATAAGCAGCGACACAGACACAGGCTCAGAGCATGAGTGTAATTGGATGGTCATTCGCTTGAATGTCAATGGTGATTACAAGGAAAGCTGAGCACACGTCAAGACAATCACCATTGCTACAAGTCATCAAATGTCACTTGTAATGTGAAATATGAGATAAGGTTTCAGAACATTAAATATGGAGTACATTGTCTAGAATGTTAAAATAATAATAATGAACAAAGTATGAGGCAGGAGTGCGTAGAAGATTTGATGTAATGAAATCAAAATTGACCTTTGATTTCCCACGTTTAGTAGATGAGTTTGTGTTTATTTTACCTTAACAAGAATAGTTCACCCAAGAATGTCTCTTTCATACAAAATAAATTACATTTTGGTGACCATTCAGCTTGAAAACTCTATTTATGGAAGCCCATTTCTCAGAATTCTGACTTTATCTTGCAAATCTGACTTTTTGCAATTCTGACTTTATAACACACAATTGTGAGTTATAAACTGAGAACACATCAGTCTTTTTTTCGCTCAAAATTGCACTTAAAACTCTTAACACCCAATTGTTAGTTTATATCACAATTATAAGAAAAAAGTCAGAATTACGAGAAAAAAGTTGTGACGTTATATCTCGCAATTCTGACTTCATTTCTCAGAATTGCAAATTTATATCTTACAATTTTTATGACTTTATGACTCACAATTGCAAGTTTACAAATTAATTTATACAATTCTGAGAAAAAAAGAATTGGAATAAAGTCAGAATTGTGACTTTATATCTTGCAGTTGTGACTTCATTTCTCAGAATTGCAAGTTTAGATCTCGCAATTCTGAATTTATATCTCAATTCTCAGAACAAATTCAGAATAGCGAGAAAAAAAATCTAAATTGCGAGATATAAGCTTGTAAGTTCAAGAAAAAGTCAGAATTTTGAGATCTAAAGTTGCGAGATATGGTCACAATTCTGACTTTTTTCTTGAACTTAAGTTTATATCTTGCAATTCAGACTTTTTTCTCACTATTCTGAAATATTCAGACTTTATAACTCGCTATTTTGAGTTTATATCTCACAATTCTGAGAGAAAAAAAGTCTTCGTTGTGAGAAAAAAAGTCAGAATTGTGAGATAAGAAGTCGCAATAACATTAAAAAAAATTGTATTCACTGGCGGAAACTGGCTTCCATAGCTATTCCACTTGTGATCTTTAAAAGAAGGAATGTCACTTTTTTTTAACATGAACATGGGTAAATGACAGAATTTTTTTTCCCTGAATTGTTCCTTATATAAAAATGCCTAATTTTTCCTGTTCATTTGATGACTGACAAATAGACCGTTCAGAAAAAATGGTAAAGGTGTTAATCATAAAACTAATAAAATGAAGCATGAAGCATGAATGCTACTGATGGGAATTCACATCCATTACTTGAATCATTCAATTATCATGCAAAATAAATGTTTTTTTATTTTAATAATAAATCTAAAAAAAATCTAATACAGGCCTACTGTATAAGCTATAAGTATATATATTCTAAATACAATACAATAGCACATACAAAGAAATATAATTATTGCAATCAGTTAAGTTAAATATATGGATAACTGGAAACAGAATTACCTTTGGAGGACCTCTTGAAAGGTTAACTGGGGCAGTAAAGTAAATCATTGAACAGCTTATCTAGCTAATTAAAATAAGGTTAGGTTTAATTAAAAGTTCAACTACCGAGGAGTAATATTCAAACTCCCACATTTATAGAGAAGCACTTATAAGAAGGGGAATATTGTTGGAATAAAAGCAACTTGTTCAGTTATGTGCATTACAAAGTAATAATTGCTGTCAGTATGGGCTTTAATAGAATAAAGAAAATGGGCCAATCGATGTATTTGTCTTTCCGTCTTTTAACCCTGCAGTTAGAAGGGACACTTTAAGCTCAAGATAATTGTTTCTTACTGTTACAGTTCAGAGAAAAAAATTAAACATTGATTAAGAAAAGGCCTCAAAGGAAGCAAGCATTTTTAGAAAAATTAAGAACTAGCACTGGAAACTGTCTTTTATTCTGTATTGTAACTGTCTCTAGTACTGATATCGCATAAAGCCCAGAAATACAATAAAGCAATGCTCACATTTCAATGGTAAACGGAGCTGGTCCGTCACAGTGTGAATTAGCATGTCAACCTATAAAGCAATTCTCAATGGGTTGTCTCAGGATTTCTAATGGGTTTCTAGAATAGCGCTTTTGATTTGTGAGTTTAATAAAGCCTCTGGTTAACATCACTTTAAGAAACTTTCTTTTACATTTAACACTCATGCCTTTGGCAGATGCTTTTATCCATAGCAACTTAAATTGCATTTAAGCACACATTTGATCAGTGCTTGCTTTTCTTGGAAATCAAACTCATAGCTTTGGCATTGCTAGTGGCATTCTCTACTGCTTGAGCTACAGATTCATGTTTTGTTCTACAACATTAACATTTGTTGACACATCAAAGCACGCTTTGGGTAGTTATAGTAGCAGCTTCTGCACTAAAACCACAAAAATGATTTTAAAATTAATATTTTAGCTACTTTATGTTGCAGAACAAAACATAAAATGTGATATTATTCTTAAATGAAAAACTGCTATTGTAAAACCCATTGTAAACTGCAATATGAACCCATGGCATGAAAACGCCCATTCTCTTTCTGGTTTTAGGTTCACAATGCCACAGGCAAATTGTCGTAGACAGTGATAGTCTCTAAAATCAGTGAGTCTAATTCGGTCTAATGCATTTCCAGGCAAATGCACAAGCTCTTTTATGTGAATACATCGGTGCAATGGATATGTATTGGAGTGATATGAATCCATTAAGCACAGCTACCCGGAACAGGCACAGAATACATAAGCATGCATTTGATCTTCTTGCTGTTCAGCTTGAGTAACATGAGGACAGATATCACTTACCAAGAATTTGAGGAGAAGCCTCATGTTCTTGTATGTTCACATGTCTAGCCCCAGGAGGAATGAAAAACATCTTTAGGTAACCTTTGCAGCGGTGAAAAAAGGCAAAGGGAGAGATGGCAAAAGCAATTAGTTAGCTAAGAAGTTCTACTACGGTTTGATCTTTGCAGAGATGGGCATCACTAGAAGGCATTTCTACAGCAGCACATTACTAAAGCTTTCAGATTTGAACAGTTGGAGTATTGCAACTATCCATCAAGCCTACGACAAGCCTATGAGACAAACATCAAAACATGACAGAAGGTTCCTCATCCATTCAGTTCATACATTCACACCCATGTGAATAGATGACATATCCTTCAGAAGCTCAAATAACAATGTCAGCGAAAATGAAGACCATGAATGATTGTTATGTAAGGCTAATTAAGAAGGATGCTGAATGGCAGTGCCTTGAGTCATTTTGCAACACAGGAACACAAAAACACTAGCGTTGCCTTCTTTACCAATGCCCATTTCTCTGCAAAACATGATACCACTCACCCATCACATTTCTAGAATCCTCTGTTTCATTCAGACACACATTGCGAGCTCCTTTCGGCAGCAAGAAGGCTCCTCTTGTTTTCCCTTTTGGATAAGAAGGGTTTGTTATGTCATTTTGCCCTGCACTCTTTGTCACTGACATGTTAAATGCCTCTAAACTCAAGCCAGTCTCTAGCAGCATGGCGCCTGTCTGAGACACGAGTGTGACGTAAAAAGGTGGCTAAGAATCTAATCGTTGCAATGGTGGATCGAGTCACTTAAGGCAACGTCTGCTGGGAGGTTTTATCATCGATTAATGTGGGCAGGAAGACACTGACAGAGAAAGATGGGACTGCTGGGTAATCCTAACAGAGTTCGGCTGAGGTTAGAGTGCATGCCTAAAAGGAGCAGGAATAAAATAGGGTTGAGGAAGGGAGATTAAAGAAGATGGACAGAAATAATGGTCGGTGTTTGATGATGGAGGGACGTGGTACAGTATGTGTGTGAGGGAGAGAATGGAGAGAGCGTATTTATATACTAATCCTATTAGATTTCCTCGGTTTCATGTTATTTCCATATTTGTTTCTTTGGATTTATATTCTATACTATATTTTATAATATACATCTCTGATTAAGATCTTCAGGACACTTGTTTTACAAGGATAGTTGATCAAAAATTTAAATCATTTACTGTTGTTCCAAACCATGGTAGAAAAAAGGAGACGTTTTGAAAAATGTGGAGATCCAAACTATGGATTTGTATACGTAGACACATTTTACTGCTCCAGACACATCAACACCATCTTGGAACAGACAATGTGTCATCAACAGAGCTGGGTAGATAACTTACAATAGAATTGTATTCTATTACTGATTCCAATATGCATATTACATTACATATTTTAGCTAATGTAACCAGACTACTTCTAGATTACTTTTGACCTAACTTGTTTATCACATTGATTTAAATAGGATAATTTTGTACCATATTGACAAAAAAAAAAGAAAATACATTCAGTTTGATGTAATTAACAACATGACGTGCAGTAAACAGTGCGTTACGTCAAGGTCCATGAAGGAGCTGCAGAGGTTCTTGAGTTTAATGAAATGCTAATAATTAATTAATAAAAATGTAAAATAAATAATTTTACAATAACATAAATAAAAATAAAACTATTACTAAAAAAGTATTAGGTGAAAGATTATTGGATGACAAAAAAAACAAAAAAAAACAGTCATGACAGTCATTGTTGGAAAGGTTTCAAATACACAAAAATGCAGAAAAAAAGAATTTGTAGGACCTGAAGGATTTTTCTGAAGAGCAGCAGGCAGTTTAACTGTTCAGGATGAACAAAGGACTCATTAACTATCACTAAACCCAAAAAAAAAAAACAGCTGTGGATCATTCAGGTAAGAATCAAGGGGATGTAAACTTTTGAACCAGGTAATTTTTTATAAACTATTAACTACTATTTTTCTCTTGTGGACTATATTTAAACATCTTTTTTTTTTTTTTTATATCTTATTCAAGTCTTACTAAATAAACAATAATATGCATTTTGTATGATCTTATTTTGGTAAAATAAATAACATTTTGCAGATTGTGAAAGGGGGGTGTAAACTTTTGACCTGAACTGTATCCATAGGCGCAGATCCTGTGGGTGCTCAGAAAGAAGCTGATTGAAAGAATGTGTGTTGGTTACCAAATAATGTGCAGTATGTGCATTTCACTTCGCAAGATAAATTTTGTGTAGTGAATTTATCAAACGCACCATGACATGGCGTATACTCTAGAATAATTACTGAGTAATGAGAATGAAATTTTTTTTAAATATTAAATTTGTTGCGCATGTGTATGATATCATATCCCCGTTATTATTTAGTTGTGGAAACAGCTGTGAAAATGTGTGTGTGAAAAAATGTAAACTGTATCTATGATCCAAACAACATTAAAGCCTTTAATCGTATGCACAAAAACTGACACATTTTTCAAAATATCATACAGGCTTGGAATGACATGAGGGTGAGTAAATGATTTAAATGTTTTGATGAACTATCCTTTACTGTAGGAATAGTCTTGGTGTATGGCCAACTTAAGTCAAATCTTTAAGGAAGATTCAGAGTTAAATCTACCTCAAGCCTCAATCTACCTCAAAATGCTGTTTACATGGAAAAAAGGTCACACAGGAATTTAGTTGATAATGCAGAATTAAAGTTATTTTCTGGGGTAATTGACAGAATTCTTCAGATGCTGTCAATAGTGTTTAATTTCTATCAGCTGCTGAATATTGCTTTAAAGCTACAAGCTACAGCCAATGCAAAACATAGCAGTACTACCGGAAAGAGAAGTTTAGGATTAGACAATATAAGATACTTGCAGGTTGTGTTTTCCAACACAGGGATTTCTTTTTGCGATCTCTTGCTTAACTTTTTTCCTGTTAAAAAAGTGTTCAGTTGACAATAAAACAAGGTAGAGTTAGATTGAGAAAGATTCAAAATGCTGATTTTGAATGTAGTAATGATAATACCAAAAGTACAATATAAGGAATTGTCATTCAAATTTGTGATATAAAGCATCACAAATTGTGTACAATCACCCATTATGACACATTGTATGACAAAATCAGGATTTGAACATCATGCAAATTCTGGTTAGAGTCAGAATAAAACATTCATTCACTGTCACAAGTAAATCTAACACATGTGACACCATCATAATTAAAGTTAAAGGAATTGCACATTCTGCATTCATAACACACATGAAGGCACATGTGAAAGGCTCAATAAGAGCTAGGAATCTTGCCAAAAACAAGACAGTCCTATATAATAATGTACATCAGTTCAATAATGCCACATGTCATGTCTTTCAAAGCAACACAAACACACACTTGAATCCATTAGACACATTTGTCCTGCCATCTGTGCCTTTCATTATGCATTAGCATGAGTGTGTGTTATCGTCATTGTATAGGCCTGTATGCAACGTTGGTTATAAATAGCAGGTCATATGAAGACTGTTGAGGATCTATTGTAATTGTATGTGCCAGAGCCACATGGCTAAAGCTCGTTTCTGAAGAAGATTTATCCTCAGTATGTGATTTTCATATGTCTGCTAAAATTACAGCATCTTAAATAATGAGGAATGATGTAATTTTAGGATATATATAGTATAGTTCCCCACACTGCATTTAAATGAGCTAATGTACAGTATATACATGGATTGACAGCCCTTCCAGGGTCATTATAAAGATGTCAGGCCCTTGCCCTTTGTTCATTCAGTTTCCTCTATAATCACAAGTATAATACACCATGAAGTTAAATGAATAGGATTAATAGAGGAAAATTATGTCCTTTAATACATTCTCCATTTGGTTCTATTCTTACAGTATGTGCTATTAATTCAACTACATCTTCAGCTAATTGGAAAAGGAATAAATGTGGACAAAATAGCAGAAGGATTCTAACGATAAAAGCCACCAGTGGCCTAGAAAACTGATTTTGAACAACTGGGGAGGTTTTCATATCCCAGCTGCTAAGTAACTGATCAGGCACTATACAATTGTTTCTTTGAGACAAGGCATCTTTATCAATATACATGCAGGTTGGTAGAACAAGCAAGAACATGTTATGATAAGCAGTGTGACAATATTCTGACAGTCTGTACACAGTCACAGTTTCATGCAGGTGTAAAGAACTAGCTTCAATAATACCATAACTGCTATGCAGGGATGTGCAGTGAAGCCATTAAACTTAAACATAACTGTCTCTCAACATATTAACATAACTCAACTACACTGTAAAAAACTATTTGTTGAGTTAACTTAAAATAATTAGTTACCTGGCTGCCTTAAATGTTTAAGTTCAGTCAACTTGAAAAAATTTTAGTCAACTTAAAATTTAACATTTTACTAAGTGACAACTTAGATATTTAAGTTGATTCAACTGGCAGACGAGTAACAAACAAAGCTGTTAAGTTTAACAAACAATGTTTTTTGTTTAGTCAACTTGAATGTTAGTCAATTTGAATATCACTGTACAACTTAACATTTCAACTTGAATAAACTTAAGTTCACTAAACTTAAAATTTTAAGGCAGCAGGGTAACAAATTATTTTAAGTTGACTCAACAAATTGTGAATCAAAATTTGCGCATTAACACAGGTGATTATTTTTTCCAGTTTAACAGCCTTAAAAATATTTAAGGGATGGGGCTAGGGTTGGCCACCCCACTCACAACTGCTGCTTCTGTCTCTTTTTTTTTTCTTGACAAGAAGTATGTTTATTTAGTCGCAGAACGTTATTACGACCACATCAAATGAGAGACTTTTAAGACGCAAACTCCAACTTCACTTCAGCGCCAGGCACTTGTCAAACGAGTGCGGGAAAGGAACAGGTGGCAAAGGAGCTTTAGTAAAAAAAAATAAACTGTGAACTGCGGTCAGACAAGACGCTGTCAGGACGAATAAAACTACGAGCATACGTGTCAGATCCGCGTCTTGTTCAGCAGTAGCAGCTCTTAAAGTAATAGCAGCCAAATAACCTAATAATCCTGCTTATGTGATGTCTGTTAATCAAAGACCAAAAAAGAAGAAATCAATAACTTTTGTAGCTTTAAGGATTCATCCTAGAATCCTCAACATCAGTAGTTATGTTATCAGCGATACTCATCTTCAGTCATAAAAAAATGAACACATATTAAAAATATACTGTCTTTATGTAGTTTCTACATTAATTTGAATTTAATCGAATGACCACACTAAACTCAACATATTAAAGTGAGAATTGAAGAGCAAGTGTGCCTGCAAGTTTTGTTAGGCCATCTGATCAAACTATGATTCTTCGGACCCTTGCTGGGAAGGAAATTTCGAGGCTGGAACTCAAGGTACTTTAATTGAATACCTGTTACCGGCCACAGTGACAGTGTGCCAAAACATCCTAAAATTATAATCCTGTAATTAAAACTTTCTTTAAAAATGCTACAGTATGCACAGTGGGGGAATCTATTTATAAATGAATTCTAATTCAAGCCTCAAGCTCCCACTAAGGCTGCACAACTAGCAAGTACCATTAAAAAAGTAAAGTGATTGTTTCTTAAGGAAACCAATTAGACAACCACCATGCTTCATCCCTGACTGCTGTTGGCTAAATAATAATGACACGCCTCTCTCCAAAACCTGATGGCTTTTCTGTAATGGTCCATAGCAGAATATCTATTGTGATTCTCTGGGTACAAAATGTCCTGGTTTCTAATATGTTCTTCACTTCATATTGAATTCCCTGTCAATAATACTTAGTTCTATGTATCTGTCACATAGTGTCAATGATAGAGACTGGCTGATCTGCAATTAGCGTGATGGGTTGAATGCCTGAATAATGAAAACCAGAACATATGAAAGGCGTGCGGCACAACAAAACCAGGATCCTCTGCTGCATGTCTTGGGAAACTCGGAGAGGGAGTTTAAAGAGAAACTATAAGCAGTTTGTATGCAAAGTAGACAGTCGAGATGGAGTGGTAATGCGAGTCCTGAGGGAATCTTTGTAAGTTCATAAATGCAATAAATGCTGTTTATTGTCTCTCCGTGTTTACAGGTGAGCCAAGCACCTCTCTCCTCAAGCAGCCCAGTGGTCTTGAATGTCAATGTTCTTGGTTTGTTCTTTTAATAGATCAGTTTTGTATCTGATATGTATTTTTTTGGCTTATTTATGCATTCTATATATCATTCACCTTCCCGTTTTGATTCACATTAGAATGATGTTGTTTTTCCACTGAGATAACCAAGTAGGATTGCTGTGATACAGTATATGTGTGTGTGTGTGCGCAAAAATGTTATTATTGTATTTTTCCACAGATTCCTCCAATGAAAAACTGCATTTAATATCATGTGTCTATTTAGCTTTCAGAATATTGATTTTGATCCCCTGCTACCTATGAAATCTAATGAAAGGTCAGACAGCACACACTTAGAACCTGTTTACACTTGGAAGTAACATTTGCCTCTGGTGAAGATACAGATCAATGCCTTTATTTGGTAGTAACGTCTCAAATATGTCTCCTGTGTCCACCTGTGATCGATTTAATGGAGGGGAATGGTCTTAATAAAGTATATACGTTTTACTTACAATGTTATTTTTGTTGAAAGCATTTAAAGCTGCGTGTCCACATATTTATGAGCTTATATTTTCTTTTAAAGCTGTACAAAACCAACAAAGTTCTTGATTTAGTACAATATTTTATTGACAGGTTGGTAGGTGCTCATTGTCTGTGGTCTTTTCTTCAAAAGCCACATTTCTAGCACTTGCAAAAACGCATTTTTCTATCTCAAAAATATATTGAAATTACGAATGCTCTCAATGTCAACTGGAGAAATGTTAATTCATGCGTTCATGACCTCAAGGATAGATTATTGTAATGCTTTATTGCATCTACTTCTGTCACTGATGGAGTTTTGGTTCCTTGCCAATGTCGCATCTGGCTTGCTTAGTTAGGGACACTTAATTTCTAGCGATATCGTATACTATTTGAACTGAACTGAGCTGGATGATGACATCACTGAATTCAATGATGAACTGCCTTTAACTGAAAGTTTATTTTTTACTTTTGTTTTGCATTGTTGACACACTACTGTCCTTTTTAATACTGTGAAGTTGCTTTGACACAACCTGTATTGTTAAAAGCGCTATATAAAGAAAGGTGACTTGACTTAATTTGACAATAGATTACGTGCTTAAACTACAAATGTGATGTCAAGAATCTGACCAAAAAATCTTTTGGTAATTTGGCACTCACCATTTATATTCAGATCCCCAAACAGGATGTTAAAGGGGTCATGAACTTGTTTTTATTTTGTACTGTTCCCTGAAAGCTACTTACAATGTTATCAAGATTTTTGCATTAAAAAATTATAGAATTTAGAAGTAATAGGCTATTTTCTTTCCTGTTTTGACCACCCTCATTAGGACGTTCGGTTTGAATAGGCGTGGCGAATTGTAGACTCGGAAGTAAACGCCACTGCTATGATTGGCTAACAGTTGTGCATGTTTGACAGCCTACATCCTGTGTGAAATCGTGCCTTGTTTGTAAACGAACCTGCGGTAAAATTGCCACAAAAGTGCAACAAAGGACCAAGTTCTTACTGATGCGGTCTGGATCGTCATTAAAAATAACGTTAATCAAATAGAGTGCATTGTTTTGTTTGTGCATAGACCTGCATTCGTCTCTCTTGTTATTTACACTGCATGTGTGAATAGGTGGGCGGGACCTAAGCTATATCACGACCAATGAGTACGTATTTTACAAGGTGGCTAATTCATACAAATTCATACGACCTCATTTGTATGATTTGGTTTGATTTGTCTAGACCCCAGTGACGGATAGGTTAGGGCAGGGTTAGGGGTGGGTAATTTGTACAAATTTATGCAATTTGGAGAACACGTAAAATATGTACGTTTTAGCAAAAATCGTATTCATTTGTACGAGTGAGGTTGTAAGAATTGGTACGAATTAGCCACCTTATAAAAAATGTACAAATTGTCATGTGAACAGGTGGTGGGGCTAAACAGGCAGTAATGTAGAAGCAGGTGTTGATCTTCTTCTACGGAGGCGATTAGCCACACTGTTACATCACAGAGTGGCAGATTTGGTCATTTTGGCAGATTTGCTTCAATATAAGCCATTTTTAGACTAACGAGAACGTTTTGAGCTCTGTTTTTATAGTATAATGACCCTTTTATATGTCAAGAGATCAAGGAAATTTTGATTTCTTAGTTCATGATCCCTTTAATAATAGACAGAAACTTAGGTCTGAAACATATTGCATGAATTAGTACCAATGAAAGCAAGACATTTTCCAACAAATGTGCCTGCTTTTTATAAGCCACAAACTTATAGCCAGCTTTACTTAAATGTATATGAATTAACATATTCAGGTTGGCAGTTGCTATTGTTAAGCTAGACATAAGTACATTTATGCCATCAGCTGTTCCACTTGCGAGGTTCTTTATAAGATTCTTTATGAATGGCATTCTCTAGATTTTGGCAATACCTCCAATTTGTGTGATAAAGACTGAATGTAGACTGAGTGGGTCTAATGGATGTTTGAGTGTGGTCATTTATGCAAAAGACAAGGAAAGTGCAAATGCCCCTTATATGCGAATGTGTTCTCTAAATCTATAAAACTGCTTTTACATTCTGTGGTGTTAGAGTAAGAGTGACATAATAAAAATGAAATATATCAATACAGCATCAGGGAAATGCCTAAAATGTGAGTCAAGAAGAGAGCCCCATGGAAAATGACAACCCAGTGTGAAGAAAGTAGTTTATGTTGAAAAACCCACTGAATGAACAACAGGAGACTCAGTGAAAGTTTCTCTGAGACTTACAGGCTATTAAAAGTTAATATAAACCGATATATACCTCATACACTGAGACTTCCTTGCATACAGTACTGTTTTTAAATCTCTGAATATCTATTACGAATGTGACTGAATTCCCAATACAAGCTCCTTTGTTCTCTGTCACTACAAAACTCTCAAGATCACAATCCGTCCCAGTCTTATCCATGCTGGCAGTCACAAAATAATTCCCAGATCAAATCCAAACCCTATCCTTCAGGAATTCACAACCTTTCCCAATCCTAACCTAATTTTATCCCCATTCCCATTTTTCCCCAACAGGTACTGTAGTTCCATGCACTTCAATTCTTACAACCTTAGACACAGTTTAAAACTGAACTTTTAAACAAAAGTGGTTCTCTGTGAGTATGCACTTGTGTGCTAACAAATAATTAAAAGCCGTTTTGACACTTCTCCTTGATTACTAAAATAATAATGCTTATTAATAAATCACACATTCATAAAACTATTAAAGACATCTGGTGTTTTTAAATGTGTGAACTCAAATCTTAAAACATTCCAGCATTATCACTTTGCTGGAGACTCTGAAACTTAATGACAGGGCTGCAGTCTAGAATAAAGAACCGTCTCATATAAGTAAAATACTGCACGTCAGTGGCCCAGGCAAAGAGGAAAGTATCTTACCGGCTTTCTTAGGCACACGGGTGAAGGTTCCCTTCACAGTTCGACAGTGGGAGTTGTCACCTCCACACACACCACACTTATCCTCCACCTTATTGGAGCCAATTTCCCTGTCACAGCCCACTTTCTGAAGAAAAAGGAGAGGGAGATAAAGAGAGTAAGAGGGATATGCAAGCCACACTGAGAAAAGAGGCAAGAGGTGCTATCAGAAATACTTCAAGCTTTCATCTTTGGATATGTCTGCATCTGATATCATGAAACTATAGCCGCTTGTCATGGTTTTGTATCTCCCATGTTGCTATTTTAGTCTCAGAAAAAAGTGTCATCAAGAAACAGTTCTGTTTCTTTCGAAAGTACACAATGACAATGACAAATATGAGACACGCCACAGCAGTTTGCTGAACAAAACTTTTAAAAAGGTGATATATATCTACAAAGAAATCCTAAAGCTTCTGTACACTAGCTGACACACTATCAATCATTTCCTCCCCAAAGCTAATCACTATTCATTGTCCATTCCATCTACAAAAATCAATGTACTTCTATCAACCCCATCCAGAGACATCCATTCCTCAAACACCATTCATTGTGAAGTGGCACTCATCCTGTACACACTGCACTGTCAGTTGCTCAGCGACAAACCACAGAGGCAAATTTATAACAGAAAGTAACAAGGCTGTACAGTGTGACAGATTTGCCTGCACTTGCACAATTAAAATGAATCATATGCGTAGACTCATTTTTACCTATTCACAAGTGTGTCATAAGTTTCAAATTGGTCTTACAGGCATTTCAGTGACCACAACAAGTCTGTGAGTACAGCAAGTGCTTTAATGTCAGACTAGGTAATGTCCCTCTACACTGCATGCTGGTGTTTTGCGGCACAACTAGGCATAAAACTCAATCAATAAATTGGGAAGATATTTTGTTTGCCCTGTGTGCATCGTGCCATAGTAACTATAGACACTGACATTATTCCACCAACATTCAGCTGCTACTGATGTGTATTTACTAAAAACAATCTCTCATAATTATATACCATTCTTGTTGTAGAACACTAAATAATTACGTAAAATCAAATGTAAAATCAAAAATATTCAGTGGTTATGAGAATGACCTACTGCTGCAGACCATTCTATTATTTAGGTCTTACTGTGAAAAATACAATTTGTGCTAATAAAGTTTTAGCACACTAGCACCAGTTTTAATATCTGAAAGAGGAATCATACAACTATGAAATAATATCTGGAATCCACAATGAAATTCAAATACTTACCACACACTCTCCACGCACACAGATGCTATACGGGTCTTTGTAAGAACACCTTGTCCCATCATGCACCAGCTGCTTCATGTAAGCCACGTCACCTGTTTCTTTTGACTGGCAATAAAGGTGACATCTTTTGTTTGCTGAAAATATAGAAAAACAAGAAGAAATATTATTTGATAAGAAAGACCACAGCCGGACGATTGTCTGCTGTATTTTTCAATTAAGTTATGGGAAATTAATGATAATGTTCAACCAATAAAACTTGTATATGGGCTATTCTACAAAATCGGTGCAAACTGCTGTCCCACAACCAAAAAAACACATTTAAAAAGCATTTAAGTATTCACATCTTAGATGTTTACTAAGATCCTTCTATTATCTATGATATATCAGTAAGCTTAATATATATAAAATCATCATTTATTGGATACTTTCATTTGGGAGATGGCTGTCCCAAACCCCAACCCCTAAATGTCAACTTACGAAGACAACATTGAAAAAATGTAGCATTTTATTTCATTGTTTTTATAAACATATTTTCGATTTTTTTTTTTTTAAATGTAAAAGTTCACAGAATTAAAATATTAATTTTACATTTTCATATCACTATCGAAACAGTGTATGTTTTAGTCCATTGGCTGAGGCAGATTTGAACTATTCTTGTATCCCCTTTCTCTCATAGCTACAAAGTGTGAGTAGATAGGTATTATTTTGTGATAAATTGTTTTCAAATCTGAAAATCTGTATGTAACTTTAAGGAACGTCACTACCGAACACCGTTTTTCTGCAATTAAGCACATTTTTTGGAAAATATTGTATAACATTAGTTTTTATGTGTACCACTGTTCAGAACTGTGCTAGCTAACCATGTGCTGATTAGAGTAAGATCTTTGGGGAAATAAAATAAACAAAATTTTAGTACAGTTATGCAAATATTTAGTATTTCAGTATGTTTTAGTATGTGGGTTAAAATTCTGTAATGTAATCGCTACCAAAACATTGCTGTCACTACCGAAAATGTGCAGTCACTACCGAAACATGGGATGTTTTGTCAATGAATAAATAAAGTATACTGAATTATCAACTAAGATGTTATGATAATGTTTGTTTCAATATATATTCAGCTAATTAATACTTAACTTTGAAATCAGCATGATCAACTTTTTGCCTTTGGATTTAAAATACAACAATCACACTTGAAATATTGTTAAAACTGTAATTACTATTGATTTACCTCTGAAAACTTTTAAATAAAATAGCAAAAAGAATTATATATTCACAATGTAGATGTAAGCAAAATCTTAACAGGTCAATATAACCCTTCTTATTAAATTAGTGACAAATTTGGGAAGAGGAAAAAAATACAATATGACAATTAACTGCACAATTACTAGAAATGTGTACCCTGGATATTATACAATTTGCATACATACAAAATTTGTGGAAAAAGACAATTTGTGGATATAATCAAGCGTAATGAGTAGTATAATATAATATTCAAGTAAAATGAAAATGAATGTACTTTTCTAGGTCTTAATCTATATAATACCATCAGGTTTCACTGTTTCTCAATGGTTCCAAGTAAAAAGTAAAATCGTACAAAAGTTTCATAACAGTTCATCATCATTTACACACCCTTGTGTTGTTCCAAACCTTCTAAGTTCCAGAAAAGAAAAAGTCACACTAGTTTGGACTGACAAGAGTAAATGATGACACAATTTTCAGCACAGCACAGTAATGGGCAATAAAATGAATTTATAGTGTGTAAATATTAACACAGAAATGTAGACGACACTAGTAAACTTTGTGGAAGTGTTCAAGTGTGGTAAAGTAACTTAATTATGAAGCATGCCCCACAGTTCAGTGGGATTAATTCTACAGCAGAATAATACACACATAATTAAAATGTATTAGAACAATACCTCTTACCTCACCTTAGTACTTGCTAGCATATAGACCACAATTAAAAAAAAAAATCTCAGAAGATACATTTTACACATAAATAAGTGATTCATAATTTTTTATTTGAAAATAAAAATGATTCATAAACTTTAATTACATTTTAATGTAAGTAAGTATTAAGGTTTGTATAATGAAAAAATAATGAATGTGTAATTAAAAACAATGAAAGTGCTCACAGAATAGTGAGGTGGCTTTTAGTGACGTCTGCCTCTCACTGGCTTTAGTGTGCAATGAGCAATGTGAGCTTTTCATCAGAAAACACCACATGAAGTGACTGCGGTAAATGCAAAGTTTGACAAAAATGACACTCAAAATGACAATTTGTCACCTTGCATGTGAGGGCACTCTAAAGGCCCGAGAAACACACTGAGAAAGTGGACTTGAACACAACTGGACTGGATGTGCTGTGGTTCTCCCAGGAGAAAGAACACATTTGCAAGCTGTGTGTGTTTGTGTGTGGACAGCTAAGCTGGTCTCTGCTGATTTTGCTACACACTTTCCCTGCTCTTTCAAAACACGTAATGCCAGAATAGTATATATGAATGTGTGGCAGAGAGAATCTGTTGTTGTCTTACCGTAATGGCATTAAAATTAGGGCTTGGCGGAATGGTGGTATATACTGTTTCATTTACAAGTAAGAGCCATGAAGAAAAAAGGAGCAATGTGAAAACTGGATGTGACGCAAACAAGAAAAGACAGGCAAGAGCCCAGAACCAGTGCGCTTAGGCATTTTAGAGTTTAGTTGTACACTACCAGTCAAATGTTTTTGAACAGTAAGATTTGAATTTATTTGATCCAAAATACAGCAGAAACAGTAATTTTGAAATATTTGTACTATTTAAAATAACTCTTTTCTAAATTTTAAAATGTAATTTATTCCCGTGACCAAAGCTAAATTTTCAGCATCATTACTCCAGTCGTCAGTGTCACATTTTCCTTCAAAAATCATTCCAATATGCTGATTTGCTGTTCAAGAAACATTTAATTTTTATTTTTTATTATTATCACTACTTAAAACAGTTGAGTACATTTCAGGATTCTTTGATAATAGAAAGATCCAAAGATCATCTTTTGTAACACTATACCATTTAAAGCTTGCAGTCAGTATTTGTTGGGGGGAATATCACTGTTTTTAACATAATAATAATAATAATAATAATAATAATACATGTTTTTGAGCAGCAAATCCGAATATTAGAATGATTTCTAAAGAAAACGTATTAATTACTTAATTAGAATGATTTATTATAATGCTAATTAATGAATGACATTTTAAAATATATTCAAATAGAAAACAGTTATTTTAAATAGAATAACATTTCAAAATTTTGCTGTACTTTGGATCAAATAAATGCAGGCTTGGTGAGCAGAAGAGACTTAAAAAAAACAACAACAACTTTTGACTGGTAGTGTACATGGTTGCCAAACAATGTGTTTCAGCAAAAAATACATTTCATGGGAGAAATACTACGAGAACAAGGCTGCTAAAAAGTGGCCAGGCATTGTTGCACTCTATTTCACTCAGTTTCAGTTATAAAAATATATTCCCCCAAATTAGACTGCTTTAAAATCTGACAAACTCACCATCTGGGTGTTCGTAGGGAAGCCAATGGTGTTTGGCATTCTGGTATTCAAAGTGGGAGTTGCGAAGTTGACACTGCTGAGCTCTGAAGTCCTCAAAGTGTTTGGGGCAATCATCAATGTTACACAGCTGGTACTCATAGTTCACCCCTGGACAGTCCTGACCACCATTAGATGGACTAACAAATAACAGATAATGTTCAAACAAAGGTCAACAAAGTACTTTAAACATCCAAGTCTGGTTTAAAAAGCAGTTAATAACCAAGGTCACTCCAAACAAAGTCTGGCACAAACAGATATTAGAAACACATCTATGCTTTCTTTCACCAAATAAAATATTTAGATCTGGATTCAGACAACTTAATTGATGTTTGGATGGAACGGCAACCAACGCAAAAGATGTATGACACATTTACAACAGTTCAAAGCTCTGCAGCTTTTATCACTAAGCCTAACTTTGAATTTTCAATCATGCATATTTTCTGTAAGTGCGAGCATCTGTTCAACTCAAATGGCATTTAACAAGTCCTTAACTAACACTTCTCACAACTAGCACACTGATGCGCTGGCATTAAAAAAAACCTAAATTCCTAGCTCTCTTGCTTCCTTCAATCTCAAAAGCATGCATGCTAATTAAGAAGCAACCACTCGTTTGCTTGGCACAAAAAAAATACCGTTCTCCTCAAAAAGAAAATTACACTTCTGTAAGACGGCAGCTCTTCTGATTAAAACACCACCCTGTGCAGATGGTTCTCAATAAAAGAGATGTGTGAACATAAACAGGTAATGTGTGACCATTTCATGCTTTTATAAAATCTCTATCATTATGACAAAATGAGCAGGCCTAATGCAGAGGTTTTGTAGTTTTAAATATTAGAGTTTTTGGAATTATCTTGAAATAAAGGACAAACTAATTGACCTTTCGTCTCACTGGCCAAAGTCAATCGTGTTCACCCCTGCTGCCTGTATGCTTTATTTCTAGACAGTTAGCTCTTTTCATTTCAAAGAAACTGCAATCATCCATAAGACGACTGAATCTGATTATATAAATTACTCTAGGGTGCCAGTGATCTTCATTAGCAATCCTGACTGTGAGTACAGTAGATAACATACGCAGGGTTGTTGCACTGGCGGGTTCTGAAGCGGACACCCGTCCCGCAGGAGCGAGAGCAGGAACCATACTTGCTCCAGGCACTCCAGGCTCCATCTTGCTTCACTTGGTTGGCATTCTTCCACATGCAGTGACCTTTGTAACACCACTACGGGGGGAAAAGGGGGTGAGACAGAATCAAATTGGGAACAACAGGACAAAGTAAGCCCAGCAAAACGTGGACACATTAAATTACCTTCCCAGGTGCACATTCAGTCCCGTCTAATGGAGGCCCTTTTTTGGTCTTGCAGAAGTAAGGGTTATCTGGATGACTGCACCACAGCTGCTTGCATGGATCAAATGTGCGAAACTGAAGAGACAGAAAAGTGTCCATGGTTGGTTGCTTGGCATTTTAAGAGAGAGAGTCAGAGAGAATTAAATGGCGAGACAAATTTAAAAGAATTCTGAACTTTTTTGGCTGAGCTACAATTCCACAAGAGATAAGGCCTGACAATCCTTTTCCTCTTAGGAACGTGCTTGAGAAGAGATTCAGAAAAAAAAAAAATACTGAATTGATTTTCCCTCTTGAGGCTGCCAGTGGCACTCTGGAGCTACTGCTACTGATAGACACCCAGGAAATTAATCTGAGAATGCAAAAAGAGAATTTTCTGTTTACTGCAAATTACACATTGAGTACGTCAAGTGAGATTCTGGAACAAAAATAAAAACTTATATGCTCAGCCTGATGGGACGAACAGGTATTCATCAATATTTCATAGTGAAATTTACCCATCTGTCATTGCGTGCCATCTGACACTGTCTACACCGCAACAGCTTGAGCTGGTCTACATTTGATGCATCAAAGTGAATGCTGCAAATCCATTTGTCCTGTTGTCAGTAGACAAAATCACTGATTATAATTAGGATCTACTGGCTTTTGTTGCATTGTGCCGCTCGTGTCCAGTGTTGACATGTCCAGTGTTGATGCATTTGAGATTCTGAAGGTTTATTCTGTTTAATTCACCTCAGCTGTGGTTTCTACACAGCTGTTTGTTGGTATAAAGCACATCAGAAACATATTTTAATGTGATTTTCATGAGTCACAATTAACCAAATGATATTTTTTAAATGAAACAGGGCAACATTAATTTATCACTAAATTTACGGGGCTTGATTATGACAAATTAATGTGATTCGGAATGCAAGCACAATTTCAGAAATGACACTGTTGTCTATTAGTGGCTGATACAGGCACAGCTGGACTTCTATTCACTATTTTTACTTTCATTAAACACAGCAGGAGTATGTAGCACGCATATTACAATAAGAAGAATCCAAACAGTATTTTGCCGGATAGTCTTTCTTGGAAAAACAACAACAACAACAGAAATGTAAACAAATAATTTAATGGATACCAAGACTGGGAGAGGAAACTAATAGATGACAGCTGAAATGCAAGGTTCATGTCTAAGTTCTGTGTTCTTCACCAAAATAGCACTGCTTATTTGCAATGCCGTGTGGAGTTGGAAGGCTCAGACATACGGTTAATAAATGGATGGATGTGCCCAAGGGAGAAACGGCACTATGTTGTCGGCATAAATGGGAAAGACTGTTTCTGTAAAATGAACTTCCATTTAAAGCCTCTAACAAGTCCCTTGGCAAGCAACTGGACTAAAGGATATCAGTTGTCTTTAGTTCTGTCACTGGCTCAAGGCTTTATATCTTTCACGCACTGCACTGTATGAGACACCCAATTGGTGAAGCTAGTTTCGATTACTGGATATTTTTCTGTCAAGTTATTAAAGTTGGCATGAAATGGAAATCGGCCTATTTTTTACTAGTGGGTGCAGGACACTATAGGTCATTTATGTAAGTGAGGATAGCAAAATAAAGTACACTGTGACACATTATACCCAAAAACTCTTCATACAGTGGACTACTAGTAAAATCGATAAATTTGGGACCAAAATTATTCAGACACTTTGGCCTGACCATGTTTTGCTTAAGTGTTTTGTCTTTAATTGCTAATGCAACCTTTTTACACCACAGACTGAACAAATTTAAGCATTGCTTGGTAATCGGTTAACAAAGTAGTTGTGTAAATATGGTCATACTAACAGCTGTCTGAAATTCGGATTAATTGTAATCTATTACATACCTTTCTATCAAAGTCATCTGACATTATCATGATAAACTTGTTCTGACACAGTTTAACTCTGAGTTCTTGTCATATTTTATTACCATTTTCTAAACTATAGTAAATAAACTGTGATAATGTGAGAAATGTTGAAGCTGTTTGATTAAATTTTGGTTTGACTGTTCATCACAATACAGAAAAAAAGATCTGTAGCTGTTTCCGTTTCATTGCATGTTTATTACGAACAAGTTATCAAAAAATAAATAAATAAAAATAAATTCTTCCATTAATTATTCACCTTCATTTTGATCCAAACCCACATTCATTCTTTTGTGGCTATTGTCTTGATGACTTTAAAAGACTTTTAAAGTGTTACATGCTTTTTAAATTTTCAAAACCTCAGTCATCATTCATTGTAAGTGCACATAAAAAAACAATCAGAACAAACGTCAGAATTGTATCTTCTTTTGTTCCTTTTGTGCTTTACTGAAAGAAAGACATACAGGTTTGAATCAACATGAAGGTGAAGAAACTGACAGAATTTCATGCATGTGCCAAACGTAGCTCCTTGCAAGATATGATTATTAAACATTCAATATAATTACACAGTACAGTCATGGAATAAAAGATAAAAAGGCTCAGCTGCAAAATTTCCTTTTTTGTACTACAGGCTCCTCAGAGAGCTAATTAAAATGTCACTCTGCAGATGGGAGAAGCAACAAATAGTTCATAATAAATATTTTGTTTACAAGCCCATTACAATCTAATTGTTTCTATCGACACTGACAATGGGGCCACTTTTCTCACGTCTTCAGAGAACCAACTGTTTAAAGCATGATTAGTGGGTCACAGAACATTTCATGGGGATGCGAGTTTTGCCGGGCTGTGGCGCACAGCTTGGCACAGATTGTTTAGGCATGACAGAGGGGCTGGGAGGAAGCATCACAGCATGCTGTTCTTGTTTACTAGTGTTACAGCCTTTGATGACAGAACGCCAAACATCTTGCCATCTGCTGGTTTTCAGTGTCAGGTCATAAACCAGGTGTGAGGCTCTTTTCCCTGACACTGTACATGTGATTGGGACTTTGCAGCACCTATTCATTTCTTACTTGAAAGTGTTTAGAGCTGAGGGTTTTGGGGGGTTAACAAAACATAAAAGAACATATTTAGCTGTGAAGCTGAGTAATTCAAAGGCCAGAAACTAATATTGTAACAGACACAGACTTTCTTTAAACGTTCTCATTCATAAATGAAATCTGGCGTTGAAATATTCAAAAAATATTTGAAGCACTTCCAGCTAAATGACCTTGGACAGAGGCATTCGTTAAAATACCAAAAAAATAAATAAAAGACTGATTTTTGGTGCTTGGTTTAATGACTGATATTTATCAGATCTGTCAAGGGAGAATGTAGCCTATAGCCATACTCACTGAAGTACAGATTTTGTATCCAACGCCAAAATCAAAGCGACACTGCTCATCCATGGAGTAATTGATGCCAGGAAGTTCGGGGAGCTGCGGCCAGTCATGTTTAAAGGGATCGTCCAGCAGGCAGTCATATGAACTGTGAAAAACAAACAAAGTTACTACAGCTGTTTAAGTAAACCTAATGAATGTGTTTAATGAATGGCCCTATAAACTTTGGAAGCCACTTCTAAAGTTTAGTAGCAAACCTAAAGTGGACATATGGTGTGATGAAAATGAGACTTGTACCACTTAGATAATTCATATGATTCTTATCATTAAACTGGGCCCATATTGAACCCTAACAGAACTGAATCTAATATCCATGCAATAATTTACAGTAAATGTTCAAAATCCTGAAGTGCTAAGTAAGGCCAGGATATGCAGAGAAAGTGCTTTCAAAACTTTCAACCCACAAAGAGATTCTGAACTTCAAAAGTCTCTTCAGAGATTTCCTTCGCTCACTGGCTAATTTAAGATGAGGCCAACGATGAGCTGCTCAAGGATTTCCAGTGAAAGTGAGGCCTTTACATTATCAGAAATAAATCTGTCTGCTCTTAATCATTAACATTTCTTTAAGAGCGCTGTTCAAGCTAAAGGTTATGCAAGAGTTTAGTTGTGAGTAAAAAAAAAAAGAGCAAAAAAAAAAAAAAAACCTACTGGTAAATGCAGATACATGCCCCATTTAGCTTCTGAAAATGAATCGATTTTCTTGGTGTGAATGGAAAAATCATTTATTCGACACTGCTCAAAGGCTACCGAGTATAGTGACCACTTTAAACTCAATAGACAACGCTAAAAAGGCTTTCCTCTCACAGAGAGCTACTCAACATCTCATTTGTATTGGCTGCAGTAAGTTGCCAAGATTCATGGGTAATTTATATCCCATCAACCCTTGGCCATGACAGGATTAACCCTGAACATGGGCCAGTATATAAATTTGAAAATCCTTAAGTGGCACTAGATGTCTTCTGAACTGATTGAGTGAATCAATGAGGGTTCAAATGAATAAATGACCTCAAATTGAGAGGTCTATTATGGAAATCCAGCCCAAATCCTTTAGCCTAGAATATAACGTGTATAACAGGTCTCATTTTGCTCCTTTGGTAATTTATATTTTATACTTGACTTTTCTTACCTGAAAATGAAAAGTCTGATTCTGTTTCATATGTTTTGCTCATATAATGATCAAGTCAGTGGGGTCCAAAACTGCACTGGACCACATTTACTTTATTATATTGAAAGAAAATAAAAATCCACAGAGACATTTTTCAAATATTGTTTTGTGTGTGTGTGTGTGTGTCCATGTGTGTGTGTTCCACAGAAGAAAAAAAAGTCAAACAGGTTTGAAATGTCATGACGGTGAGTAAATGATGCAAAAATTGCATTTTTATGTGTCTCTTTAAAGAAAAAAAGAGTGCCTTTCCACATTATTTATCATATAAACAATTACTTTAAAGTGTCCCAGGTGCAGAACACAGCATATCAGTCTGTGAAACAAACCGTGAATGTCCATTTTTGTGTGTGTGTGTGTGTGTGTGTGTGGTTTGTTTTTCAGCAAAAATATCCATGCAGATGAAACGGTTATCTCTTCAAATATGCCATATTATTTCTAAATTGTCTGACTAAGATTTTAAAAGAGGTTCAGATTCAAAACAGAAATTAAAAAGAGCTTCTTTGTAAAGCGCTTCTTACAAAAACAAAACCATTGCACAATGTATTTAGTTAATATGCTGCTGGAGCAATGGAGCAAATCAACTTCATGGCTAAAGCGGCAATTATGGGTTGCTTTAGAGTTAATCCCTGTTGGTCACGTTGTCTGTACGCTGTAGGATATCAGGACAATCTACTGACCAGTTAAATTAAAGCCCTTTGATCTCACACTTCTACTCTCTCGCAGCAAGTGACCTATTGGTGACTCTAATTCAGGTAAACAAACAGTCAACTGAACTTAAGGTGACACCAAACAAAGCAGAGCTCCAGTCAAAACAAGGGCCAATATTTACGCACAAGTAACTCATGAACGATATTCATCATAGACATACCGGTGAGGAGACACATTTCTATTTAAAATACGCACATAAGTTCAAGGCCCTCCAGTTTTCTAGATAAAACACAGAGAGGTATGAGAAGTGTGAACTCACTGAATGTATCTCTTCAGCTCTTGCCCACTGCACATCGACCAGTGGTAGCGGTGGAAGGCTGCTTGCACCAGAGGGGCCATGACACTACCCATGGCTGTTTCGTCACCGCAGCGGTTGCCCTGACCGTCATGCTCCATTCCCAGCCTACAGACAAGTCATGATTATGGTAAGCAGGAACATTTGAGTGCAGCAGTGGCCAGAAGTAACATTTTCTACTCCAATTAGCATAGTTATATATCTATATAAGAGATGCACCTCCGGCGCTTCCCAACTTTATTACTGGGTATGAAATTACAATATGACACTGTGACCTAACCAGGCGAGACACAACAAAGCAATGTAAGCTTGTTTTTAATGTTTATCTAAATCTTTTGGCTAACTAACATTGACATTTTGCCAGTAATTTTGGTCATTTTTGCAGCACTGGAGCAGGTGGCCCTGCTCACAATGAATCTGATTGGGCTCCACATGTATATTCAACATCAAACAAGGATGATCCTAGAAGAGATGCTGAAAAAAAGTCATTTATGTTCATCAAAGCTACATTTATTTTATCAAAATACAGTAAAAACAGTAATACTGTAAAATATTATTGGAATTTAAAAAAAAAAACATTTCATATTTTAAGAGCTGGATTTTCAGCAGCCATTATTCCAGTCTTCAGTGTCACATAATTCTTCAGAGATCATTCTAACATACTCAATCGCTGCTCAAGAAGAATTTCCTATTCGATGTTTATGTGCTGCTTAATATGTCACATTTAACTGCATTTATTTAAAATAGTAAAGATTTTTACATTGTTATGAAACATTTCTGTCATTTTAAATCAATTTAATGCAACCTTAAAGGATTAGGTCACCTCCAGAATAAAAATTTCCTTGTAATTTAATCACCCCCATGTCATCCAAGATGTTCTTCAAGATGGTATTCCTTTCTTCAGTCTAAAAGAAATTAGTTTTTTTGAGGAAAACATTCCAATAATTTTCTCCATATAGTGGACATCAATGGGGCTCAACAGTTTTAAGGTCCAAACTGCAGTTTCAATGGATTCTAGTTCTAGATGAACCCAGCTAAGGAATAAGAGTCTTGTGTAGTGGAACAATCGATCATCATTTTCTCAAAACAAAAAAAACAAACAAAAAAAAAGGTAACACTTTAGAATAGGGAATACTTATTCACTATTAACTACAACTTTTCCCTCAATAAATTCCTAATTTGCTGCTTATTAATACTGAGTAAGGTAGTTGTTAAATTTAGGTATTGGGTAGGTTTAGGCATGTAGAATAAGGTCATGTAGAATAAGGCATTAATATGTGCTTAATTAGTACTAATAAATGGCTAATATTCTAGTAATATGCATGCTAATAAGCAACTAATTAAGAAACCGTAAAATAAAGTGTTACCAAAAAAAAAGCTCTGCAAGACGCAAACATGCAAAATGAGCATTTGAGGTTAAAAAGTATATATATATATATATATATATATATATATATATATATATATATATATACACACACTGGAGATCAAAATTAGAGAACAATTTATAAATAATTGAACAATTCTGAAATAATGTCATCTTCACTGCTCAACAGTTGAAGGAGTTTTTGTCCTGTCTACACCATGCTACCAGAACACCTTTTCCACAAAACAACTAAGGCATTTAAAAAAAAACATTATTTTGTGGAAAACACACTGATCAAAATTAGAGAACAACAATGACTGTAGCATGGAAAAAGATTACAAAGAATTTTCTGAAGGTTACAACAGTCAGCAATTAGTAGGAAGAGTACAGGCCTCTGCTCTGAATGACTTCAGCACATCTGCGGCCACAGGACAGCACTAGTCTCTCACACTGCTCTGGTGTGATTTTGGTCCACTCTTCTTCCAGTCTCCTCCACAGTTCGGTGACTGTAGTGGGTTTCTTGGCCATAACTTTGTTGCCAAGAATTTTCCAGAGGTTCTCTATTGGGTTGAGATCAGGACTCTGGGCAGGCCATGTCATTATTTCAATGTTTTCAGTTTCAAGGAACTGCTTTACCCGTTTTGCTGTGTGACATGGAGCGTTGTCCTGCATGAACACTGCGGGCTGATTGGGTGATGAACGCAGGGAAGGAACCATATGTTGTTGAAGAAGGTTCTGATAAACATTTGCATTCACTCTGCCATGTAGCTGTATAAGAGGCCCAACTCCTGCTGCAGAAAATATGCCCCAAACCATGACACTTCCTCCTCCAATTTTTACTGACTTCTTTACACACTTTGGGTCCAGTCTTTCTCCAGTTTGTTGCCGAACATAATGTTTCCCATCGGACCCAAATAAATTAAACTTGCTTTCATCACTGAAGTGAACTTTGGACCAGTTCTCCTCTGTCCACACAACATGCTCCTCAGCAAAGCTTAGTCTAGCCTTTTGATTATTTCTGCTAATGAGAGGTTTGGTCACTGCAGAGTGGGCTTTCAGTCCAAATGCTCTTAAACGTCGAGACACTGTATGACGAGACAGATCCTTACCCTGTTCAGCGCTGAACTGGTGAGCAATTCCAGCTGCAGTGTGGAAACGATTGCCCATTGAGATCCTCCGCAGTATCCTGTCCTCTCTTGTATTTGTCTTCCGTGGACGACCAGCCTTCTTTGGGGACTTGAATGAGTTTGTGATGTTGTAAAGATCCAATATTCTTGAAATCACAGATTTGGAATGACCAACTTGTCTTGATATGGCTGATAGGGTCATCCCTTTGGCCTTCATCTGGACAACCTGCTGCCGGAGTCTTTCAGTCACTTTAGAACGGCCCACCATCTTGCAGAGTCAGTGAAACTGGAAGTTAGGCTGCCAGTTAAATAGGGGTTGACAGATAATCAAGGAAATCAGCACCAGGTGCCAGATTAACACCAATAACTGGGAGGTATCTGAAAGTGTTCTCTAATTTTGATCAGTGTGTTTTCTGCAAAATAATGTTTTTTGTTGAAATGCCTTAGTTATTTTGTGGAAAAGGTGTTCTGGTAGCATGGTATAGACAGAACAAAAACTCCTTCAACTGTTGAGCAGTGAAGATGACATTATTTCAGAATTGTTCAATTGTTAATAAATTGTTCTCTAATTTTGATCTCCAGTGTATATATATATATATATTTTTATATATACACACACACACACACACACACATATATATATATATATATATATATATATATATATTTTTTTTTTTAAGAAAATGGCTGATTTTTTTGCTAGAAAAGATTCCTTGGTTGGGATTGTGTAGAGTCCTTTGAAGGTGCACTGAAGTCCACTATATGGAGAAAAATCCTGTTTTTCTCAAAAACCTTAATTTCTTTTTGCCTGAAGAAAGAAAGGCATGAACATCTTGGATGACATGGGGGTGAGTACATTCTATAAGCGAACTAATCCTTTAAATGATGTCTTTTAAAACTACCTACTGACTATACAATACAATAATGATGGTTTACTAGTCTTTGTCTGGTGCGCAATGAAAACTGGATTTGAAAGAAAGAGATAAACAGATAGAGACAGAGCATTTGAAAGGGGAAATTCTTGACAATAGTTTCAATATGGAGAAGATGATAAGGAGGTTGACTCCATGACTAATCTCTGTGTAGGTGGTGAGTTTTTCTAAAATCCTTTTGAATGTTAGATGCCTACAGACTTTAAGCAACTGTTGTCAAAAGAGGAATTGAAATCCACAAATGGGACCTGGCAAGGCTGATTAGCCTTGCTAAAACAGTAGCCAAGGACTCTTCAGCATGAGCTCAAAAATCAACATGAGGGATGTTTTAAACAACACATGACACTGACTTTATATCAAGAAGGATGGTAAGGACAAACTATTATCTATTATGTATTCTGACATCTTTCTCTATTATTTTTTATCCACAAAAAATAAGCAAGTTCACTTGCATAAGACATTTTTATGTTCATTGTGTTACTCTGAATAGAGTCTTCACCTTGAGAGCATTACAGACATTAACTATGTCAATTTATCTGAAAACATGCATTCTTTGTGGAAATAAAATGAGAAACCATAAAACATCAACTGGAGTGACATAAAACACTTTATAATCTGAAAAGGCTGAATAGCACCTGGTCACGTTTAAAAACCTACACGTGTCCTGTCTCATGGGCTACAACAAAGGCAGAAGAGAAGCCGTCTTCATGATTGAGGGTGCAGCTGCGGACAGGGTGGCACATCCCGGTGACAGGGGCATATCCTGAGAGTGAGTGAGTGACAGAGACAGACAGAGAGGATGAAACAGTTACTAGGGTTTATTTATTTTGTCATAACTTGCCCAGTGAGTCTACATTCTGACAGCTTGCTGCTTGGTGTAATTGTAATACTTTGAGCAGAGTGATGCTGACAACTCTGCAAAGAGCTGTCCATCAGAATTAGATTATTTTTTATTTTTTGGTTTCTTTCATTTGTTTTAGACTGTTCTCTGGAGTTATGACATGTAATGGCCCTGTAAAGCGTGACATATAAAATAGTAGTCTGAAAAAATGTTTTTCTTATTTTATTTTATTTTTTTGTTTTGTTTTGTTTTAATGAAACAGTTTACAGAAACTTGACAATGTGAATAAATGAATGAATAAATAACTAAATTAATTTAAAAAGATCATATCTGATACTTCAGTCTTTTATAGTTTTTAAAGTATGATTTGGGAGAATATGGAGCTTATACCCAAGCAGATAATTAACTATTTTATTTTTAATAATTGCCCATATAAACATCAACTGCCACTCTATAGCTCCCAATAATATGTCTCAAATACTTAAATCACTACTTGTTTTCTTTTTATTTATTAATTTAATTTAAAGGATTAGTTCACTTTCAGAACAAAAATACAGAGTACAGATAATTTACTCACACCTTGTCATCCAATATATTCATGTCTTTCTTTCTTCAGTCTTAAAGACTGTCCCCAAGTTTAAACTTCCATAATGCAGTTTAAATGCAGCTTCAAAGGGCTCTAAACGATCACAGCCGAAGAAGAAGGGTCTTATCTAGCAAAACAATCAGTCATTTTCAAAACAAATTGACAATTGATATACTTTTTAACCTCAAACGTTCATCTTGTCTCATGACAAGTTAGACATACCCTAACTGTATTGACCCGGATCACAGACTACGCATATGCATCGCAGAGACGAGACAAGACGAGCATTTGAGATTGAAAAGTATATAAATTGTCAATTTGTTTTGAAAATAACCAATCGTTTCGCTAGATAAGACCCTTCTTCATTGGCTGGGATTGTTTAGAGCCCTTTAAACTGGAACATTTTGGAAGTTCAAACTTGGGGGCACCATAGAAGTACATTATATGTAGAGAAATCCTGAAATGTTTTCCTCAAAAAAAAAAACAACAACATAATTTCTTCACAACTGAAGAAAGATAGACATGAATATCTTGGATGACAAGGGGGTGAGTACATTATCTGTAAATTTTTGTTCTGAAAGTGAACTAATCCTTTAATTTCCTTTTTTTATATTTTATATTTTTATTGTGGAGGCAAAACATAACGCAATGCAATTAAGTGATGATTGAGAGATGTACAAATAAACTTGTACAAAATTTCTCAAATGCTTGATATATCATATCTGACGCTTACACTTACATAGCATGATTTTTCTAGAAAATTATCTATGGATAACAAGTAAGCCTAAATTACTTCAATCCAGTTTTTCTTCAAATATTACTAACACTATAAAATGCATTTTCAGGATATGTGTACCACAACGTGACAATTTTAAAATTATACTAAAAGGCATTTTACTTGCTAAAAAAGTATAAACTATCACTTAGATGGCAGAAGGCATGTAGTAGATTGTGTTAACAGGTTTTTGTTCAGTAGACTTTTTAGGATTAACAATTCAAATCCATATTTGCAACACCATTATTAGTGGGGGAGAGAAGCGTATGTGTCAGTGTGTGCCAAAACAATGTGACCTGCCATCTGTCATTACACCATATTTCACTGTGTTGAACAAAGACAGACACTTTGTTCCAGTATAATACAGTGAAATGTGCAATTGTTCTAACCTACTCACAATCTGGCATGCAGTCAAAAACACTGAATGACAAACAAGTGCCAATCAAACATATAAATATATAAAATTCAGATCAAATCCAAAAGTTTCAGAGTTTGTAAAAGGACTTTTTTTCTTGTTAATGGCAGCTGTTGTGCAAAGTCATCTGGATAATTGCGCCGGTTTTTAAGTGACTGCATGGGGGAGCATAATGTCACAAAAATATTAACATGTAACGCATTAACATTCCCCATAGCAGGATTTATATATTCATCACAAAGTAAACACTGATGCTTTATGAATTTTGCTTTTTGTGTTTAAACATTCCAAACAATAGACACTATCACAAAATCTGTAAAGGTTTCACTGGTTATAATGGGCTCTGTATTGGTTTTAACTGTAATTGCAATGAACACTGTGGGCTTCTAGTTCACCTTCTATTGGTGGCTTGTCAAAATCACAAAATCCTAATGGAATATGTCCCGAAACACACTACAGAAAACCATTTTTAATGGTTTTAATGGTTAAAAGATGGTTTGTAATGGTATTTGTAGTGGAAACCATTATAATTTCTGTGATGATTTCTGTTGTTGTTTTTTCAGCGAGGCAGAAACACTGGCTGAACAAAAGGCCTGAGTTTGGGACCTGTCTGACCAATTCACTTATCACTGCAAGTACACAATTTACCCTACAAATTACCCAAAAATGAAAACTGCCTCTTGTCATTCTAAACTTGCATGACTCCTGTGGAACATACTCTCAAAAACGCTAGAGTTTAAACAGAAAAAAGACATTCTTCTTTAATGTTCCACAGAATAATAATTTAAACAAGTTTGGAAAGTCCAAAAGTCCAAAACTAAAACTATAAAATTTTTCAAAAAGTGATAGTGTTTCAATGCTCAAGTGGCACTGAAAAATGCATTATAATTCAAAGCAAGCAGCAAAAAAATCTTCTCTTAGCACGGTATTCAATGAGAAACAGTATTGTGACTGGTATCAGGCCACAGGGACTTTAGCTATGTTTGTTCAGTCACAAGCACCATGCACCGCTAAGAATGAAACAATCCTTTGATGCAAGCCTACAAAACCGTGACAGATGCTTGACTGAAGATCCCAGCTCTGAAGCTACATTCATATCTAGTGTCAATAAGCCAATAAAGCACATCGGCTCTGATTAGCTCAATATCGCCACTGCCAGACACTGAATGCGCTGCAGGTAGATGGAGAGGCCAAAGAGCTCTTCTCGGATGATTAACGAGGGCCGTGAGTACATACAGTGACATGATAAGGGAAATGTGAGAGTAGCAGTGACAGCATAAACACTTCATGCTGAGATCAGTGCTCTTCTCAGGAAAAGCTTGAGTTTTCCTGTCAGCTTGAATAGATGTTAAATGTGCACTGTGTGAACTTTGTCAGTGCTGAAGGAGATATGCTGTGAGAGGACTGCTGCTTCAGCGGCCGCCTCCAGCCTTAGACAACAAAATCCCTTTTTCCTATGTGCTTATGTAAGTGCGCTTTCATGTCTCTGCTATCCTATGCTGTGAACCTCTTTACACATCCACAATCTGTCTAAAGAAGAGCTTGTACACCAAGCAGCATTCTGTCAGGCTGGTATTTCTTACAGCATTGATGAGGTGCTGACAGAATCCCGTGGGGACTGCGAGGGAGTATTAGCGAGAGAGAGAGAGACAGCGAGAGAAAGACTGACCTTTTTCACAGTACAAACATATTTAAGATGTTTTGTGTGTGGAAAATGTTACAGGACATGACAGGGTTGAAAACGTTTGAAAGGCATGTCAAAGACCAAAGGTCAAACCTTGCATGCCGGTGGGGCCGAAACCTTGCCGGGTCAAGAAGATGGCATGGTCGTGATGCTCCGAGTGCTCTGGATCCTCTTTCTGTTGGATGACTGCCCAGCGGCACACGTTTTCCAGGCTCCGTGAAGGGTTGCCACCCTCAATGAGACTGATGGACTGAGAAAAAGATTAGAGACTCATTAGGGGACACTTTCAGCATTCATTAGTCTATAAAACACCCTTAAACTGACGCACATCTATCACTGAGGGTTTGTTTATTTAACGTCTCCAAAAACAAGAATATAAGAAATAACTTTTTCTTAGAATTGCGAGTTATAAAGTCCACATTTAAAGGATTAGTTCACTTTCTGAACAAAAATTTACAGATACTGTACTCACCCCCTTGACATCCAAGAAGTTCATGTCTCAGTCGTAAAGAATTTTTTTTTTTTTTTTTTGAGGAAAACATTTCAGGATTTCTCTCCATATAATGGACTTCTATGGTGCCCCCAAGTTTGAACTTCCAAAATGCAGTTTAAATCCAGCTTCAAAGGGCTCTAAATGTTCCCAGACGATGAAGAAGAGTTTTATCTAGCGAAACGAAACAAATTGACAATTTATGTTGAAAAACTCCCATCTCGTTTTCTTCCCCAACTTCAAAATTGTCCTACATCGCTGCAGAAGTACCAACCCAGTGTTTACAAAGTGAACATACAAAGATCAAACGTTCTTTACAAAAAAAAGGTAAAACAGCAATTTTGGATTATTCTGAAGTTGAAGACGAAAACAAGATGGGAGTTTTTCGAAATACCCTAACTATTGATCTGGATCACACAGACTACGCATATGTATTGCAGAGATGAGACAAGACCAGCATTTGAGGTTAAAAAGTATAGAAATTGTCAATTTGTTTAGAAAATAATCGATCGTTTTACTAGATAAGACTCGGCTGGGATCGTTTAGAGCCCCTTAAAGCTGGATTTAAACCGCATTTTGGAAGTTCAAACTTGGGGGCACCATAGAAGTCCATTATATGGAGAGAAATCCTGAAATGTTTTCCTTGAAAAACATAATTTCTTTTTACGACTAAAGAAAGAAAGACATGAACATCTTGGATGACAAGGGGGTGAGTACATTATCTGTACATTTTTGTTCTGAAAATGAACTAATCCTTTAAGGGGAAAAAAGGCTTACATGTTCTCAAAATTGAGTTTTTCCTCACAATTCTGACTTTCTTCTTTCAGACAAATACAGTCGGAGTTGTTTTAAAATGTATAATGGCTCTTCCAAGCTTTATAATGGTGGTGGATAGTGGCTGTTATTTTGAAGCTCCAAAAAGCGCATATGTCTGTCTTAAAACTAACCCATACACCTCCGGGGAGTATGTCTTCTGAAGCAGATTCATGGGTTTTTGTAACAAAAATATTTCTATTTTTAAAATTATAACTCAAATCACTAACTTCCAGCAATGGCTGTATGCGTGTTTGCGAGAGAGTCAAGTTCCTGGTCGGTGTAACGTTACTCTGGTTCAAACAAATAAGGCTGTGCAAAAAACTCAAGCTCTTCGTCTCTTATACTGAAATCCGCTAACATTTTTTTTTTTACTTCTCATTTTCGCCTTTTAATTTGTTACCGGTGTTTAGCATTGTTCTATCCTCATTTGTTTATTCTCACCTGAGCTTACACTACGAATGCGGCTTATGTCATACGTCGAGTCAGAGGTCAACAAAGAAGCCGGAACTCAACTCTCTTTTTATAATTTTAAAAATAGAAATATTTTTGTTACAAAAATCCATGGATCCACTTCAAAAGACATGCGTTAACCCCCTGGGGCATATGGGTTAGTTTTACAATGGATACATGTGCTTTTGGGGGCTTCAAAGTAACAGCCACTATCCACCACCATTATAAAGCTTGGAAGAGCCAGGATACATTTTAAAACAACTGAATAAAAATTACATAAAATATTATATCATTAAAAAAAATCCTATTAAAAATATGATAAGACATGTTAAGGTTTATTAAGGAATTTTTAATAGAGACATTTAGTAGTAATTTACCTTAGCATATCCAAGCATGATCATCCTTACAAGCACAACATTAATGTGCACTCCCAATGAATCATCATGGTAGATCTCATTCACCTGCAAAGACATGATAACAAAAGTGCATTATTATCACAGAAACTCTAAATGACAACAAAACAATGATCCTGCCATAAAAGGGAAAAAGGATATCAGGCAAGTTGCGTCATCCTCCACCTAGTCATCTATAACAGCTACTGATTTTATCAACTCCAGGGACTGCAGAAAACAAATAATGCTGCTTCATCTCATTTCTAAACCCTCTGCATGACTGACAACAAGCAAGAGAGAGCAAAGCTTTTTCTACAACAGCATCAAGATAAAGAGAACACAAGGAAATGGGATCTCAGACCCGTAAGAGTGCCTTTCTAAGGCATAGAAGGCGTTTTTAGACAGGTTTTGGGGCTACGGTTGGCGTGGAAAAGCCTGTGAAAGGTTGGTAAATGAAAAGGACCCAGTGTTGAGCTGGTCATACAGAGGCCTTTTAAAGGTTCAGATGTTTTTTCTTCCCCACCTAGCTAAGAGGCTGCTGTGTGGGGTGCTGCGTTTTAGAGGCACAGTTTTGCTGGTTGAATGCAGGGTGTAGTGCCGTACCAAATGACTACATCCTAAATGGTACGAATGTTTCATAAAAACTTTCTAGAGCTATTTTAAAAAAAAAAAAAAACTGGCCACACATAACAGCAAGTCACCCATGTTTTTACATATACCCAGTATATACAGTTGAAGTCAAAAGTTTACATAGACCTTGCAGAAAATGCATGTTATTTTTTTATTTAGTACTGACCTGAATAAGATATTTCACTAAAAAGATGTGTACATACAGTCCACAAGAGAAAATAATAGCTGAAGTGATAAAAAAATGACCCTGTTTAAAAGTTTACATACACTTGATTCTTAATGCTATGTTGTTACCTGAATGATCCACAGCTGTTTTTTTTTTGTTTTGTTTTTTTTTTTGTTTAGTGATAATGACATGAATAGCCTGTTTGACCTGAGCAGTTAAACTGCCCTCTGTTCTTCAGAAAAATCATTCAAGTCACACAAATTGTTTGGTTTTTCAGCATTTGAACCCTTTCCAACAATGACTGTAGGATTCTGAGATCCATCTTTTCACACTGAGGAGAACTGAGGGGCTCATACGCAACTATTCTAGAAGGTTCATACGCTCACTGATGCAATAAGAGCTTGGGGGTAAAGACTTTTTATAACAGTTGCATATGAGTCCCTTAGTTATCCTCAGTGTGAAAAGATGGATATCAAAATCATAAAGCCATTGTTGGAAAGGGCTCAAATACACAAAAATGCTGAAAAACCAAAGAATCTGTGGGACCTAAAGGACTTTTCTGAATAACATCAGGCAGCTTAACTGTTCAGGACAAACAATGGACTCATGAACAACTATCACTAAAAAAAAAAAATCAAGAGTATGTAAACTTTTGAACAGGGTAATTTTTTATAAATTCATCAATCATTTTCCCTTGTGGACTATATATATAAATGTCTTTTATGTGAAATATCTTATTCAGGTCAGTACTAAATAAGAAATAACATGCATTTTGCATGATCCCTCTTATTTTTTTAAATAATTAACATTTTGCAAATTCTGCAAGGTATATGTAAACTTTTGACCTAAACTGTATGCTTTACGCCAATTAATCTGTACAATTTAATAGACCACCACAAAGTTTTGGAGATTACAGCAAATAATATGATTCTATAACAATTAACTGATATAATAATTACACATTTTGAAGACCAACTAATCCAGTTAAACAGTTTGTAGCATATGATTCTGTAAACAAAAAGTTCAAATCTTCTGTGCAGGCAGAGGGGAGACAACTGTGGTGGATCTGAATGCACATCTGTGTTCAATTTGTAAAGAGCATGAACAATCAGAGACAGCATTATGTCCAGACATGCTGGAGATCTGCCATATGGTCACTTTGTTCTGCCATACAGCACTGGAAAAAAAAAAATCACACCATTTTGAATAATGATAATAATAATAATAATAATAATAATAATAATAATAATATTAATAATAATAATAACAACAACAACAACACAATTTTAGATTTGACATATGTATGTACTTTTTGCACACTGTTCCCTAAAGTCCCTAAAGCACACATGAAAAAGAAGTATAATAAACTCTTAAGTGTATTACAACATTTTGTCCTGACAGTTTCCACCCACAAATCATTTTGCATGCAAAATGTACTGCAAACATGTTTTACACAAAACTTTATCACCCCAAACCTTGCAGAGGCTGTCAGGTCTGCCACAAACTCTTCACTCGGGAGGGAAAAGGTGAGAAAAACCAATTATGTTGCCAAAAAAACTGTATACTTTATATGCATGTTTGGACAGCTTTTAAAAGAAGGGGAGGGGCAGAGAAAGAAAAACTATGCCTCAGCAGATCTGTGCTGCTGTAGTGATATGTTGTAGGGAGCAGCAAAAAACGTACCCGTGCGAATGATTAAATTGTTCACTGGCATATGAACACAGATTGCCTCAACGCCGCTCAGGACGCAGAGGACAGTAAGTCTCTTACCAACTGCCCCCTCTCTTCTTCCCAGCTGTCTTATGCAATTAAACAGAAGCTCTGTCTGATGCAGAAAATCATACTCTTCAGGCAACAGGGTTTTAAATAAGCATGCAAGGGGCCTAATCAAAGAAAGTTATAGCAACATTGCATTTTTATACAGAACTCGTTACATTCTAAAAGCTCAAACCCACTCCAGTTTATGAAGGAAAAATCATTGTGCACGCAGAAAAAGGTTATTAAATGGGTATATTTTTTTTTTCTCTCAAACCCATAAGAGTGGCTCTCAGAAGCATAGAAGGCATTTTTAAACAGGTCTTTGGGCTACAGCTGGCATGCAAAAATAATAAATAAATAATAAAAAAGTTCATACATAAATAAATGTAAACAAATAAATAAATAACACTGAATTTATTTATTTATATATCGTTTATGTATCTCGGGCGAACCTTTATGGTAATATCTATATGTGCAGGTACTGTATATAAAACATCCAATATTACTGACATCAGGGCAAAAAGTCGTGTACTTATGAATGAAAGGAGAAGGGAATTGTGGGTACTATCGACGGGCCAATCATCAGTCAGGGTTCATCAAACATTAGAGTGCACATATCATCAATGTACTAGTGAACAGGGCAGCAGGGACACCTACTGGAGGAAGAACTTCTGAAATTTAAACTTTACTAGTGTAACTTTAAGTGCATATTCATACTGTAACAATATTGTATCTATTGTATCCTCAAAATAATACCCCCTAACATTTTGTCTGTGTCTTGCTGTGTGCCACATTAAGAAGACAAAGCAAAGAAATACCTCAACAAAAGAAAGTAGAGCATTTCTTTATATGTAGTTGAGATTAATTCTTGCAAATTGTTCAAGCAAAACTAAGGGTTGGTTGCACTTGATCCTGTAATCAATAGAAGGGCAACATGAAAGGAGATTAAACGATTGTGAGTGTCTACAGCTGAAGCACATAGTCTGGTATAGCATGCTAAATCTCTAAAGCATGACGAGTGATGCTATTATCTACACAGATTACCCAAAGCATCTGTGGTCATGTTTTATAACTCTCCTTAGAACATCACCATTTGCAAAACGAATAATATGTCAATCTTGTAAAGATAATGGGGTGCTCTGTTTTAACATAGGAGATTAAATTTTTGTCTTGTCCTAGCCTAAGAATGTGTGTTACCTCCCACAACAGAAAATGTCGAAGACATGACCACATCTGGACAATTTTATGCCTCATACGAGGTCAGTCTCCTTGCAGGTGCAGCTTAATGACATATTTGCGTATAAGCAAACATTCACTGCTGCCATCCACTTGGAGTAGTCTGGCAGAGGGGTGTTTTGTCATCAGTAATTGTCTTGAAATGAATTCCTAAAATAAAGGACACTTAGGCACCTGTGCCTTCCATTTACGTGCGTGTCAGAGGACTGAATCAGGAGGAGAGGCAATACGTTTTATGAGGAGGAAAATAATTGATTGCTCAATAATAAAGATGGCCCGACGGTTGAAGAGTTTGAGGACAGTTGAGGGGATTTGAGGGACTTAAATCTAGCAGTCTGAATGTGCTAAAATTTGGGTAATTTGTTTTCTTGGTGTTTCATAAAACAATTTTGACTTTTTTTAAAGATTAATAATATTGTCAATAATAATAATATTAAAACTAATATTATTAATACACCCTGTTTTATGCTTTCACTGGCCCCATCAAAGGGAAAAGAGTAAAAATGTATATAGATTATTTCTATTATTTTATACATAATATTGTAAATATATATTATTAGGGCTGGGTATTGTTTCAAAAGTCACGTTTTGATCTATCAGGCAGACAAGATGCAAATAAGTAATAAGATTGTAAAATATACATGAGAGTCAGCTGGAACTACATTATAATCAGGGACTAAAATAGGCAATTTGGCTACTGAATTTTTAAGTTACCAGCCATTCATAACTTTTACTAGCAAAAAAATACATAAACAAATCAATAGCTTGAGGCTGTCTACACTGGACGTGACAAAGTGACCGTTGCACATCATTTTGTGTCAATACTAGGAGTGTGCGATATTGACAAAAAAATAATATCTCAATATTTTCTGGGATTTTATTGATAAAGATATTTTTTGCTGAGTGTGTTATTGTGCTGATATCTTAAGGACTACCGTGTACAGCTGACTCCTAAAGTTTTTGATATTATTCATATTCTGTGTTGTCAGTTCACAGCAGTGATAGAAATGAATCTTTTTCAACGTGTTTAAATTGATTTTTAATTTTTAAGGGTGTTACTAAACAAATTAAATCACTTTCAACAAAATTCATCTTTGCAGAAGTTGCATATAAGGTGGCATTTAGAAGTATCTACATGTTAATGCAGCTTAGAGGGACATGGAAAGCTTTAACCTGCAGTTACAAATGCATAAATAATGTTTTGATATTTTGATATTAGCATACAACGTTGAATATTGCTATTTGAAATTATTTAAAAAATTAAAAGATACTTTAAATGTGAAATTAAAACCGCCATTAAGCAATTGATCCGAATCATTTAAACGGTTGATTCATTTAGGAATTAATGAAACACCATCATATCACATGTTGCCCAGAGACGCAAACCATTCTGTGGCTGTGTTTGAAATGATTTTTGTAGGCAAAATAGAGCAAAAACAGGCAATATGGTGTCTAAAATGTAAGTCTCTCAATATTAGCTTATTATTAAACTACTGTATAAAATCATTATCACATTTGTAGCCATGCTGTTTTTCTAAGAAAAAAATTTCACTCTCTGTGTGACACTGACTATATGAAATGATATAAATATATACATTTTCTGCCACCTAATCTTGAATTATGTGATCATCCTCAATGCACATTAATAGACTGAACCATGCAGAAAGAACGCACTCTAAATGCGTACGTGCACTAAGTCTAACCATGATTTCATGGTATGCGTGCACTCTGTAAGTCAGTTTTGTTTAGTTTTTGCAATACACTTGATAAGGCCATGATGTCTCACCAGTTCAGTATTTGCACTAAATCTGCACAGAGTTGCATGAACTTCCCCAAGAAATTACGAGTGAACATAATTAACCAGCCAAATAAAAAAAACAGCAGGTGTTCATTTCAAACCCTCATTATAATATTGGGAGTTATAATGAACTTATTTTTATACAAATACTAACTTCACAATAACGATTATAATTAGTTTTTAGAAAATTAAACATTAAAATGGCGATTACAATTTATTCAAACATAAATTAAACACTGAAAAAACAGTAAGAATTATAGTGAATATGTTATATGGTGCATATATTTAGCAAAATGCTCCTCTCTAGAGTTCCTTTTTTCTAGCAGACTAATGAGTTTATGGTCACCAAATATGTTTTTTTTTTTCCTGATGTAAATGTGACGTTATGTAACTCTGTGTTTCCCAACCTTTTTTCTCCCACGGCAGTTTTGATAAGTAAATAATCCCAAGGCACACCACTAAGCATTAAAAAAAAGAGAATTTTCTGAAATTCATGCTCAAATGGAGTTAACAAGGTTTTTGATGAGCGAATGACAGAAAGCTGTGTTTTAAATTAAGCACATTACATTTTTTTTTATTAATTTACACTTTATAAAGTTTATTGTAGCTCTCTGGGCGCTCAGTTTTTCTTGTTGTTTAATGCATTTGGCCAAAATCTCATCATTTAAAAAAATGAACTGCTATGCACAGGATATTTAAAATGTACAAAAGTATATTGGCTACAATATTGGTTAAATATTTGTAAAACCCACAAACAGACATAATGATGACCAAACGCACTGATTTAAAATGATAAAAACTTAATATAGTAGAGACAGAAGGTTTCTGATGATTTTCCACGGCACACCCGACAACCTGTCATGGCACACTAGTGGTTGGGAAACAGTGATGTAACTTATTGTTTACAAGCTGTTATATTGATGTATTTCACGGTTAAAACACTGATTGAGTGATTACATGAGACAGGATATGGATTTCGGTAAGTGGTACTCTTTCTTTTAACATGCCTTAAGATGTTCATTCATGATTATGCAAAATAAGACTTCCACTGATGTATGGTTTGTTAGGATAGGACAATATTTGGCCGAGATACAACTATTTGAAAATCTAGAATTTGAGGGTGCAAAAAATAAAAAAAAATCGCCTTTAAAGTTGTCCAAATGAAGTTCTTAGCAATGCATATTACTTAATCAAAAATTAAGCTTTTTTACAGCAGGAAATTTACAAAATATCTTCATGGAACATGATCTTTACTTAATATCCTAATGATTTTTGGCATAAAAGAAAAATCGATCATTTTGACCCATACAATGTATTTTTGGCTATTGCTACAAATATACCCGTGCTACTTAAGACTGGTTTTGTGGCCCAGGGACACATATAAATTAATATTGCAAATAATATTGTAAAACTGCTGAGTCCTGCTAAGGACGATAGAATACTCACAATGTTCATGAGGGTGAGGAGATAGTTCTGCACATGCTCTTTCCCATGGAAACGGACAACAGTATCATCTACTCCAAGCAGCACTTCAATGTTGTAGTCGTCATCACCAGCGTGTCTCCGTCTCCTGACCGTCCGGTTGACTTGTTTAGCAATGTTGTCCAGCACCCTTGGTGCATCCAATTCAGGTTCTGCAAGATAAAAATGATTAGTCTCAAGACAGCACCTTATCATCATTATTTGGCAACGACGGCAACACAAAAAGTCCTCTCTGAATTACGATGAACTAGCGTCTTGCAGGTTTTTTTTCACAGAGTGCAAGTGGATGCCAGCCAAGAACAACAGCAATCCTAACAAGGACTCTTCATGATCCAACATCAATCCAGGCTATAAACCAATGTCTTTTTTAAACGCTGATGCTAAAATAAATATTTCAAACATCTTGCTCTCTGGCTGGCTCTGGTCTACAGTGTGGGGATTGTGAGGAACATTCCTCGGGTCCTACATCCCGTCATGACACACGCATTCTTGTGTGGCCCAGCTCCCAGAAGAGTAAACACCGTCTCTAAAGTTCCACTTCAAAAAGCACAGGGCTTCCCCTCACGCTCAGACGTGCCGTGTGTCCCTTGCAGGTTCCCCGGTCCACAGTGTCTCCATGTGCACCCTCATTCTCCTGAGGGGCTGCCATTCACAAATGGCAAAGTGAGGATAGCACACACATGGCAAACGTGCCTAACCCGCTGGCTCCAATTCTAAAAATTACTTTTAATGGCAAATAAGACCATCCAGATCACCAGTGGAAATCTACCATGTCTAGACTGCAAAATGGAGCCTCACTGCAGCCAGTGAAAGTGCAAGGTTATTAGCTCTGCAGCCCAAAAAGTGTTAGTCCAAAAATCTTTCAAGGTTTTCCATGTTGAAAGTGTGTGTTACAGCTTCATGAACACAAACATTATTGTAAAGAATGTTGATAACCAAAGTTTGTGTCCATTGACTTCCACTGGATGTACCAAAAAACATTTATCAAAATAATTTCCTGTATGTTCTACAAAAAGAATTACAAAAAAAAAAAAAATTAATACAGATTTGCCATGACATGAGGGTGATCAAATGATCAAATGACAGAATTTTCATTTTTGGGTGAACTATCCCTTATAAATTTAATAAACAAGGAACTGAATGATGCCATTTTTTTTTTGTTTGTTTTTTTTTGGTTACTTCTATTTTACATCCTTGTCCAACGAAACAATGTAAATATTACATGCTATAAAAACAAATATATTTTATGTAAAAAAAAAACTAAAAAAAATAATTAACTTTATTAATTATTGACTAATTTACTTTACAGTTACTGCTAACATAACATAAAAATTGTACATATGTAACATTCATTGTCTAACTACAAATATTTTAGTAGAATGTATATTTTAGTCAGAATTATTGACTAATCGCATAAAGAAGCCATGTACTCTTAACAGCAAAATGCAAAAAATGACTTTATGACATTTACAGATGCAGAATATACCTGAAATGTAAGTTGATTTAGGAAAACAGCATCTTAAACGCATTAACAGCATGAGTAGCTGTTAGAAGCACATGCAGCCTTTTTGTCCGAGTATCTGACAAGGCAAGTCGCTTTAAACTATCCACCTTATCTTTCCTGTAAGAGTCGGCGCGGCCATTTGTAAATTTTATGTCTTGTTTTCGGTGTCATTAATTTCCTGGCACAAAATATCAGATTTTTTGCTCACATCTGACACACATGTAAGCAAAAAGCCGCAAATGTGTATCCGATATCTGGACATTTGACCTACGTCTAGACACACACATCTGATTCCCTTCAGAGCGATACATTTGCCGATGCAAAATATTTTAGATAAGTAAGGAATTGCACATTCAGAAGTTGGTTTTCAACCCCTGCCCCGTGAATTTTATAAATAATACAGCTTCGCTACTAAAAGCTACATTATATTTTTCTCTCTCGCTAATTAATTAAAATTGATTTAAATAAATATCATCTTGGCACTACTTTATTTCACTAAAGAAATCTACCTCTAAGGAGCTGTAACATTACACAAGAACAAATAAAAATAGCCTTTATTTTCCAGGCTTAATCAGTCAGATTAGTCAGATTTTGTGCTGTAAAACATCCATGACAGCTGTTGTCCATGCTAGGAAACATAATGGCCACTCAAAGTGAATTATAAAAAATTTTCCCCCATTCAAAACCCAAGGGTTTACCATGTGCATAGTAAATACTGGCAGTGGTGGGAATAACGGCGTTGGATAAATAAACTGCGTTACTAACGGGCGTTATTTTGTTCAGTAACTAGTAATCAAATGAATTACTGTTTGCCCTGCAACAACATCGTTACCATTACTGACAATAAAATGTGGCGTTCCTATAATTTTTTTAATATACGTAATTATAATGTTATTTTTCAGTTCATCTGAATGGATGTGCAGCGTACCTGTATTTGGCGAACCGTAAACTCTAGCGTGAAGGCACACAACTCGCTGACGCGAATGCAGAAAACGTCATGAACCCAGCAGTTTATTAATCCTTAGTGCGTTTTATATTGTTATTAGTAGTAGAATTCGTAGTAGTTTTATCTTATCAGTTTTATTATTTTTATTTTAGTTTTTTCCCCTTTTTATAGAAACACTAAATTACAAACAACATCTTAAGCACCACCACCAGTCCTAAGTTCAGTCAACATGACAAATGGTTATGCTAATTACTAAAGTTCTGATTATTGAAGTTTAATACTAAATTATCATAATGTCATATTATAATGCTTGACTGACTGATGCTAAGTGTATGTTTTAGAGATTTAAAAAACTGTGCTTTTAAGCTTAATATTATGATAATTGTGTGATAAATTATAATAATTCATAACACAATAATCTCAGTAGTTTCTTACATTGTCCCACAGCAACATTAAAATAGTGTAGATCAGTGTACACTGTTTTATAATAATAATGTATTCTATTTAGTGTTCATTCAATATTGGAGGCATCCAAGTTATTTTTATACAAGTTATATTTTTAAATAAGTCACACAATAGTTACTTTCCCTGGTAATTAGTTACTTTGAACATTATGTAACTCAGTTACTATTTGTGAGAAATAACTAGTAACTATAACTAAGTACTTTTTTTGAAGTAACATGCCCAACACTGGTTACTGGATACCATTCTGTGTGAATGTAAACAGGTGGGACAACAAAAATAAATAAATAAAAAATATTTGGATATTGTGTGTGTGTGTGTGTGTGTGTGTGTGTAAATATATATTTAAATTTAATATAAAGCATGTCTCATGTTTAGGACAAATTGGATTATGCTCTTTCTCGCAGCAGCTCAGTCTGTGTCAAATGCGTTTGCCTTGTATCAAATCACTGAATATTGTTTATAAAAAAAAATATACTGATATATCTTACAAACTCAATATACCACCCAGACTTAATTCTAGGCAAGTTTTGCTAGGTTTTTCCAGGCCCCACAAGGAAAACACAATAAAAGTTTAATAAGCATTATAAAAAATGACTAATAAACATAATGAAAAATGTCAAACGTTTTCTGGTTTAGGAGACAAAAAATGTCATTATCCCAGTATGACAACAACCAAATTCAAAGGAAGGTCCCCACAATGACAAAAAACAAACAAGTGTGTTTGTTTGTGTTCACCTCCGCTAGATCTCATTTCGATTTTTAGCTCGTAAAACACGACCCACGACTGTGGGTTAGCCTTGCCAGCCTCATTCTGAACAATAAAAACTCAGGAGGCTGTAGACTGCTGTGGAGGAGAAATTGGATGCATACATGGCATCTTTTAAAACGATGACACAAAGAAACATTCAGAGCACCTTGGGTGTAACACTTTGGTTTTACATTCTTTTATGCTACTAACATAATTACCACATGACCTTTGCTTATTTCAGAGTGCTGAATATCACATTCATTTTTCTCCCAGAGCAAGAGTCTACTTAAAAGATTAGGAGTTTACATAAAAGCGCAATTTTGCACGATTACATATACAGTGTATTTAATATAAAATTGCACATGCTGTCACGATGAAAGCGCTCTTAGTGGGACAAAATGAAGAAATTGAATTGACAGTACATCCTTTATTATGACGAAATCCGCTTACTCTAACATTATTTGTTAAACAAATTGGGCATGCTAAAACCACCTAGGAGTCCAATTATATTTTTAAACAAGGATATAAAAGGCTTCAATGTGGTGCATCTTGACAGGAGCGGTGTGACTGGATTTCACTTTTTTTTCCCCACGTGTTATCTCGGTTTTGAAAATAGGTCCCTTTGCTCTCCTCACAGAAAACGTGTGTAAGGATTAACGACCATCTCTTTAATGGGTAAAGGTGGTTTTCCTTCCCTGGAAGCATAAACAATTAGCAGGCAACAGCGTGCTAATAACAAACAGCATCCGGATCAAAAGATGCTGCAGGAGGCAGTTTCGGTGGAATTCTTTGACGTGGCGTTCAAGGATAACACCACTAGCTGTGATCTAATGTGCTGGGAGCTACTTTAACTCTTTATTAAGACATAAGAGAAGTCTTGTAAACGAGAACAGCTGAGTTAGCAAACGTCGCCCTCCTAAAGCTGGAGTACGACAGCGGGGGGCTTACGTACAGCTTACTGTACGAGGGCTTCGAGAACCCGCTTGGCCTTATTTCAGACTGTCAAGGGATATTTAACTTTTAATTGTGACTCTAAATATCTTCTGCTGATCTTAATTAATTCTTATCTTTTTCTATTTGTTCAAAAGGTCTCCGTACTTGAACAAAAGAGCTTATATTCATTATGCTGAAAAGTCTCATAAGACGTCAGATAAAACAGAATCTACTCTTTAGCTATCAAACACACTGAACCCATTAGGATGAGAGAAAATAATTTTTCTTTATCCAACTAAGACATGATGCCATCTGTGATCGCTGGTGTCAATTCATTCTCTTCCACAGTGAATGCAGTTATGACACAAATCAGTTTTAGTTATTATCCCATTTATGTCATCTGGCCTGCAGTTCAGAACAAACGCAGACTGAATGTCAAAATGTCTCTATTCTTAATGGAACAGAATGTCAACAGGAACAGAATGTCAAAAGATGTCTATGAATATAAAAAGAAAGTACATATAAAGTATAAAAATACTGTATGAAATTGATACTAAAACACATGGAGCTGTGCAAAAGCATACTGGCCAACTGTGGATCATACACTGGGCTGGTGAGTTCATTCTGGCCGTTCAATTACTCTGTGCATTATTCACGGGTTTTCAATGCGTGGCAAACCCTGGGCTGTCATGTTTGATAATGGGGGATGATTTGTAGTTTTGGCCTCACAAGTCTCCAGCAGAAAATTTCTCATTTGACAGCATAATTAATGCACAATAGACAGTCACAGCACTGCTTTCTAAAAGGGCTTTGTAGTATAATTACATTTGAAAGCAGTTTAAACAAGACCACATACAGTTCAGTAAAAGTATTTACCTGAAAAAAGAAATCTAAACTAATTTATTCCTGTGATAGCTAAGCAGTCATTACTCCAGTCTCCAGTGCCACATGATTCTCCAAAAATCATTCTCTCTCTTTCTCTCTCTCTCTCGCTCTCTTTATATATATATATATATATATATATATATATATATATACACACACACACACACACACACACACACACATACATATTATATATATATATATATATATATATATATATATATATATATATATATACACACATTCATAGATTTCTATTTTGAATAAATGCATTCATGAATTCTAATATATATATATATATATATATATATATATTAACATTTAATGTTCTTACTGTCATTTTTAATACATTTCAAGACGACATATCATGAAAATCAGACTTTTTCTGTTTAAGTGCTATAATTGGGTCCACGGTGCATCAACCCAGTAATTTTTTTGATAAGCTTGTAAAAAAAAACAAGCCGCTCAGATTTTGTTTCCTCCTGTGAGAGTTCCACCCACGGCGCCAAAATTTAGTTGTCGCAAACGACAACGGTGTACCAGTTCTAACGCCAAGGCAAAGTTCAAGCAAACTACCTTGCATGCTATCTCTTCTGTCGTTTGCTGCACAGACAAGACAAATTTACTATCTAAAGTCCCAGCCTCAGAGGAGACAAGAGAGGAGTGGATTTATTGATTAATTTACTGTATATTACGCTGCTGCCTGCCACACAGATCTAATATAAACATACAATTTCTTTCACAGATGTTTACCTTCACAGACATAACCGACCGTTTTTGTAACTTGTGTGTTTTTTTAACATAGATTTGTGTATATTTGTTTAAGCACAATAAGACATGAAAGAAAAAAAAAGTTTAGTACTCACATGTGTGACAGCTACTTTCTGTGTGCGTGCTTTGGATGTGTGCAGTTAGAAAACCATATTTTATATATATATATATTAGACATGTGCCGGTATTCGGTAATACGATATATCACGATAATGAATATGCACGGTATTGTTATTGTGGGCATTTATAAATACCGAAAATAATTGTTTATTAAAAGTTATTCCGAATTTTGAAAGCATTTTAAGCATACTTTTCCCATTAACTGGTTAAATGCACAACACACTTGTAAACTGCGTCGAAGATGCGTGATGTAAACAGAAGCACATGGCAGAACGCCTAAGGGACCCTCCGGATTAAAGTGAAAGTGTCATTCACTCTCTGACAGCAGATGGCGCTAAACCGCAAATGCAACGTTAACCCAGAAACAAAGCAGCTGCGCTACTTTCTAAAACGTATTTAAATGATTTATTTAGCCATTTAGATTTTTGTATTTGCAGTGGTGTTTATCACAACACCAAATACTTAAATATTCAGACTCCATAGGCTATTTATTTTAACACTTTTTACATTTTAATCTGGACTACAACATGCCCTAGATATTGTTTGAAAGTGTATTCTAAGTGATTCTTTATTGTTCGGTCACACTTTACTTTAGGGCTTCATTAGTTAACATTACTTACTTAATTAATTAATTAGTTAACATAAACTCCCAATGAAAAATTATTCTAAACATGCATTAATCTTAGATAATTCCAATATAATAATAATCAAATTAAAATTAAAATCAAAGTTTATTTTTTTTTTAAATAAACCGAGCTAACATGAACTAAAAGTTGTATTTTTAACAAAGATTAATAACTTCTGTATCAAATGTAGCTTTTGTTTACTGATCATGTTAACTAATAATAATTAACTAATAAGATCTTACTGTAAAGCGATACCTATTGGTCTTTTAATTCTTTTGCACTTTAATCTGTGTAAAATTTTGAACTTTATACATTTTTTGTGTATTGCTTTATTGTGTTTTAATGTTCAGAATTTTTTTACTGTATTATGACATCACTTTTTTGCAACTAAATTTCAATACCGTGATAATACCGTATACCGTGATAAAAACATTATCAATTTATCGCAACATGAAAATTTGATACCGGCATATCCCTAATATATATATATATATATATATATATATTGTCAGAGTATCTGAGTTAGGAGCTGTAAAGGCACAGTCCTATTCTGGAAAAGGGGGCAGGGAGCTCATTTGCATTTAAAGGCACATGCACAAAAAACAGTTTGTTTCTGCTTCCACTCAAAATAGGCTTATTTTAATGATATAATAAAAGATCTGTGGGGTATTTTGAGCTGAGACTTCACAGACACATTCTAGGGACAGCGGAGACTGATATTACTTATTGTAAAACAGGGCATGATATCTCCTTTAATGCATCCTTGCTGAATAAAAAAGCTTCTTTGAACCAAGTTACTGTATATAACTCTCGTTTATTGATTTATAAAACAATACCACACTCACATTTGTGCTGCTTTACTAAATATCCAAGCTATGATTTGACACGTGGACACAGATAATCAATATTCAGCACAACAGCACTCTTTCTCAAGTGATACTGTTTAAGTGTATAATGCTTACCATAGAAATCTGAAGTGTACTCAAGCTGTCATGACATTGTTTCACATACACATGAAACTGACTAGACATTTGAGAGCTAAATCTCACCGCTGTCTCAAAGAACAATATCTTTACAGTCAAGAAGGAAAATAGGAGAGCACTTTCCTGTCATGCTGATATACTGTTGTTGTTGATGCTGTAAATATAATGTAAAGATAGTTGGTGCCAGTGGGTTCAACTCTCAAAGGGCCTTCTGTCAGCCTTGGACGGGACGCCATGAAAGTGAAAGAATGAATGTCTATAATTCATTCATGAGAATGAAAATCTCATGTGGTGTGATATCCTTCACAAACACCGCCCATTACATTCAAGTGAGTGCAGGGAGAGCTTGAAGGATGATGGGATATGTCATATTTGATGACTGCACAGAGACACTGTGCCACTTTTATTGCCTGTTGTGCTTGGGATGGCCTATGGGGATGACCTCTTAACAACCGAGATGTAAACACCCCAGACACACACATACAAAGAGAGAGAGAGAGAGAGAGAGAGAGAGAGAGAGAGAGACAAACAAGCCATGAAGTTCTCTCCCAGACAACATTATGCCTCCTCAAAACAAAAACAGATGTGTCCACATTGACAGAAATGCAGCTAGGACCTGATACGGACATTTACAATATAAAACTCTTGCAAGAAAGTGAACATCCAAACACTGCAAATAAGAAAATGTCACTAAGAGCTGCACATGATAAACATTAGTCCATAAAACACCATTAACTGCTGAGTAAACACTTAAAACAGTCCATTTAGATTCGCCAAGTCTTTTCAATAAGTAAACTAACTGATAACATCACAAATGCACACCATTAATGCATTTTAGGTGGTTTTTACGAAGTTAAAACTGCATGAAAGCCAGAAGCTATATAAGTGAACATGAAAAGAAACTCATTATAAACGGCATAATATATCCACATCAATATCTCAATACACAAGAAATACATTCTTGGATGATAACCCCAGTCACTGGGCATGATCCAGATTTTGCTCTTTTCATTTATTTCTGTTAATAAATTACTCATGGAATAAAATACGCAGCAGTTATGACATCATTCCGCAGGCCAAGAATTCTAAGAATTTTGTCTATTTGCCGGTGTCTAATTCCAGCAAACCCTGCACAGACAGGAAAGAAGAAGGGTATTGTGGGACTGTAATACAGCCAGGCCTGTTTGACTGCCAGATGGCATGTCAAAGGGGTGATTCAATGGAACTGAGATTCACAGAGTAACTTCCCAACTCTAATGACACATTCAAATGATGTGAAAAAGCTTTCAAGGTTGTCCTCTGCTTGACACACTTCAGAGCCAAGACTGTAGAATAATTGTAACAATGGCTCATGGAATAAATGAATCAACTATTACGACTTATTTTCTAAAGGGAATATGGAAAGAACTGTGCCTAGGTGATTCATTTCACAGAACAATTCATTTCAGAGCGTAATTGTGCCAATTTGCCAGACGTAAGATGCAATATTCTCTTGTTGACTGTCTGGAGCTGAACTTCGAAAAGAATGGGTCTCTGATGGAGAACTGGAGGGCTGCACTTACTGCACCTCTCCGCTTCTCTCGGGCGAAAAGGTCAAGCTTGGCAGAAAAAGCTTTGTTGGGTGGTTCCAATTAAAACTTGAGATGATGTACACAATGCTAAACAAGAGCAATGGCTGATATTCCTGTGCTTGCTTTTTAAACTTCGCATTAGCCATTTATCAGAATTCATTGTGTGGCTTTTAGTTTAATAAATGTGAGTGGCTCCTCAGCTGAGGAACCCATTTCCCATCATGCAGGGTTGAATTAAACATTAATATTTCATTACAAAAGCAGGCTTTAGCCAAGAATAACTGATGGAAGCACGTAATTCTCTCTTTGACTCAAGGATCAAAATCGGTCACGGTACAAGCCTGCAGGAAGAATTATGGAAACCAAAAGCCAAAATCACTAATTTTCTTCATACAACACAATAATGGGAGCAGGTGTACATTTCCAGTTCCTGCTTCAACTAAAGCAGCAACTAAACTTTTAAAAAATGCAAGTACCCCAGGCAAGATCAGCATTATATCCCATTAAACCTGTACGATGTTCAATTCAAACAGCATATATCTAATGTTTGCAGTGACTTGCCCAAAGGCATACTGTATGTACACTTGCTAAAGATGTACTTATTATTTAAGCCATATTTCTAGTATGTACTATAAGTGTTGCAACTGGCAATACTCGTCTCAAGGGCTCTTGGATTTCTTAGATGTGACATTTTCATCTTCTCATAGAGGGCCAGCAAGTGATGCTAGAAGCTTCATCTCATCCCCCTGGTTGTCCATTTTGTTGTGGCTAATTAATAACTGTAAAGGGCAGGAGTCGTTTGTAAGGGTTAATTATTAAAGTGGCTAGAGCATTAGATAAGCAAGAACATTAAAAGTGCCCTCACTTGCTTCTGAATGAAAAGGCTAAAAGCCTAAAAAATGTTTCCTACCTCATGAATACAAGAATTTGACTTGTTTGCAAAACGTTGCTTTTATCATCTACTTTGCCAAGACCCCTGATCAAGAAATGTTCAATAGCACCATGATGAAATCTCCAGCAACTGCACATGGGTGGCTAAAGACTGCTAATCAGCTAAACTACAAAGTGTTTTCCAAGATGACGGCAGACGTCTCCAAGCGAATGCAAAAATCATCTCCTATGACTTTGTTTATACCAATTAACACTCTAAGAACTTCCTACTCAGAATCGCTGGTGCAAATCTAACTTGTGTGTCTTCATGTGTCAGCGGTGGGTTTTTATTGTGATCATGTGGGCTGGGAAAGAGGCTAGCTTTCTATTTAGTCCAATGAAAAGGCACTTTAAAGCCTTTTATTCCTGATGTGGGAAAATATTTATGTTGACATCTTTGACAGCACAATGGAAGAGGAGGGGACTTTGGAATGGCTCTTTGAGGGATGTCATTACTCACAATTTAGCTCCTTGTGTTCACTGCTTAACCACATAGCTTTACTCTGCTGATCCCTAATGTGTCAGAAAAGCCATGTCCCTGAATTCAAGGCCTAAAGCACTGGAGACAACAGATGGCCAGTAAGCTTCAGAATCTAGTAAATAGTCACCATTACGCGCATTTCTATGCACATTAAATGTGTGTCATGTTTAAGTGAATGGTGAAAAGAGCTCAATTTGCTACCGTGTTTGAATTTTAACCACAATGTACAGCTGTAATTGCTTTTTCCTGTAACACATGATAGTCATCAGCTGTCATTTACATTTAAAGAAATGAAAATTCTGTTATTAATTATTCACCCTCATGTCATTCGAAAACCGTAAGACCTTTGTTCAGCTTCAGAACTTAAATATATTTTTGATGAAATCCGAGAGCTTTCTGACCCTGGACAGCAAGCAAAGCAACAGACACGTTCAAGGTCTTGAAAGGTAGTAAGTACATTGTGAAAACAGTACATGTTCAAACCTAATGTTATGAAGCTACACTGTAAAAAAAAAAAAAAAAAAATGTAAGAGTATGATTTACGGTCAAAAACGGCAACTGTGGTTGCCAGATTTTTACCATAAAAATACAATAGCAATGTTTTAGGTTTTACAGTTTTAACTTAAATTCACATTTTAATATTGTAATTTCATTAACCGATATACTGTTAATATACCAACCTACTGAAGTACTGAATTCTGTTGCTTACATTTGTAATACACTGATAACCACCAAAAGCAGGTAGTGATGAGAAAGTCACATGATGAAACAAAGCCCACCACATTTAATTAATAACATATATAGAAGGTGCACAGTGTCATTGACACAAACACTGAACACCATCATGATAAAACACACATGTGAAATGAAATGAAGGAAATTCTGCGACTGTCAATTTACGGTTATCAACAGTATACTGTATACTCCAAAAACGTTATACTACCATAAAATTACATGTAATGTCCAATACAGTTTTTCACCATATTTAACAAGGGAACTTACTGATTTCCTTACTACCTTCCAAGGTAGTTCCCTTGCTGTCTATTACCCCTTTTCCACCAAGGCAGTTGGAGTGCTGGTTTGGAGCCAGAGCCTAGTTTCAAATCAGTTCTATGTCTTTAAAAACCAAAAGCACCAGCTCGGATCCAGGAGAAGTGGTTCGTAAGTAGCACCAAAACATTACTGATATAGAAGTAAGAACCATTTGCATCAGGGGCTGGGCTACCGTGACCAATAAGACAAAAAAACTTTTGACCGGGCAAAAACAGCAGCTAAACATGAACAGGTTGGATTTGCCGTGTTTGGATGCTGATGTAGGTTTGCAAAGCCATTGTTGATATTCGGCTTGTTCGGGATGTATCGGCGCTGCGCAGACTGTTTGGCATGTGACATTGAAATACTGTTGAAAGCAATTTAAAACTTAAAGAGCTGTCTCCACTCCAATCACCCTCGTGGTGCTTTGGTGTCATGCACCAGTTGGTCTGTGCGACGCCAATGCATCTTGAGCAAGCTTGGTGTGTTTGGGTTCGGTGCTATCGCACTGGTGTTGCTAGGAAAGATGAGACATATTCAGTGACATAAGACCTGGCTCTATGGTGGCTCTCTAGTCCGTCGAAAAGCAAACTGGTTTTTAGAAGGCTTGCTAGGCTTGCTATATGCCACTCCCTCTAAGGCGAATCTCTAGAATTGTCTTTGTTAGGGGGCAAACTGGATATGAAAGTAAGCGTCTTTCAGGTCCAGTGAACAAAACCAGTCCCCTGGGCAAACTTGTGAGAGGATCTGTTTTAGTGTAATCATCCTGAATGGCCATCTCATGAGGGCGTGGTTCAGGTGTCTGATATTGAGGAAGGGTCTTAGACCGCCATCCTTTTTGAGGATGAGGAAGTAGTGGCTATAGTATCTTGACTCGCTCTGTGCTGGGGGAACCATTTCTACAGTTTCCTTTGCCAGCAGATTCATCACCTCGACGCGCAAGACGTGTACGTCTTTGCTCTGAAGCGAGGTGGAGACCACACCGCTGAAACGCAGGGGTTTTTAGCGAATTTAAATTATAGTCTTGTTTTAATATCCCCAAAACCCAGCCTGACACTCCGGGGATGGCCTGCCAGGCCTCAGCCTGCGTAAAAAGGGGTTGGATTAATTCAAGTGGGTGGTTGCCATAGGGGAACCCCACACTGGTGATAAATAAAGAGGAAATTTGCTCTCTGTTGAAATGTTAAGTTCATTAAGTTCATTAGCCCGCTATCAAAGCGGATAGTTGTGTGGACGCAGCTACACTGCGTTTTTAAAAAAGTGCTTTAGTCTCTGAGAAAAAGGAGATTTTCCCCATAGCGTTTTCGACGCAGTACGAGTGAAAGTATCGAAAAGGAACTGTTGTACCACCACTGATAAGCGGATTAAGGTTGACAAAATGTCTCAAAGTCATTCTCAGATAACAGCTCTCTTTATCTCACTATGTCGGTCTCACCTTTTATAGTCAGCTTGACATTTTCTCACATCATACACTTGTGCATTGTGGAGGGATTATGTGTCTAAGTGGCTGTTTTCATTTTCCTCAGCTGTTTGTATTGAAGGCTCCCCCAATTCCTTCAAGCCCATTGGGCTCCATTTCAAACCATTTTCCATTCACCAAATCTGGACCTACCCCATGAGATGCTGTCGGGTCGGAAACAAAAGGCGAAATCGTTACACCTCTACACCTTCCAGACCAAATCCGACAGGGATTCTCAGAGGCAGCGCACTTTCTTTGTCTCTCCCTTCATTTTTGATCTAACATGTTTAATTTGAAAGCCTAGCAACTGCAGCATGCTAATGGACGCCTTACCCAGCACGGTATGCAGAGGCTGTCGACCACCGTAATTGTTATTCCCTTTGGTTAAACTCATCTCTCTAGGGGATGGAGCCAATCTTTACAGCCGGTGACAAATCACCTGAGGAGTAACCGAAACATGCACTGCAACCAAGACAAAGTAGGCGTCCAGCAGCCTGGCCTGCAATTTACACTAAATGGGTTCATCAATGTCCTGATGTTATCTGTTTCCCCAGACCTTATGACCTTTCAGATAGATGACTCAGTCTTTGGAGGGGGACTGAATCTAGATTACGTTGGCAATTTCTGATTTGTTATCGAGAGCGAGAACTCTGTGGCAAGTCTGTTATAATCTCACAGCTGTGCTTCACGTTGTTGCTGTGTCATTTAGGAGCCTTGCTGTCATCCATTACAGCCACTGCACAGACACATTGATAAAGCTGTGCGGTAACCATGTTAAGCAGATAACGGAGCTGTTCCGCCTGCTTTTAATACACTCCTCGACATGCTGGAGTTTATCTGCATGAAAGCAAAAATCATTAAGAGACGCTTTCTATTCCGTGGCCCTGAGGAACACTTACTATTATTCACTCCTAAAACTGTCTATGTATAGTACGGCTCAGATAAAAAGTATCATTCAGGTGATTTACTTCCTTAGCCTGTGTAATCAAGCATGTTTAATGAAGGGCTCAACATCACAGAATGAGTTTGACTGCATAAAACAGCACAGCCTGGATTACGTACACTGAGGGAAGGATGGCCCGTTGCTAATCTCATTATGGTCTAAACTGTGTAGACAGAGGTAAGCACCATATACCATTCAAATCTGACTCTCAAACACCTGGAAATGAACCAAGCTGTGCATGCTAATTTACATTTAGATTAACGCTGCCATCACCTTACACTCAAAGTTCATCTGTAAAAATGCCAGCAAATTTAATAACCTTGTTAAAGGTGCATTTAGTATTTTTTAGGTAGCATTTTTCATCTTAGTGTACTTTACTAATAACACAATGCTGTTAGACCCTGCACTGACAGTTATCAACCTTGACCAGCATGATTGTCTCAGAGTTAAATGTAAATTCCTGTGCAACAAAAAATTTGCAATAAAAAAGAAGCAAACTTGGGCATTACTCAAGATTTTGTCTGTCATCTACTATTTCCAAAATATGTATGCCATACCAATGTTTGTGCTCGTTTTTTTTTTTTTTTTTGTATTTTTCTGTCTTTCTGTATTCTGGTTTCAAAGCTTTTCTGTGTTCAGTTGTACAGATACTGGTAAATAATGATAATAAATGTGTTCTATTGTGTAATTTTCGCTTTTCACATCTTCAAACTACACAATGTTACTACAGTATCTACAAATGTGGCAGCCAATGAATGTGAGGATGCCCTCTGATTTTTGGTCATGTCATTACAACATAGCAAAATACATTGAGGGGAGATTTGAACAATACATACTTAGAACAAAACTATCATGAGTACAGTCTTCATCCTGTGTGAATATGCACTATTCAAATGACTCTTCACAAAAGGACAGTTTGCTTCTTAAAGGATTAGCTCACTTCCAGAATAAAAATGTATTCACCCCCATTTGTTCATGAAGTTTATGTCTTTCTTCAGTCGAGAAGAAATTAAGGTTTTTGAGGAAAACATAGGATTTTTCTGCATATAGTGGATTTCAGGATGGATCAAATTGTTGAAGGTCCAAATTGCAGTTTCAATGCAGCATCCAAGGGCTCTACGCTATCCTAGCTGAGGAATAAGGGTCTTATCTAACGAAACAACATCTTTGTTTTACCTTTATTCTGTTAAGGGTAAAACAAAAACCTTAATTTCTTTTCGTCTGAAGAAAGAAAGACATGAACATCTTAGATGACATGGGGATGAGTAAATTATCAGAAGATTTTTATTCTGGAAGTGAACTAATCCTTAGATGTGTAAAACTTTTTAATCACACAACTGAATGCACTTCTAAATGTATTCTTAGTATATGTAAATAAAGATTACATTTCTTATCTAAAGCGTTTTACATTACATTCAAGACATACAGAAACAAACCCATGACCTTGGTGTTGCCGTCACCATGCTATACTGTTTGAAGTACAGGACAGACACTTGCACATATGTACACGTAACCTGATCGATGCTTTGGTCTTTTCTTAGAGCGCTAGACATGTTCACTTAGGAAAGGAGAACTTCTCTTTTAGTCAAGAGGGCAAGCAGAGGCCCTGACCTGTGTACCACAGGAGGAGTTAAAATAACGCATGGCTGGAAACAGCACCATAAGGATAAGCAGCACAGCAGCTTTCCCTCCTCTCTTAGACTTTCACAGCATAGTGGAGATGTTTTTAAAAGACAGCTGAATGCAGGCACACATTTAAGTCTATAACATCCTTGGATGAATTGTATGCAAGTACTCTTAGATACTTATATTTCCGATGTCAATGAGACCAAACCCTATAATAAGGATACTATGCTAAAAATACAGCTATGCCCATACAACAGGCAAGAAACATTCTGCTGACTGAGATTTAAAAAAAAAAATAATGTTGTTAATTTACTCATGTAACATTAAAGGGTTTACCCAAAAATGAAAATTATGTCATTAATGACTCACCCTCATGTTGTTCCAAAGCCGTAAGACCTCCGTTCATCTTCGGAACACAGTTTAAGATATTTCAGATTTAGTCCGAGAGCTTTCTGACCTTCCGTTGAAAATGTATGTACGGTATACTGTCTGTCCATGTCCAGAAAGGTAATAAAAACATCATCAAAGTAGTCACATCAGTGGGTCAGTTAGAACTCGTTGAAGCATCGAAAGTACATTTTGGTCTAAAAATAACAAAAATTACGACTTTATTCAGCATTGTCTTCTCTTCCGGGTCTGTTAGAATCCGCGTTCATGACACTGCAGACGTACGTTCGTTCACAGTCTGAGGTAGACGCACACTGTATTCAAGCTAGTCTACATTGATTGTATTTTGGTATTGCTATATTTTTTAAAATGGTGCGTAAGTGTGCATGCCGCGGATGTCCTAATAGCCAAAAACAACCACGGCGACGTAAACGTGCATTAGCAGATAACACGTCAGCAGCGTTGTACGTCAGCAGCGCCACTGCAGTGTCGTGAACGCGGATTCACAACAGACCCGGAAGAGAAGACAATGCTGAATAAAGTCGTAATTTTTGGACCAAAATGTATTTTCGATGCTTCAACAAGTGAAGATGCTTCAACTGACCCACTGATTTCACATTGACTACTTTGATGATGTTTTTATTACCTTTCTGGACATGGACAGTATACTGTACATACATTTTCAATGGAGGGTCAGAAAGCTCTCGGACTAAATCTAAAATATCTTAAACTGTGTTCCGAATATGAACGGACGACGGGTTTGGAACGAGGGTGAGTCATTAATGACATAATTTTTATTTTTGGGTGAACTAACCCTTTAATTAATGTATTCATGTAATTAATTAACAAAAACGGAATTTACTATTTAGTGCGTCAATGTTTGGAACAATTAATCAAAAGCATGCCATCAAATTAAATCAAATCACGATATGGACTAGTATGTATAAATATTAAGCCGTGAACAGACTATTTAAAAATTAATCCAGCATGTTCCGCGTGTCTCTGTGTTTACGAATGGTGCAGATGCACGGTTTTGCTCACCACACATACTGAACTAATGTTAAATAGTGTAAGTTTCATGATTTTAATTAATTAGACATGCTTTTTTGATTCGTAAGATTTTATTTAACCATTAAAAACAAAAATTCAAATGGGGAAAAAAATTAAATGGAAAAAAACAGGATTTGGAAAAAAATAAAATGGATTTCATACGGCCCTACTATCACCAAGGACCATGTTTTCAGCTAAAAATCTTGTTTACTGTTCCACTGAAGAAAAAAGCAATCTACTTCTTGAGTAAATGAGCAATAAATTAACATTTTTGGCTGAACTATCCCTTTAATACCTTTAGAGATGGTTGTGTACATAGATGGATCATAAGTAATTTATGTTATTTTACACACAGCTAAACGCTGTCAGGTTTTATAAGTTGTACGTGAAAATTCAGAATAGATCTGATAATGCCAAATATGGCCAAATAAAGAAAACCTTTCCTCATCTTATCAGTAGCACGCTGTGATTATCTAAGCAACAGGAGCGAGAGTGTAATCATCTCTGCTTACGGCATGCTTCCCACCTGGGACAAAGGAATGGCATCAAATTGCCATAGCAACCGGTACTACCACACAAGCACTTGACTCTTTAGAAGCGACTGAATTGAGAGGAAATCTCAAAAGGTCGCGACCGCACAAAGGGCTCGACTTCCCAGAGCTTCCCACTGTTCGAATGTGATTATAAAATTACTTCAACAAAAAAAAGTTGCCTGTGAATTGAAAGTGCTGTCAGTCATTCACATGCCCTGATGGTGGTTTGTAAAAAGGTCTGTGTGATCTGCTTGAGAAGATGCTGTTCTGCAATAATGGGCAGGCCCACCTACAAAGAATGTCTAACTTCAGACTGTCTGTCATGCTTTACTACACTGTATATTTCTATAAAGTGCTATGTATATATATATGCAATGTATTTTAATGTATTTTAGCAAAAGGCAATATAAAACAACTTTTCAAAACACTTTTCCTAGCTCTACTAATCATTTAAACAGCTAAAAAATGGCTTCATTCAAAAACATGTATGTCCTCCAGACAAACACTTTTTCTATTTCTACTATTCATTCAAAAGCAACAAAAGAGGACATGCACCATTCAAATTAATTTCAGGACAAGTAGTATTAATGTGATAGAAGGCAAAATGATGTGCTACCCTAGTGAAAAATAATTATACTAAAAAAATACATCTTATGTACTTAAGAAAAATGCCCTACAATTGCACTTTTGGTATGCTAAATTTTGCATTTAAAGACCAATATTAAAGATCATACAATCCTCATCAATAGTGACAATAAAACATATTTTAGGATAAATATTAAGAAATGTGCATTGTGCACAAGTAGTACTCCAAATAAAGTTTAATTACAATTTTTATATCATTAAGTCTCTAGCGTTATGTCAGTAAGTATGTTAATACACTTGAAATAAACTTAGTATTTAAATCATTTTAAATATATATTTTTATATTTTTTACTAGGGTAGTTTTTAAAGAACTGATCAACAAGTCAACAACTTAAGACATTTATATATTTATACATCATAGGTCTTTCCAGCCATGCAATATTCTACCAGTGTCATAAAATATACTGTATAATATATTGTTAGAAATATATAAATATAAATAAAACTATAAATATATTGTTATACTATTACAATTTTTGTTAATATTTTAAATTAGATTTTATTTTTAGATTTTCAGCATTAAGTTTAACTTCAGTTAAAGTTTTAGTAATTTTGCTGTTCCTAGTAAAAAAGTAATATATTTAAAATACATTTATTTCGACTTAAGTATAGTTCAAGTCTATTAACATATAAACTGACATACTGCTCGAGGCTTACTGTAACTGTAATTAAACTTTATTTGGAGTACTACATGTGCACAATGCACATTTCTTAATATTACGTTTTAAATGTCACTATTGATGAGGATTGTATGATCTTTGAATAATATCTATCTTTAAATGCAAGATATTTCAAGTGTACCTTAAGTATACTTGAAATAGTTCCACTTTAGCACAATTAAAAATACTTAAGTATATCTTTAGTTGGACTTCAACACTACTTCTACACAATTAAAGTGCATTAAGCACAAATTTAGCTTAGGTTAGTATACCAAAAGTACAATTGCAGGCTATTATTATTAAGCACATAATATGCAACTGTATTTGTAGTCAACTCAGCATTAAATAAATGTATTTTAAACATGTTTTGGTAAATTTATTTTACTTTCATTACCATTTGTTGTTTTCAAATATGTCTATCGTTTTTATGAATTTTTATTTTCAGTTTTAGATATTTTAGTACATCAAGTCAATGAGTTGCCTTGACTTTTTAAAGTTTTTTTTTTATGCTTTTAGTTTTAGTTGACTATAATAACCCTGTTGCAAATCACATAATACTTAGAAATTGGGAAGGGGGGCTTGTATGTAAGGTGTGTATGGCAAAGTGATTACAAATGTGAAAAAAAAGACACTTTATGTCAAATCGGTTGCTGACCTCTGAACTAAGGCCTTTATTACAATGTTGACTGTTAATTTAATTTATCAATTCATTTATCAACAGCAACAATGGTTCAGTGGTTCCTTGTCTGTTTTCAGACAAATAACACATCATTAAATGATTTACAACACAAGGCTGTGAAAAATCCCAGCCTAAGGCATACAAAGGAAATGAGCAAGGCTAGAATCAACAGATGCACATAAGACTTCAATAACCCAGTGGTACGTACCGATCGGCTGATAATCCA